>CM028137.1:928105000-929305000 GCA_016271365.2 Neoceratodus forsteri
AGGGAGACAGAGGGAGTCTCTCTGGGCTTTGCAGGAACTAGAGTGGCCGGGAGATAGGTGTACGTTAGGGGGAAGGAAGTTCCAAAAAGTGGGGGATAGACAGCAAATGCCAACTTACCGAGACTGGTGGAGTGTCTACACATAGTGAAAGGCTGGGAGTCCACAGACCATAGGAGTATGCTGGGGATGGGTGCTGTAGATAGTATGCTAGGGATGCTGGGGAGACTGTTCTTAGTAGTTTGTCTACTGAACAGCCTATGGTAAGGGTTTACTGGCCAGAGGAGGATGGCCAGCTTAGGCCAGTGTAGAGGAGGCAGTGGTGCATAAGTTTAGGGGAAGCCAGTGCAAAGCGACACACGTTATTATAAGTAGTGTCCCACCTAGAGAGGGTGGTTTTGTTTGTACCCATAAAAGCCAGGAGGCCATAGGTGAGGCTAGTTAGGAGGATACCTTGGGCTATGGATTGCTTGGCAGCAGATGATATGCAATGATTGACTCTGTAGGCCAGGCCCAGTCTGAAGTTTACAGATCTGCAGGTAAAGGTGATGTGGAGGGAGAAATCAAGGGAGGGGTCCAGCCATACTCCTAGGTATTTGAAGCTGCTGACATCCTCAAGTAGAGAACCATCTTTGCACATGATGGCAAGTCTTGAGGGGGTGACACGGAGTTTGGGTTTAGAGCTGAAGAGCATGGACTTGGTTTTCCTACTGTTTAAGAGGAGTCTGTTTGTGGACAGCCAAGACTGGGTGGCTCTGAAAGCATGGGAGAAGGATTTTTGGATGTCTGGAGTAGACTAACCACTGCAGTGCATGACAAGGTCACCTGCATAAAGTAGTGAGTTGCAGCCAGGGGTGGCAGCAGGGAAATCATTTATATAGATAGAAAAGACGAGTGGACCTAGAATAGAGCCCTGGGGAGCTCCAGTAGTTATGGGGGCCAGACTGCAGGAGGCCGAGTGTAGCCAAATTTGTTGTCTTCTGTTTGTTAAATAGTTGTAGACCAGGAGTTTGCAAGGGGGAGACATCTAGAGAGGACAGCTTGGATTTGAGGAGCCAGAGGTTTACAAGGTCAAACACCTTTGTAAGGTCAATGCACACTGTGCTAGTTAAGAGTCGAGCATCCATCGATAGACTGATGTCATTCGTCAGTTTGGCCAGGGCTGTAGAGGTGCCATGGCTTTTTTTAAAACCATGCTGGGCTGGGGAGAGAAGATTGTGTTTGGCAATATAATCATTTAGTTGAGTGATAACGATCTTTTCAAGGACTTTGGAAAGCACTGATAGTATGTTAATGGGGCGGTAGTTACCCATGAGTCTGGGATCACCTGATTTAAAAAAGGGTGATTTGGGTAATTTTCAAGATATCAGGGACAACACCTGTAGAGAGGGAGAGAGTAAGGATTTTTGAGATAGGGAACACTGTAGGGGGCAGCAATCCTTAGCAGTTTCAGTCCTAAGCCATCTGATCCAGAGTTGTTATCAGGAATCAGTGAAAAGTAGCTATTTTATTTTCACTGTCTTCACAGTTCAGAAGTAGAAAGGGAAGGCTTAGTATGTAATTGGGTGGAAGGATATTGACAGATGCCAGGGTGCTTGGGTTGGCATCAAAGGGTGAAGGGATCTTGGTAGATGTTAGAGCACTTGGGCTGGCATTGAAGGTACTGGTGAGTGGAGACAGGTTAGAGAATTGGGTGTTTAAGGCATTTGCGATAGTAGTGAGGCTGTTGTAGTTAATGCCATTTATCAGCATATCGGCTAGGGGAGGTTTGGATTTACTACCCAGGAGGCTTTTTATGCCATCCCAGAATTTATGAGGGTTGCCAGCAGAGGGTGCAAACTTGATTTTACAGTACAAGCTCTTGCTGGACCTGACATCTGATCTGCAGATATTTCACCAGCACAGACGCGGCTGTTTGTTTCAGCACTAGTCTCATGGTATTCCACGGTGCTATGTTGGTGATTTACATAAAAAAAATATTTCTATCTGCATTTCTTACAGGTTCCATGAGTCTCTGTGGGTAGTGGGGCACTTAGGGTCGCAGTGACAGTGTTAGGTGAAAGGGATGGGTGGGGGAGTCATTCGCTCACTAAGCAAGCAAAAAATGGCTGCCAGTCAGGTTTAAAACATTGCAGGGCACAGTGATACCCCTTTGTAGTAAGGCTCTTAGTATGGCACTTTTTTTTACCCAGGCATTGTTGAGAAATAAATGTTACCCTCTGATAGGCATTAACCAATCAGAACACAATATTTTTGAAGCCCATTTTCTAATAAAAACTAACATTGTTCTTTTCTTTTTCCCTTCACAGTGTATTTTGCAGCAGAGTCTGAGATGTTTCCCTTGGGAGTCTAACTGAGATGTTTTTCTCATGATTTTTTAAAAACACCTTCAAAAAAGTTTATATGCTGTACTTTTTGAATTTTGTATAACGCTGACGTATCAAAAAAATTTAATATTAAGATGTTCTTTTTATAATTCTCAGGAAAAAAGTATTTCTGCTTGAGTAACTCTGTGCAATACTGAAGTATCAAAAAAGCTTGGTTAATATTAATAGATTTATCTACAGATTTTATTAATATGTGTTGTGGATGCTGGTCTGTTTGTCTGTCTGTATTTTGTATTATAGGGATCTTTGATTCAGGTTACTTCCTACTGTCCATGACTGAACACTGAGCATGCCTGATGTGCCGTGATATCTCCGTTTGAGGATATGACGTCACTCACATTACACTTACATTACTAACATGCAGCTGTCATGCATCAAAGTGGGGGAAGAAAACAGCACTAAACAGTACCCTCCTGGTAGTGTAATTGTTCTGTCTCAGCAACACCACTGACTGACAGTCTAAAAACTGATAATTCCTAAGCTGTGTGTTGAGTGTGGTGAGTGTAGGGGGGAGGGGTACTTCCATGACATTCCTTACATTCAGTTCCAATGTGGGCAGAGAGGACAGATCAGTAGAATGGGAAAACACATGCTTGAAAACAGACAAACTATACAATAAGTCAGAGCAGTCAACATACCCACATGTGTGATGCAGGTGGGACGGGGTGGTGGTCTAATTTTAGAAGGGTGATTTGTTTCCTTTGTTTTTAAATGACGGAACACAGTATAATAAAAAAAAAGAAAATCAACCACAGTGAAAGTGTTGGAGAGACTTCTGAAATCACAGCACTCTGTGATACTCTGCGTCAGCATGAACAGATCACAAACCTCACATCCATTCAGATTCGCAATGCTCAGAGTGAAACTCTCGTATGTATGAAGGATTCAGATAACCAATTTAATAATGAGCATAATGTAGAGTCGCTGAAATAATTCAACAAAAGCAGTCGTCCCTAACACAGTACACTCTGTTAGTACAATTGCATTCTGTAAAGAAAAAAAAAAAAAAAAAAGAAACATCATGTATATCAGACCATATGTTTGTTGAAGTCTGTTGCAACAGCTTGTTTTTTTTGTTTGGATCCCCCCTTCCTCTCTTTTTATTCCCTCCTCTTTCTAAACTCTATATAGGCTGGCCACCTATTTTTCTCCCTCTAACTTTGTACTACGTTTCATGGTTCAGATATATATATATATATATATATATATATATATATATATATATATATATATATATATATATTTCGCTATCCCCGATGATGTAAATGAACATTAAATTGGTAAGAGTAAAAATAAAGCTGGCAATAGATACTGTCAGAGTGTAGGCACTGCAGGATGCTGTTGTTTGTATGCGCTATGGAACCCCGTGCGTTTCCTATTGTGTCTCCGTGGGCTCATTTGCGCATTTTGAGAAATATTAAATATTATTGAGAACCTTTGGTTCCTTCCCCCGGTATTCCGTTTTGTCTCGCCAAAGAAAAACCTTCTAAAACATTTAGTTTTGCAGAAAATATGCTGCTAAGCACCTGCACGAACGGAGAAATACGTACACTGGGAGCTTTCAGCCTCCTCGAATGTGCGCACGTTCGCGAGGGCATTTAGTCCTATATTTCTACACGGAGCATTGTTCTCCGATTAAAAACATCTATTTTTATGTGCACATACCCTCCGAAGCTGAATTGGGGCATTCTTGTGTTGTTTTTGGGCACTTGATGAAACAAGCGTTTTTTTATTCCTCTCAGTGCTTAAGAATCCGGGACTCTAACTGCTGCAGCCTTTTACTTAGGAGCTGACCGGCCACAAACTGAGTCCTTTTATACTACTGAAAAGGAGGTGGTGCTTTCAGATGCCAGAACCTTGGTGTGAACCTGCTAAAGGGCATGAAATCAATTTCAAAGAGTGTGTATGTATTGTTACACTGATTTAAAGGGATATTGTTATTGTAAATAAAATAATCCTTTTGTAAATAAAAATATAAAGTTGAACATAAGGTACAGGGGTGGAGTTAGGTAGTCACCTGACCCCTTGTGTTGTATATAAACCAGGTACCTGAAACAGTTAGTCAGATAGTCTGGGAGGTACAGACCTAGTCTGACCTCGAAGTGTGTTACACTAGCCCATTCTGGTGTTTCAAGAGAATGTTGTTATATATTCTAAAATAACTGATTTTTTTTTGTTTTGGTATTTCGCCTAAAGTCCGGCTAGTCTTAATTTTGTTAAATAAATTTTCCTCTGATGCATCTACAACAGCGAGAAAGCATCCTCTTTTAAATCCCACTCCTCACACATGGTGGCAGTGGTGGGATTCGAATAATACTGTCCTGAGTATTTGAAGAGGGCTCACATGTCCCAAGAGGAGAGACCCACTGGAGTGTTGACCGGACGATGGCAGACAAACTGGGACAACCTTTGATGTCCGGTTTACCAGATGTCAGACGCAAAACCACAAAGCTGGAGGAAGATGGTGCGATTGCTGGGACCTTGGAAGCCGGTGAAGAAGAGGAGGTGGAAACAGGTCCCCCTAGTGGAGATGCCCAGGATTTGCTACAATGGTTGTGCCTCCAACAAGTAGCCTGGGAGAAGCAAAGAGTAAGGCAGATGCAACGGAATGAGGCCAGATGGGCGGACACCTTGAGAGCTATCCGGGATCTGGGTGCTGGCAGGCCACCACCATCGAGTGATAACCCCAAGGACATCAAACTTACAAAATTAAGTGAATCAGATGATATAGAGACCTACTTGACTACATTTGAATGGATTGCCCGAGCTTGTCAGTGGCCCCGAGGGCAATGGGTGATACGTCTTGCCCCCAATCTAACAGGAAAAGCTCAGCTGGCCTATGGTCATGTGGACAGCTCCATGAGTGAAGATTATAATACAGTAAAAGAGGCCATTTTGAAGCGGTATGACATATGCTTAGAAACATATAGACAGAGGTTCCGAGCCCTAAGGTTCCAGTCTTCAGATACCCCACAGGATGCTTATACAAGGTTAAGAGACCTATGTAGCAAATGGCTACAACCCACCAAAAACACCAAAGAACAGATGTTGGAGGCTGTTGTTCTTGAACAGTTCATATGTATATTACCACAAGACACTCAGACGTGGGTTCGAGAACATCGCCCCGAGTCAGCTGAGAAAGCAGTACAATTGGCAGAAGATTATCTGGCTGCAAGGCCGAATAGACATAAAGGACATTCCGGAACTGGCACGACCCCCCCTACGGTAAGATCTTCATCTTCTACAATAACTGTATCCAGTGGAACTGTTAAAAACACAAATATTCCTAGACCCCATAGTTCTGAGATTGTGTGCCATTTCTGTCAAGGGAAAGGACATATTGCTAGGTTTTGCCCAAAGAAGAAAACTACCCCTACTCACTTAGTGCTGGCTAATTGGGGTCAGTATATTACCCCCGTTAAAATCAATGGAAAAAACATGATTGAACTATTAGATTCTGGTAGTCGGCAAACCTTAGTCAAAGCCTCTATGTTACCCAATACCTGTGAGTCCTCAGATGAGACACATGTGACTTGTATTCATGGTGATACCCATACATATCCGATGCAACAAGTTGCGGTTCAAGTACAGTCCAATACCAGAAGTATGAAGGTTGGTGTGGTATCTCAGTTACCAGTACCTGTTATAATAGGACATGACCATCCAGATTTTACCCATCTATTAGCAACTGCTACAAACCTAGGTGCAATAACCACTAGAGCCCAAGAAAAGAGAGATGTCAAACTACAACGTGTATTTTCATTTGATGATGATCTAGTTGGGTCACCTGGTAAGACAAGAAAATCTAGGCATGAAAAACATCAAGATAAACAGACATGGCAACAAATCCATCGGAACTCTAAAGACACTGTCAGTTTAGAAAACTTTAAAGTACAATCAGATTTTGGGTTAGCACAAGTAAATTATGACTCTTTAAAACCTTTCTTTTTACAGGTGGGTGACAAAAACGATAAAGAACATAAACTGGTATTACATAAGGGACTGTTATATAGGCAATGTGAAAATTCAAAGACTGGGGAATGTGTGCTACAGTTGACGGTACCTATTGTTTACAGGGAGCAATTATTATCTCTTGCACATGATATACCATTTGCTGGTCATCAAGGAAGGTAGCGCACACTACAGAGATTGTTACATAGGTTTTATTGGCCCGGTATACAGGACCAAGTAACTGAATATTGTAAATCCTGTGTACAATGCCAGAAAGTTGCCCCAGTGGTAAGAAAAGATAAGGTACCCTACAGCCTTTACCTGTAGTAAACACCCCTTCGAGCGTATTGCCATGGATATAGTAGGTCCCCTACCAAAAAGCACAAAAGGAAATCATTTTATTCTAGTTCTTTGTGATTATTTTACCAAGTACCCTAAGGCTATACCCATGCGGACAGTTACTGCTGAAAAAGTAGCTGAAGAGCTAGTAAAAGTCTTCTCTAGGATGGGTATCCCTAAAGAAATTTTGACCGATAGAGGCAGTAATTTTTGTTCTCGGATTTTACAGCGTCTCTATCAGACTTTAGGTATACATTCCATATATACGTCCCCTTACCATCCTCAAACTGATGGGCTGGTGGAATGATTTAATAAGACATTAAAACAGTTGTTAAAAAAATTCACACAGGATGAAGGTAAACAATGGGATAGATATTTACCCTATCTTATGTTTGCCTATCGTGAGGTTCCACAGTCATCTACAGGATATTCCCCATTTGAATTATTGTTTGGGAAAAACCCTAGAGGAATATTGGATGTGGTAAAGGAGAATTGGGAGGATACAAAACAAGACACTATACCTACACCTTTTCTAGAATATGTTACCACACTGCGACAGAAATTAGCAAGATATTCTAAGAAAGCCCAACATAGTAATATAGAACACCAGAAAGTCCAAAAACAACATTATGACAAAGGGGTGGGCACTAAATCTTTTCAACCAGGGAATAGAGTTCTTCTCTTATTACCATGTACTGAAAATAAGCTACTGATGAAATGGCAGGGACCTTACACCATACATAAACAAGTTGGTCCAGTTAATTATGAGATCATATGCCCAGAGAAAACACAAAAATATAAAATCTACCATGCTAATTTGTTAAAGTTATGGCATGATAGACGTACGTCAGCATTTTTTGTCCACCCTGAACTAGTTACAAGTGAACTAGATGAAGCTCATGAACGTCTGGACATAAAAGGTGAGATGGAAGACATAAAAATCAATGATAACTTAAGTTTTGAACAATTAAAGGAATTGACAGATGTATTAATTAGTTTTCAAAACAGTTTTACAACAATACCTGGGAAGGTTGAGGGAATTGTACACCGTATAGAACTAAATTCTACTGTACCAATTAGACAAAAGCCCTACTGGTTACCAGAACGTTTAAGAGAAGAGGTAATCGAGGAAATAAAAATAATGCAACAATTAGGGGTAATTAAACAGTCCATAAGTCCGTGGTGTTTTCCCATGGTAGTAGTTAATAAAAAGGAAAGTGGAATAAGAGTCTGTATAGACTTCCGTAAACTTAACACAATTTCCCAATTTGATGGGTATCCGATGCCCCATATTGATGATATTATAGATCGCCTCAGCAACACACAGTATATAAGTACATTAGATCTATCAAAAGGGTATTGGCAGATTCCCCTAGATCCAGAGTCACAGAGTAAAACGGCCTTTAGTACCCCTTTGGGATTGTTTCAGTTTACTAAAATGCCTTTTGGTCTGCATGGTGCCCCGGCAACCTTTCAGCGATGCATGGACCATTTATTACATCCCTATATGGAGTACAGTGCTGCATACCTGGATGATGTCATCATTTTTAGCCCATCCTGGTAAGAACATATGGTACACCTAAAAAATGTGTTAACTACTATAAAGGAGGCAGGCTTAACCATAAATCCTACCAAATGCTCACTGGGTATGCAAGAAACTAAGTACCTGGGGTTTATAATTGGACAAGGCAAAATAAAACCTGCAATTGATAAGGTTGATGCTATAGCAAATAGCCCACAACCACAAACAAAAAAACAAGTAAGAGCTTTTTTAGGAATGGCTGGTTATTATCGTCGTTTCGTGTCCAATTTTGCAGGCGTTGCTAGTCCATTGACTGAACTTACAAAGAAAGTTAAACCGGACAAAGTCTGTTGGACTAAGCAATGTGAAGAGGCTTTCACATTATTGAAAGCTAAATTATGTTCTCACCCTATTTTACGTAGTCCAGACTTTCAAAAACTGTTTTTAGTACAAACGGATGTTTCAAATCAGGGTATTGGGGCTGTTTTGTCCCAAATGGATGGAGAGGAAGAACACCCCATCATATATATTAGTCAGAAACTGCATGAAAGAGAAGCTAAGTATTCCACAATAGAGAAAGAGTGTTTAGCCATCCGATGGGCCATCAATGCCTAAAATTCTATTTATGGGTAGAAATTTGTAGTGATTACAGATCATAATCCTCTGTGTTGGCTACATTATGAAGGATAAAACCCTCGTATTTTGTGATGGTATTTAACCCTTCAACCTACAAATTTACAATACAACACAAATCAGGCAAAAACACTTTAATGCTGACTACTTATCACGTTATGGTGCAGACAACAGTTTTAAATTGATATCAGACTCCAGGGTGGCAAGTAATGATCAAATAAATTCTATTGTTTTTTTTTCGTTGGTTTATACATAAATAGTTTATGTATAAACTGTATATGGATTTATATACTTAAAGGGACCCTGGAGTGGAGTTTTAGGAGCGGGAGGGCTAAAACTCCATCTCCCTTTGTATCAAGGGAGATCTGATATGTGTTCAACATTAAAGCAGTAGGAAACCAATAATAACGAAATTATATTGGTTCCCTCTTGAGGAGGGAGGAGTGTAAAGAAAAAAAAAAAGAAACATCATGTATATCAGACCATATGTTTGTTGAAGTCTGTTGCAACAGCTTGTTTTTTTGTTTGGACCCCCCCCTTTCTCTTTTATTCCCTCCTCTTTCTAAACTCTATATAGGCTGGCCACCTATATTTTCTCCCTCTAACTTCGCACTCATTTCATGGTTCTGATAATTATATATATATTTGCGCTATGGAACCCCCCCCCAGACGATGTAAATGAACGTTAAATTGGTAAGAGTAAAAATAAAGCTGACAATAGATACTGTCAGAGTGTAGGCATTGCAGGACGCTGTTGTTTGTATGCGCTATGGAACCCCCCCCCTTGCGTTTCCTATTGTGTCTCCGTGGGTTCATTTGCGCATTTTGAGAAATATTAAATATTGTTGAGAACCTTTGGTTCCTTCCCCCGGTACTCTGTTTTGTCTTGCCAAAGGAAAACCTTCTAAAACATTTAGTTTTACAGAAAATATGCTGCTAAGCGCCTGCACGAACGGAGAAATACGTACACTGGGACCTTTCGGCCTCCTCGAATGTGCGCCTGCGTTCGCGAGGTGACTGGCCCTATATTTCTACGGGCGTTGTTCTCTGATTAAAAACATCTGTTTTTATGTGCACATACCTTCGGAAGCTGAATTGGGGCATTCTTGTGTTGTTTTTGGGCACTTGATGAAACAAGCGTTTTTTTATTCCTCTCAGTGCTTAAGAATCCGGGACTCTAACTGCTGCAGCTTTTTACTTAGGAGCTGACTGGCCACAAACTGAGTCGTTTTATACTACTGAAAAGGAGATGGTGCTTTCAGATGCCAGAACCTTGGTGTGAACCTGTTAAAGAGTATGAAATCAATTTCAAAGAGTGTGTATGTATTGTTACACTGATTTAAAGGGATATTGTTATTGTAAATAAAATAATCCTTTTGTAAATAAAAATATAAAGTTGAACATAAGGTACAGGGGTGGAGTTAGGTAGTCACCTGACCCCTTGTGTTGTATATAAACCAGGTACCTGAAACAGTTAGTCAGATAGTCTGGGGGTACAGACTAGTCTGACCTCGAAGTGTGTTACACTAGTCCATTCTGGTGTTTCAAGAGAATGTTGTTATATATTCTGAAATAACTGATTTTTTTTTGTTTTGGTATTTCGCCTGAAGTCCGGCTGGTCTCAATTTTGTTAAATAAATTTTCCTCTGATGCATCTACAACAACGAGAAAGCGTCCTCTTTTAAATCCCACTCTTCACACACTCCAGCTCCCCACCCCCCCAAAAAAAACATCATTATTGCAGATGAAGTAAATGGGGAAAAAAGGTAGGGAACAATTATTTAATTTATAGACAGTAACAGCTGAATGTGATAACTAACTGATGACTGTGATTAGATCTTCCACTCTACTACATCTGTTACACTTTATAGGAATGTCAGTAAAAGGCAGGTTCAATGACCGGGACAAGATGACTGACAGCATTTTGAAATAACGATCATGTTTTGTTCTCTACCTATGAAAAGATGAAAAGAGATTGTAGCTCGTGGGTAAATTACTCAGTAATGAAAATTCATAATGATATCCAAAAGTCTGCCAACAAGTAGAAAAAAAGAAGTTTGTTACCAACAGGTACCATTAATTAGTTCTTTATTTTGAGCCCACAACAATCATGTATTGTTAACTCAAATGGCAATGTCAATTAGAACGTCTCCTTAGTCTAGCTTTTCACGTGCATGAAAAAGAACCCTCGGTATCGGGGTGTCAGACGGACTACAGTTATAAAAGAAAACAACACAAAAGGAAACCAGATGACACATGAGAGTAAACAAATAGGATACTAATAACATTTACACAATTGTTAGACTATTTACACATTAAAATCAATTTATGTCCCCTTTAATCTTATACTGTATGCTTCCCTGGTGTCTAGTGGCCTCCCTCCAATCCCCATTCCCAATAATGTTTCCCTGGCATCTAGTAGCACCCCCACCCTCCGATCCCCATTCCCAATAATGTTTCCCTGGTGTTTCAGGAGGACAGACTTCAGTAAGATGAAGGACGAATTCAGGAAGACTATGCAGGGATACGATGACATAAGGGGAGTGGTGGAACAGTGGGATAAGATAAAGGAAGCCCTGCATCTAGTAGGAAACCATTGTGCCAGGCCCTGCAGCAAGAGAAGGAGGAAGCCAATGTGGTTCTCGAGGGGAGTAGCAGAGCTAGTAAGAGGAAAAAAAGATGGCATTTCTGAGGTACAAGGCAACACAAAGCAAGGAAGACAGGCAAGAATACATGGAAAAACAAAAGGAAGCGAACAAGGCAGTAAGGAAAGCAAAGGCCCAAACTGAGGAAAAACTATCTAAATCAGTGAAGGAAGAAGATAAGGAATTCCTTAGGTATATTAGTGAGAGGAGGAAGACAGGGATGAGGATTGTGAGACTTAGGCAAGAGGGAGGCAGGGTAGTGGAGAAAGACATTGACAAGGCGACCATCCTCAACAAATACTTCTGCTCCGTATTCATGGAAGAAGACAATAGGGACAGTCCCCCATTAATTGAGAAGGGCAAACAGGGAGAATGGGTGGACATTAGACCTTTTTTCAGAGGACAGAGTAAAAAGAGCACTAGAATGGCTTAGGGTATATAAAGCTATGGGGCCCAATGGGATACACCCGAGGATCTTAAAGGAGCTCCTGGAGGAACTGGCTAAACCTCTGGCTAAGCTACTGAGTGGATCACTGGAAACAGGCATGGTTCTGGAGGAGGAGGAGGAGGAGGAGGAGGAGGAGGGCACAAGTGGTACCCCTGCACAAAAGTGGTAGCAAGAGGCTGGCCCGGTGGCGCTGAGGGTTGAGGTGCTGGACACCACACCTCGCACCACGCCGGTGACCCGGGTTCAGAAACAGACTCAGGGCACTGGGGGTCAGCAGAAGGAAGGAGGATTGAGCATCCCAACGGGACACTCTCCTCCTTTGGGGTGGATTACCAGGGGTGCTTTACACACATGACATCCTTAAGGGGTTGGTGGAAGCACTGACTTTCGGGGCATTGGTGTCTCCCACGGAGTTGGAGTCAGGGAAGGGAGGACTCTGTTAGGCACTTGGCTGATGTAGTGCATAAGCGCGTAACCTGCCTGAGCCAGCGTCCTCAGGGGAATGGAAGGGGACCACAAGAAAAATGGAAAACAACCTTCAGCGGTCCTAGATGATGGCCGCTCCAAGCCATCCAGTCCAGCATCCATGGGCAGACCCCATTGTGCAGGTGCTACACGGAGGTGAGAGGAAGGTAGGAGTTACCTGGGCACTCTAGGGGCAGACTCTGTGTCAGGGACATGGGTAGCATGAGCAATGCCTGAAGGAATGGAACAATGAGGGCGATCAGGAGGGGTAAAAAGAAAGTAAAAACAAATGGTAGCAAGGAGGAGGCAGGAAACTACCGCCTAGTCAGTTTGATGTCGATAGTAGGTAAAATGATGGAAACCCTACTTAAGGAAAGACTGGTGGACTACCTAGAGACAAGGGGGCTGCTGGACCCAAGGCAACATGGATTCATGGCAGGGAGGTCATGCCAGACCAACTTGATTGATTTCTTTCAGTGGGCGACAAAGGAAATAGACCAGGGCAGAGCAGTAGATGTGGCCTATCTGGACTTCAGGAAGGCCTTCGACACAGTCCCACACAGGAGACTAACCCACAAGTTGGCAAATCTGAGGGTGGGGACAGAGGTGGTCACATGGGTTAGCAACTGGCTGAGTAACAGAACACAAAGTGTAGTGGTAAATGGGGTTAGCTCACAGGAGGGATGGGTAACAAGTGGCTTACCCCAAGGATCAGTGCTGGGACCAGTGCTCTTCAATGTCTTTCTAAGCAATATTGCAGAGGGTCTAGAAGGGAGGGTTAGCCTGTTTGTGGACGATACAAAGCTATGTAACAGGGTAGATACACAGGAAGGTATAGAAAAAATGAAGAGCGATCTGAAGAGGCTAGAAAATTGGTCCAAGGAATGGCAGTTTGGTTTCAATGAAAAAAAATGCAAGATTATGCACCTAGAGAGAGGGAATCCTAGGGTCGAGCATGAACTAGATGGGGAACACAGGAGACCACCACAGAAAAAAGGGTTCTGGGGTAGTCATAGAAGACAACCACAAAGTGACTAAACAGTATTACAAAGCCATCGGAAAGGCTAACAGAATACTAAGATGCATAGGGAGGGGTATAATAAGTAGAAGGAGGGAAGTGGTGGTACCGTTGTACAACTCCCTAGTAAGGCCTCATCTGGAGTACTGTGTTCAGTTCTGGAGGCCCCATCTCCAAAAAAACATAGACAGGATGGAGACGGTACAGAGGAGGGTGACAAAAATGGTGTCCAGGATGAAGCATATGTTGTATGAGAGACTCACAGCTCTCAATATGTACTCCCTGGAGGAACGGAGAGAGAGGGGGGACATGATAGAGACCTTTAAGTATCTAAAGGGGATCAACAGGATATCAGAGGGAAGCATCTTTCACATGGAGGGAAATAGGCGAACAAGGGGGCACAGCATGAGACTAAAAGGGGGAAAACTTATAGGGAACTTGAGGAAATTTTACTTCACTGAAAGGGTGGTGGAGAGATGGAACAGTCTCCTCCAGGAAGTGGTGGGGGAGGACACAGTTCAGGGATTCAAGAATGTGTGGGATAGGCACATGGGAATTATCAAGCTAGGGCAACAGGGGGGACTTATAGCATCTAGGGTACCTTAAGCATTAGAAAGAGGGATAGGGCAGACTGGATGAGCCACAAGGCCCTTATCTGCCGACAACGTCTATGTATCTACTGATATACTATGGTCGGCTGAAATGCATCTGCATGACCGTCATTATCTCGACCCCAGGAGCCCGAAACACGCAGTTGCCCGACATCGAGATTTTGCCCAGGGAGTGATTCAGGGGTTTCACTCCGCACTCTGCACCCACATACTTAAGGATTCTCACCAGGGGATCCTGGCTGTCAGGCAACTGTGTTTCGGGCACCAGGGGTCAGGATATTGCCAGTCGGACCGATGCATTTCGGTTGATCTCAAGTATCCTGTATCTATATTTAGTGGCACTCCCACCCTCTGATCTCCATTCCCAATAATATTTCCCTGGTGTCTAGTGGCACTCTCCACCCTTCAATCACTATTTCCAGTGTTTCCCTGGTGTCTAGTGGCAAGTCCAATCCTCCAATCCCCATTCCCAATAATGTTTTCCTGGTGTCTAGTGCACCCCCACCCTCTGATCCCCATTCCCAATTATGTTTTCCTGGTGTCTAGTGCACCCCCACCCTCCAATCCCTATTCCCAATAATGTTTTCGTGGTGTCTAGTGGCACCCCCCCGATCCCCATTCCCAATAATGTTTTCCTGGTGTCTAGTGGCACCTCCCCACCCTCCGATCACCATTCCCAATAATGTTTTCCTGGTGTCTAGTGCACCCCCCACCTTCCAGTCACCATCCCCATATTCATTTTATAACAGGGACTTGTAATAAAGAAAACTGTCCCTCAATGTATTTTTTTAATTAAAGCTGTAAAAAAGAAAACAATCCCACAATGATCAGACCCCCTCCCCACCCAGACTGTCCACTCAGCAGTCACCACCCCACACCCACAGTGCACCCCCACACACCCTCACTCACCTGAACAGGTCAACCGGTGAAGATACACTCTGCGACAGAAGACACATCTTGCTGAACAAACCGGCAATTATGATTTGAAAAACTAAGGTAAGTGCCATGCAATATATTTCAATGGGTTTTTGAACTTTTATGCATAACTATTGGCAGTTTTGCATATTTTCACCCCACATTTTCAACATAGCCTTTATGGAACCCCAGTTCATGACCAATGGCAGTGGAATTATACAAATCAGACTCAAAAGGCATTTTCACGATCGCTTGGTGAAATCACCTTTCGGGCAGGATTTGAAAATTTTCACAGACCTTGTTCATGAGGCAGGGTCATAAGATGGCTATGTTGAAAATTTGGGGTGAAAATGTTTAAAAATGGCAAAGTTATGAACATTTGTTGAAATCTTGAACACATGCTAATAACGCTGGTCATTTTTACTATTCTGACACCAAATTTTTAACAGCCATGTTTTCACATCACCTCATGAATGTGACAATTGCTATTTTTCAAATCCTGGCCAAAATGTGTTTTCACATCTGTGGCACAGAATGGCATTGCTGCTGCACCAAATTACCTGTCAAATGGGTTTTGAAAATTTTCTGCACCCTTGTTCATGAGGTGAGGTCATAAGAAGGTGGTACGAGGTCAATATATCGAGGGAAGAACTGCGCGGAATAAACAACACAGTTAAAACAGCTAAAGGAATAATAGCTACAGGGACAGCATAGCGAAGGTGAATTATCGCTATCCCAGTAGCTATATTGTCATTGGGGGAGAGGTGAAAAAGCTCTGGTTGGTGCTGTGCTGGCCAAGCAGCTGCCATGGCTCAGTGGAGAGAGTCACAGGCAGTGGAGAGTGGTGGAGCAGTGTTGGATTGGGCTCGATTCCCAGTCTTGGAGAGATTTTATTTTTGATTGTCATTTGTTTTGTCTCCCTTCAGGTTTTCTCTCTTTCCCTGAGTTTGGTCCCCCCCTGGAGAGTTAGTTATATAAAGATGGAGGCTCAGGGGGTGGTGCCCCCTGTAAGGGGGGGTGCAGCAGGTGGAGACCCCACAAACATGTGATTTTTGTATTTTTGTTCTCGGACAGTAGTGCTCGCTGTTTTGTCAGGTGCTACCTCTGTTTTTGTCAATATGCCTGCTCGGTTGTTTACCACGCTGTTATTTTCCATGGCATATTGACACCGTGCCTAAGAAGACTATGTTGAAAATTTGGGGTAAAACTATTCAAAAATGGCAATGTTATGAGCGTATGCTTAAATTTGGCAAGGCACACTCATAACTTTGGTAGTTTTAAATACTTTGACCCAACATTTTCAACATAGCCATTTTTTCACATCACCTCATGAACATGACAGCTGTTATTTTTCAAAACCTGGCCAAAATGTGTTTTCGCACCTGTGCTGATGAATGGCATTTCAGACAAGATTTGAACATTTTCACCTATCAGGTTCATGAGGTGGGCTCACATCAAGGCAATGTTGAAAATTTGGGGTCCAAATATTTTAAAAAAACACAGCTATGAGGGTAAATTTATGTTTTTCTATGCACATTCATAAGTTTTGTTAATATTTTCACATCTGACACTGCACAGAAGGGCAAGGTCAGCAGGGCCCTGCACTTTCGTAGGTACTTAGTCTTCCCTTGGCACATGGCCCACATGGTGTTGCGTGCCTGAGGATACGATTCCACAATCTCAAAAGGAAAGGAAAATCTTTGCAAAAAAACTTAATTAATGCACCAGTTAGGGTAACTTAATGCTAGAAATGTAGGGGAAATGTGGCGTTAGAGTTTCCAACCCTAACGCCCCACCGCTACCAGCACCCAAGCAGCAAACAGAACAAACATCAGGACTTTGGGTCTCCAGAGTCTTGGTGAATCAGTGGTGGAGTCTTCCTTGGGGTTGTCAGCCCTCATGGTCACCCCTCCACCACAGCCTGTAGACTCCTATCCAAAGCTCAAGGTACTGCTCCAAACCAGTGCTCTCACAGTGATACACTCTTCAAAGGTAGGGAATTATATCTCACCACATGTTGCCAACAAAATCTGTTGTAGCTTTCTTCACACAGGGCCCACATGGGCCCATGCATAAAGAAATATCATGTGTGATGTTGTTTGCTCAGGGAATGGGATGAGCATTAGGGTTGACAACCCCAAGGAAGACCACACCACTGATTTGTGAAGACTTTGGAGACCCAAAACCCTAATGTTTGTTCCTTTTGCTGCTTGGTGGGGTGTGGTTTGGGAGTTAGGGTTGGATACCCTAACACCACATTTCCCTACTTTTGTGACACTAAGTTACACTAACTGGTGCATAGACAAAGTTTATTGTAAAGAATATATAAATACATATATACTTACAGTTTTTGACAAGGAAAGACACAGTAAGTCAAAGTCTGTTTCCAAGTGCATTCTGGGAGCACAGAGAAGTTAATTGACTTGCTCAAGATCACACAGTAGGCAAGTGGGGGCTGTGAGATTCAAACCCAGTTCTCCATGCTTGCAGTTCAGTGCTCTTAACCACTTTTCTGTACTGTCTCCCACTATATGCTATGGTAACTTTTGTTAAATGCTTCCCTCTTCAGTGAAAATTGATGTGCCTTATACAGTAAGTTGTCAGTATTGAAATAGATCACAAATTATATGTACTTAACTGCATCATTAATGTGTTGAACCTCTTCAAACAGGTCTTGTCAAATGTATTGAGACAGCCATGTGGTATTCTGTGATTTTTTTTCTCAGTGCCATAAAACTCTTATATGAATATAGCTATAAGACTTTAAGGGATAATATAATTTACATTTCGATAAGAACAGCAGTATATGAAGAGTACCCTATTATATTTTTGCATTTGTATGTAATAAGATTACCTACGTCACAAATTCTTTACAGCTCCATAGCTACCTATATAGAATAGTGGATGGAACCAGTGTTGAAGAAAAAAAAATTCCTTTACTAAAATGCAGGTTTGAAACGGAGGGCATCCCAAGTTGTATATACTTATTTTTTTTTGTCCAAGAATAATCGTCTTGTCTTTATTCTGTTACTTGTTCTCCGCAGCATTATTGCTCTAGAAGTTCGTTGCTCAAAAAGAATCTGAATGAGAGTTCTGAAGTGCTTACAGATGGCATGAAAGATTTCAAAAGATCCCATCCGTGAGGACTGAACCTATGTCTTTAATCAAGAAACTATAAATAAAGGTGACTGTTTTTAATCAATACTGTTGTAGTCCCTTTGATGTTCAATATCGTTGGTACACATATGCATGTTTTTGTCAATTATCTTAACATTTTGCACCATAAATAGCACTTCGTATGTTAGCAAGTCGACCTCTGATGATGCACCCCCTGCTGCAAAACATTAGGTTTGGCTCTCAGTCTGTCTGGTCACCTCTTGTGTATGAGGGCTCATGTGAGTTTTTGCACAGTTTTCTAAATGTATCTTTTTTATATTGTAATGGATTAAATAAAATACTACAGTATTTTGCACATATCTACATGCTTAGTAGTACAAGTATAGTTGTTGGGGGATCTATTCCCTATAGGAGGTAACTAGTGCGGATTTTTCTCTCTAGATGCTTCTGATTCAAGAGATTTTGAGGACAATTAAAATGGATTGCTTGGTAGATCAGTGAGGACCTCTCCTTTAAGGTTCAAGAAACAAAGAAGAGTTATTACTGAACCGTGTGTTTTGCCTGAAGATGTCAATTATTTCTTTTGAAATACTGAAAAATCTTCATGCGGGAACAATGACATGTTTCATGACATCCAGGAGGAGGAAGTATGGAATGAACATGGTAAATTTTATTTCAAGACTGTACTAAAAGTGAAACTATGAAAGATCTTGGTAAACTAAAATATGTTGCAAGGATTGGGATTAATGGAGTAGATTTTAAGTTGGTAATGTTAGCACATTGTCAATTATTGGCCCTATTTCAAAAACAGTTTAACTTTTCTTTAAGATATGAAGTCATTCCAGAAGTATGGAAACAGGCTAATGTACAAAGTGAGAAATTCTGTTGAAGTTTCGAATACAGTGGAGCCTGCTATAAGAACACTCTATTTGCCAGAACAAAATGTTCTTATAAACAGGCTGTTACTATAAGTGGACTAGCATACTTATTATTGTTCATTAGTAGCTTATCGGGGCATCTGCTGCGCAGCAAGTGCTAAACCATCTCAGTAGAGCCCTCTCTATGAGTTTGTCCTTCCCCACGTTTTCTTTTAATGTCATCTGAGTGGAAAATATTAATGAACTGCTACACTGTATATTACAGTCAGATGTCCAGCTGGTGATGTGTCGCCAGCCAAACTCATGCCCTGAATGTCTGTGTAAAGGGTAGTTATTTACCAGTAACAGTAGACCTTCGAGAGAATCTCCTTCATTGGGCCAATTGAGGCAACACCCTAAAACATGCAATAACTATGTCCTCAGGAACCAAGCATGCAGGTGGAGGGACCTGAGGTCTAGGTGGACCAGGGACCCCCAGTCCTGAGACAGCAGACCCCGACACAGGGGCAACTGAATTGATTGCTCAGTAAACTCATGCTCTCAAGTGGGTTAATCCACTTATAAAATGAGCAACTTTAACTTAGAGGTTTACCGAATTAAACATTTAGAAAACACTGTTCACGTGCATTTTTAATAAAACAGTTCTTCCGCCAAATGGGTTTGTCCTTCAGAGGATGCTGTAGTTGTAATTCTCCACTAGGTGGATTTGTCCTAATAAGGATGCCATAATTGTAGTTTTTTACGTTTCGCTGGAGAAGTAATCTGAAAAGGTCACTTTACATTGCTTTCAGTCGGGATTTTGTAGTGCGGCAAGGCAGCTGTGGGTTTACAGAGGATTAATCCACGATCAGGTGACCTGTTTTGACAAATAAGAATACAGGAATTTTGGCACTCATTTTATAAGCATTGTTAGTCTCCAGATGTTTATGGCTTGGGCCCTTAGTTTGCAACCTCATGGAGCCATGCTAAATGAGATTGTACTAAACCTTTCCCATGACCCCACAAAGTTCATTGCTACTGCACAAGAAAGGCAGAGGCCTTCATGTAAATCACTTTTTGAGCATGCAAAGAGCCCTAGAAACTCTGGGTTACAGGGTTTGGCCCCTTTCCACTGTTACTCTCAACACAAATCAGGCAGTAATACAGGACCAGTGGTTACAGCCTTGTCATATTTTTTTTTTTTGGGGGGGGGCTGTGACAAACAAAGAGACATGCAGAGAGTGGGGCCTACAGGAAGCCAGGGAAAATAACTTGTCAGGGTCAGGGAGTGTGTGAGTGGGACAGGAAACCACTAAAAACTAGGGAAAGGGACTTCACGGGGAGCGGCCCTAATCACCCTCACCGTCATGGTGTGCACCCAACATCTGGTATTGCAATCTCAGGTGGCGGCATAAATTAGCAGGCATAAAGTACCTCTTTTGTGCCACCCCTAATTATGACTGGGAATCAAGCCCTTTATATCTTGCATGGTAGGCTGTGTATCTAAGTGGTTACAGCACAGAGCTGTGAACCTGGAGATTCAGGTTTAAACCGCACCTTATCTTTTTATTCACCATATCGCCTTGAGCACATCATTGAATTTCCTTGTGCATAACCTAATCTTTCTGTCTGTCTCCATCTCTCTCTGTCTCTCTCTTCCTCTGTACTTCTCAGCACTTAGCCACTTTCAGTTTCATAGTAGCGTAGTAACATAAAGGACTTTAGGTCCATCATGTCCATTCCTAGAACTACCCCCTACTTTATGAGCAGGGATGAATAAGTACGCTGTGGAAACACATATCAGTTTATAGGTATTCTCTACCCACTCTACTGCCCCGGGTCCACCACCCTCTGGGAAATTAGGTTCCTTGTAACATTTCCCTGATATTACCACCCCAAGCATCATGATCTGCCCCATGTCTGACAGCAGATCAACCATCAACCATCTCCAACTGTGTGAGCTTGTCAATACTCTAACCTGCCTATCTGCCTAATAGTTACTGCAGCTGATCATGACTTATGCTTCAAAATACAGTGTGTATGAAAAGCACGGTAATGTATTTTATTTAATTAAAATGTTGGTGACCAGGAAAGGCACGCTGAGCCAAGGCTCGTTTCCAGGTGTGACCTGGGGAGGAGGGACAGGGAGTACAGACATGAAGAGCATTTCAAACATCCAAAGTGCCTATAGAAAATACATTGGCAATCAAATGCAGGTGGAAATAAGTGGGGTGGCCCACTCAACCTAGCAACAGCATGGAATCTAACTTTAAAAAAAATAGCAGTCCATGGATACCTTACATGGCTGCAACAGACAAAGCATGCTAGATAGCACAACATAAGCACCTCAGATATTAGAGAGTGGACTGGGGACCAAGGGCACAGCTGGCCCAGTTAAGGGAGAAATAGGCAGGAGGTGGGGGAAAAGAGAGGCTTGGAGAAGAGAGTCAGAAGGTTGAAGAGGGGGAGTGACAAGTACAGGGGGGGGAGCAGGAGTATACTTTAGCAGCCATCTAAAGGCATGGAGAGAGAGGGAGAACTCAAGGGAAGAGGGGAGAAGGTTCCAGAGGGAGGGGAGACGGTAGGAGAAGAAACAAAATGCTTACCCAGATAAATATTATGTTGCTTTTTCTTTAATGGGTGCCTATGTTATATACAGTATGTTTCTGGAAACATAATTTAAAGGTAAAAACTGGTATGTACTTGCCTCCTATTTAGAAAAAAACAAAACATTTGCCATCCACTGGGTAGTAACCTGCAGAGGGTTTGCTATCCTGTACTGCAAATGGCAAAAATCTGACAATTTATTTTTTGAAAACATCTGTTTTAAAAGCTGCACAAAACCTTGAACTATATCATCTATGTCAAACAGCTTGATGTCTAGCTGACTTAATGTATTTTGCTTAATTAAAATTCCAAACTGAGAGAAGTTCTTTAGGTGTGATCTGTGGGTATAATGCAAAATATGACCTAGCAGGGGTGAGGAGAATGCAAAAACCTACAAGAACATTATTTCAAGGACATACACAAATGAATAGTGAGATACAGTTACAGTGGGATTGAAGCACTTTATCGTTGCAGTTCAGAGACAAATTGGGAAAGATTTCATGTCAATATGGCGAGGGAATAATGATGAGTTCAATTAGGGGGACGGCAATACAGTGAGAGTGAAAATGGCGATGGTAAAGTTCAGCGACCACAATAAGGGTGACAGTTCCTGTTATGCAGGGGGCTTTGTCCCCTACACCCCCCACCCCCTTACTTTAATAAACAACTGCGAGGTCACAGCACTTCAGGGAGGGGGATACAGTGAGTATCGCTCTTATTACAGTCTTCAGACTTTACAGCCGCTGTTTTCACTTTTGCCGTATTGCTGTCGCCCTAATCAAACTCGCTGACATTCCCTCACCATATTGACATGCTACCATTGGGGAAGTGTTCCACAGATGTGAGGCTGACAATTCTAACAGCCTGTCCCCTGATGACTGTAGATGCAACCTGGGGTGGGATAGGATAGGATAGGATAGGACAGGACAGGACAGGACAGGACAGGACAGGACAGGACAGGATAGGATAGGACAGGACAGAACAGTATAGTATAGTAGCAGACATTACAAAATACATATACAAATCAAAGAAACTTAATTGGGTAAAACCAGATGGTGATCTTGCATTATTACAACATAATGCATGGTCTTCCAGGTCCTAAATCTGACTAGACTTGCTAGTAGCTATATCACACAATGAGCAAATCAGTCCCTCAACACCCAGAACTATGAACTGCCCATGACATGGTGTCACTCGGAAGAGTGGCAGAATCTGACAAATCAAAATGGGACTTTGACTCTTATCCGGAATACTGGTTGGCACCAAAGTCGCCGATGACAAGAAGATGGATGTCTTCCTAGCAGTTTTGAGACCTGCAGTGTAAGGACTCCTCAAGAGTATGACCGCACCTGTCAAGCTGGTGGACATGTGAAATGACCAACTAATCAACACACTTTCACAGCACTTGAGGCCATGCAATTCTTATTGCAGAGCACTTTCATTTTCAATGTCAGAATGAAGAGGCAGGGGAAGCTCTTGCGAATTACATAATTGCACTGAAGCATCTGGCAAGCACCTGTGAGTCTGATCAATTTCCGGATGATGGCCTACAGAATCAAGTTTCCTGCAGTCTGCGAAGAGGAGGCTATGATAAATGGCTGTTGTCAGAAAAGGAATTAACTTTCAAGTCAGCCTGTAATATTGCACTCATTATGGAGTTCACTGGGAAGGACACCAGGGAGCTAGCAGGACATTCCAAACTACCAAGGAGTAGGACTTACAGAGTCACCTATATGCCATGTGACAAGGGATGTTCCAGACCAAGAAGTGGTCCACCATCATTTTGTTAACAACCACAAAGTTAACAGCAGCCAGGCACCACAGGCCAGTTCCACAAAGTCAGAAAAGCTTTGTTACCATTGAGGGGGTAAGTACCAGCAAAGCACATGCAGGGTTCGACAATAAAAATGCCACAACTGTGGAAAAGTGGGTCATCTTCATAGAGTGTGCAAAAGTACATTACATGCAGCTCATGCACATTAAGTCACAGACACCATATCCAAAGCCCTAAAGGTAAAAAAACTCAGGATGAGGGTGGTGTACAGGCCACCCTCACAGAATGAGGAGGTGAATAGGGAGCTGGGGGAGCAAATCAGGAAGGTCAGTGACAAAGGGAATACAGTCATAGTGGGAGACTTCAACGTACCTGGGGTTGACTGACAGACAGTAACTACAGTACATGCCAGGGAACAGGTGCTGCTGGAGGCTATCCAAGACAGTTACCTAGTGCAAGGGGTGCTGGATCCTACTAGGGAGGGGAACATACTGGACTTGATGCTAACAAATGGAGACCAAGTCCAGGATGTGGTAGTACGGGACCCTCTAGCAGGAAGTGACCAGTGCTCAGTGTGGTTCCTCCTCAACACAGGGAGGGAGTCTGCTAAGACCAGGACAGGACCAGGAGCGTTGGATTTCAGGAAGTCAGATTTTGCCAGAATGGGTAGCATCCTAGAGGGGTATTTAGCTGAAATTAACCCACGGATGGATACTGAATAGAAGTGGGCAATCATTAGGAAGGGGCTAAATGAGGCCACAAACATGTATGCCAAATCTCAGAGTAAGCAGTCCAGGTCAAAAAAACCTAGCTGGCTCAGCAAGGAGGTGGAGGGGAAGGTGAGGAAAAAAGATTGGCCTTCATTAAGTTCAAAAAATCTGGGGGTGAGGAGGATAGAGAAGTGTTCTCAAAGGCATCTAGGGAGATGACCAGCTCAGTCAGGGCAGCCAAGGCAGCAAAGGAGCTGAAGTTGGCTCAGGGGATCAGAGAGGGGGAAAAGGGGTTCTTTAAATACATATGGGAGAAGAGGAGTTGTAGGGATGACATTGTTAGAATCAAGAGAGAGGGAGGATAGGCAGAACAAGGGGTAGATCAGGCAGAGGCACTCAATGAGTATTTCTGCTCGATGTTCACAAAAGAAAGGGATGGCCGAATACCGCAGGGGAAAGAGGGCAAGGGTGGAGGGGGCAGAGATAACAGATGAGGTCATCCAAGAGGATAGAGTTCTGAAGGGCCTTAAAGGCTTGCAGGTGGACAAGGCACCAGGACCGGATGGTGTACACCCAAGGGTCCTGAAGGAACTGACAGAGTTGTTGGCAGGCCCTCTGACGGACTTGTTCAACACCTCCTTGGAGATGGGGAATGTACCCAGGAACTGGAGGATGGCTCACGTGATACCCCTTCACAACAGTGGACCCAAGGACCAACTGGGTAACTACAGACCAGTAAGCTTGACTTCCATAGTGGGAAAGTTGATGGAAACCATTTTGAAGGAGAGGTTGATAACCTTTCTTGATAGCAATGGCCTGCAGGATGAAAGACAGCATGGGTTTGTTACGGGAAGATCTTGCCAAACTAACCTGATCGACTTCTTCGACTGGGTGACTAGGGCGGTTGACGAAGGCCACACTGTGGATGTCCTGTATCTGGACTTTAGCAAGGCTTTTGACTCTGTGCCACACAGGAGATTAATGAACAAGCTGAGGGACATGGGAGCGGGGGGAAAACTGGTGGGGTGGGTTGAGAGGAGGCTGCAAGGGAGACAACAGAGGGTAGTTGTAAGGGGGGAGACAGCCAAGCCACAGCCAGTAACAAGTGGAGTACCACAGGGTTCAGTGCTGGGTTTTGTTTTAATGTCTTCATTGGAGACATTGCAGAGGGGTTCAAGAGTAAGATCAGCCTGTTCGCGGATGACACTAATATTTATGCAAAAGTGAACAATGAGGAAGAGAGGCAGGTATTGAGAGAGGATCTAGCTAAACTAGAACACTGGTCTAGGGAGTGGCAGTTGGGGTTTAACACTAAGAAGTGCTAAGTCATGCACCTTGGAGCCAGAAATCCCAAGAACAGCTACTGGCTGGGGGGAGTGCAGGTAATGGCTTCAGAGGAAGAAAGGGACCTGGGGTAATAGTCGCAGGGGACATGAAGGTATCTGCACAGTGTAGGAGAGCTGCAGCAAGGGCAAATAGGATGCTGGAGTGCATTGCCAGAGAGATCACCTCTCGAAAGGGGGAGGTCATCCTGCCACTGTATAGATCACTGGTGAGGCCACACTTGGAATACTGTGTACAGTACTGGTGCTCATACCTCAAAAAGGATGTGAGATTACTGGAGGGGGTGCAGCGTAGGGCTACAAAAATGATCATGGGACTAGGGGAGTTGCCATATGAGGAAAGGTTGAAAGAGCTCAACATGTACTCGCTGGAAGACAGAAGGGTAAGAGGGGACATGATAGAGACCTTTAAGTACTTGAAAGGCATAAACAAAGTCAGGGAGGGAGGAGTTTTCCACTTAAAGGGGGAAAGGGTCACTAGGGGACACAGTCTGAAGTTGGAAGGGGGAAGGTTTAGAAGGGAGATGAGAAGGCACTACTTCACAGAGAGAGAGTGGTGACAGGTTAGAACACACTGCTGGAGGAGTTAATCGCTCAAAGGACAGTGGCTAGCTTTAAGTGGGGTTGGGATAGAGTCAAGGGCAGGGTTAGTACAGACAAAAACACAAAGGGAGGAAGGACCAGAAAAGAGGAGAAAGAGAGGGGTTTGGGTGGAGTTGGGGCAGCTGTAGTGATATGAAACTAAGAGCTGCACAATCGGGCAGACTTGATAGACCTGTGGGCCTTTTTCTGCTGGCAATTTTGTATGTTTGTATTAGCAGTGTTACAGACGGCTAGGGAAAGGTTACGTTGTCGATTTTGGCGATGGGTGAAGACCATGGATTTAGTTTTATTACAGTTGAGAATTAACTTATGGGCCACGGACCAGGATTCTATGGTGTGGAAGCACTCTTGGAGTATGGTTTGGAGTGCAGAGGGGTTGGGATGACATTCGAAAATAATGGTGTCATCCACATAGAGGAGCATTTTTTCGGGGCAGGACTGTGGAAGAGATTTAGGAACAGGCTAAAAAGGAGAAGGCCAAGTATAGATCCTTGGGGGACTCCAGAGCGAACAGGGAAGCAAGAGGAGAGGGTGGAGCTGATCCTAACTTGTTGAGAATGGTCAGCTAGATAGCTGGCAAACCAGGAAACTACCTCAGAGGCAAGGCTACTGAAGGAAGGGTGTGGACCAGCAGGGCATGATTGATAATGTCGAATGCTTTGGTACGATCTATGTAAACAGATCCTACCAATTGTCCGCTGTCAAGGGTTTGGTGTATGAAAGACATATACTCAAGGAGTGCAGTAGTGGTGCTGTGCCCACTGCAGAAACTGTGTTGGGCAGGGGGAAAATGGTTATGGTTGGAGAGATAATCAGTAAGTTGGTCAGAGACAACTTTTTCCAGTGCCTTGGGTGGGGGGGGCAGAATAGAGACAGGGTGGTAATGATTTGGAGCAGTGCAGTCTCCACCTTTGAGCAATGGTGTGATAACTGCACATTTCCAGGCTGATGGGATTTGCCCAAGACAGAGGGACAAATTAAAGATTTTAGTAAGAGGAGAGAGAACCTCATCCAGAGTGAGTCTTAGGAGTTTTAGTTTGAGAGTGTCACCGCTATGCCTAGACTTTGATGAAACCGGAGATATATCTTCGTGCCAAACTGGGGGATATAGTTCACAGATGGAAAGGGGAGGAGGCAACTGAAAAAGCAAGAGTAGGGTTCATGGATAGGGGGGTCAAAGAAGTTTGGGGGCCAATACCCTGCTAAGATTAGAGAATGTATTGTTAAGGGTGTTCGCGATGGTTAGTGGGTCCTGGACTAAATCACTGTCAATAGCAAGCAGGGGGGGAGGTGGTAGGGGGACCACTTTCTTGGTGATTTCCTTAATGTTGTGCCAGAACTCATGACCGGAGTTCCAGATAGCCGAGAGGGCTTGGTGATAGTGGGTTGCTTTAGCTTGGTGGTTCGCCCATGTACATCTGTTTCTGGCTTCTCGATAGAGTTGTCTATCACGGGGGTGCTTGGAATCAAGTGCCCTAAGCCAGAGGTTGTCACGGTGGCTCATCATATCAAGCAGGGCTGTGGTGACCCAGGAATTGTTACGATTTTTAGTGTACTGCTTTTTCAGAGGGCCAAAAAACGTCACAGGCATGGTTGAAAGTATCGATAAAGTGGGAAAGGGCGGCATTAACATTAGTGCCATTAACAATGGGGGACCAGTCACAGGCCCGGAGGAAGGCCTTGAGTTTGGGTAGAGAGTGTTTTTTTAATCACCTGAGGTAGTTGGGGGTGGGTGGGGCAGTGGGGGACTTATCTGACCACAGACATGTAATGGGGGAGTGGTCACTAAGGGAATCAGAGAGGATGGTAACCTGAGAGATATGTTTTGGTCGGCTAGTGAAAATGAGGTCCAGCAGGGTGGAGGTACCAGTTTTGTCATTTGGTCGGTTGGGGGTCTGGACCAGCTGGACAAGGTCAAAGGTGGCAGCTGAGTCCTTATATGCACTGGACGACCGAGTGAGCCAGTCTATGTTAAAGTCACCAGCTAGGATGGTTTCCACATTGTTGGGAAGAGACAATAAAGTAGTCAGTACTTCATCAAAGACTGGTTTCTGGTTCCACGGGGGGCTATAAGTGACCAAGAAGTTTATACTTTTCTCCTGATTACCTAGCAGTATTTTGACAGCTAGGGCCTGGGCACCATGAGAAAGGGGTGGAAGTGGTAAAGGGAGAGCTTGCAGGGGGTTCTTTATATAAATGGCACAGCTCCCACCTTTTTTGCCGTGCCTGTCAGCTCTGAGGATTGAATAACCATTAATAGACACTGCAGAGTCTGAGGTGCCTTGAGACAACAAGGTTTTAGTCAGGGCCAGGATATTGGGAGAGTGTTGGGCAATCCAGGCCTGGAGGTTTTTTTTCAACAGGCTTCAGATATTAATTGAGGCAATAAGTAGACCAGAATGTTTCTTACCTTGGGGGGACACAGGAGCGCCACGGTTGGGGTGAACATTGCCAGATAGAAGGAGGAGGAGGAGGAAGAGGCCGTGACGAAGCAGGGACACTCTGAGGAGTTTAGAAGAGCCGAGCACACAGTAGAATGAGCAGTGGGGGGTAGCAGCAGTTGTTGGTACAGGGAGAGAGAAAACAGTGGATGCCATGAGAAGATGAGGGTGGAGAAAAGGGGAGTATGGACTAGTGGGGGGGTTCAGGACAGTCATCACAGGGGGTGGCTAGCAGTGCCGAGTGTTACAGAGTTATGGGCAATTATGGGCTCACTCATGGGCAGACTTGGTTGCAGAGTAGGGAGTGGCCTTAGGATAGGTGGAAGGCTACCAACCAGAAAAAGAAAACACAGCAGGCACCCATTGGAGAGAGTAAGGGAGCTATCATTATACAGTAAAAAGGAGGAAGGTAGTATAGGGCAGACACTGTGGCATGATGAAAAGGCGTCCACCTTCGGTGCAGAAGGTACAAGGTTCAAAACCAGCTAGGGTAGCACCAGGAGAACTGCAAACGTAGTACAGGAACAGCAAGGTCAGAGAGGGAAATGGAGGTAAATCAAGGCTTAGTGGCAGGGATTGAGGAAAAAAGGGAGGAACAACACTGACTCCTAGTGGATAGACCATATAACCTACAGATGGGAAAATAGGCTGATTGACAAAAATTGTGGGAGGTCACGTTATCAGGTCATGTGACCTGATGATGTATAAAGTAAGGGACGACCTCGGGTGGGAGGGTGTCTGAGATGGGTGAGGAGTCAACGCAAGGCGTCGATGGGTAAGCACCCTCCAGGGTGCTTGGAGCGAGTGAAGGAAGCAGACTTTACTGGCCCAAATGCAGTCTGCTCCACTGTGGGTGATTGTGCGGTGATTCCTGAGGGCCTGGTAGGTAGGGAGAGAGAGGAAACAAAGGACAGGGATCAGTTTACTGTGCTCTGGCAGGAAGGCCAGAGCTCCGACTGTGCATACGCGACTGTTAGGAGGAGCAGAATGCTGGGGGGGGGGGGACCTCTCCAGCCCTTCGATAGAACAAACCACAAGAAACTGCAGTAATCAGGTAACAATAGCACAACTGCCTAAGATAATTGCAGACAAACAGGATTCAGTAGAACAGTACAGGCATTACTGACAACAAACTCATACTGCTAGTCAGAGGGTAATCTGGAGAAATGCCTTAAAGTAACACAACAGAACTGCCTAACAGCATGTGTGGTCCTGAGAAAAATGTCCTGTTAAAAAACAATCAGCCTCTGTTGGCATAACACCCTCCAGGGTGTTTGGAGCGAGTGAAGAAAGCAGGCTTTACCTCTTAGCTGGCCTAAATGCACTCTGCTCCACGCTGAGCTCTGGGCGATTGTGTAGGGGTTCCTGAGGGCCTCTTAGCTGGCCAAAATGCAGCCCACCCCACGCTGAGCTCCGGGCGATTGATGTCATCCTACATATCCAGAGATGCTAGCCAATTCTGGTGTTTCAGGTAGGGTAGCAAAGATCCTAGAGAAATCATCTTGAATTTTTTTTGATCCATGTATTTGTTCAGATTTCTAAAGTTGAGAATGTGGCACATGCTCCTTGATTTCTTTGGTACCAGGAAGTAGTAGGAGTGGAACTCTGTGTTCCATTCTGACTCTGGCACTATTTCCACTGCCCTGTTTCTCAGAAGCCCCACAATCCCCTGTGCCAGAAGCACTCATGTGTTAGCTGACAAGGGGAGTTGCCTTCTGGGAGGATTCTCCAAAGAAGGTTTCCAACAATCCCAGGAAGTACCCTTCTTGGATGATTTTGAGAACCCACTTGTCCATCAAGATGGATACCCACTGACTGTAAAACTGGGTCAGGCGTCCCCCTACTAGGGAGGAGAGGTCCACCTCGGCAACTGAAGCAAATCTGGGGCCAGAGCTTCAGATGGTTTCACCGAGCACTTTTGGTACTTGTGCCTTCAGCTGTGCTCCCTTTTGGGGCTGGAAAGCCTGGACTTTATTGTTTTGGACTCTGCCCTGTGCTTTGCTCCAGCTTCGAAAATACTGCATAGTGTTGCATAGTTTCAGATGGTCACCTGCATCTTAATTTTTTATCAACGCTTGCACTATCTCATCTCACAAACAATGTATCTTGTGTCTTGTGTCACTCATGACCGACATCTTTCAAAAAGAGGATCAACGTAAATACAGATGTTAAATGCAGCATATGAAGATAATTAAAAGGAACAACTTCCATATTAAATTTTTGCTTATATTGAAAATGTAAAACTGTTTTCTGATTTTGATCTGCCAATGATCTGAAAATTGTTTGAGGCTTTTATGCTAAAAGAAAATGATTTTCCTTTTTATGAGCCCTTCCAGAAAGAATATGTGTGAATATTTTGGTTCAGCACTTGGCTACTGTCTATAATTAAGCCAGAAAGATTTAACAATTACTCTGAGTGCATCGATTCATGAACTCAGCTAATTCTGTCAACTTTTCTGATACTAAGCATTTTGAAAGTATAATTATTTTGTCTTTTGGCAGTACAACTTGCTGACTCCTTGGTTAGCTTAAGTCAGCATGTTACATAAATCTTTGCCAAAAGAATGCATCTCCTGCTGTACGTGATTAATTCCACCATGTGCAACTCTTACAGTATTTTCAACTTTTTAAATCTGGAAGGCATTGTTACACAAAAACTCGGATCACGAAATGTTACTTTTTCTGTATCAGGTCATATTTTTGGGACAAATGTCTGAGCAGAGGTTAAAATCTAGGAACATGTGATCTGTTGATTTTCACGTCTGCATACACATTATTCATAACCCGTCTTTCACTTTGGAGATGTTTTTCTTTCTTTCTGCATATCAGTTCATGGCAAGCCCTTTGGACAAACTGATCTCAGACATTCATAGGATAGGATAGGATAGGATAGGATAGGGTAGGATAGGGTGGGATAGGAATCTGAATTTATTTGGCACCTTTCAAGATCATATACAGTGAAGGCTGCCAGGATGAAGTGCAGTGTCACAGGTTTACTGCATGACAAAAGGGATTAACTCTCATTGAAACTGCATTGTTTGCTGCAGTAACTCTACTGCAGAGTCTGCAGAGTTGGGCTTCATCCTGGCAAGCTTCACTGTATATGGGATACACAATGGCCTGACTCAGGATATACCATTTGGTTTTGATGAGTGAGGGAGCAGGACAATAACTAAAGAGTAACAGGGCCACAAGTGCTGTAAGTCCTGCTCCCTCACAAGTGATAATATGTGGCATATTCCAAGCCAGGCCATTGTGTGTCCACTTTATACAATGTATTGCAAATGATAAAGCTTTTAAGTTACTGTTTAATGAAGATTTACCTGTTTATGCTTGACCTCACTGATCTGCTCTGAGAGTAGCACAGGCAACTGTGACATCATCAAGCACTGTTCTGTCTGCTCTCCTTGGTTAAGATGTCCTTAGTGACCTGTCTAAACTGAACATAAATGGCTGAAATGAAAATGAATGATTAATTTTCATTAAGAATGCTTCAGTGGCTAAAATAAATCATTTATCTGTAGTGACTGACTCTCACCTACATTCTGTAAAATATTTTCTTAAATGCCTCAATAATAGATGACAAAAACACAATGAAACTGAGGTAACATTACTCCAGAAATCACAACAGCCAGAATTAAAAAATATAATGTACATCAATAAATACAAAGAGATGCATAACAGCACAAATCATGTCGGCACTTCCAGATCTACAGGGATTCCTGTATTTTTCAGGGATTTGGAGACATCTACAGCAAAATTATTCTCATAGACATGCATCTGTTACACAGGAAAGCAATGTGATTTGGCTTCCATATGAAATAATGTAATCTACATGAAAACACAGGAAAATTGCACTATAGATACAGGGAAAATGCCACATCAATCTGGGAGCACTGTATTGTTTGTTTGAAACTGTCCAAAATATTGGTTAAAATATAACAGTTAAACTCCATCTTCAGATTCCTCATCTGATGTAATCTTTTTGATGGTGCAAGTTGGGTGCAACATATAGATTTGCAACATTAATATAAGACTTATGGTACATTTACATGAGGGTGAGAGGTGCGCTGTACTCTGCACCACTCGCCCTCTCCTCTGTTTGCACCGCTGTCACCGTCTGCGTACACGGTGGCTGTTTGGGTGCTCTGTACAGCACTCCCTCTATTCCAGAATTTCATCAGCAGTTCTACTGGATGGAGAGGAGAGGTGCTAAGACAGAACAGAATAGGAATGGCAATTGTGGTTGGAGGGTGGGACGGCAAATGAGGGCTGGAGCAGGGGGAGGCAAAACCTAACAGGAAGGGAATCGGGGGTTGGAGGTTGGGAGTGCAGCAGAGGGCTGGAACAGGGGGCAAAACCAAATGGGAAGGGAATTGGGGTTTGTAGCTGCTAGGAAGGGGGACAGCACAGCACATTGCGGGGTGTTGCAAGTGTGTACCAATGCAGACAGAACGGTGTGTTCACATGCCAGCAAAAAAATGCCTACATCAGTACACAAACCCATAAAAAGTACCAATCACTCTGCATCACATCAGAGTGCAACACAGCCAGCTGCAACATTACCCACCACAGTGTACCTCCTGACAGTGGCTAGAAGGTATTGCGTCGACAACCCTCAGTGTAAGCAAATGGTGAGACACAGCAGACATCAGTGTGGTGCGCTCGAGAGCATGCACACCCCCTGGACATCATTGCATGTCCGCATTCACCACTGGGGGGGAGGACCAAGCACCAGAACAGTGGAAAAGCCCCAATGTCTGGGAGGATGATGTCACTCCACAACCCCACGCCCACTGCCAGATCCTGCCCTCCTTGGTCCTGACCACCTCCAATCTTCACCTTCACCTGCAGGCCATTGGATTTCAGGTAAGGAAGCACTAAGGAGAAAAAGGTGACCCTGCCTTGAGGGGTGCAAACCAGAGGATGTCAGTTAAGCAATAAGGCATGATGGGGGGTATTAGGGTGTGATAACGGCCTGCCTTGGGTGGGTTGAAGCATGAGACAAAGTTAAGTACTTCCACCACCCAAGAAGGGCTGTTATCCCACCATAACAACCCCCCTGGAGTGCCTTATTGCAATTATGAAATGGGTCCCCATACTATTAATAAATTTAAAAAAAACATCTTTTTATGTGTTCTACATTGATAACAAATTTAAGTAAGTAGTGGAAAACAGAAAAAGTAGTGCCTGCTTGCTAACTGTCCCCGAGTGTCCGCTTGCTGCTGCTGACTTCCAGTTATAGTACTTCTGGGTCTCAGTCCAGCTCCAGTTTGTGTCACTACAGTTAGAGAAGAAAAAGGAATGGTCCTGACTGGTGGCAGGTGTTCCAGTCTGTCTGACTTTCTTTTTTTTGTTTGTTTGTTTTAGTACAGACATACGGTAATCAGCGGCCATCGTTGATGCGGCATGCACGAGACACAGATGCAGCCATGTAAGTAGTGTGCGTCATGAAACACACAATTTAAAAAAAAGAGAGAGCGCTATTTAAACATGTGACACCAGGTGAGACAGAAGCTGGGTATTCAGGGCAGATCTGTTGACAGCGGGAACCAAGTACATCAGAATTCCTGTTCAGACCTACATGTTGTGCGGGGACAAGCTGTGGGCAGTTAAGCATAGGGCTATTTCTCAGGTAAAGAGTCTGTTTTTCCCGGAGCTATTTTCACCCAGGCCATTGTGCTTGGATAAAGGCCCAGCTGAGAGCAGCTCTGAACCGATCAGAAACCGAGATTCTAAAGACCCACTTCATAATAAGGATCAACAGGTCTCATGAAAAAAAGGGAAGCTGTCCAAATATGGGATATGCCATGGGCTGACTAAAAATATCATATTTATTTTTATCTGCAGGGTTTGACCTGTATGACTTCACGATTGGCAGAGCCATGAGTGAGGTCTGTAGAGGGTAGAGGTCTAACCCTGCAGACAAAAATAAATGTGGTATTTTTAGCCAGCTAATGGCCTATGTCAGTTATACAATGACAGTGCCTCTCTGGCCAGATTAGTTCTTTCAACGGAGATTTGACTCTTTCTGTTTGATTTCACTGCTCTGTTTTTAACTGCAGCAGATGTATGTGATCGTGATGTCATCAGGCATTGTTCAAGCTGTTCTCCCATTGGTTAAGAGCTCCTTTGTGACCAGCCTGAAGTGGAAATAAATGTTTGTATCCCTGTAAATCGCTTCAAGAGGACTTGGTGCCAAATGACAAAAGGCCAAGACAGAGGAAGAAAAGTTAGGGCACTCTCCCTCCAGTTCCAATAAATGGGAGTCCAGTCACTTGTGAATGCAAAAAAATGTCACTTTATTTGCTGCAGAAAGTTAAACAACCACAGCAGAGAGCAACAGAAAGCACCTGATGTTTCACCTATCCCAGGCTTTGTCAAAGATAGTGCCACCTACGGTTGAACCCTATTTATAATCTCCGCAGCTGCGGGGATTTCAGTCTGCAACAGGAGTTGCAGTGTGAGACTTAGTCCCAAAACGGTTATTGAATCTAGCCTGACGTTTTTAAGTCTGCTCACCAGAATGTTAGCTAACATTTTGTAACTACAATTTAATAGGGAAATTGGCCTGTAATTTTCACATAAGATGTTGATCTTTTCCATTTTTAAGAATTAAAGAAATAAATGCTTTGCTCAGTGTTTCCAGCAGGTATCTTTTCACCTATGCCTTTCTGTATGTTTTAGACAAATATTTTAGTATTTCAGTGCCCATAGCTTTATATAACTCCCCAGGTATCCCATCTGGTCCATCAGTCTTGTTATTAGAGAGTTTTTTTGTATTGCTAGAGATATCTTTCCTATAGATATATCTTTTCATAAGGAACTCTTACTATGTTCATCCAATTGTGGGAGACTAATGTCATCAAGGAAACATTTTATGTTGTCTACCTGCCCAGGCCCTCCGGAGGTATACAGTTTTACATAAAAGTCAGTACAAACTTCACAAATCTCTCAGTTAACCCCTTTGACTCCCCCTTGAGAGTTTAAAATTCCTGGGATTATATTTTTCAATTGTTTCTTCTGGAGCCTATATGTAAGCAGTTTCCCAGACTTTTTTCCAGCATCCCAAAATGCCTGTCTTGTCCTATATAAAGCACATTCCGCCTTTGCTGACTATATCTTATTGATATCATACTTTAGAGATGTTATTTCAAATAGATAGTTCGTGATTTTTTGTTTGATTCGTTTATATTCTAGCTCAGTTTTCTGGAGTTTAGTTTCTTTCTCAGCAAGGTCTTCAAGTGATTCATTTTTTTTTAGCAGAAAAATAACTTATTATCCTGCCCCTTAAATAAGCTTTAAATAGCTCCTGACACAATTGACACAACTTTGAAAACATTTAGTATTGACACATAACTGTAGCTTATATTTTGTATTTTATTCTGTAATTCTCACCCTTATTTCCTTATTCTAGGGGTATTTGCATCAATACAGTATCTCTGCTCGTTGAGCTCTGGCAGCCTGCTTGTGACATCAAAATATGTTGCCATGGAGATAATTATGATGTCATAAATAGGAGATTGGGATGTCATGTGTAGAGAAGCAGCCAGAATAGACAGAGTCTAGGGAAAAGGGATCTTGTTTTCATGCAGCTGTTTTCAGTAATAAAGAAAATGGGGAATTCATTGCTGAAAATATATGAAGTACTAAAGAATATGGGATGGAGCTGAATATAAATCTTACTTTTTTCAGTTTTGCTAATGCTGTCAGCGGTTCTTTAAAGGCACCCAGAGATAGGCATAAAAGACTTCCCCCATTCCCTCATTAAGTTCAAAAAACAGTTTGGCTGTGTTTAGGAGCATCTCCTAAAACTGTGTATCTCTTAAGAAAGGAAATATTGAACCTCCATCTCATCCTTTGTGTAATTTCTTTGTCCACTGACAGTTTAACAAAGACAGGACTGTGGTCTGATATCACCATCTCCTCAATGGCTGCTGAATATATGTTTGATACGTGGATATACAAAATGTGGCAACAGATAAGGGCCACTGGGCCCACCCAGTCTGCCCACATTTTGTCCTTTTTTTTACTCATTGTTATTTCCCAGATCCTGCTTAATCCATGTCTACCCAACCATTACAATTCCATTGTGCCTACTCCAGGCATTTTTGAATCCACATACTGTTTCTGCCCCCACTACCTCCTCTATAAGGCTATTCCAGGAATCCACAACCTTTTCAGAGAAAAAGTATTTCCTCACATCCTTCCTGAATTTACCCCCTCCAGCTTCATAGAGAAAAACAAAACAGGCACAGAGGAACTATTCAAGTTAAGGGGTAGGGCACTTGAGGTCATGATCTCAGATTGGAGGGGGAAGGTTCAGGAGGGAAATGAGAAGACACTTTTTATGGAGAGAGTGGTGTCTGGGTGGAATGCATTGCTTGCAGAAGTGGTATCCTGTAGAACAGTGGACTGCTTCAAAGGGGATGGGATAGGGTAAGAGGGAGGTCAGGGGAGGGAGGGAGGGATAGCTGCAATATAAGGGTTGCTAGTTGCACACTTGAGCAGTCTCAATAGACCATAAGGCCTTTGTCTGCTGGCAAATTCATATGTTCATATGCCACCTTGTAATAGAACACATTTTCCTATGAAAGATACTCTTCTCGTCTATCTTATTAATCCCCATAAGTTATTTAAAGGTTTCTATCATGTCCCTCCTTTGCCTTGTCTCCTCCAGTGTGTACATATTTAGCTCCTTTAGTCTTTCCTCATAGGTCTTTTGTTGTAGACCCTGCACCCTTTTGGTAGCCCCCTATTGGACCACCTCCACTCTGTCTCTATCCTTTCTGAGTTGAGGTCTCCAAAACTATACTCAGTAGTCAAAGTGGGGTCTTACCAGCGATTTATATAGGGGCAGAAGCACCTCTCTCTTCCTGTTGAAAATACCTCTGCCTATGCACCCCAGCATCCCATTAGCTTTTCCGACTGCCTCATCACACTGTCTGGCCACCTTTAAGTCATCCACTATGATGACACCTAGGTCACTTTCCTGACTGGCCTTTGGCAGTTTCACTCCACCCATCTTATACTCCACTCCTGGATTCCTATGGCCCAAATGCATTACTGTGCACTTTTGTCCAATAAAGCTCAACTACCGTACTCTTTACCACTCTTCCAGTCTCCTTAGATCCCTGCTTATTCTATCCACCCCACCCCAGGTATAGCTACTCTGTTACAGATCTTGGTGTCATCCGTAGAGGCAGACTTTCCCTTACAGTTCTTCTGCTTTGTCACTTATGAAGATACTGAGAAGACCAGTACCAACACTAATCCCTGAGGCCTCCCTCTGGTCAACGTCCCTTCCTTAGAGCATACTCCATTTACCACTACCCTCTACGCTCTTTTCACTAACCAGTTTATTGTCTAGGTTACCACCTTATTATCTACCCTTACGTTACACAACTTGCTCACTAATCTCCTATGTAGAAGGGTATCAGAAGCTTTGCTGAAATCCAGGCAAGCCATGTCCTCTGCTCCTTCATGGTCCAGCTCCATGGTCACCCAGCCAAAGATATTTATCAAATTTGTTTGGCATGCCCTTCCCTCTGTAAAAAAATGCTGCCTTGGGTCCTGTAATCTTAGATACAAGATAATCCACAATCCTTTCCTTCAATAGTGTTTCCATTAACTAACCCACACCAATGCCAGGCTAACAGGCCTATAGTTTCTCATCTCTTCCCTGCAAACACTTTTGTGAAGTGGGGCTACATCTGCCCTTTTCCAGTCCTCTGGGACCACACCAGACTCCCGTGAACTGTTAAAAAGGTCTGTCAGAGGTGCTGCAAGTACCTCTCAAAGTTCCCTCAGTACCCTAGGATGTACTCCATCTGGCCCCATAGCTTTGTCTACCTTGAGATTGTCAAGTACTTTATGGACTCTCCCCACCAAAAATGGACTACTGTCTACTTCCCTTACGTCAAAACTTCTGGTGCATTTTTGTGGTCCCTCCCATTCCCCTTCTACCATGAAAACTGAGCAGTATTCATTCCAGATATTTGCCTTTTCTTGATCCTCCTCTGTAATGTCTTTGCCCCCTTCAACTGTACAATCCTTCCCTTTGTCTTCGTTTTTTCACTAACATACCTAAAAAATGTATTATTCCCTTTTGATACTCCCTGAGCTATTCTTTCCTCCATCTGCACTTTTGTTTTCCTTACCGCTTTGCTTACCTCCCCATTTTTCCTGCTACACTTCCCTATCCTCTTCTTTCTGGGTCACTTTGTACCCTCTGAATGCTACTGTTTTAGCCATTACCATTTCTGCTATCTCTCTTGCAAACCATAATGGTCTCCTTATTTTTTGTACTTTTGCTTACCAGCTTAACACAGTGGTTTGTTGCCTTCACTATGCCCTCATTTAGTCTGGTCCATATTTCTTCTATTTCACCCTGGTCCCCACCCCTGTCAGTTCTTTCATGAGGCATTCAGGCATCTTAGTAAAATCAGCACTTCTGAAGTCCAGAACCCTTGCCTATGTATGGTTGGTTTCTGCAGTTGTTCTAATGTTGAACCACACAGTACGATGATCACTTATCCCCAGAAGGCTCTCCTACCCTGACGTCTGCAACATTGTTGCTGTTAGTAAGCACCAGGTCCAGTATTGCCCCTTGACGAGTGGATTCCCTGACTAATTGCCTAAGAACCCCCCCCAACAGCGAATCCAGAATGTAGCTGCTTAGACTGTTTCTAGCTGATACTGCAGCAGGAAGACCCCAATCTACATCTGGCAGATTGAAGTCTCCTACCAGCAACACCCCCTCCCCTGCCATTTTGCCAATTTATTTTAACATAAGCATATCTAGTCCTCTGCTTACGCAGGATGCCTGTAGATACCCTGTCCAAATATTTGTTCTTTTTCCTGACTCAAGGGTAACCCACAGCATCTCTGCCTTTCCCTCAGTTCCCTGTATCTCTGTTGCTTTTATTCTGTCCTTCACATGAAGCAACACTGCCCCTCCTTTCCTTCTTACTCTGTCCCTTCTGAATAACATGTACCCTGGTATAACCATGTCCCAGTCATGGTTTTCAGTACACCATGACTCAGTAATGGCCACAATATCCAGATCGGCCTCTGCTATGATAGCACCATTGTGTTTGTGTTCATATACTTATTTGCATGTACAGTATTTATATGTTTTTATAATGGATGTTACCCAACCCTGTTCTAACCAGGTCCATCTTGTAAAAGAGCTCTGCTCAATGATGTTCGCCTGGATAAATAAAGATTTTGATTGATTGATTGATTGATTGAATGATTGATGGGTCTTGAAGCTTATTAACCAGACTCCTAGCATTAGCACACATGGTCTTCCAGATTTCCAGATTGACGAAGAAGAAGAAGAAGAATCAGCATTTATATCGCGCTTTTCATACACAGTATCCCTAAGCGCTTTACAAGCAATGCTAGACTGGTAGTGAAGTGACTGAATGTGTGGTGGCAGCCATATCGCACATTATCACCCACACACAGCCTGGATAATTGCATGAATGATGAAAAACCTTTAGAAATTAACAGATAGTCTAACCTGTTATATGAGTTGTGCCTATGTGAATAAAATGAGTAGCCTCTTCCTTGTGGATTAAGTAACCTCCATGAGTCTGTGATGCCACTGTAATCCTGCAGTGATTTAAAAGCCCTTGTGGCAGTAGACACTGAGTATAACACAGACTGGTTACCTCTATCTAAAAAGTGATCAGCAACCTCGCCGAAATCACCACCACAAATTAATTTGTGATCAATAAAGGTACTAAGGTGTATAGCAAACCTGTCAAAGAATGAGGCCCGGGGCCCGACATTCAAAAGTTTGTGTGAGCGCTAACTGGTCTTTGCCCTTGCAAACCGGGTTTTGCACTGGAGCCCAGTATTCAAAAGGCACGCTTGGGCTGACAAACAGGGTTAGCGCCTGTGCAAACCAAAATGGGGAGTATGCAAATGGGGAAGGGGTGGGAACAGGAATATTGGTGCAAGCCAATATTCAGCAGATTTACACCACACAAAAGGGTTTAGCATGGTCCTTTTGCACCTCACAAATACTGCTGAACAAAACCCCCTGTAACTCTCCACAACCTCAGCGGCTGCAGGAGGTAATGCAACCAACAAGCAGGCTGGCCACTTGAGGAGTACGTCTGCCCCTGTGGTACTGTACATGGCACCCCTTCCATGATAACCAGCCAGTAGTTATAAAAAACCCTCTCTGGTGCTAGTGACCCCCCTCTCTGATCGTCTGTCTGATGTTTAAATAAAATTTCCCTGGTGTTAGTGTTCCCCTTCCCTCTGATCTCCAGCCCATACTAAAAGAATCTCCCTGGTGTTAGTGGTCCCCCCCCAAATGCCAGCCTGTAGTATAACTTAGCCCCCCCGGCATCCAGTGGTCCCCCCTGGCACTGATCTACAGTACCTCCAGTTGCACGTCTCTGATCCCTGGTATCTAGCACCCCACTACCATGGCACTGAGCACCCCCCAGTCACATTACCAGTATCCTCAGTGCTCTGGATCCACATACAGTGACTGCGCAGCCCTCGTTACACCACCTTGGCTGCCCATCATATGTTGAGGCAGGGAACGCTCAACTTATTTAAAGGACAGGGATGATGCACCCTGACCTATAAATAATGATGTGTGCTCCCTGCCTGGCCATACAGCAGCTGGCCAAGGTGGTGTGAGGAGGGCTGCACCAGCTACTGTATGTGGACCCATGACACCAGGGATATTGGTAAGGTAACTGGGGGTTGCTCGGTGCCATGGTGGGAGAAGGCCACTAATACACCAAGGATTAGAGATGTGTGACTGAAGATACCATGGATCAGTGCCGGAAACCACTGGATGCTGGGGGGGTTAAGTTATACTACGGGCTGGCAATCGGAGTTGGGGGGGGACCACTAGCACCAGGGAGATGTTTTTTAGTACGGGGACACAACAAAAATAGAGAACTGTTAACATTGAGGTAACCAGATTAAACATGAGGAAAACCTCACTACCAGAAATTGGGAGATTGGCTTTACTCCCTTGACAATATTTTTTACACCAAATGCTGCAGCCATCGAGGTACCAGGAAAACATTATAATATAGCACCCTTTCTGATAAATCATTACAGTGGATAGTGACAAAAATTAAACATTAGCAGTGAAACAAAAAATAGCACATAATATATCCATACTGTGCAAATGTCCATGGTGTCAATATAAGGATAATTGCTCACCATTCCTTGGCCGCAGTGTTCGCAGTTCAGGAACGTACTGTAAAAAGTGGGTTTGCAAGAACCACCCCTTGTGAAAAGAAATCATTATTAGGTAACCACTGCAATCTGCATCTGTCAGCGGTGTAAGACTAGGGAAATGTCCACCACTATAGTGGAAACCTATAAAGTTCTGGGTCAAACTGGGCAAATCAGAAATTCTGAGAAGAGATTATGAGCTGATGAGATCTTGTGCTCCACAAGATCAGAGAGGATGAGAAGGCAGAAAAGGGGATTTAAGATGATCAGTGAAGCATCTGTTCACAAATATCCTGCTGAAAAAAACGGTATTCCTAATGAATCATCAGCTGGGGTCGCCACCATATGAGTGACCAGTTTCTTTACTTTCACTCCGGGTGTGCCTTTTTGAATCAAGTGCTTTTGTGACAACAGCTCCCTCTTACATGTAATTTTGGTTAGCAAGCCACACCTGTTCTCTCATGTCGGAACATTTTTCTCAGACATTAGTGATCATTGTATAATCACCACCATTAGATCCGTGCACAACCCACAGTTTGTGGCAAAGTTCTCTATCAAGAGGTGCAAGCTCAACTTTGATTTGTTTGCATACGTCCATGACTTGAAACATTCACCGCGATGGCAGGAATTCTTCCTAGCCAAAATGGTTAACAGGGCATATACTATTTTTTACAATATTTTAAGTGAGGCTTTAAATAAGCATGTACCCTTGATTAAGGTACGGGTCAGGAGCAGCACCTGCCATTGGTTCTCACCTGAGCTCAAAGCTTCCCTGTTAGAAAGGGATACTTTATGGAAAAAAGCCCGAAGAAGCAAGAATGACTCGGATTGGTGTCTTTTTAAGAGAGCACGTAACAAGTGCACCAAGTTGGTCAGAGCAGCCAAGGCCACCTATTATCGTTCTGAGCTAGCCTCTGCCTCAAGAAATCCTTCAAAGCTCTCGAAAACATTAAAAGACATGTCTGGACATGCACCTGGTAATTCCATTCCAGCAAAAATTAAGTCCTGTGGCAGCGTTATCTCTAACCAATCAGACATATTGGAAGCCCTCAATAACCATTTTGCGACGGCAGGGCTAGCATTTGATACTTCCCCTGCCAATGACCTCTGCACAGCTCAGGGACCACCAACCTACGAGTCGCCCTCTACCGAGGAGGGAGAAGCCTTCTCCCTCCTGCATGTCTCTCTAAAAGAGGTGGAAGATCTACTGCTGCAACTGGACACCAGGAAGGGAGCAGGCTCCAACTTCATAGAGCCATACTATCTGAAATGTACCTACCATGTGCTTGTGGTGCCAATCACCCACCTATTCAACATGTCACTCTCCCAGAGTAGCCTCCCCCCCCCCAATGGAAAATAGACCATGTCATCCCTCTATTAAAAGCAGGTGACCCCTGCGATCTAAATAATTACAGACGGATCTCCCTCCTCCCCATCCTGTCTAAATTATTAGAAACAATAGTGTGTGACCAGCTAGGGGTATAATTAGAATCCAGAAGCCTATTAAACCCGGTTCAGTCTGGACTCAGAGCAAAGCAAAGCACAGCACCATAACAGCCCTAGCTAAGATGACCAATGATTGGTTCCTAGACCCTGACAACAAGAAGCATGTCTGTGCCATTTTCTTGGATCTTAGTAAGGCATTCGACACAGTCGATCACAGTCTGCTTCTTTCCTCCCTAAGCACCTTAGGTCTGGACCATAAATCTATGTGCTGGTTTGCAGACTACCTTGGAGAATGGAAACAGCAGGTTAAAGCTGAAGGTGATCTTTCTCCATTAAAACCTATGCTGAGGGGCATGCCCCAGGGCTCTATCCTTGGTCCCCTCCTCTTTGCAGTCTACATTAACAATATCAATGATCCCATCAAAAAAGCCAACATCCACTTATTCACGGACGACACTGTACTGCACTTGAGTCGTCCCACGCTGGAAGCAGCCTGTGAAGACTTCCAAGCTGAATTTAACATTCTGCAATACCAGCTCATAAACAAAAAGCTTTTGCTCAATACAAAAAAGACAAAAGCCATGCTCTTCTCCCCTTCTTTGCATGCAGCAATTCCTGCTGCGGGGAGGGGGCTATCACACAAATTACCACTGTTCTTGGAGAAACACTAGAGTATGTAGCTAAATTCAAATATCTAGGAGTTGGGCTTGATCATAAACTTTCCTTTGCCAACCATCTTGAAAAACTACAGAAGAAACTAAGGCAAAGATTAGGACTATTCTACAGAACTAACCACCTGCTCACAAAGGAGGCCAAGATTCAACTGGTTCAATCTACCTTCCTATCTTTAATAGATTATGCGGACCTGCTCTACAGCCACTGCACTGCCTCTGCACTGGCTAAGTTGGACACCCTCTACCACAGAGCTATCAGGTTCATTACTGGCCTTCCACTTTCCACACACCACTGCTCCCTGTACTCATCGTAAGACTGGACTTCCCTTCACTATAGAAGAAATAGAAACACCACCCTATGGGTCTTCAGAGCGGTGACCAACAAGCTCCCCTCATATGTCTCAGATTGTATTCCCCGGAGTGTGTTAAGCACCTACGCTCTAAGGGGCTATTCCCTAATTGCCCTCCAAGTTCCAAGGGTCAAAACTCATTTCGGCAAAGCTGCTCTAAGCTTCTCTTTACCCACACTGTGGAATGGTTTACAAAGGAACTTGAAGCCGAGCTGCCCTTTTAGCCTGAATATCTTCATGGTGCTCTACGATCGCTACATGAAAGCACCTTGCAAATGTTTTCCTCACCGCTAGCCCACTAATTCCACAACTTCCCCTTTCCATCCTGACGCTCGCCATGTTTCTACCCCTGGCTCTCACTCTTTCCCTATTAACTCTTCCTGCTGCACCCACCCTTCCCTGTCCACTCCAGCCTGGCTAAAGTCCCACCCCATCCATAGTAGTGTCCCAATTACCTACCCCTCCTCCGTCATTATCATAATAAACAAGTACACAACAGCCATCGTCACTTTCTGTGGTTTTAGATCAATTTTCCCCTCAGTCATCGGTAATATATCCGTCCTCTTCTTTACCTCTGTAACCTGCCACCCCATACACGGCCTCTTTCCCCTATATGTGTAGTTGCCGGCTGCCTCACTCAAAAGATCTCTGCTTATAACTCCTGTATGCCTATGGTTGATTGTACATCTGCTGACTTCTTCAGTTGTAAAATAAAGCTGTTTTTTTTATTTATTTCACTCTTGTACTGTACTGTACACACTGTATATACTTTTTCTTCCTTGCATATTATTGCTTTTTGTATACCTGCGTCTGTACTGTACTTTGATGTATTCATGACCAGGTCCACCTTGCAAATGAGCCTTGCTCAATGGTGCCCACCTGGATCAATAAAGATTTTGATTGATTGATTGATTGATTGATTGAACTTACGAGCGTTGTTGGGCTTCTGGGAGGGGGTTTGACTTTTCTAAAAGCATTTTCTGACCACTTATTATGTTTTTGAATGACCGCTGCATATGTCAGGGATAGATTCTGGGATGTAGCCAGATCCAATAATAAGTATAAATAAAGGCAAAAGTAGAGGTCTCTACCAATCTTCTTTTTTTTTTTTTTATAAATGTTGGCCAGAATGATACAGGTGCCAGGGTCTTTACGTGATTGTTGGGAATGTATTGCTTTCAATACATCTTGGAAACCAGTATGAAGGCAATTACCATACTGTTTTCTGATGAGAGCAAGAAGCTTTCTGATAGAAGTCCACCCATATAATTGAGGATATTTGAGATGTGTTAGATTGTCATGATCTTGTCCCCTTTGTCTCAGTTGTCTTAAACAATTTTGTATCTTTTGTTATGACAGTATTTCTTATGTCATCCCAAAGGGACTGATGGTATTAAATCTTTTCCTGTATCCAGAACTTTATAATTTTTCCTTTCCTGCTTAACATTTTCATATTTGTAAAAGTTCAATTTTGTTCAGTTTTCCTTTAAGCTATATCTAATTTAGTCTTGTAAAATTTGCATTTGTTATTGAACCAGAAATGTTAGGTTCTCTTGCTGTGACTACCTTATACATTTTATTTTTTAATACAGAAAACACTTTCTAAGTCAAAGCATACATTTCCTCAGGTGTAGATTTGTCTAATGCTGCAAGCTTTAGATCTTCCATTTAGCTGGAATTAGCCCCAAGCATTGTTATATCAATGAATTCTACTTCCATTTGCCTTTTACATGTCATTTATTTTCTAAATTATAACTTTCTCGTTTGATTAAAATATCTCCAACTATTTCTAATGTTTCACAGAGCTGAACATGATAACTGTCCACTCAGGTTACCATATTTAATCTTCTAATTTTGGGGAGTATAGTTAAATGAGCCCATATTAGATTGAAAGCAGAGTGTTCGCATGGACCTAAAAAAGAAAATTCCACAGGGATATCCCTAGAGGGTCGTCCACTTAACCTGTAGCATGGACATGTAAAGGGCAATTCATTTATTCTATGACCTTCATATTATGGTTCCTACTACAGTTAGCACGAGCAAGAAAAGGCTAAGTGGCCCATAAGTACAGCTTTCCCACTGTATCAGTGGTAATAATCCATTTCTGAATTCCCATCCATATACTTGTCCTTTTTTTTCTTAAATTTCAAGTTTGTTTTTATTGATTAGCAATTCAAAAGGCTGACTGCTCCATAACCCAATTACTCATTGGGTGTAAAAATACTTTAAATTCTCAATTTTTAATGTGCTTCATTTTATTTGAAGGGAATAACTTCCCCTCTCACTTTGATCAGGTTTGAATTACATATTCAACTGGTACGAGATTGGGGCCATTAATTACTTCAAACAGAAGTAATAAGCCCCGTCTTATCCTTCGTTTAGACAGGGGAATCAAGTTTAGACTGACTATTATTATAAGACTGTTCTCCGACTCCTTAGGTTATTGTGGTTGCTGTACACCGTTTCAAATCCGTTGACCTCACCCTGTTTGTATGGTGCCCAAAACTGGGTCTCATAATCTAGACTCAGACAGACACATTCTTTATATAAGGGTCCTATTTCCTTTGAGTTATGACTGCAGAGGCTTGCTTTTTGTTCATACTGCTTTTTTTCTGGTGGGTCAGCTCTAGCAGGCTATTCAGCCCTATCCCTGCCACCCCCATCTGGCACCCCCCGACCTACCTTACCCCAAGAAATCCCCCATGGATTGCCCCCCCATTGGTGGGGCCAGGAATGGGAGGTCCATCCCCCCCTCACCCAGTGATTCTCATCCAGAATTGGGGGTGGTGGTCGGGTGGTGATTCAGGAATTGGGCAGGGGAGGGCTTCACAAAGCCAGAGCCTTCCATTTTTTCCATTTTTCTCCCTTTCCCCTTGCCACAGCAGCATATAAACATGCACACTTGGAGGTGCAGGCATGTTACAGAACCATGGCCCTTCCCTTGCATGGTGCTCAGATTCTGGCGCTGCCATCCAGCCTCCACCAGATGGCAGCCAAGGAGCAAGATGGTGTCCCTCCCCATCCCCAGGAGAAGAGAGCAGTCCATTGGACACTCAATCCTCTCCCCCCCAACCAACCCCCAGTGCCCCGCGCCTATTCCCAAACTTGGGTTGCCAGCATGGTGAGAGGAAGGGTGCATAGTGCCTCACCCTCTGTGCCACCATGCCAGCTGTGAAGGCTCTTTTTAATCAACCACAATACCCAGTTAGCAGGAATCACCATTCCTGAGCATTGTTTGTCTGTGTTGAATTTACTGTTGCCCACAACCCCTACAGGGCATGGTCTACTAGATCAAAGGCCTTTGTTAAATCTATAGATATCTTGAGCTACCCAGTTCTTCCATCACATTTTCTCAGAAAAGTGTAATGAATTCATGTTTCTTCATATTGAAATCAAACCCATTTGTGACTTTCTTATTGGTATGCCCTCCATCCCACCAATCATTTTCCCCCTAACCTAGAATCATCACCAATTTTTTTTTTGCCTTATATCCTGCCTTCACTAGGGTGTCCCTTATATATTTAGGTACATCCCTGACAACCCCACCCCTCTCTTAATTCAAGGGAGTCTCGACCCATGCCTTTGTTTATTTTCTTAATTCACTTTGTGTTCCACTGTCAACTATTGTGTAAAATGCACTCCTGTGTATATTTCTATACGTATATATATATATATATATATATATATATATATATATTATTATAGATTGTTGTACCATACAATGTTTTTCCTGTAAATATGGTTTCCCTATATTTTGTTGTAAAATTTTCATTGCTGTGTCTCCCCCTCTCCTTTCCCCCAGGTCGCACAAGGAAACAATCCCCGGCTCAGTGTTCCTTCCTGGTGAAACATTTTTAAATAAATAAAAATAAATCTCCATATACCCTTCAGGAAGTTGTGCTTCCCCTGAGAAAGGCAGTTTTTGTCCATGACCCTCTTCAGTGTAATACTATATAGTCTAATCTCCCAATTTTTTTCTCAGGCATCTCTGCTTTGCCAATCAATCCTTTACCATTTATAGTTTTCTTGGCCAATTAAAAGGCTTTAGTTACTATAAATTTGAAAAAAAAGACATTGCTTTACTCCAAATCCCAGTGCTACATACAGTCTCATTTCTAACTTGCCATTACTGGCTAAAATATTTTAAAAGTGTCATTAACCCTCTAACTCTCATCTCACTACCATTAGTTTGATTGATCTTTTCCAGTCTGTCTTCCCTTCCTCCACTGGTGATTGCACTGAAGCAGTTTTCTTTCAGGTTGTAAATTATACCTTTCTCTCCTCTGACGATGGCACCTTTACTCTAGTAATCTTGCTTGACCATTGGCCTGCATTCAACATTGTTGATTAATTCATTCTCTCACCCATCCTGAACATAGTATCAGTGCCAGTGATTATTTTCTAGGATGGTTCAAATCTCATCTCTTCAACCATTTCCTCAATGACTCTGGTGGGGTTCCCTTCTCAACCCCACGCCCCATTCAAGTTTGATGTCCTATATTATTCTAATCCTGGATCTATTTTTATGTTTTATAAATTATCCCCTTTATCTTGACCATCTTATTTCTAGCTTTAATCTTGCCTATCACTTCTATGCTGAAGACACTCAAATATCTCTCTCTCTCTCTCTCTCTTTGAATGATTCTTCATTGTCCACTCTTTCCTTTTGTTTGTTAACTTCTGACAGCCATCTAACATTTAACAACTTAATTTTATTTAACAAATGATGACCAAGAAGCCGGTCATTTCCAAAGGATTAATGACTGGTTGGGGGCATGGGAGGCCCGAAGCAGAGCCGATGGACACCTCCCTCCAGCCAGTCATTAATCCAAGGAAATGACTGGCTTCAAGGTTGTTATTGTGATTATACGTCTAATCACAACAATTTTCTTTTTTGCCATTTATTTTTACATTTCAAGGTTTTAAGCAAAATGGCACAAGCAATCAGCTGAGCATCTCTGCCGTGCCGAGCATTTCTAAGAGATTTCAGATCGACACGGCAGCCACTCAATGAGCTACTTTAGGTCATCAATAATTAATTATACTTATTATCAACATTATTATGTAGGAATGGACGTGTATGATGGGCCAACAGATCTTTTTCCTGCCAACAGACTGTATGTTTTCATGTACCAAAAGATACATGTAGCACTTCTCAATGGAAAGAGAAAGAAAAATCCTAAAATAAATTCTACCACTTCCGTAACTATTCTTGATTCCAAGATCACTTTTGCAAATACACTTCACAGTTGTGGCCTTATGTGTGATCCTGAGTTAACCTGTTAAACTGATTGGCTTGTGAATATCTCTTCAAATCATACACATACACACAAATGCCTCAACCCCCTGCACAAAGCATCATGGGTAGGAAGATCCTTCTGTGGGTGGGGAAGGGGGTAGGCTGACAAGGCTTCACCAAAAGAGAAGACTGTTTCAGCTATGGTGTGTCCAATTCTGGAGAGCACATCTCAGGAAAATGCATAGTTAGAGTAGTGGCTGTCCCGAGGTGGGCAACTAAAATGATGTCAAGGCTGCATCATAAGCCTTTCAGTATGTACATCTTGGAAGAGAGGAGGGAGAGGGGACATGAAAGAGACCTATAAGTAGCTCATGGAGTAAATAAGGTACAGGAGGAGAGTATTTTCCAGAAGAAAATATGCACGAGAGCAAGAGGGCATGCAATGAATCTGAGGGGGATTTTGGAGGGATGTGAGGAAGTACTTCTTCACAGAAAGAGTGGTGGACTCTTGGAACAGTGATCCAGTGGAGGTAGTGGGGGCAAAAACAGTGGTTGGCTTCAAGCATGAATGGGATAGGTACAAAGAAACCCTGGTAGGAAAGTGTGTGTTGGGAGTGGGGGTAGCCAGAGATCAGGTAGGGTCTGTGGTGACAATATAGGCTGGGATAGAATGGGCAGACTGGGTGGGTCAAGCGGTCCTTATCTGCCAACAGATTCTATGTTTCTATGTTAAGGCTCAGAGCAACAAACTGCAGACACTTACTGGGACTCCTCAGTGGAACTTGGTTGTTATCCCAACCAATACAAAGTCATCCCAGGGCAATGCAGGTATTTAGTACACTCAGAGGTAGCACTTTGTAATAATGTATGCATCCTTGCTACTTCCTTTGCTGAAAAACTTGCACATGCTTTTATAGGCCCTACTGAAAACATTTTGCCACGGCCACAAAATGGGATGAAAACCTTTTGGATAGGTGCCATGTAGCTTCTCACTTTGATTACAGTGCCTCTTTTCTTATGATCTCCCTAATTCTTGGCTTGTAAAACCACAAAATGTCCAGAAAGATGCTGCTAGTTTACTTGTTAAGGGATTATTTCCATTATCTACAGAATGCATTTTCTTAGTGCCTGTGAAGCATTTTCTGACACATTTGTATCACAGACACAATGTAAAAACAAATAGCTTTGCATTCTATTGTTTTGATATAGTTATCTAACTTTAATTATGAACTGAGGATCGTAAATAGAGAAATCTGATTGGCCGAGAGCTCTTTGCAGCCATGATGATATTGGGCTACATCATCACGGCTTCAAAAAAGCTCCAGCACTACCAGCCTCCTTGTTCTCTACTGTCTGAGAACAATTTTTTCAAAATGTACTCCTACACCACCCAAAAGCTCATTCATAAAATGTTTTAAAACCTGTTTCTTTTATTTTTTGTATTTATAAAACTTGAAACTCAGTTCATAATAGCAATAAGTCACTTCAGGGTGTGGTATATCATGGGATATTGTCACTTCTCGGATGGTTGGATGCACTCGGCCTGTGGCCTCATGCCCAACCACCCAAGGCGTGACGACATCCCATGATATACCACACCCTGCCATGCCTTATTGCTTAAATATAATAAGTGCTTTAAATGGATGTGAGTATAATTCATGCCATGCACTTGGGAGACTGAAATATTTACCTTCTCAAACTGATGTTTGATACAAACAATCTCACTGCAAATTGTTCTGGCTAGTCTGTGTGTTTCTAAACTACACACGCACACACACACACACACACACACACACACACACACACCCACACCACACACCACTCACCACACACAGACACACACGTGCACACACACACACACACACACACACACACACACACACACACACATACCACACACCACACACTTGCACATTTCAGTTTTTTTTTTTTTAATTGCAAAAACATGATTGAGCACTGCAGGTTTTAAATGCAAGTTAAGTCCCTGACAGTCTCTTGGAAGGGGAGCCACCTACACAGCAAAGTATTTTGTTTCTGGAAGTCAAGAAACCAAATAGGAGGGTTATCATCAGACAAACTCTGGATGAACTGTCAACTGTTGTAATAAAGCCTTTGATTGGGAATAGTTACTGAAGGAGGAAGTTCATACTGAGGCCCATCAAAGACTCACTAATAGCAAAGGAGTCACTGTGAACAACAAGCATCTAATATGATGAGCAGACAGATGGGACAGGAAGGATATACTACCTGGAGGAGAATTAGGGGTAAATGAGTATAAAAAATGTTATCTGTAAATAAACTTTATCACAATTTTTATTACCAGGTCAAAATTTCATATCGACATTTTCAGTGGAAGCAGTTCCTTTTACCATCATATTTAAAGAATTGAAATATGAACAGGAAGCAGTATACTGCAGTGGTTTAAGGCTCTGAGCTGCATATCTGGAGATCTGGGTTTGAATCCCACATCCCACACTTCCATACTGTGTGACCCTGAGCAAGTCACTTAACTTCCCTGTGCTCCCAGGTCGCACCTGTAAACAAGCTTTCAGCTGGTTAAACAACTGAAAAAAAAAAGCTGTATTATTCTGGATGTGTTGTAGTTTTGCTAGCTGTAAATTAGCAAGATCACAGAGAGAAGAGACACTGTAATCAAGATGAGACAATATGGATGAGAGCTCCCACCCAATGTACTCTAGGAAAATATGGCTCTGGAGTATGTTTGTCAGGGCCATCATCTACACTGGCCCCTCTGTTGCTGCCACTGCCTCTCTGTTTGTAAAGGCAATATATCTCCCTGCTTTGTCTGTTTTACCTTTTTCTCTACCCTGTTTTTGTGTTCTCAGTGCCCATGAGTGTTCTCCCCCCCATGGGTGGCCATGCTACAGCTTGGTGGACTTTGGTAAGCATTGCCTCCCCTTAGAGTCGCCTTCTGGCTTCAGGAGTGGCATGTCCCTCTGTGATGGCTCTCTTATGTCCTTTCTAGTCTTCCTGGGCAAAGGGAGGCAGCAGTGATGATCTGGCTGATTGAAAAAGAGTATTTCAGCATGGTGACCTTTCTGGGGAAAGCAGCAGGCTCACTAGAACTTATTGCATAGAAACATAGAATCTGTCAGTGGAAAGAAATGGACTGTCCACTGAGCCTTCCCATATTATATGTATTGGTCCAGATGTACAGGGAGTAAAGTCTTCTCAGAGGTGGATCTCCCAGCTGGGAGCGAAACTTCAGACCGGGAGCAGAGTCTCTCCAGCGGCAGTCCTATGAAGGAAATGTAGCCCTGTGGGTTTAGGAGCATTTGTTTGTCCATCTGGTTGGAGGAGTGAGGAGTCTCTATGGGCTAAACTTTGTACTTGGGTTTGTTGAAGCCCTTTTGTGAATTAAACTAGCACAGTGGCATTTTTTACAGCTGAGTCATATATGGGAAGGGCAGCTCCTGAAGCTTGGCAGCTGTCATTTCTTTTCTTGGTTCTTTCACTAATGAGGGCTCAGTCCACAACAAAGCATGGAACAGGCCATGTTGGCATGCACAGCAGGTGTGTGGGTGTTTGTTATGCACCATCCCCACATGTAATGCGATCCACAAAAGGTGAGGTATAACTGCCAGCTGTGGAGCAAACTGAGGATGGGTGCGGAAGGGCATTGCCAGCTATACACATGGAGTGGCCTACATGCCCCTTGACTCCACCATAAAAGGAGCTGTCCTGCCCCTGTGGGCCACTATGTGGAAATGTTGGCTGTGGCTGCACATGGGTGCAGAGCGGCAATGGGTGGACACTGGCTGCGCCGCTACTTCTGGGGCACTTCTGCTGACAAACAAGAAGCCTGCAGATGGCAGGAAGGGGAGCCGGTGGCCACATCAGATGCACATGGCCACAGGTACCCAACTTCACCACAGAAGAGGCCATTATACTGGCCATGGAGGTCAAGGCACACTACGCCACCTTATTGGGGCACTGAAGGTGACACCTACCCATAAGCATCTCACATGGATTGGCATACAGGATGCCATAAATGCTGTGGGGAACACATCATGGACCATCAGTGCCATGAAGCACAAGTGGCATGACATGCGGAGGAAGGTGAAATTAAAGCTGACAGAGCAGTGGTGGGAAAAGATAGTGATGGAAGGGGGCTGCCCCAGCAACAATGCTGAGCTAACCAAAGGGGACAGCATTGTGGCTGGCATCACCAGCCAGCAGACTGTAGAGGGCAACCTTGAATGGCTGGACATGCTGGAGGGTGAGTACAAGCATGAGGCATACAGGGGCAGGGACAGGCATGGAACCCGACAGGTGTGAACCACTAATGGTACCCATAGCTGATGTACCAGCAACACCTGCCCAGCAGGACAAGAGCATCTTGTATAAGGATGGGACACTGGATACAGGTAGGAAACCCATCTGCTGCACACAGGGCCACATGCCGTGGGGTCCAGGTGCACACTGTCCAGTGCAGATGATGCAGTGATCTCTGTCCCTGGTCACCACTTGCAAGATACAAGTGCTGTTCTTCAAGACAGCTTCTCAAAACTTGAGGCATGGTTCTCGCATGACAGACTCCCATTAAATTACAAAAAAATTAAATCCATGCACTTCTCGTTTCAGTGGTCCAAAAAGAATGCCTACCCCCTGGTCATCCTAAGTCATAAAGGTGGCATTGGAGAACAGGTCTTCACCTTCAAATATCTGGGTATCCACATTGATGACTCCCTCTCTTTTGCTACCCATATGGACCACGTCATAAAATCTGCAAATATCCGACTTGGGATCCTATACTGTCACAGAAAAGCTATGATCCTGGAGGCCTTCAGTCTCATCACACAGAGCTCCATATTGTCAATTATTGACTACGGCATAGTCATATATAGTGCAGCCTCCGAGACCTCGCTTAAACTAGTAAAACTTCTCCTCAATAAAACCTGCTGGCTCATATTGGGGGCTGATCATCACACTCATACTTGCAGCCTCTATTCCTCAACAGGGTGGCTCCCCCTTTCCCTAAGGGCCAAATACCGAGCCTGTCTACTTGGGAAAAAGGTCCAACTAGGACAAACACCTGAATCATCCTCTACACTTTTCCAACACAACCTAACTTACAAAAATACAAGAAGTTTAGTCAAGGGCTTCCTACATGTACCGTTTAAAAGAACCTTCTTGGCCCAGCATTCCCTTTCTTATCATGGCCCACAGTGGTTGAATGACCTACCCTCCACTTCCTTGCAGCATGAAAACATTGGCCTGTTTAAGAAAGGCCAACGTCTCCACCTGGCCGATACTCACAACTGCAACTGTTATGCTTAGCGACTGACCCCATGCCTCTTCTCATGCCTTCTTCCCCAATTCATCCCCTACCCCCACCCACCTCCAAACCCACTCTTAGCCCCCCCATAGCTCTGGTTCTTGGCTCCTGACCTGGTGGTCCTCACACAGCTGCCCCTCCTCGATCCCTCACCCTCACTCCATCTTCTCAGCCATACCTGGCAGCCACCTCCCCACACCTTCCCCACATCACCCCCTTTTCCCTCTCTCCCCTCACACCCCTTCGGAATACACCATGATAAAGCCACTCCTGGCTGCTATTTTTCCCACCTTCTGTACTTAGCAACTTACTTCTTAGCACTTAGCAATTGGTTTTGTTTTTATCTGTGACTTCTTTACTGGAGTTAGTTACATACCCTGCTTGTCTCCAAGTCTGTATATGTTTTCTGTTTTTCATATGTAACCCCCCCTACAAATGGGGGTTCCCAAAAATCTTCCTTGGGTGTGCCTAAATGCCCACTGCCAGGCTGGTGTCCTGTGTCTTAACCGTTGAAAAGCTATTGCATGACAGTGCCTTAATAGCCTCTGTGTCCTTTCTCTTTAAGAGCTGCCTATAACGTAGTGCACATTTCATCTGGGTGGGGGCTGAGTGTTTCTATGCTCGAGTCCCACCTGGGCTGCCAGATAATTGCTCCATTCTGCCATTGCTAGTTGCACAGAGGGAGCTCTGTTAGAAGCTGTTCTTATTTGCCGATTATCTGCTATAATCATAATGATATCGAAGTTTGTCTAACCTGGCTTCTTTGCAGTATGGACATTTCTGTTAGTCACCATCATCTTGGTTCTGGACTGCCATTGTGGACCAGTAAGTGCCTTTGGGGGCCTTAAAATGGAGCCTGCCCCCATGGGTTTTGTGGGAGTAAATTGCTGTAGGAATTGTAGTTTTTCCACTTTGGCGCCTAAATGGACCTGGAGAGGGAGCCCTTGCTGTGAAAGACAGGTGAATCAACGAATCAAACCTTTTGGATCAGAGGGAAAGTCCTGAGCTGCCTGCAGCAGTAAGTCAGTCTGAGATTGGAGTTGTCAGAGTGAACAGCTCGAGATATTCGAGCAGCTGCTCCTGCATAGTCACGCGGGAAACTGGTGGAAAGGCTGTGCTTAGCCTGTCTGCCACATCTTCCCTCGTGAGGAAATCCTTCAGTTAACTGTAGTCGGACTGAATCCGAACAAGTGTGTGACCTGAATTATCGAATTGTGACCGCCTTGTTGCCTGGAGAAGACCGAAGATTTGCTCCATGCAGTCGGCCTGTCAGTAAGTCTAAAACCGCCACAGAGTGTATAGTTTATGCAGAGACACTGTGATTGCAGCTGGACTGTTATCCAAACTGTGGTATTGATTTGCCTTTACTATAAGTGTACTGAATGCTGTCAGTGAGTTGCAATTTGGTTCCCCACTGCCTGATTGTGACACACTTGCCGGAAGCTGTGTCCATCACTACCGGACTGTCATCCGAATTGTTCACCTGGCCTGGGCCCTGTCACCTTGGCCCAGCTAGCTGTTCGCATCACAAAGAAGTCTGTCGATAAGAGACCTGCCTGGAGATCTGCCCCCTGCTCAACATCACGAACAGGAACAACACCACGGTAACTCATGTGGGCCCTGCTTCTCCTGGCAAACCAGCTTGTTATCCTGGAGTCTCCATTTCATCAATCCTGTGTCTGGTATTGGGTAGCGTGAGTAAACCTCAGGGTAGCTCCCTGCTACAATAGCTCAATCAAAGTGTGTCAGATGATTTAATTGTTTCATCTAATCATCACAAACTGAGCTGTTTGGCTCCAGATTACAAATTGTGAGTTACTGTGCATGACTATTTCTTTCCATCCTTAGGGCCCCGACCAGCTGCAATGCCAGCCTACCCCGGGCAACACTTCAGGCTAGTCTGCACCATCCACTTGGTACCCAGAGTGTGTGACTGTGTTGAGGGACTCTAAAGTGCATGCCTTGTAGCATGATTGAATCAGTACTTAAACCAATCAGCCTGACTACATCCCTTCCTTGTTCATTCCCCCTGAATAAATCAGATAGAAACATAGAATGTGACAGCAGATAAGGACCGCTTGGCCCACCTAGTTTGCCCATTTTCCTACCTAACAGATAAGCTGCAGATCCTAATTAACCAACAGCTTACTTACTCCTACCCCCCACTAGGACTGCCTTATGTCTGTCCCATGCATTCTTGAATTCCCCCACTGTTCCTGACTCCACAACCTCCTCAGGGAGGCTGTTCCATGCATCCATAACTCTCTCTGTGAAAAAATACTTCCTCACATTACCTCTGAGCCGTCCCACCTCTATCTTCAAATTGTGCCCCCTTGTTCTTGCACATCTCTTTTTCTGAAAGATGCCACCCTCTTGGACTTTGTTGATTCCCTTGAGGTACTTGAAAGTTTCTATCATGTCCCCTCTCTCCCTCCTTTCCTCAAGGGTATACATATTAAGCTCCTTTAGTTGTTCTTCATATGTCTTCTGGTGCAGACCCTGCACCATTTAGGTTGCCCTCCTCTGGACAACCTCCACTCTGTCTATGTCTTTGCGGAAATGGGGTCTCCAGAACTGCACACAGTACTCCAGATGGGGTCTCACCAACTGTCTGTACAGAGGGATAACAACTTCCTGTTTTCTACTATTGATGCCTCTCCCTATGCATCCCAGTATTCCCCCAGCCTTCCTTACTGCCTTCTCACATTGCTTACCCACCTTAAGGTCATCTGATATAATTACCCCAGGTCCCTTTCCATTTTTACTGTTGTCAGTATCTCACCCCCCATTGTATACTCTTGCCCTGGGTTTTTGTTTCCCAGGTGCATTACCTTGCACTTCTTTGCATTGAATCTGAGCTGCCATACATTTGACCATTCCTCCAACCTTGCCAAGTCCCTTCTCATCCTTTCCACTCCATCTGGTGTATCAACCCTGTTGCAGATCTTTGTGTCATCTGCAAAGAGACATACTTTTCCTTCCAGTTCCTCTGCAATGTCACTTATAAAGACATTAAAAAGGACCGGTCCCAGTACTGAACCCTGCGGTACCCCGCTAGTAACCCTCCTTTCTTCACTGTGGACTCCATTTACTACTACCCTTTGTGTTCTGTTGTCTAGCCAATTTTTTATCCAGGCTACCACCTTGGGACCCACTCCAAGGCTGGCTAACTTGTGTATTAATCTTTATGGGACTGTATCAAATGCCTTGCTAAAATCTAGGTAAGCCATGTCCACAGCCCCTCCCTGGTCTACTACTTTGGTCACCCAGTCAAAGAAATTTATTAGATTCCTCTGACACGACCTTCCCATCATGAATCCATGCTGCCTTGGGTCCTGTGCCCCACTGGCCTCTAGGTACTCAACAATTCTTTCCTTAGTGATTCCATCATTTTACCTACCACTGAGGTCAAACTAGCTGGTCTGTAGTTTCCTACCTCTGTCCTGCTCCCACTTTTGTGAAGAGGAATCACATCCGCCCTCCTCCAGTCCTCAGGTACCACCCGTTCCTCCCACGATTTGTTAAAGAGAGTAGTTAGCAGTGTCATTAGTTCTACCCTTAGTTCTTTTAGAATTCTTGGGTGAACCCCATCAGGCCCCATTGCTTTGTCCACCTTCAATTTTATTAGTTCTTTCAGAACCCTTTCTTCTGTAAATGGACTAGAATCGACCTCCATCTTCACAGTGTTTCTCTTGTTTGGTTTAGGTACCTCCTGATCTAAATCTTTTTGCACTTAACCTGCCTGGGGTGCACTTCTGTACACATAGCACTGTGTTATTATTGCTTGCTGTGTTTAACCTTATTTTACAGGGGGTCTCCAGGACCAAACTGGTGGAACCAGCCCCGGTGGTAAGTGCAATCAGTGGGGGGGGGGGTGGTATATCTGCTGTTTGGGGGGTTATTGTATCTGTGGGCTTTGTACATTGTCTAGGCCACTAGAGGGGAAAGACAGGGGTCACATCGTCCCAGAGGGCTGTACCCAGGTCAGCTACACTACCACTAACCCTGTCCTCCAGGTGAAGGCATCCATTTTCAGTACCCAGGCCCCTTAATCTGCACCTAGTCACGCAGTCAGGGGTAGTAGCACTTGGAATAGTGCCACCTAGGGGTTACACATATGTCCCACTGATTTAATCCCAACGACCTACCTTGGCTATTATTGCCACTGCACATCTTTCTGTTACGTATTGTTGTTATGTGCATGACGTAGAGCCTTTGTAAAAGAGCCCCTTGGCTCGAAGCTTGTTATTTCCGAAACTGAAATAAATAAAAAATAAAAAAAAACTGACCTTCCCTCCAACAGGTCTGGTGCCCCATGAGTTGCTGGACATTGTGGAGATCCAGGAGAACCCAGAGACCCAGGACCTGGAGTGGGAACGCCAGAAACAGAGAGCATGCTATGTTTCCTGCTGCCCATGCCCAAGCACACAAAACACAGACACCAACTGTGGCACACAGATACCACCCCACAGCCCCCAGGCAGAGACCACACACCACACTGCCAGCCCCACCATGGGACATGAAGCAGGGTGCATGGTTACAGCAGTGGTGGCCGGCCATGGATGCAGACCCCATGGAGGAATCCTCAGGAATGGCATTGCCTGTCTGCCAACCATGGAAGCAGTCCTTGCACGAGAAATGTATGCCAAGGTCTATGGCCTGGAGCAACAGCAGGCATGGGCAGGGCACAAACACCTGCTATGCATGGCCCACAGTGTGGGCTGTCTGTGCACAGAGGTCAGAGGCTTGCTGGAGGCACTCAGGGCCCTGTGCTGATCCAGTGACAGTGGGCTCGCCTGACTCACCAGGATGCTGGGTTAGGGACTCACCAGCGTCACATGTGTAGGGAGTGCCAGACCTAGACCACAGGTACCCCATCCCCTTTCAGTCCCCACTGCCCCCAACCTAGTGCCCATGGAGCATAATGCCACCAGCCCATCACCAGAATGTGCCCAGGACATGGAACTGGCCCACTCTGACACAGACAGCAAAGTCCCTCCCATCCACATGATAAGAGAACAGCAAAGGCATGGGGTGGGGGCAGGAGTGACATTGCACACCCTTTGTATAGGCACACTGCAGGAGTGAGCCAATCACTATACAGAAACATCACAATGGGTACACTCAGGGCACACATGCCACACCAGGTACACACAACAATGATAGCACTACATTGGACAGTGAATACACACTGCTTTACTGCAGCATAGGTACCCACCACACATACACCCCACACCCCCTGCACTATGTGAAGTAGCCCTGCACTACCCATGCCCTGCATGCATGCTCAGCATGGTACACAGGGCCCTGGCCCATGGTGCATCTGTATCTATCAGGTACCTGTCCCTCCACATCATCAGGTATCAATAATGTGCAGCATGCAGCACATGGTGAACAGTCTGCACAACTTGCCGGGCTGGAGCTGCAGGATCTCCCTATCCTGGTGAGGCACCTGTAGCATACCTTCAGCAGAACAAACACCCTTTTAATGATGCCCCATGCCAGCCAATGTGCCTCATTGTACTTTGCCTCTTCCTCAGACAGGGTCTGCAGAAATGGTGTCATCAGGAACACGCACAGTGGATATCCACTGTCACCAGTGGGAAGAGTAGACCATGAGTGTATGCCATGCATGTGCCCCCCCCACCTTAGCCATATCATGTGCACATATCTATAAGGCACCTGTGGTTGGATGGCAGGGCACACAGAAGTGCCTACAGGCCAGTTTTGTCCAGTATGTAAGGGTCATGTGTGGAGCCTGGGTACCTGGCACAGATGTGAGTTATTACACACCTGCAGCATCGCACATGACCTGCATGCTCATACTGTGGTATGCCTTGCAATTCCTGTGTGCTTTCTCCACCTAGGAGGAGGTGATGACAGTCAAATATTTACAGCTGATCACTCTGATTGTATTGAGCATGCCGGCCACAGCAAAGAAGGCAGCCCATATGCTCCAACGAACCTGCTCTATCCCCAGGAATGAAGTATGGTTGCCTAGGTGTGCAGCAGGGCATCCATCCCCTGCCATAGGCACCTGTTCAGGGAGGACTGACTGATACCAGCCATGGCCCCTGTCATCTTTCAGAAGGTGCCCATATCCCCATATCATTGTATGCCAGTGCTGTAAGCACCCTTGTGTGTGCCACAAGTGCATGGCTATAGTGTGTCCATGCCTGCAGCTGTGGTTCCAGTAGCTGGAATAGCTCCCCTATGGTACCCACATCCAGCTGGTTGTAAGTGTCACCATGTCTGCCCTTTGGATGGTAGATATAGGGGCATCCCTTATGGTTCCTGTGGGGTTGTAGCTCCCCTCCATGTAACTGAAGGAGTACCATGTCCATCAGTGCTCAAAGACAAATTGCTGCTTAGCCCTGTCCAGCTGTCACTACCCCAGTATGTACACATAGAAACATAGAAACATAGACTTTGATGGCAGATAAGGACCGCTAGGCCCATCTAGTCTGCCCATTTCCCTACCTACAGGATAGGCCACAGATCCTAGTTAACCAACAGCCTATATCTTCCTGCCCCCCACAAGAATTGCCTTATGTCTGTCCCATGCATTCTTGAATTCTCCCACAGTTTTAGACCCCACAACTTCCTCAGGAAGGCTGTTCCATGCATCCACTACCCTCTCTGTGAAATAATACTTCCTCACATTGCCCCTGAACCGCCCTCCTTCTATTTTTAAATTGTGTCCCCTTGTTCTTGCAAGTCTCTTTTTCTGAAAGATGCTACCCTCTTGGACTTTGTTGATTCCCTTGAGGTACTTGAAAGTCTCTATCATGTCCCCCCTCTCCCTTCTTTCCTCAAGGGTATACACAGGACAAGTTTTCTTGCCTTCAGGACCCTTTAATAGCCATCCAAATGAGGGACTGGCTTCTGTATGTGTCGTCCCAACAGACGTGACCACGTCACACCATGCAGGTACTGTCATGACATTCCATGCTTGCAGACCAGTACAGAGCAGTGTTCAGTGGATGAGTATCATGTCTCATACAAAGAAGACACTGGGTTTGGGATGGAGACAGGGAAAGTCCAGGAGGAAAGACATTATTTTTCAAAATGTCTTTGAATACTAGGTTGTGGAATTGCCAAAAATGAGGTCCGAAGGCAGGCGCTTCCCAGTAACATTAGAAGCTGTTGCTCACGTCAGATTCAATAATCGCAGGTAGCATGAGGACTAAGTTAACAATGCTGCAGAAGACTATGTGTGGATGCACTGGTAAACTACTGGAGTTGATATGCAGAAACAATAAACAATGCAGTTTGTAGCATGTAGTGCAAACACACCTGCTGTGTAATGCTGAGGAAGCCACACTGCCTCTTTGTACATAATCTCCTCTGCCTCTATCCAGTTATTCTTCCTGACCTTTTGTTACCCCCCAGCTCTCTTGGCCTCCCTCTCCATTGCTAATGGTTGACAGTCATGGCTAGCAAAGTGCTTTAGGTCAAAGTGTAAATGATACTATAGGATGGGTGCTACTGTATACAATGTTAAATTCCTTTCGTACCTTCCTTTCATTATAACTAAAATAAATTAGTTCCACTGTTCTAACTGCTTATCAAGTTGAGATTAAGATAAGGAGAAAGATGAGTTGTGAGTTGCCTAGAGCTTTGAGAGCAGTGTCTAGTATTTAAAGTACCAAATGAAAAAAAATATATATATATAATTATATTCTTCTGTACTTTTCAAGAACTTAAAGAGCTGGTGACATATTCAGGAGAACTTTAACAAAATGTAATATTTAGGCACAGTCCAGCTTGTAGTTCCCATTAGTGCTGTATTCCTGTTCCCTGTTATTTGTTACTGAACCACAGAGCACTGCTTGTGTTATCACAGTTACAACCATGGCAATAGATTGTGATGTCACAACACAGGATTATGACTTGAAGTAGGGAGTAAGCTACAGAGGCAGATGAAATCTAAAGGAACTCTAAGGAATAAAGATCATATATTCATGCAACTTTCCTTAGTGATAAGTAATGAAGAGGAGAAATATAAATTGGAACGCAGGCAGAATTGTACCTAATTATTACGTTTATTAAAGTTTTCTTTGAGGCATCAGTAGCTCTTTAAGATGTTGTGTATTAAAAAAATCTATTAAAGAAAAAGGAAATGCTTTCCAGATCTATAATAACATATGAGCTACCAGGTAACGCTGTAACTTCATTAATGTTGTATTATATGAAATGAGATAACACCAACAGTGCACTGAAGTTCATTTCATGTACAAGCTGATAAATTATGCTGATTTGGCTTCTAGCCAGTTAAAGACCTTTTTTTTGCCAATACTCATCTGAAAGCAGAGTCCATCAATAGATGTCATCTTAAGAGTTCTTCATGTCAGTCACTAGCTGTTCACATTGCGTGTAGTAAGCACATTAAATGATTCCAAAGGCATACACTTACAATGTCTGGGGGTTTTCATCCTTTTTCTGCTCCTCAGTCCCTGATTCACCCCCCTCCCAATGGCAACCCCTCCCTCATCACTGAACTTCTTGAGGGCTTACAGGTTAACCACCACTCACCCCAGACCATTGTAGGGATGAGTAGCCTGCCACACCAGTTGTGCTTGGGGGGGGACTAGCTTTGACTCTGGCAGACCGGGGCTTTTTCTTCCATGTTTCCTCCCCAAGAGTGCCAAAATGCAATGGCATTCATGCATGCTGGTATCAGTCAGTGATCTCTTTCCCTCAATGTGCTACCACTGTAGTACCACATGGACTCTAGCAAGTGGCAGTCAGAAAGCAGAATGCAGCATCCCCGCAATGGAGTACATACTTTCTTGGGATGTTTTATCCTCCATCCATCCCCCAGTCAGACCCCCTATGATCCAAGTCCGCTCTTGAACCCAAATCACTAGCATAGCAAGAGGTATAACTACCACTACAGTTTTGTGCTGGATTCTTATAATGCGTGTATAATTACTGGTGACCCCCTTTAATATATAGTTACATAGCTCTGTTCAAATGCCGTAATAACTGGGTATGACATCACACCTGGTTATTGCAGCATTTTCTGACAACTTCTGTTTCAGGTTCCTTTTCTCCTAGTTTTTGTAGTGCTTCCCTTTCAGCAGTTTGGTAGCAGGAAAGTTCACTCACAAGCTAGAGAGCACAAACAGTTTCAATTAATCAAGTCAATCAGATGTTTATTTCTCCACACTCTTCCAATAGATCAGAGTGCTTACATCACAATTCACATAAAATTCCATACAAATACGAAAAATCACAATATAAAACAACTAATCTAAAAATAAGTATAAATATACAATACCGCTGATCCAGAGTTCATTTTTGTCAGGGAATGCCTGGTCAAAGAGAAAGGTTTTTGATTCCGCCTTAAAGGTATCAGTGGTCTGGCACATTCTAATCTGAAAAGGTAGAGCATTCCACAGGTTTGTGCCCGTGAAAGCAAAAGTATGCACCCCAGAAATCTTGAAACGGACCCTGGGAACCTCTAGCAATCCCTTGTTGGCGGGACTCAGAAAATGACCATTATTGCCACTTCATGAACCTGTAGGGGGAAAATGGACCACTTTAACATGATCCTTGCCCATTTCAGCTCCTGACCTACGATGTTATGGAAACATTCAGTATCACAGCAAGCAGACTTGACCCCAAGTCAAGGATTGTCTAAAAAATAGACATTTCTGACTCTGAAAACCAGTAAAGTTTTGATCAACTTGGATCTTTTGAACAGCTAATTGTTAAAGTTACTCATTCATGTAGTTTGCATAGCAGACGTCAGTCATTCAAATTCAGACATCATTAAAGCAGTGTATTCTTCATTCACATGCTCTTTTCTATCATTGTAGAGGCTGTAAACTCCCTGCACCAGTAACTATAACAAAATAAAATGTAGACAACTGTGTGTTATGGATTTTATTACACACCCTAAGTGTCTAATGACTTCATAAACCTACCGAGCTTTACTCTTGAGGTTTGTGGGTCATCACGCACCTCGGGTGTGTAAACAAACTCCATAACACACAGTCACCTATGAATTATTCTATATTGAATTAAGTTTTCTAGGTTTTACTCTCTGAGAGACATAGGTTTACAGCAGTACTATGATGTTATGTACTCTGCTAATTTATTGACATCCTGAATCCTGTTTTTAAATGTCTGTTATTGTATGCTGTATATGGTTTAAGTATATGAATGTCAACTTGCACCTGTCACTTTACCTCTAGTAAATAAATATGCTGTATCACCACTCAATCAGACACCTTGCCAAAGCTCCTAATTTGGTACAAAAGGTTGGGTGTCTTTTCTGATCTGGTATATTTGTTCTGCACTGCCATCAGAGCATGAATTTGCACCTGAAATAAAGCAGTTTTGCAAGTTCATCTTGGTCAGCCTAAGATTGTGTTCCTTATAGTGGCTGTGGGAATAAGTGTCCATTTTTTTCCATTTGGGAGTTTGGAGTTTAACTAACAGCATGCCCTGGAGGGGATGGTGGGTAAGGAGGAGGATTGATGCATACTCAGTCAGTGTCCAGAGCCAGATTGTGCGGTGAGGAAGTATGGTAACTGATCCATGTGGAATTAGTTAAAAAGGTCAGTCAGAGAGCCAAATGAACAGCTAAATGAACTAAAACTCCCAACACAATTAAAGGAAGTTTTGAACACTAATGTTGCAACCGCCAACAGTAAAGTGAGAGGGAGCAGACCAAAGACCATAGAAATGGTTGAACACAAACAGCATTTCAAAGGAAATCCTGACATCCACTCAACCTTGAAAAAACACTGTAAGATATACCTACCATTTGCAAAAGCAACGGACAAGAGTTCCAGCAAAGTAGTGAGCAGGTGATGCTGAGAATTAAACAAAAAACCTCTGCCTGCCAAGAGCAGAGTGAAGATCATAACGGTGTTCACAGCAAAGGAGAGAAATGGAAGAGGGAATCAGACTAACAGTTGACTTATTGATCTGATCCAATATTAAAATGGTTGGAGGTTGACCAATAGAGAGGTCAACCACTGCCAATGAACGAAACTGCTGAAATCACTGGAAGCCATTTGGTAGACAAGTAACAAGAGAAGTGAGTACTATTCCAAACTCAAAGTGACCCTGCAAGCCATAGCGGCACTTTTGCACTACTGAAGGCATGAACAAAGGAGAAAACACCACTGTGCACTAAGAAAGAAGAGAACTGTGAGTACATAAAGAAAAAGGAAAATAAAATTTAAACACTGCAATATCAGTTACCTGTTAAAGAACCATAACAGGTGTTGGAAGTAAGATATGTGGGGCACCAAAATGTTAAATATAAGATGGTGAAGGTTAATACAACTGACCAGACAGAACACCACAATTTAACTATAGGTGGCCTAAGCACTATAACAGTTCATTACCTTTTGAAAAAAATGCCAACATATGAGCCCACAGACTAGAAGAAAGAAAGTGTTAAGTGAATCTAATTTAAATTTAGGAAGTGACCCTAAGAAACTTAACAACAAGGAAGGAAAAACGAAGAGGGGAGAGAAAAGGGAAAAGGGGACACCACTTGTGGAAATTAAAACACTTCACATATATTGGGGGAAATATGGTAATATGACAGACTAGAGCTATATCTATGTAAGCAATAATACCCAACAGGGTGGGCATTATTGGGAAATGCCAGACTGCCCGGGGGTGGCACTGGGGGCCTTATAGCCCCTGGAAGGTCCGCTCTGTCCCAATAATGCCCACCCTGGAGGGTATTATTGTGCTTAGAAAATGGCCATCTGTGTAAATTTTCATGAAATTGTAAAACAATACAGAAAACGACTGTGAAAATTGAATACAGGTATTAGAAATAAATGTGTTGATAAAGTAGTCCATAGGCTGTTCCTGGTGCTGTTGCTCCTCCCTGCAGTATTCTGGTGGATTGACACCCTCCCCCCATGAGACAGAGTCACACACACACACACACACACACATACACACAGACACTGCTTCCTAAAGAACAAAGGCTGTGTGCTGTGAAAATTCTTTGTAGGAGTCTCTGGCAATTTTATTTTAATTTTTTGGTGCAGGATCATGTTTTTTTTTCCATTCTGAAGTTGCATCTGGGCAGCATGTGATCTTCAACCGCAATGCACAAGCAAGGAGAAAAAAGCGGCATTCGACCATGATGTACGAGGATAGGGGAAAAAAATTATTTTCGCTTTCTTGAAATACTGAGGTAAATGTTTGTTTTTTGTTTGTTTTTCTACAGGAGGCTCAGTGATTGTGGGAGACTTGTTCCGAGTGATTGCTATCTTTCTGTTTGCAGGCAGCACAGTAGTGCGAGATCATGGTCAGGAGACAATTAGCATGGTACTGTGACACTGCGGTCAGGACAGTGGTGCCGTTGTGTCACTCTTCCAACTGCAAAATAACTGAAGTGTGTTTTTTTATTTATTTTTAAAAGAGGGAGCGACTGCAGGTAAACACTGTTTGCTTTGGGCTGGGGGAGACCAGTACCTCTCGCTAAGTGAGAAAAAAGATGGTGGGCATTTAAAATTTTCTTCGGTGCATTCAATTAAAAAGCAGACTGGGCACCATTATGGAATGCTGCACAGTGAAGTGCCACTTGGACTGGCACTTATTTTTTACTGGACATCTATTGAAAAATAGATGCCCAGGTTGGGGGTAGTTTCAGCCAGTCAGGACAGAGAATCCATTCTGGCTATTTTCTAATAATGAATACCAGAACCTGGGGGCTGAAACATACAACAAAAAACACTCCGACTCAAGTCCAGAAAGATGACACAATAGAATAAGAAAAATGAAATCCTCCAAAGCCATCAAAAAGGTTAGAAGTAAACTGATGCCAGAAAAAAAACTCCCACAGTTCCTACTGACTCTTCAGATAAATCAAAAATCCCATTCTTTTTTCCCACACCCCCAAGTCACACTGTACACACCTATTTCACCTATTAGAACTCTTCCCACATTAACCAATAAAGTGCAAAATCCACACGAAGAGACGGAGAGGATAACACTAGATACAGAGCAAGATTCAGATTGTTCCCCGGACAGTTTTCTGGGATAAACAATACAACAAAATGACTCTGCTGAAGCAGCCCAAGCAGTAAGCAACTCAATTAGTCCGATTAACAACTCGGAAGTGGACAAAGCTGCTAACAACCCTCGGCCTAGTGCTTCACACACTCAAGACCAAGATCCCCTACAATGGGCCAAAACAATACTGAAAGAGATTACAGAAGTAGAGGATAAAATGATATCTTTTGGAAAAACTAGTGACAGATATGGATATCATCAAAACAACTTTAAGATAAGGACACTGAAATAAAGCAACCAGTTGCTAAAATTCCAGAAACAGAAAAACGTATTTCCAACACAGAAGATGAAATGATACTTCTGAAAGGGCAGTCTGCACTACAAGATCAGCAAATTAAACAAATGCAAGAAAAAATAATTGATGCAGAGACTAGAGTCATAAGAAAAAATATAAGGGTACTGGGGATACCAGAAATACGGGACCAACACACACCTTTGACTCAGACAATGGACAAAATAATAGCTAACTTTCTGCACATAAAGAAAGACTCAGTTAAGATGGAGTATGATAGAATACACAGAGCTTTACATCAGAAACCAGAAGAAGATTAACCGCCAAGAGCCCCGTAATAGTGAAAATTTATGAAATCAGAAGAAAAGAATAAAGTTACGACAGCAGTTTGCAGAAAGAAACAAATAAGCACCAGAGGAGGAACCATACATATTTTTCAAGATTTATCAAATGAAGCAATGACAGAAAGAAAAAAAAAATGCTTTTTCAAGGTCCTTAATTTGGTAAAAAGAGCATAAGTCAGCATTCTATCCACCACTCAAACTGAAGGTGTTTATAAATGAGTTTCGGTCCACATACAAATCAGCACAAGGAGCTGAAAAAGACTTGTCACAACACTTCCCGGAAATGTTTAAAGACTGATACATCAGAAAGAACATCTCTAGACTGGAAAATCATTTGACCAGATGTGACTAAAGAAAAAATACTTCAATAATTTCCAGTGAGGAAGTGAAAGGAGATAGTTGGATTTTTTTTTTTTGCTTTTCTTCTGTTGATTGTTCTTTTTCCTGCAGAATTCGAAGAAATATAAACATACAGATGAAAAACTAAGGATATGGGATCAAAAGAAGAGGTTAGAAGAAGACCACTGAAGTTATACATATCCTCCCTCCTCTACTGTATCTACAAGGTTAAACTATATAAAACTTAAGTTGGTTTCTCTCTTCTCAGATGCTCAAGAACATAAACATCAGGTCAGGGATGAGCACAGCGAGTCGGTGGGGGGTTCTGAAGCTGGGCCTGCTAGAGGCTACAAAAGTCTGCACTAAATCCCACCACAAGAAGGCTGGGGCCAGAAACCATGTTGGTGGTCCAGAGAAGTGCAGCAGGGGGTGAGGGAGAAGCAGTTGACCTTCAGAAGGTACAAGCATTCCTGCAGGGAGTCAGATAGAGAAGAGTACTGCAGTATCTCAAATAAGGTCAGTAGACAGGTAAGAGTGGCCAAAGTAGCTAAGGAGTTTAGGCTGGCACAGGAGACCAGGGATGGGGAGAAGGAATTTTATAAGTATGTGAGGAAGAGAAGGAAGGGGGCAGATAAACAGGTTAAAGAAGGAAGTGAGTGGGGCTGAAGGAACAGTAGAGCAGGTGGAAGTACTCAGTGAGTCTTTCTGCTCAGTCTTTACTAGGGAGAGGGAGGGTCCATTACCACAAGGGGGAAGCAGGATCGGGACAGTGGATGGGGGGACACTTACAGATTGTGAGATCCATGTGGGGAGGGTGAGGGAAAGTCCCAAGTCTTTGAGAACTGATATGGCCCCAGGACCAGACGGGATGCATCCCAGAGTTTTTAGGGAACTGGCTGATGTCCTGGCTGCTCCAATGATGTAATTATTCAATTCCTCCCTCCAATTAAGATGCGTACCCCTGGACTGGAGGACTGCATATGTTTTGCCACTTCACAAGAGTGGACTGAGGGGTTAACCGGGAAACTACAGACCAGTCAGTCTGATGTCCATTGTGGGGAAACAGATATAGGTCATCCTGAAGGAAAAGTTGGTGGAGTTCCTTGAGGCAAATGGCTTTCAAGATGAAAGCGAACATAGGTTCATCTGAGGGAGATCATGTCAGACCAATCTAGTCAAATTCTTCAACTGGATGACAAGATCCCTGGATAATGGAAAGCCAGTTGATATCCTGTACTTGGAGTTCAGAAAGGCTTTCAATTCAGTCCTGTAGGAAGGCTGATATGTCAGCTGAGGAACTTAGGGATGGGAGATAAAATTGTGGGCTGGATAACAAATTAACTCAGTGATCGGCTGCAGAGGGTGGTGGTAGGGGGATTGGCATTGACTCACAGGATGGTCATCAGCAGGGTCCCTCAGGGATCAGTGTTGGGCCCAGTCCTGTTCAACGCATTCATTGTGGGCATTGAGGGAGGGAGTAAGGAGCAAGATGACTCTAAGTTGGGTGAAGTGGTAGACAGTGAGGAGAGTAGGAAGACACTTCAGGAGGATTTGGTTAGGTTGGAAAGGTGGGCACACACTTGTCAGTTGGGGTTTAATGCTTGGAAGTGCAGTGGGCTACATCTGAGAGTCAGAAACCCTGGGTATAACTATCATTTGGTGGGACAGCTGTTGATATCTAGGGGGGAAAATGTATGTACGTATGTAAATACATACTTGAAAGACTTAAGGGCATTAAAAAAGGGAAAGGAGGGAAATAGAAAAAGAAGGGAAGGGGTCAATAGAAGAGTCCAGTTTAGACACAGTTCTTTTTTTATTTTATTTTATTTAGAATATTTAGTCACTTCCTTTATTATAAATGTGTTGTAAATATTAATTCCTCACTGTACTAGAAATGGGAACACTGACATATAGTGTGCATCAGTATAAATGCAACTCAGCACGGACACAATATGTGGTGTCCATTACCAGAAGTAATTTGGATACACAAAGGAAAAAGTTGAATTTAATTTAGGGTAGCTAATAAAAGGGTACAGGCTTTAATAACACCATTAAAAAACAGACAATATTGTCACAATATTGTAAAAAACATATAAAACACTATCACCAATTTATGTACAAAAAATAATATATGTATATGGGAGATGTAGGCACAGTATGTAATACTTAAGAGACTTCTTACTTATATATGGCAAAAAAATGTATTCTCCTGGAACTGTCTTCTCCTCCATGAATGTAAATGGTATAAATATTCCCGAAAAATGTGAAATGATACTTTTATATGACATAAAACAAAATATTCAAATACTGGCTTTACAAGAAACTCTTTTGACATCCAAAGAACATTCCAAATAAAAAAAAACTGGATCAAACAAGTTTATTATTCAGTAGGTACCTTTAATAGTAGAGGGGTAGCAATAGTAATAACTAAAAATGTGGATTTCAAATTTATACAAAATTGGAGCGAAAATGAAGGGAGAACAATGTTAGTAAAAGGTTATTTATGTGGTATTGAGGTGGTAATAGGCTTGGTATACGGACCCTTTATTGTATACCGTGAATTTTTAAGCAAGATTACCAATACTCTGTTCACATTTAATGTAGCCAATATTATTATTGGTGGTTACTGAAATGCTCTTATTAATCCCTGTAAATGAAAAATCAACTAGACCGAACCCACAAGATAATAGGTTAGCACAACTACTTAAGAATTTTATAAACCAGCATAATCTTGGTGACCCCTGGCGGATAAAGCATCCAGATAACAATAAATATACATGTAAAGCAAGACATATAAATACCTACTCGAGAATAGACTATATTTTGATCGATAAAGAACTGATTAATAATACTGCACAAACTGAAATAAAGGATATTAGCATTTCAATCCATGCCATGATTGCAATAACATATATTCCCACACAAGACAGGAAAAGATTTCAACAGTGGAGATTTGATAACGTGTTACTACCTGATAACAACTTTGTAGATTTGATTAGAAGACAAATAAAATAATTTTGGGATAATGATTATACAGAAAACACAATGGGCCAGATATTCAGAGCAGTTGCGCATGGCGTAACCGACTTGCGCCAGTGCAACCACGTAGATGCACCGCTGAGTAATATTCAAAGATTGCGGCCGTGCAGCGCAAGTTCCATTGTGCCATGGCACAAATATAATGTATGCAGCACAAGTGCAAGGGGCATTCCCATGAATACGCAGCACAGTGGCATATTCAACCACAAACCATGGAGCAAGTGTGGAGCAAACCGCAGATGTGCCACCCAGACTTGAGCCTATAAAACCCTGGCTCAAACACATGGATAGGGATGTGCAACACTGTGCACTGAGAGAGAGAGAGAGAGAGAGAGACAGAGACAGAGAGAGTGGGAGAGAGAGAGAGAGATAAAGAGACACAGACACACAGACAGATAATCAGCCAGTTAGGGAGCCAGTGGAGAGCCAGAGAGGGATGGATGGTGCCCCGTTCCACATGGAGGCAGTAATGAGGGGCGTGAGGAGGCAGGAGGAACACCAACATGGCCACCGAAGGGCCCGGCAGCGGTATGACCAACACAGGTGGTACTGTGCCTGCATCACATTCGAGAACTAAAGTTATATGGAAATAGTGGGCTGGTACCGCCTGAACAGGGCCATTCTTGGGAAGCTCTGCAAGCTGTGCAGTGAGGAGATGCAGGCGCCCACCAGACAGAGTCATGCCATGTCCGTGGAGACCAAGGTGACTGTCGTGATGTGCCTGCTCACCACGGGCACCTTCCGAAGACCAACCAGGGACACCATTGGGATCACCCAAAAAGATGGCAGATTTTGAGGCGTAATGTTTTGAAATAAAAACAACAGGTAGAGGCACACATTTATTTTCAGTGTGCGGATTCTTCCTATCAAAGATAATGAAAGTTTTACCCATCTGGCCATCTCTGCCTGCAGTGAGTTAAAAAGAGGCCTGTTTAATCATTATTCTGGAAATGTTTATCAGGGGCTTCAGTGCTGGGGCATGGGAAATTGGATTGACCTTTCCTGAGGTATTTCCAAGTCTTGGCATCAGCTAATGCCAATCCGCAGACAATGGCAGTGAGACTGAAGGACAGAAAAAGAACAGTTCTTTTCAGAGCTCTCCAAAATGTTTGTTTATAAAAAAAACATAGATGACACTGAGAAACAGTTTGCAAAAATGAAAGGAATATATGTAGAATCAAAGGGGAGTACTAGGTACTGTAGGTATAGATATATCTTTTTTTCTGCACTCATTTGCTACATTTTTGTATGAGGCTCCTGGTGCAGTGCTGGGGTGGTCAAACAAAATGAAACACCACTTTTGCTTCCAGTGGTAAATCAGCCACAACTTAAAAAGTGATTGTTTGTGGGTCTGCTATTAATGTTAGTCTTCAGCTGCATTCAGTATATGTGAACTTTTTCCTAATTTTTGTGTCTGATGTAACTCATAGACAATGGTAACAATAATAATAATAAAAGGAATTTCTAAATTACATTTAAAGGTTTCCAAGGTGCTGTACAAACACTTAAACATAATCAAGATACATAACGATAAGGGAGAGTTAAAAACTAGTCAGAACTGATGGGTTTTTAATTTGCTTTTAAACAGTTCAGGATCTTTGCAAACCTGAACTTCCAGAGGTAGTCCATTCCAAAGACGTGGGCTATGAGCTGAAAAGGCAAAATCACCAAACATAGTCAGTCAGATGGACAGAGCATTGTAGGTATATACAGCAGAAGAACTAACTTGATGAGATGGAAGATGGTGATGAAGCAGTTCTGATGGGTATGAAGGAACAAGTCCATTTTAGCATTTAAATATCAGCGTAAGTGTTTTACAATTGAGCCTATATTCATTTGGAAGCAAATGAAGTTTAGTAAGGACAGGAGATGCATGATCAAACTTTCTGGAGCCAGAGAAGACTTGAGTTGCAGTATTTTGGATGAAATAAAGACAATGCACTCTGTGTACTGGGAGACCACATCCAAGGGAGTTACATTAGTCCAGTATGCAGCTGATAAAACAATGGACCAAGGTTGCACCAATCTGAGAGATTAGGCAGGAACAGATATTGGTGATAGTACATAGGCAGCAAAAGACACAGCTGACTATGCTGCTAACAAGGGATTCCAAATGGAAAGTTTGGTCACAAAGGACTCCAAGCTTACAGACTGTCATAATTAGATAACTCATAGAGGAGCTGTAGTGCAGACCTAGGTCATATATGTCAAGATGTTTTGTCTTTACTCTCATGTTACATACAAGCAAGTTTCCTGTCATCCAAGATTGGTCTTCAACAAGGCACAGAGAGCCTGCCCAGTGGCATTCAGGGTTGAGGCGCTGGATGCCACACCTCGTGCCACGCCAGTGACCCGGCTTTGGGAGGGAGCTCGGGCTGCTGGGGTATGGCAGGGGTGGGTGAGGATTGAGCACTTCTTGGGCTGCTCTCCACCCCAGGGGGGAGGTTGGGGATCGCCCGGTGTGTCAGCAGCTCCTGGTGGAGACCAGGGGTGCTGCAGCATGCTCGGCTGCACGTAATCCGTGTGCCCTGACACAGGCAGGGATTGCCATGTTCCTAGCATTGGGGATGTGCATGTGGATTGGAGGGGGAGAGATCACCAGAACAAGGGAAAACCCTTGTCTGCAGGGTAGGCAATGGCACCTGCCCCATACCCACAGCCGGATCCATCCTGCCTGGCCTTTCAGGTTCCTCCACCTGGGTCTTCTCCCACATCGGAGTCTGAATATAAAATGCACCCAAGAGGAGAGGTGGCCCCACTCTGGAGGGGTTAAGCTGTGGGTGCCGACCATAGACAGAGGAGGAGAGACAGAGGAGGCACAGGTAGGAGGACTTCAGGCAGGGCTGGAGTAGGCCGGATGCCTGAGAGAGGCCCCCCAGACTGCAACCGGAGGGAAAAAGAAATTGAAAAAAAAAAAAAGGCACAGAGGCATCCAAGTTAGGTTACCTTAGCTTACAAAGTGTTGGTAACTGGAGTATAGGTCAGGGTGTCATCGGCATACCTGTGGTAGGACAGGCCATGAGCTCTAATAATATCTGCCAGGAGAGCCATATATAGAACAAAAAGGAGGGTCCCAAGATGGAGCCTTGTGGAATGCAGGCTGTCTCTGGTGTAGGTGAGAGCATGGAGGAGTTAAATCTGGTAGTCTGAGCTCTACCAGTGTGGCATGAAAACAGCCAGATCAAAACTGTATTGGTGATACCTAGGATGGATTTCAGGCAGTAAAACAATATTTCATGACTCAAAAACAACAGATGTGGAGTTCACACCGGGATAGTGGTGCTTCAGACAAAGAATATTTAAAACTTTAAAACATGAATGTTGAGCACACACAGACCTCATATATACAAGGGCACCAGTCTTCTATCATTTAAAATATTGTTTAATATCGTATCAGAAAATAAAAAATAAAAGGCAATGCCCGCCTGACACATTTCAGATGTACATGCATCCTTTATTAAAGGTTAAGGCAAAAGTGAACCAAGTGGCAGTTAGTATTCATAAGTCACCTGGTTGCTGGTTTAATTATTTTGTTCATCATCATTCATGACCACAATCAAATTCCACATGTAGCCTCTACTGACTTGTACTGACATTACAGAAACATAGAAACACAGAAACATAGAAACAGTGAAACATAGACGTTGACGGCAGATAAGGTCTGCAAGGCCCATCCAGTCTGCCCATTTCTTTTTCTACCTTATAAATGTGCCATCGGCCTTTGCTCTGTCAATGGTCTATCTATTTATACTCATCTGTAGTGCTCCCTTATGCCTATCCTATGCTTGTTTGCAGCCCTGCACTGTATTCATATCCACCACTTCCTGAGGTAGCCCACTCCATGCATCCACCACCCTTTATGTGAAAAAGAACTTCCTCACATTACCCCTTAATTGGCCTCCCTCTAATCTCATGCTGTGTCCTCTTGTCCTGCTATTTTTCTTATATTGAAACATGTTAGACTCTTTCACCTTGTTAATGCCCTTAAGGTGTTTGAATGTTTCGATCATATCACCTCTCTCCCTTCTTTGCTCTTGGGTATACATATTGAGCTCCGTTAATCTGACCACATATGTTTTCTGATGCAGTCCCTGCACCATTTTGGTTGCCCTTCTCTGGACTGCCTCAATCTGGTTAATGTCCTTATGAAAGGTGTGGCCTCCAGTACTGCACACAGTACTCCAGATGGGGCCTAATCAGTGTCTTGTAAAGAGGGATTATTACCTCCCTCTTCCGACTTGTGATACCCCTACTAATACACCCTAACATACCCCTATCCTTACCTACTGCTTTAATGGTCTGCTTGGATAATTTCAGGTCATTGGTGATGATGATGCCCAAGTCTCTTTCTTCCCTTGTGACTGCCAGCAACTCCCCTCCCAGCCTATAGGTGGCTTCTGGGTGTCTCTTCCCTATGTGCATGATCTTGCACTTCTTTGCATTAAACCCCAGTTGCTACTCTTCTCACCATTCTGCTAGTTTATCCATATCTCTTCTCATTATGCCCACCCCATCTGGATCATCTACTCTGTTGCAGATCTTGGTGTCATCTGCAAACAGACAAACCTTACCTTCCAGTCCATCTGCAATGTCACTGATGAAGCTATTGAGGAGGACTGGCCCAGGGACTGATCCCTGAGGTACCCCACTTGTGACTTGAATCTCTTCTGTCTGTATACTGTTTACCACCACTCTCAGTTTTCTGCCCGCCAACCAGTTTGCCACCCAGTTGACCAACTTCTGACCCACCCTGAGCCTACCCAACTTATTAATCAATCTTCTACATGGAACAGTATCGAAAGCTTTGTTGAAGTCAAGGTAGGCAACATCAACTGCTCCCCCTTGGTCCACCACTCTGGTTACCCAGTCAAAGAAATCTATAAGATTAGTTTGACAGGACCTTCTTTTTGTAAACCCATGCTGTCTTTTATCCTGTGCTCCTATGGATTCCAGGTGTTGCACTATCCTTTCCTTAAGGAGTGCCTCCATAATCTTGCCCACTACTGAGCTAAGACTGACTGGTCTGTAGTTCCCTGCCTCCTCCCTGCTACCACTCTTGTGGAGCGGGATCACATGAGCTCTTCTCCAGTCTTCTGGGACCTCTTCTGTGCTCAGAGACTCACTAAACAATTCTGATAATGGCTCTGCTAGTTCCACCCTTAGCTCCTTCAGTACCCTGTGATGTATGCCATCAGGTACCATTGCCTTGCCCACCCTGAACTTGTCAAATTCTTGTAGGACCGTTTCTTTTGTGAAGGGACTAGTGCTCACCTCCCTCCCCCTGTGTCCATGGTGCTGAGCTGTGGGCCCTGCCCTACCTTCTCTTCAGTAAACACTAAGCAGAAGTATCTATTTAGGATAGATGCTTTCACATGGTCATCCTCCTCACATGCCCCCTTATCTCCTTTGATCTTAGCAATACCACCTCTGGACTTTCTCCTTTCACTAATGTATCTATAGAAAGTCTTGTCACCTTCTTTTACTGTTTGTGCTAGTGTTTCCTTGGTTTGGGCCTTTGCCTGCCTTACTGCCTTCCCTGCTTCCCTTAGGGAAGTTTGGTAAGCCTCCGTATCTTCATCCCACTGTGTTTCCTTGTATTTCCTGAAGGCCAGCCTTTTGGCTCTGACCTTTTCTGCTACTGTTTTTGAGAACCAAAGTGGTTTCCTTCTTCTTTTGCACTTCCTTTTCTCTCTAACACAATGGGATGTTGCTTCAAGTATTGCATCCTTAATGCTTGCCCACTTTGCCTGTACCCCCTCATCTGTATTTCGTTTTGCTAGGGCTAGCTGAACTCTGTTGGCCATCTTATTAAATCAGCTGCATCATTTATTTTAAATATTCAGGGATGAACAACATGATACACTGTGAATAATAAAAAAAGTCATTTTGAGGACAATTTATTTTGAGGGGATCATTAATACATCGTATTTCACAAGTACAGTAGCTCAGAAAGTAGGAGTGTTGGAATTCTCCAATAAACTGAGCATGTCTCTTGAATTTCATACCCATAATTTTATATACAGCAGCAGGGGGTATGGAGGATATATTAATAAGTACATCTGTACATGAGAACAACAGAAATATATTTCCTGAAATTAAATTAATAAGATGCAAAATATGTAGCATAGGACGTTTAGGTTGGCATGTATGTACTGTAGTAGACATGAATGTAGGATCAGTATATTGAAATTCAGAAGATCTCGTACATTTTCTACATCTTTCTTCTAAGTCAGTGCTTTGTAACAAATACCTTAACAGCTGGAGGCCTACAATATTTTCCGAAACTGCACAGCCTGCAATGTTAATATTGTACATCTCTGGAAGGCTATCTTGTTCACATGGCATAAATTAACTTTCTATAACACCAGTGAAGCACAAATGAGAAGATAATTTATCTCTTTGTATCTAACCTCAAGATATCATGATACCTTGTTGTTAGTGTTGTCATAATTGATGTCAGGAAGGTATCTTTACAAAGAGAATACTGGATGAGTAACAGTGCAAAACCAGGGTGTTCTGCCACTGAGGGGTTCTGATTACCTCTGACCTTGAGAGCAAAGCTCAAGAGGTCCATAGGACTCAGAACCCTGAGGTATCAGAACTCAATGGTTGTGCATAAATTTGCACATCCTGTATGTTTTACAGTGTATAGTAAACAAAATGCGAACTGCCGCGCTGTCAAGTGAATGAACTCCTTGCCCTCCCATTATGGTTACCTCACTTATTCTCCACTGTCCATTGTGTGAAATGTGCAGATGGCTGTTCTTTTGCTTTCAAAAAGAAACTGACTTTTGCAGTCTCTAGAGATTTCAGAATGCTGTTGTACCACAGAAGGGTCCAATCATATTCCATGACTTCTGAACTGTGGTACAAGAGTATTTTGAAAGGAAGGGAATCCTATGCAGACCAATGCTCTACTATACCCTATAATGGAGTATAGGACCAATCAGACAGCAGCTTTTACAATGCTGATAACAGCACAATAACAGTATACAATACTAAAACCAGCAGATGAAATCACAGAGAAACAGTTAAATCTTCACATGGCAGATTTATAAGTTATAACCAGTAAACTGAAGTTGTAAATATTCAATATGCAAAGGTGTGACTCAAAAGACCATTTATTACCACTTATGAGGTCAGGGCTTTCACAGTACAGTTGTAGCTCTGCCACGTCTGAGTTATGATTCTGTCCCTTACACTTGAAGATAAATTACATATTTTAAATCAGTCCATTGCATATCCCATATATATGCAAGATATCCAGAGTGCAATGCAAGTTGAATGAAGACAGTGCTCAGTTCATCACTTTTTAATGGACTAAGCAAAGAAATCTGCTTGGTAGCTGATATAGTCACTGCTAAACCATTCAAAGAATATTCTTCAATGAAAATATTCTATGCCAGCTACCACAACAAGCTGAAAAATGGGTAGGTCAAATTACATGCAAAAAATTCATGGCTTGCATAATAAAGCTATTCTCTTACCAGTTTAGCAACATAATGTTGCATAAATGTATGCTTAGCTGGTGAAAATATTCCACAAACATTGATTATCTGCAACTGCAGTGAAACTGAACACCATGCAAATTTCACTGATATCAAAGGATCCACTTATACTAATAACACCTGTTCCAGAAACTTGCTTCTTACTATGGAACACAAACTGACCTGCTGTTTAATTATATCTGACAATTGCCTGGAGCAGATGATGATCCCTGTCACAGTGCTTATCTTGTTCCTGCACTGGGATCCATAAAAACAATCAGAGAAATGAATATAATAAAAACATATTTAATGTAATAATGTAGCTACATTTGGCAACACACAGTAACAGTGACATATCATAGCAGTGATATCAGTTCAGAATGTCAATATTACCCATGGAATGCTGGAATTGCTCCAAAAAATGTTTTAATAAAAAGAGAGAGAGAGAGAGAGAGATCAAAGGGGGGCATTGGCTGGAGCAGCATATTTGCAAATTGATTGACAGATCTGACATCCTTTTCCGATAAACACAGGTTTTCATAAAGTATATGGCTGAGAATAATGCAGATAACTCTTGAGAACAGGAGAGAAATATTTTAAGAGTTTAAAATGAACCACTGAAAAGGAAAGGTTTGTCATTATTACTGTGCCTGACAGTGTGAAAGTACATGAAAGGCTTACAGACACGAGGTATTGGGCTTACCTGCTCATGGCAACAGCCCAATATCCCTAAGTCTGCCCTACACTGAATTAAGGTAGGATACATTTCCATGGGATCCAGAGACACCAAGTGATGACATTGTTGGAGAACCTGTCTATCTAACAACACAGATTCTCCAACCATTACATTACTTGCTGTCCCAGAAGTCCATGAAATGATAGCTGCCTTGAATAAGACCTTAGTAATGGATGGTTCTGAACCAAACTGCTGCCACCTTCAGCTACTTTAAAGGGACTCTGTGAACCCCATTATACCTCAAAGTATTTATTGTTTAAAAAGCACGTTATTATTCAACATATTCTGTAGAGATTGCTGATATAACTGGTAGTTTGATTACGATTAATTTTTCTTTTTAAAAGTGAAACATAGACTGCTCACCATACTGAAGTGACTTCAACATTTTTTTTAATTTAGAATGCTTTATCTCTTCTGTCCGGCCAGCCCCCATCAGTCCGGACTACCAGTGTTCAGCCTTGACACACACCCTGGGGCTAACCTCCACTACCAAGCATCCTGGCTTGCACCTCCCCCAAGGTGGGGCCACCAGGGGGCCCTTTCCCCAATGGAGACTGAAAAGTACAACATTAGTGAGAGCCCAGTTGGCAGCGTGGGGTCTTCGGCATGGAGCAGGCATCACTGTGCATGGTCGGAAACCCCCTTTCCTGTTTTCTCCCTGGGAGAGGCATGGCGTGCAATGACATTGGGGTGTACAAGCTGAACATGTGACATGCATACTGGTTGTAACTAGTCCAAGCTGTTGGATCCTTATCTTCCACAAGGGGTCAGTCAAACACTGGTGACTTCCCCATCCCCCCCGCCCCCTGGAGGAGGAAAACAGTTTGTAAGATGCTTGGATGTACGACTAGTTATTGAATAAATATGTCGAATGACCAGACAGCAGAAACGATCAAGTCGACCACTTTTTGTGGTTAGCTGATAGTTTCCTACAGGACAACATGTTTTCTTCGGGGAACTTCACCCCCGAACCCCCCATGCAGGGGGCTGTGCCCACACCTCCTCACTAAATATAGTCAACTCTGAGTCAGAGCTGATTAAGGGGGTGCAAGACCCCCAAAAGACAGTGCCAGGTTCCGGTGCCAACACTACAGCAACCTGGCACTGTAGTCACTGTAGTGTCAGTCAACGTCGATGTTTCACTGTCGGGTGGGTGAATCAGATGCTCAATCCTCCTCCCCCCAGCCAGCCTTCCAACTTCCCAGACTTGTTCCCAAACCTGGGTTGTCAGCATCACAAGTGACAGCACTATCGCTGTACCGGCAGGCCAGCTACAAAAACATTTGTTGTTTATAGTCTTTGATCAACTCTCACTGCATTTTTTCTGGATATAGGACCCCCCCAACACTGTCTAACCACTCATGATGCAGTGATAGGAAAGGAAACTACTGCATCTTTAGTGATTGCGCTATTTGAGGGTGTTCCTAATGTTCAGGAAGTATGCAATAAGAGCAGATCCAAATTGTAAAATAAAATAAGGCTAGGTATAATTACACCCTCATATAATATAAATAATCAATATATATATGTCAGTGTAATATTATATTGCATCTGGAATCGAGCATTGTTGCTCAGTATGCCTTCCTGGTGAATCTCAAAAATAAATAAATAAATGATCAGCGGTTCTTAATGAGTTGCATAAGTATTACTGTTTCAAGCACAAAGCTTTGCAAAAATTGTTGCCTAAGAGTTGCAACTCACTTGTTAATTGCATAGTGACAAAACAGCTGAGGCATTCCAGTTGGGTTGCCAAGCATTTTATAAAGGTTGTTCTTGAGCTGGATAAGTGTTGAAAGCAATACAATCTGAGTTGTCAATGCATTGCCAACTTTTGAAAAACAATGCAAAACCAACTTGCATGACACTTTAATGCACCTTGCACTGTAGATTGCCTTGTACACCACTCTGTCTGTCTGTCTATATACAGTTGGCACCCATTTTAGTGGATGCATCCATCATATACTGATTTGTCCATTATAAGCAGTGTCCATCTAAACATTCAGCTGGACTTTAACTGTTGGAAATTTGTACAGGTGGAGTGTAAAATTAAACCATATGTTGCACTACAATATCTCACATGATATGCATTGTTTCCCTATTTGAATAATTACACTGCAACAAGACGGTGAAGTTTAACTGATGATAATTTAATAAAGTATTTTTATTTTATAGAGAACAAAATATTTTTTTCGGCACTTTTACTTAGCCGTGTGGTTCAATAGTTGTCAGTCTCTTCCATTCACTCAGTCATCAATGCTCTTTGGCTTAAGATACTTGATGATTTTTGTTTGTGGCTTCTCCTCCAGGGTGAATTTTCTCCATCCATTCTCCACCTAGTGAATGAACCCCCAATCTGGCATGATGTTAGGTCACTGCTCCATGACTTTCTTTAAAGTGAGCAGTGTGGAACAAATTTTGGAGGGTGTCATATGATGGAGAGTCTTGTCATTCAGCTACTCGCTGTCCTCTTCTTTTTTCAGGGTTTTGTGTCTCGGATGCATGCCTGAAACATCCTGGGCAATGTCTTGGTGATCTCCTCCTCTTCACCATCACTCAGATGGCACAACTTTTCAAACTCTGATGCTGACAGGCCGAAAGATGGTGGTTACTCTTGCTATCAGTTGTGATCAGGTGCTAATGGCAAAATCAGGATGCTTCTTAATAGAGAAATAAATAATGTCCCAGAGAAATCACCATCAATACAGATATGAAGACTAGTTCAAGTTCAAGTTTCAAGTTTATTTATGAAAATAGTGTGTATAAAACAAATTTAACACATACAATCATTTGATAAAACAATTCCCACACAATACATAAAATTCCCCAACTATCACTGTATATTTATTATTTTTATTTAGTTATTTAACCAGGTGAGACACACTAAGCTGAAAGCTTTTTTTACAAGTGCAACCTGGGAGCACAAGGAAGTTAAGTGACTTGCCCAGGGTCACACAGTATGCAAGTGGAAGCTGTGGGGTTCAAACCCAGGTCTGGTCTGTTAGATGTCACCAGATTTGCAGCTCAGAGCCTTAAACAATTGTGCTATACTGCCTCCTCGAGACTATTAAATAGTATAAAGTGCAATATGAGCAAAGATTGCTGTAGCATACATATGACTAGAACTGTCACACAACAACATACATTGCATTAATTTGCTTCTGTCGTTACATGATGCCATGTCTTTCCATGTAGACTAGAGCCATCTGTCCCTTGCATTAGTTAATAAGGGGCAATCAAAAATCAAGTGACGTACTGTCAGTCTTGTGTGCATATCACATTTTCAACAATGGTCCATACTTCCATATACACCCCAGTGGTCAAAAGAACAATTATTCATAACAATACCTACTTGAAATTTACAATACGCATTCCTGTGTGCTGCCTTTTCACAAAATCTTAAATATTTTCAGTATTTCCTAGGACATTTCAAATGGTAATATGCTTGACAGTATGGTACAGTATATCAATAACTTTCCCAAATTCTACCCGAAAGAAGGAATCTTCTAATCTTTGTGTTGCTGAGGAAACATACTGATCGATGTTATTTAATACGTACTCATCCAAACTTTCAGTGAGCTCCACTCTTTTTGGCCACATTTACACCACCATCTTTGTAGCGCATCAACTCATGCGCTGTGGTTGATGCACTGCAAAGACAGTAGTGTGGACACTCACCGCATCACCGTAAGTGTGCTCCAGCTCTGGTTTTTAAACCAATGAAAAAGAGGGGACGTGTACTGGATCAAGCGCATTACCCCGTGGTATGAATGACCGATGCGCTCGATCTGCTGCAATCCCCTATTTCCCTGCCACAAGTCACTGGGATATTTTTTCCCACAAGCCCCCAGACACTCCACTCAGCGCGATCTGTGGCACATCAAGTTCAGGAGTTGTAAACAGAAAAAATGCGAAGTAACCACAATGCAGCAGGAAGGCAATGGATTGGTAAGTGAAGCGCTGCTGCTGTGTAAACAGGGCTTTTAACCCATTATTTAACTGAGGAAACCAGCTCAAGAACCTGTTATTCAACTTTGCTTCCAACCAACATTTAGCAAGGATTCTTTCCTTAGGCATGGTAACCATTTTCTTCCAAACTGAAGGGCTCTAATTTATGCCATGAATACAACCAATTTTAAATTTAGTTCACTTCTCAAAATGGCTGTTTATATATCCCTACATTAACTGATAATTTGTCTATAAAACACATTTTGGACATACTCTAGCCCTAGCAACATTGCTATAGGACCACAATCCAGAGCCATATAACAAAACATTAAGCACCTTGGCATCAAATGCCTGTGTCAAGGCAGCATAAGAATTGCTGGTGAGTAACTTGCTAACTCTTATAATAGCCCTTGATGCCTGAATTGCCTGTTTTTTAACATAGGATATATGATTTTACCAAGAAGGCAGTTTGTCAAAAATAAATCCAAGGTACAGTATTTATATTCAGCCTTTACCTCAAATGAAATGTTGTCCAATGACCAAGAGGATACATGCTGATGGCCTGTCCTACCAAAAATAAGAATATTGGATTTACCAATATTTATAGTAAGGTCCAGTTTGTACAATTGTTCTAAAGTTTTTGAGATATCTCTTTTTAAGCCTAAAGGGGGTTTGAGAGCATAGTAAAATGTCATCTGCATAAAGCAGGATACTGATCTTGCAATCCATAATCCTTGGGGCAAAAGTATCTACAGTTTGTAGTCCCTCAACCAGGGATTCCATATATAGATTGAACAATAAAGGTGCTAGCATGCAGCCCTGCTTGACTCCTATTTCAACCCTGATTTATTTAGATACAGAACCATCTCTGGCTACTCTTGCAAACACTTTATTATCACTATGGAGCAATTTTAAGATAACTAACCTAGAAACCAGCTTGTATCTCTGATAAAAGGTTATTGTCTAGGACCCATGTGGTAAGTCTGTTCAATATAATGCATGCAAAAATCTTTAAACCGATGCATAATAAGGTTGCGGGCCTATAATTCACAGGATCTTTGGGTGAACCCTTTTTAAACAGTGGAACGATCAAACCATATTTCTATTCTTCAGGAAGAACATGTCCTTTAAATATGTAATTAAATAAATTACATAAAAAGCTAGCCCCCCATTCTGGGAATGCTAGCAAGATCTCTGCAGATATCCCAGCTTACCCTGGGGCTTTGTTCTTTTTTGAGCTAATATAGCCTGGAATACCTCTGCTTCTGGTATTACCATGTGACCCTCCTGGTTTCCTGAGCTCATTGATAAATACACCTCATCTAATGATGTTATTCCAGTGGCTTCATATTATTTTTTTTTAATCCTGCCGTGTTGCAGATAGTATAACTGAAACAGTGTTATACTGTTTATTCCTTGTCCCAAAGGCCACTAGGTCCCAAAAGCTTTGGCTGTATCTTTTTCTACTATTGCCTGCCATAAGCTATTTTTGTAAGCTGTTTTCTTGTGTTCCAACAGTCTCCTGTATTCCTATTTGACTAAATTAAGGGCTGTTTTAGGGGTAAGTTCAACAGAATTTTTAGCTAGTCCGTCTATCCTATACACAGTCTTTTTCGTAAGTTGGCATTCTTTAGCAAACCATTATTTATGCTTAGTAATTCTTAAATCCCATTCCATACAATCTGACGTAGTAAGTCTGGACTGCAGAATTGCAATGATCTGTTCATATTTTCCAATAGGGTCATATTGGGCTGGCAGTATAGCCTAGAGGTTAGAGTAATGAGCTGTGAATGAGCTTGGTACATCCAACAGACCAGACCTTGGTTTGATTCTCACAACCTCCACTTGCATTCTGTGTAACTCTGAGCAAGTCACTTAACCACCCAGTGCTCCTGGGTTACCCCTGAAAACAGGCATCTGTGCCTAGTGGGCCTTACCTGGTTACCAAAGACTAAAATAAAAATAAACAAATGTGACAGCGAGAGCTTCAGGGATGTACCATTAGTAGGCATGTTTCGGGAAGACAGTAATTCTTTAACTTTGAGTGCCACATAAGGTACCCACTTTATTAGCTTTTTATTCCTAATCACCATATTTTCAACAGCATACTGAGGGTCTAACTGTATCAAGTTATTACTTGTGAGCCCACCTTCTATTTCTAAAGCAACTGGCATGAGGTCACTGTCCCCGATTGGAAGAATTATAAATTTGATAACATTGTTAAAGGAAAAAATATCAATTAAGCATAAATCCAGTATACTACCACCAGACCTAGTTGGGAATGTAAATTAATCTAAAATATTGCCATGGGCCCTGCCATTAACGATACACATATTGTTGGATGCAGCAACTTCTAATAATATAAGGTCATTGCTGTTCACAGTATGGTCCCTAGAATTCCTAATAGGAATAATATAAGTATTATCAAAGTGCCACTCCTGGGAATAAACTTCTATCTTTGCACCAGTTCATGCATTAAAGTCTCCCATTACAACAATATGGGTTCCTAGAAAGTCTATCTGTAATTGCGACAAAGTTGCATTCAAAATATCTAACACCTTTTTGGCAGAGGTCATGTTCACAGGAGGAATATAGGAATTCACAATAATCATACTCAAATTGTTCTTCACAGAAATCTAGATGCAAAGAAAAAAAGGCCCCATGTACAAGTCTAAAGCTATTATGAAATATTTCAGTAGACACCAAGGTGAGTAACCCTCCTCTGGCTCTACCAAACGTATACTTTCTTTTGGTTCCCATTTCACAATCAATATAATCTTCTATGTGAATTCTTTGTCCCATAATCAGGTCTCTTGTAATAGTATAATATCAGATTCCCTCATTTTCTGCATCCAGCCAGAATCCTCCATTTTGTTACTACTCCAGAGATATTCCAGCTTACTATCAAATATGTATCATGGTGTCAGTTTGAGTCAATGAAAATTGCACTATCTTTGACTCCAAACTCCTCTAGGGAATCTTCCATTAGACTTCTAGAATCTGAACTGGATGATGATTGGTCCAATACTGTCTTACTATTAATCCTTACTCCTGTAACAGTCCTACCCCAATTAACTTCTTTCCCTTCCACATCCTAGACTTGCTGCCTCCCTCTAAAGAGTGGACAAATTCCACAGGTTTAATGAATTCAGTGATCCTAGTTTGTAATTTGTCTTGATTATGTTGTTTTTTAAGCAGTCCATCTGTTAGAATGGAGTCAGAGTGATTTATACTCTTCTTGTCCTTATTATGTACCTTTTGTTTTCTACTTGGCACTGGGGGTCTCGTGTTTGTTAGGGTAGCATCAAGAATGGTTCCTAATGTCCTAAACTTCTGTTTCCTCTCAAGGAGAGCTTTCCTTGTCTTTCCTGAATTTAAAATGAGGCATATTATCCCTTTCTTGGGTCCTACCTTATATCTTTAGGTTGCGTAGATGTCATTCCAATTAAATCTATTTCTGAGCACACCCTTAGAAATATTATAAGTCAGCATGTATAATGCTGAAGGGTTTTCATTCCTTCCTTTGGGCACCCCACCCAAACAAAAATGCAACCAATCTTAGGCCTAATTCAATTTCTTTTTCCCTGTCCAACTCCCTCTTACAACTTGTCCCTCCCTCCCTCCCTTTGCCTGTTCCTTAATATCTAATTAACTATCTGAGTCAGCCCCTAAATATACATTGGACCTGTGTCTCATTTTCCTAATATCCTCATTCTTACTAGGACCCCTCTTTTTATTGACTTGTTGTGCAGTAGTTTTTATTTCCTTATGGGTTACCATAGTATCTCGTTTGAGTCCCTACTGTTTTACTTTTAATAAAAGCAGAAGGCTCCTCTGCTATAATTGCGTTAGCCCTTCCCTGCCACTCTTTAACCAGTTGATTGATGGCTATCCCCTCTTGATTAGCTATCTGTTCTGTAATTTGTTTTAATTTGCATTTGTTATTTTCAAAATGAGTTTCCCTCTCTGGCTCAGATAGGTGATTATCATTAGCTACCTGGATCTCCTTATTTTCCATTAATATAGTCATGAGGGACACCAACTATCCTAAATGACCATTGTTTTTCTTGATTTCCACTTTAATTTCATGTAAAGCCACTTGTTCCATTTGTAACTCAGTATCACAATTACTGTATTTGTTAAAGGGCTTTCATTAAGTGAAACATTCCCTTTTTTGTTGCATATCTCTCTAACCTCATATCTGTGAATGGAATCCTCTTTATTCTAGAGGTGTAGAATGTCTGCAGGATGTTTTGAAGGGGGAGCCAAGCTTACATGGTCAATATATGGATAAATACAATTCTCAAAATCTAACAAACATGCCCTTCTAGAAGGTGGGCTAGAGTTAACTTTGTCTTCTCAACCCCATACCTTATATCATCTATAGTGTCCAACTCCTCTTTATTCCCATGGTTTGGTTCAGAAGATGGGGTAATAAAATAAGTCTTCTTTCTTTCCTGCATGTGTTCCCATTTTTTGTTGGAGCACTGGACTATAAGGTCCCCTTTCCCCTTGAAACTCTGAGCTTTCAAGATCTTTTATTTCCAACAATAGTGGGTGCTCCATACTTAAGGAAGTGATCTTCCTTCTTTAATTGGGGATGACATATTTTTTGGAACCAGGGACCCTTTAATTCTAACTACACCTTTTGGTCTAGTTATATCTAACTGGGAACCGGGAGTGACAAAATAATTTGTCATTTTCTTTGAATTTCCAACAGGATTTAAATGTATTGTTTTCTTAGGATTCAGTTTTGCTTTAATAACATTGCCAGTAGGGGCAAGCTTTCTTTTTCCCTCTCATACTACATTACTGACAGACAACCAGCAAAAATGAATCTCATTCATGATATCAAAAAAACTATGGGCCCCATATTCAGAGCCGGCTGACTGCGCATGCAAATAGGCATGCCACATGCAAAAATAGGGCTGGCCAGCTCTGGTGCCATATTCAAACAGACAGCATGATCTGAGGTGACCATGAATATCTGACTCTGGTAGCACAGCCGACAGCAAGCAGTCACCACGTTTGGTGCAGCACTACCAGAGGGTGGGACTGAAGACCGCCCATAGGGGTAAAGCACAGCACACACTGGATAGTGCCATGGCCCCTATGGGTGATATTCAGCCCAAACATGCAGATGAGCCCATTGGACATGCATGGCACTAAGGGTCCATTTGCATTTCCATTATGGGCTCATCAGAGTGTGGCAGCCGAGTGCATTGGGCCTGTTCCCCCCCAATTCCTGTTCAAGTGAATATACAATCACTGGTGGTTCAGCGGTCCCTCCCAAGCCCTGATCTCTGTACATTCCAAAATATAACAATCATTAGTGGTCCAGCGGTCCCTCCCTAGCCCCGATACCTGTACATTCCAAAATATAACAATCATCAGTGATGCAGCAGTCCCTCCCCAGCCCTGATTTCCCAGTATATCAAAATACATGAAGCTCTGGTGATCTAGTGGTACCTTCCCACTCCCTGTTCCCTGATCGGCATTCCCGATATGCTTAATACAATCCCTTGTAGTCTAGTGGTCCCTCCCCCCTCCCCTATCACCGATCACTGTTCCCTGTATGCATAAATAATGAAGCCCTGGTGATCTAGTGGTAGAGGTAGAGTCCATCTCGTAGCTTGTCTGTAGTGCCTCAGCATTCACACCCAAGAACTTCAGACTGTAATGCTGTCCAATTAGGTCAACAAAATTAAGGACCCAGTTACCCTTTTCATACTACTTCCAGCCAGCATTTGTTAATGCTCTCTCCGGTTCTTACTATACCCATAGAGCTTTTGAGAAAGGACCTTAGGGTCCGAAACATGTCAAGCTGTATTTTGGAACGGGTGTGCACATTATAATAAATATGAATTTTGCACTTTAAAATTTGGTGTGGCGTCCCTGTTTTTCAGGTTAGTGTGTGCAGGAAACTTTTTTGGTTTTATCTCTCCAGTTCTTCTCCTTAGTTGAGGGGGTTCTGGCTGCAGCTCCTCTTCAGATACCCAGCTTTGTTTTCACTGGAGTGCACACCAGAGCACACAACTGATTCTGAAAGAGCCCTGTCTGTCAGCAGCTCAGCTGATACATCAGCAGATATTTTGGACTGTTGTAAGCTAAGCTATATCTCTTGTGGAGATACCTTGCTTCCTCCTCAGCCAGAATCTTCATCAGCCTTTTTTTGTTTTCTCCTCCACTGCTGTACTTAGCTTCAGTTCTTCCTGACACAGTGCTTCATCTACCAGGTCAGTGGCAGCTTCTGTGTTCATTTCTACAGGTTCCTCAATCATCATCAGCTTCACAACCTCACTAGGAATAGTGTCAGTTCCTCTGTCATGCCATCCTTTCCTCCTCCACCTGGATTGGCCATTTTAGCTGGCTGCCAACATGGACAACAGCACCTCCACAGCAAGAGTAGGGGAGTTTTACCGGTGTCATGGCCAACAGTCCCGGTCAATAAAACAGGTCCATGCACCCCACCCTCAGAGCACACCTGGGAACAAGTTATCATAGCATAGTGTGTCTTTCCTGGTCAAAACAAATGATAAATACAATAAAATAATACCTGACTCTTAACAACCATAACTTGCTTCTTATTTTATTTTTTGCATCTTATTGTCAAGTTGTGCTGTACTCCTCTTCCCCTTCTCCAAGGATGTATCTGGAAACAAGCTGCTATCAACCCATTATGTCTTTCCTGGTAAAACTTTTGAAATAAATAAAATAAATAAATTTACTAACCACAGATTACACTAGCATACTAAAAAAAGGACTCCATTTTGTATTCACACCATCTGTAGATGCAAATTAATCTACACATAGTGAGGATGCAAAATTGAATAATGTTTTAGAGAACATCAAGAAACTTGGTAAACATCAATAATTGTTTTAGAAAAATAGATATCAAGGTACACTTAGATTAAGAATCAGCCAGAACACAGGAATTAACACAGGTAGAGGAACAAACTGTGTTAGAGGGATTTGTAGCATGGGACTCACTGTGGATCTGACACAGGGACTGGAAGGCCAAGAAAACTTCATCAAAATAGCCACAGATCTGCTGGACATTATCAGAGAGGAAGAGAAAATGGGGATTAGCATGGAACTGGAAACAGGACTATCTAGCCCCAAGACTAACACTTTGTGATATGCTAGTTAACTCAAGATACAGAACATTTATTTCACCCAGAGGGAGAAAGGAGAGCTATGACCATCCAGAAATTGAGACTAATAGAATACAGACTCTTAAGAGTGGTACCAGGAGAGAGACCTCCTTTAAACCTAAATCAATATTCTGTCCTACAGGTATGCAAACCCCAGTAGAATAGGATGCACCAGCCTGGCCCATGTAGCCTGTTAAATAAAGAAAAAAATGGGAGAAGTCCTGTTCAAACAACAGAAAATTGAAGAACCACTCTAGCATGAACAACATGACCCACTCACCAAATGTCTAAACTATACACAAGCAGTTTGGAATTTTCCATATAATGTTTTATTCATGAATGGACTTCTAGCAGCAGATCATACTATAAAGTCAATGTTTCGCTAATTCATAGCTTCATCAGGACAGTAAGATCTAAAAAAAAATCTGTAAAAAGTATTATAATTGTTAAACAAAATACTGCGACTACATTCAGAACATGTTCTTTATATTTAAAAAGTATGGTGGCTATAACCCACAAGATTATTTAAGCAATAATGCCCAACAGGGTGTGTGTCATGCTGGGATAACGTCACGCCTCAGGTGGTTGGGCACGAGGCCGCAGGCCAAGTGTGTCCAACAACTGAGGTGTGACATTATCCCAAATGACACACACCCTGGAGGGCATTATTGCTATTATACAATGGCTCATTGTTATATGTAAAATAAAAAAATAATTTTGAAGAATGTTTTTTAGTGTGGAAAAATATTTTTGTTTCTTAAGAGGAGATGCAAAAAAAGAGGTCATCTAGTTCATCATCCAAAAAATCATCTGCAGGTTCACAGTGAGGCTGAGACTAGACCTGTGGCGTCATGCTGGGATAACGCCATGGGTCCAGCCCAAGACTGACCAATCAGAGACCAGGAAATGTTCTTGCCATTGTATAATAATGTTTTAGTCAGCTTGTGATTAATCTCATAAACATCTCAAAAATAGTGCCTTCAAATTAATCTGTATTACATTTTTAGTAATTAATATTACCTGCATAATATGGCTATCTCTTTGTTATGTAAGGCACTTGTCCATAGCATGTGACATATTCAAACCTAAGCTACATATTTGAAAGCAGTTAATATCTAGTACTATCTTGTTTCTTTGATATTTTTTTATCATTTTAATATATATTTTATCTTCAAAAACATGTATAATGATCAATAATGTTGTAACCTTTGAAGTTTTGTAAATCCAGTCTGTTTTTAGGTCAATATATCTGGCTTGCTGTGTCCCGATCAATTAGAAATTAGCTACAGACTAATAAAAATCATATAAACAATCTATTTCTTGTTGCTGCCTTTTTCTCAGCTCTATTAGATTTTTCTAATCTAACTGCCAGAATATTTTATTGATGAAAATCTGGACCCTTGTCCTTGCAATTTTAATCTGTTTATGTAGTAATAAATAAATATGCATGTATTACTAGTATTATATGACTAGTATTCCAATTTGCTAAATCTTTTATTGTGTATTTCATTTATAAACCAATAATATGGTACCTCTTTTCTGTACATACTTGGACTAAAGTGTTCCTTGCTCAAAAAGTTGATTCCTTTTGACTTGTTTCATTTGTTTATTTCAAGTTTCTGAAGAAACATAGTCATTTTTAAACAAGTTTAAAAGTAAGTAACTTTGCACTGGATACAATTCGCCCACATCACACCTACTAACAGTAGGTAAACAATCTTCTAATTAAACAACGGGAAAAAAACAGTACCTCAAATATAAAAGGTAATGGTTGACTGCTTTTAAAAACTAAAATTAGTTTTAGGCAGTACACTAGCTCTTTAAGCTAGCATTCAACTGCCACACTGCCAGCAAGAAGATCCAATTCTTCTACATTCTCCTAAAAGATGGTTATGACCTGAAATTTGAAATGTTAACTTTTAGGAAACGAATGGCAAGTAACTCCTTCCTCAGGCAGTTAGCATTTATCCTGGAATACTAATTAATGGAACCTTTCGTGCCTCCTTTGTCTCAAAATGATGAAAGTTTACTGAAGACTGAGACAATATACATTACTGAAAATTATGCACTGTCACTTTAAAACTGGAATATAAAAGAGAAATCATTTGGCCTGACTGTTTCCCCAGTCAAAGTGTTAGTGCGACATGACATAAAATGTCAGCGAGTCAGTCCGTTTTTCCTTTCCAACTGACACTTTGGCACCTGTATGTTTTTGCAGTATTTCATTACATTACTACCGTGTTTGTTAGTCCTGAGAGTTTTTGCCTTTCTTTAGCATATTGCTATGTAAAGTATTTATGTATAGGTGAAAGTGTAGTATACATAAGCAGTAGAACATGACAGGGTGTGCATTATGGTGATATAGTTTTACAACTCAGGTGTGTTCTTAGGCAGAAGATGCAGCCAATTGTCCTTAAAGAGCCACCAATGCATCAAGAAGAACTTTAAAGAACATATTTGAACACAAAGTAGCTTATATTTCTCATCAGCTCTGTATTTCTTACCTCCATTATTTCTTAGTGAGGTCAGATGCATGAACACAGAAGAGTTGTTCCCTGAGGGTTCATCAGGTCCTATTGCTTCTTCCCAACCTGATGTCATAATACTCTGCTTGTGACATCACAGTTATTCCCACAGCAACAGACTGTGATGTCACAACAGAGCATTATGATGTCAAGTAGGGAGTGAAGTATAGGGGCAGATGAGCTCTAAGGGATAAATAACTTGTTTTTGTGGAAATGTCTTCAGTAACACATGATGAAGAGGAGAAATCTATAGAAGATATGTGAAATATAGAGGATAATGTATGGTCCTCTATCGGCAAATGGTCTGTTAACTGTCAAGAGGTTGCCAGGGTGACCATGTAAACCCCGAGAGCAAAGCTTGAGAGGTTTACGTCACCATGGCAACCTCGAGACGGTTAACAGTGACCGGTTGCTGATAGAGGGACCAAACATTATTTTTTATAGTGTATGGTCCCACGTAAAAAGTAAAACGGCTGCTTACTTTTTGAAAAATAGTCACCACCGCAGCCGTTCAGTCCTTCCCTAACTGCTGCATTCATACGTCGGTTCCCCGTGTAAATAAAGGCGCGCATATGCGCAGACCGATCACTGTTGTTAACCTATCGATGTGACGTAGCATCGATAGGTTAACAACATTTCTACGTCACATCGATAGGGTAACAACCTTAGGAAATGATGATTTCCTAAGGTTAACAGCGTTCTACCATACATTATACAGGCTTAATTGTGTCCAACTATTAAAATGTGCTCCTATTTTAACTCTGAAGACAAACAAATCTTGTAACTGGGTAGGAGGGGAGATAGCTAAAACTAATAAAGGACCATGAAGCCATGTGTGGCAGGCATTTTCATAAAAAAAAAAAAAAGTGTTATCTTATTTGCAAAACATTTCAAACCGATACATGTATTTTACCAAAACTCTGTTGACACTACCAGGTTGCTTTATTCTTTTCTCTTTTTTTTGGGGTCTCCTGAAAACATCCATATGTGATTCAAATGTATGTAGTTTTATAGACGTTTTACTGTTTTGCTACCTTTCCTCTCTTCTCTTTGTTTAAAAAGTATTATTGCCTCCTTTCCTCACCATGTTTCTTTTTCATCTCTCGCTTTCTCTCTCTCTCTCTCTCTCTCTCTCTTTCTCCCCACATTCAAAAGATGGAATGTTTACCATGGAATGCAGGAATCCTAAATTCTGCACAATTCCACTGACAAAATATTCCTGTCTTGCATACTGTATACACACACACACACACACACACACACACACACACATATGCTCCCCAGGTGGAGCCAGAGCCTCAGTTGTATCTTTGGCAGGGTAAGCAGCAGATACTGTATTTCCCTGGTAAGCAGGTGAAGCTAGGAGGAGGAGTTTCCATTTTCAGCAAAAGAACACTAGTAATGAAAACTATAAACAGTACTTCATTTTTCTAACTTGCTTATTTGTATAAGTAGAGTATGATAATCAGGGAAACAACATTTACCTAATTTGCATTGTTGTTTTTATTTGAGGTGGATTGATTTTTGGGGCCTAGTAGGCTTTTAGAAAGTAAAGGGGACAGTCATATTTGTGATGGGCATCAGGAATTTATTTTCTCATTGTGTGATGGTGACTACTAACAAATCCAATCAGGTTTAGGACCAGGATGACTATGCATTATGCACTGTCACCTGACTGGTTTTACCCAATTAAGTGTTTTTGATATTTGGACCCATTTTATAAAATGACATAAAGCCATTGAGGTGTCTAACAAGGCCATAAACCATTAACTTGAAGAGCGAGTGGATTTATTTATTTTTTATATTTATTTAAATTTTGTTAACCAGGTACGGACACTGGACAAGTCCTTTTTGAGGTCTGACTCGATATAAAATACACACATAACACATAATTAACATAGAAAACAAATTACACTAAACACATACAAACATCCAATGACTGTAAATATTTCTTAACATTGCATTTAAAATGTTGCAATGAGGAGGAAGAGCATAGATTATCTGGTAAAGTATTCTAGAACGGGGGTCAGCAACCGAAAAAGAGCGAGATCCAACTTTGGAATAATATGGAATGGTTTAAAGAAGAACACCCCTGGAAGAACGTAAATTACATGCAGTAGACTTAATAGTAACTAGGTCCTTTAATGGATACATAGTTTTTGAAAAAATGGTTTTAAATATTTGACAACCAAAAAAATAAATTAATTTGGATTTCGGAGATAGCCATCCCAAATCCAAATATAAACAACAATGATGATAATGAGGAGAAGAGTCCAAGACAAAATAACAAACATTGTTATATGTAATAGTAAGAACGTTAGTTTCTTTGACTGATAACTCAAAATATAAACTAGCAATGTAATCAAGATGTGGCAACAATGTCCCAATTGCAATAGACCTACAAGTTTCAATAGAAAAATGTTTCTTAAATTTATGAAGTAAACCCAACTTCTGGTTGACCTTTCTACTAGCTACCTTTACCTGGGGAAGGAAAGTAAGTCCTGGATCCAACAAAACACCCAGATACTTAAACTCTTTGCAATATATGGATCGTTAAAATAATAGTATTGAAAATGATGCAAAAAAAATCTTGTAATACACCACTTCACTGTCAATAATACCATTGTTTCGTTTTAACGGTAGTAATATCACTCTGAAACAAATGCTCAAGCGCAGCCTGATGCCTCATACTGACCGCGAGCTGGCTTTTCCACGAGTCAGCATGAAGGATTTCAAAGCCGGCTCCTCGGTAACCAAACAGTACTTTACTTTTTTTTTTTTAAAGAAAAACGAGTAACAGTTACACGTTCCGTTGAAGTGTAACTACATTTTCCCTCTTACTGTTAAACAGAACTGTTTTATGCACTTTCCTGTTCAGCTTTCCCACCCCAAAAAATGCACAACTTCCCGATTCCTCGTTGAACATGTCAACCCGCACAAAGCTTCACCAAGTAAGACCTCGCTAGGTTCTCTCATCCATATATTACAAAAAATTAAAAATAGGTTACAGTGAAATACTCATCTGAAATTCCATCTCGAGGTTCTGGGGACATAGAAACCTCTCGAGCTTCGCTTTCGAGGTTATCTATGTCCCCAGAACTTCTTGATGGAATTACAGCCTTGTAATTCACTGTAACCTATCTATTATTCTATTTATAATGTATGGGTAGCCCTTATTACCCACTGAAAGTAAGCTGTTTACAACCTTGTAATCCCATGTCATGATGTCAGAACCTTATAAACCCTTCTCATCTATGTCATAGCAGTGGGTTTTCGAAACAGAATGCCAGTGTTATTCAGTATTCTACACACCAAGAATGAGATTGTTTGTCTCAGTAAAGTATTCAAATAAAATTCCAGTTGTCTCAGTTTACTGTTACTGAGTCTAGCAATTGTCATGTCTGATAGGGATTTTAACTCTGGTGCTATTTCGGCCCACTGTCATTCAGTCCATGTATCTTAATATTGTTTTCTTACATGATCATATGACCATAGTGCAGATTCATTAATAAGGTAAGGCTAAATTACTTGTGTTTGGGGAGTAGGGTAATTTCTCATGTCAGGTCCCATACACTATAAATAACAATGCCTGATGTACAGGTGATAACCATGGTGTAATCACCTCTTGTGGTTCCTAGTGCAATAGTAAACCTCTCGAGCTGCGCTCTCAAGGTTTACTGATGCCCTAGCAACCACTCGAGGTGATTACACTGAGGTTATCACCTGTACATCAGGCATTATCCTCTATAACTTGCTTAATTACTGCCCCGTTCTTGTCATGAATCAAAAGAATGAGCTCTTCAATCCCCGAGATGGAATTATTTCACTAGTTTATAGCACTTACCTGGAGTTTGTTTTACATAGTACATGTTATTAGTTTAGAAACAGATTTATTTTAACTTTTTTGAGATATGTTAAAAATGTTTCAGCACTTCAAAAGCTAATTCCTTAGTGAGCTTGGGAAGATCAGAGGCATGAGTTTAATGGCTGCAGCTGACTGCAACTCTTGGTGAAGCAGGTAGCATTAGTGAAATAGTCAAGTGTCTTTTATATCGTGTGAATGTAAGGCAGTGGAAGACAGCTACCATCAGCTTTTGTGGTTTTAGTGTTTTAATTCTTTGGCTTCTGTGTGTAGTGTGTAAGGGACAGATTGGGTCTTAGAAAACGAACCAAAAAGGTTTCTTTTAAAACTCAACATCATGGCAACAGAGAGGTCATAAGTAATGTAACCTTACCCGGTTACCAAAGACTAAATAAATAAATACATGTCTGGCTTGTAGGGAGAGACACTTTGAGTTAAGCTAATGAGTTTCTATTGGCCATAACACTGACTATATTGGTTTGTTTATAAAAGTCTATATCTCTGGGGGAAAAAAATAGACTGAGAAGCTGACAGGAAAAAGAATGAGTTGAAGAATTATACAGACAGCGTCTGGTTGGAGTCTTGAAAGCCACTCAGCCAGAATCCATACAGAAGGATAAAAGATTGGCAGAGGGGCTGAACAAGCCAGAAAATGATTTGCATTTGAACCTCTGAAAGGTGCAGTCTCCAGATCCGGAAACGAGCTGAGAGAAGGATGAGAAAAGATTTAAGAGAATGACAGCAACTATAAACAACACAGTAAAAAAGTGCTGTTGCAAACTGTATTGGAGAGCCCAACATTAGCAGCCTAAGACTACTCTGGGAAGCAGTCCATCCGAGAAACCTGTTGCAGGAAAGATGCACTTTAAAAGCACCAGTTCGGTACCAGTAATTACTCTAGATGCAGACTAAGCCAACAACCCAGTCTTATTCAGATTACCAGTTAATTTAAATGAGTAAAAAAAGAGTATGTTTTTACTGTTTCTTGAAGTGTGATAAAGACCCGACAAAAAAGAGCCATGCAAGACAGAAAGTGAAACCTACATCAGCAAGAAACCTGACGGCAATGCAATCTTACCGGCAAAAGGAGGTGACAGAGTAAACTAGTACATGGACATTTCTTTTGAGGGCAGTTCAGTTTCATCTGATATCAAAAATCCACATCCTTCAGTCATCATGAAGAGACCTATACAGAAACCAGAAGCATGAAGTCAGCTGAATAGACTAAGATAACAAACCTGACAGATGACTGCAATAGTACCAACTGGATATAATCTGGACTCTGTACCTCTGTACTCCAAAAGGGTATGATGTTCAAGCTTGGGGAAGAGTAACGCAGCAGACTGGCTGTGTCAACTGGATTGTCTGTGCTTAAACTTGACGATTAGCAGCTTTCTCCCAGGCCCCACAACCCAATTGGGAGATGCTCTCAGGATACTGGCCATGGTTAACCCCCCCAAAGGCCAAGCATACCTAGAAGCCCTCTACAATGTGATGCAGAGCACAAAGGGCCAGAGAACAAAGAGTGCCAGACTGGTGGCATCAGTATGGGGTGGCAGTCAACAGGAGACTCTGTTCCCCAGACTGAGCCCAGTCCTGTACTGCTAAGCCATCAGGAAGGACTACAGAAATCCGTGTCAGCCACATGCATAGAGCATATGTTTGCCAGAGTTGCTGTGCACTGTGCTATTCGGAGAATGTCGTTCTTCCAGTCACATGTCTTAGCTATAAAGAAATTGCTCTCTTGCTCCTAGGGTTAAGAGTGCTGTTGAATTAGATTAGACAAACTGTTGAGCTGCTAAGTTAAACATATTGTTATGCTGTCGAACTGCTAGTAGATTAATCTTACTATTACACAGTGTATACTTTATAGTGTTCTAGGTTTGCTAAATGGTATAAGTCATGCCGTAGATTTATTGGTTGCGTTTGTGATGTTGTCTATTTTAACTAGTGGCTGATATCAGTTAGCACTGCTGGTATCTTGCATAGTGCTCTACATTTTGGCAGACTGTGGCTCTCTTCAGCAAGGTTTTACTTGCATTGCACATCTAACTTAAACTCCAAGGACCTGATTTTCAAAACCACTGCAGATTAGTGCAAGTAGCACCAAACACACGCTTGCAGCAAACTCTGGGTATGCCGTGGACCCTGCGCCATATTTTGGCACACAGGGAGTCCCAGCACCAAAGTCCCTGGAGTTGCCGCAAGCCATACCTTGTGCTGAACTGATGGTGCACCAGATGGGAATGACAGAGGCTGACATCGTCCCCTGCTCTGTGTCCAGCCAGCCCACGAGGTACTGCAGGTGCATCTAGGACACTGAGGAACAGCTGGAACAGGGCAACAGAACAAAACTGGTGAGGGGACCTGATCACTTGTCTCCATGGGGAGCCCAGAAGCAGCCCTGCCACCTACACTTGTGTCCCCACACCCTTCGCTCAGGGCATGCCTGTGGCCTCTGGTGGACATGGGCTCACAGCAGTACCACATGCTCAAGGTCTCACCCACCCAATCACCTCTGAGGCTGGCCAGCACTGGGGCAGAAGCACCTGACGGCCACTGTGGACAACAGTAGGGAGGGTGCAGACATCTATGTTCCATGCCTAGACACTGCCCATCCACCCCCACCCCCACAGCTGTCAGCAGGGTCCATGCCTGTGTAGCACACTGTTGTTCTAGCACTAACAATTGTAATTTTCTTGGTGCAAGGGGCAGTAGACCAGCTCATGGCTGGTCTAACCACAGCTGGGACTTGGGGCCACAGTGAGGCTTTCAAAATCCTGATTTAGGGGATGCTGCATCCTCGCCATAGTGCAAGCTCCCTTCTGACATGGTGCACCATCACACTGGGCACAGCAGTGGCCCAGGGCTCGTTTGCCATGAGGGCTCCCATTTTTGGTGCAGCCCACATTCTAAAATCGGGTTTGCAGCAACTTTTCACCCAAGGTGCCACTTGTGTCAATTCCTGTTGATGCAGGCACCTTGTGTCAAATGCAGGGCTTTGAACATTGAGCCCCCTGTTGTGCAGTCCTACTTGTTAGCTGCCCCCACAATCCCCTTTTCCAAGCTGCTAGGAGTTCATTCTTCTCTGCCTCAAACAACCACAGTTCATCAAGGCAGTGTCATCACTTTCATTCCAGGGCTTCTAATCTCCCTTTTCTCCAAAACAGATACATTACCAGTTTCCCATGGAACGGCTGATCAATCCCTCCACAATCTACTACTGGAATTCAGTCATTCTAACCTACTGTTATCCAGTCACCTGCCTCCTACTCAGACTGCACTACTAAGTTGCATATTGTTGTTACCCTGTGTGTATTACATCCATAGGAGCCTCTTCTGTCTCCCATGAACATTGTGGAGACCATTGCAAATCACAGCCCTTTTGTGCCCTTACACTATATCTTTGCCTGGCAGGTGACATCCAACCCAATATAGGTCCTCTGGCCTCCATTCCTCTCTCTCCCTCACTGTGTATAGGTCTCATGGGGCTCAAAACTGCCCACCTGAACATCCATAATCTATTGGCAAATGACAGAACTCGAGGCATGGATGGCTCACCACTCCCCTGACATCCTTGGCATTTCAGAGTCATGACTTAAACCCAGTATACCTGGCTTCTCCCATAATTTACACAATTACAGTTTTATCCATGCAGACTGCCTCTCCTCCAAAAGAGGTGGTGACCTATTTATTATGTATCCCATCTCGGTGTATCTAGTATCCCTCATGAAGCAGGAACTGGAACATTCTGCAAATTAGTACATGCCTTCCTACTAATAAGTCATCCAAAAAAATGAACATAGTATGCACTTACAACCCCCACAAAGGTGGCGTCATAGGTCTAAATCAAAGACAAAAGTTGACGGATCAGGAAATGCAATGGAGCCGTGGAGTGAAAGGAACACACTAGAAAGAAGTAACAAAACTCCGGCTGCCCGCCTATATCAAACAAACTCCAGGGCTAGGAGATGATAAAAAATAATTTATTAATGCATGCATGGAGTAGCAGCCCCCCAAACATGTCAAAGTTTCACGTCTCACTGACGCTTTTTCAAGGCCATTGAAGAGTCTTGAAAAAGCGTCAGTGAAACGTGAAACACTGATGTGTTTGGGGGGTGCTACTCCATGTATGTTATTAATAAATTATTTTTTATCATCTCCTAACACTGGAGTTTGTTTGATAAAAACAGGCAGCTGGAGTTTTGTTACTTCTTCCTGTTGTCACAGGTCTAACTGCCCTCCTGATTTTTGTTTTTTTACTGGAAAACCCGGTAAAATTCCAGAATTTTAACTGCCTGCACACCGTAAAAACAATGAATTTCACAGAATTTGGCATTTTAGGCCAGATCAATAAATCTGCCGAACTTGTTTTTTTTCTTATAATTGCTTCCTGTACTATTTTCAGTTTGCTTCAGTTAATGCTCTGTATATTGTGTTCTTTTATTCTGATTATTTATACAAATTCTAAAAGAATGACAGTAGAATCCCAGTAAAATCCAGAAATTAGACTAGAAATCACTGGTGCAATTCATGGAATTCCAAGTCTTGATAATGGAATTTCATTATTTTAATCACTGTAAATAAGTGGCCTTGATTTTTACCATGGGAGACATTAATTTTGACTGGCTAAACTCTAACTCTAAAAATTACGAACTGATAATTAGTAAACTCAGTCTCACCCAAATTATCTTTGATCCCATCCGCAGCTCTAACCATGGTGTGTCTACATAATTATTTGATTGGATGCTCACAAACAGACCTGACAGTATACAACTATCCAAAGTGCTTCCTGACTCCCTAAGTGATCACTTCCCTACTTATTGTCTATGGAAAACCCAGGTCCAAAAGTTCCTCCCACAATCCTTACTCCGTGGGACTTTTCTAACCTTGACTTCTCATTCCTCAGTGCAAAAGTCTCACTAACTGACTGGCCCCCAGTTCGCTCTGCCTTTGACGGTAATGTTGCCCTTCACCTCTGTTAGTCCTGTATAAACAGCCTCCAGGACAGGCTTATTCCCCACACCAAGAGGAGAGTCAGAGGGACAGCAACCCACTTGCTACACAGTGACTTTCTCCCCTCTATAAAAACAGAGACCGATGGGAGCAGGATCGAGTGTTAATGCTTCTCCCCCAGGTAAGGGGTGGGGTCACCCACCCATAGTCCCGCCATCACCGAATGGAGGTTCGGTGCCAGCGTAGGTGGTCAACAGCATGACTGGAAGGGAGGGGCATCCCAAATGGCGTGTGCGCATGTGCCTCCACATGCACGCACAACGTCGGGGACACATGGGTGTAGGGGTCGGAAGAAAACCCACAAAAACCCGGAAATTGCATATAAAAAAAAACAGAGACTGATTATCATACAGACAGCTGCGTAAACAGTACAAAAAAAACACACTCCACCAAAAGTACCTTCTATAAATGTCACCTTTTGGTTTCTGCTAGTAACTTCCAGTGTTTTGGGAGGGGGAACAGTAAAGGGCTACTGGTGGACCCTTCCAAAATTACTCAAAAAGAGATGGCCATTGACAGGGTACACTGTAGCAACCAATTGACCATAGCCAGTGCCTTCAATGCCCAGTTTGCTGACCCAGCTCAACCCTCTCTCTCAGCTGCCTAGCCAGCCAGGTCACATCCCTAACCAACCCTTACCCTCTCACACCTCTACCCAGCCTCCATTTCTTCTAAAAACTCTAACCAGAAGAGAGATCTATAAGTTATTCAACTCTCTAACACTAGGCAATAGTCCTGGTCCAGATGGAATTGAACCTATAATCCTCTGGTTACATGACTCCATTCTTGCTCTCCCCATAACTCACATTTTCAACCTCTCTCTCACCTTTGACATTGTTCCCTCCCCATGAAAAATTGCCGAGATTGTCTCTGTCCCAAAAAAGGGTTATCTTAAGCTTAAATCTCAATATCATTCAATTGTCCCTGGCCTCCCAGGTAACAAAATATTTACAACATTACCATCTCCTTACCCCATGCCAACATGTCTTCTGGAAAGAGCACAGCACCACCTCCACCCTGGTACAGCTAACTGGCAACATTAAGACTGTAAAGGACAATGGTTCTCTCAGTGGAGCAGTCTTCATCAATTTATCCAAGGCATTTGGTCTTGAAGATCATACCCTCCTTTACCAAATATGAACCAGAACTGGCATCTCCTCATATGCCTTTGCCTGGTTCACTATATACTAGTCAGGCAGCAATTCATCAAATTTGCTGATGCCTCATCCGGCATAGTACCCATTACCCAAGGAATCCCCCAGGGCTCAATTCTAGGACCACTCCTCTTCTCATTTTTCATCAACAGCCTTCCCTCAGTCACCACCAACTGTTCAACCATTTCATACGCTGATGATATTGTCCTCCAGTACAGCACCTGTTACCCCTCCCAAATTAATGTCCAACTAAACAATGACTTTGTCCATATTCAGAACTGGCTTGTTGACAACAAGCTAATTCTCAGTGCCTCCAAAATCAAAGCAATGCTATTTGGGTCAAGGACGCATAGATGATCCTGCTCCAACCCTCTATCCACAGCCCTATACTCTCCCTGGTGGACGAGTTTAAATATCTAGGCATCACATGTGATTCTGCCATGAATTTCTCCACACACATCTCATTCATTAGCAAATCACTACCACTTCCTTACCTGACAGCACCACTTGCCATATCCTAAGGTGTTGTCCCCTGTCTGCAGTGCAGCTCACTTATTTACACAAATGCCCCCAAAACCTCTTTCCACAAATGGGATGTGACCTAACTCATCATTGCACTCTCTTTTCCTCCCTGGGTTGGCTCTCCCCCTCTGCCTACCGCTCCTATGCATTGGGGTGTTTTGTCTACAGACTACTCAGATCCATCTCCCCTGTCCGTCTGTTACAGGGTGCTCATTCTTCCTATTCACTTAAATCTGCTAACTCCTCCTCCCTAGTTGTACCAAAGTGCTCAACCAAAACAGGTGATCAGGCCTTCTTCTCATTAGGCCCTAGGCTTTGGAACTACCCCACTCTTCTCAGTATGCAACTCTCCCTCCATGCCTTCCTTCAAAGGTGCTCTGAGATTTCAACTCTTTATATCCGCTATCTGTAACTGCACCTAACTCATCCCACCTCCCTGGAAGTGTAACAATCATTTCCCTAATTTGATTAACATCTACCATCCTTCTTTAACCCAGGCCCATTAACAAACTTTACTCCGCGTCATCTCTAAGCCTATGTAGATCTGAGGTATTTGTATCTATTGCTATTTTTGTTAATATCTTTTTGCCTAAATTGTAGAATCACTGGTGTTTATGTTTTCACTCATAATTGTACACTGTGTCTTGGGTATTGTTCACTAACTGGAATTGTTATATGTTTTCTTTTATGCGTCTTATTTGTACTCTTCCAGGTCATACCTGTAAATATGCAGTCATTTGCCTAGTAAACTTACCCAGGTAACAAAAGTCAAATAAATAGATAAATAAACTATTGATCATCTGGAGGGGGATATATGTTTTTTTTTTCTGAATTGTTTTTAATTCCTCTGTCCTGGAAGAAAATTAGAGAATGGTTTACAGGCTGCCTTACCACAGCCAGCTAGGTAGGTATGATGACAGTGGCTCGGATATTCAGACAGCACCAGGCAGTGGTGCAAGCCTGGGCACAGTGCAACTGTGATGTGCTGGGGCCAGGTCCAGGTGATATTCAATGGTGGTGTGCCATGGTGCAGCACCATTGACTATGGCAGGGCCAGTGCACATACTGCACATGGTGCAGTGGCACTGCACCAGCACAAGCCACAGATAGAGAGCATGGGGATGCACCAGTGCAAGTGCAGTTGCGCTAGGTGCATCACCCATGATATTCAGCAGGGGCATGCAAATGAGGCCATAATACATGCAAGCCACAAATGGGGTCATTTGCATGTCATTATAGCTCCATTTGCATGCCTTGTGCAGGGCAGCCTGGTGACTTGCGTCTGGCACCCTGCACAGCATGATGTGTGTTGTGGGAATCCTGGGGCATACCCCACCCCATAGCTGCGATCGCACAATATATGTTTAATCCTTGGTAGTCTAGTGGCCCCCCCAGCCCCCAATTCCCCAATATATATTATACATGACCATCCCTGGTGGTCTAGTGGTCCCCATTCCCACCCGAGTCCCCGATATATGTTACTATGATTATCACTGGTGGTCTAGTGGAACCCCGCCAGTTGCCATGATCGCAGTAAATGTAAAGTACAACATTCCCTGGTAGTCTAGTGGACCCCCTTCCCTCCCATGTCCCTGATCACAGTAAATAGCCCACACGTACTTCCCTGGTGATCCAGTGGCACCCCCACCCCTCCCCCATACAGGACCCCTTGCACCCGCTCCCCCGTCATTGGCGGGGGACTGCATCATGCCCACATACCACCCAGCTGCCCGTCGAATGACAGGTACAGTATGGGATGTAAGCCCATTGGTCCCCTGTGTGGACCAATGGGCTTGCAGGGCATACTGTACTAGACAGTCCCAAATATGTGAATGAAGATACCCCTACCTTTGCACCCCAGCATCCTACTGGCTTTCCCAACTTCTTTACCACACTGCCTGGCCACCTTAAGGTCATTCAATATTATAACCTCAAGGTCTCTTTCCTGCTTGTCCTTTGTCAGTATCACTCTGCCCATCTTGTACTCCTTTTCTGGGTTCCTGTGGCCAAGATGCATTATTTTGCAGTTTTTCACATTAAAACCTAGCTGCCATACTCTTGACCACTCTTCCAACCTAATTAGATCCCTGCACATTCTATCCACACACCCCAAGGTGTGTCCTCTCTGTTACAGATCTTGGTGTCATCTGCAAAGAGGCAGACTTTCCCTTCCAGTTCTTCTTCTATGTCATGTATAAAGATATTGAAGAGGACTGGTCTCAGCACTGATCCCTGAGGAACCCCACTGGTCACCCTTCCCTCCTTTGAGCACACTTCATTCTCCACTACTCTCAATGTCCTATCTGCCACCCAGTTTTTAATCCAGGTTACTACCTTATCATCCAACCCCAAGTTACTCAACTTGCTGACCAGTCTCATGTGTGGAACAGTGTCAACAGCCTTGATGAAATCCAGGTAAGCCACATCTACTGCACCCCCCTGGTATAGCTTCTTGGTCACACAGTCAAAGAACTCTATCTGATTTGTTTGGTATGACCTTCCCTCTGTGAAACCATGTTGCCTTGGGTCCTGCAATCTGTTGGATACAAGATATTCCATCGTCCTTTCCTTCAGAAGTGTTTCCATCAACTTACAAACCACCGATGCCAGGCTGACAGGCAAATGTGTTTATTCAGTTAATTCACAGTATATCAGCAATGTTTTTATTAGAGTAGATTAATTCTGCTTAATAAAACAAAAATGTTAGTTTGAGTCTAACTTTGGTTTAGACATTTTTCTTGCATCTCCTACCTGTGCTCTGGAAATTATCTTATGCGAAAAGGGTAAATGCATAATAATATTGTCACTTTGTAGCTTAGAATCACATCAGGAAAAAAGTTTAAAGCTTGAACTACCATGATCAGTAGATATGTTTTTTTAACTGCAGAAGTATCCCTGACAATGAGTAGTGAGGTTGTTGGTTTGCCCTTAAATCACCTGACACTGGAACACATTTATTAGTTGGGTATAGCCTACACGTGACTGGTAGGGGTTATTTGTTTCATTTGTACTTTAAAATGCTGTGTTTTAGTTGGCACATAACTTACTAGATATGAAATGTGTCCAGCCTGTTTTAAAGGGAAACTCCCTTCAACCTATTTTCTGTTTATACACAATTCCAAAACATAGAAACATAGAAACATAGAAGTTGACGGCAGATAAGGACCGCAAGGCCCATCCAGTCTGCCCATTTCTTTTTCTACCTTATAAATGTGCCATCGGCCTTTGCTCTGTCAGTGGCCTATCTATTCTGTCATGGCTCTCATTGTGATATATATGTATTGTACATATTGTAGATGTTAGTTTAACTTTCTCTTGCCAAGCTTTAACATATGAATTCTCTGTATATTATTGTGTTATAAATAACATTTTCTTGTTTCTGTATGTATAACTGTCTCATAAGTATGTGATGTAATTGCTGTGCACCAATTCGAACCTTGACCTTATCAGGTCCATCTTGTAAATGAGCCTTGCTCAATGATGATCACCTGAATAAAAAAAGATTTGATTGATTGATTGATTGATTCATACTCATTTGTATTGCTCACTTATTCCTATCCCATGCCTGTTTGAAGCCCTGCACTGTATTCATAGCCACCACTTCTTGAGGTAGGCCATTCCATGCATCCACCACCCTTTCTGTGAAAAAGAATTTCCTCACATTCCCCCTTAATTGGCCCCCCTCTAATCTCATGCTGTATTCTCTTGTCCTGCTATTTTTCTTATATTTAAACATGTTAGACTCTTTCACCTTGTTAATGCCCTTAAGGTGTTTGAATGCCTCGATCATATCACCTCTCTCCCTCCTTTGCTCAAGGGTATACATATTGAGCTCTGTTAATCTGTCCTCATATGTCTTCTGATGCAGTCCCTGCACCATTTGGTTGCCTCTCTGGACTGCCTCAGTTTGGTTAATGTCCTTGTGAAGGTGTGGCCTCCAATACTGCACGCAGTACTCCAGATGGGGCCTAACCAGTGTCTTGTAAAGAGGGATTATTACCTCTCTCTTACGACTTGTGATACCCCTACTAATACACCCTAATACCACCCTAGCCTTACCTACTGCTTTAGAGGTCTGCTTGGATGATTTCAGGTCATCAGTGATGATGATGCCCAAGTCTCTTTCTTCCTTTGTGACTGCTAGCAACTCCCCTCCCAGCCTATAGGTGGCTTCAGGGTTTCTCTTCCCTATGTGCATGATCTTGCACTTCTTTGCATTAAATCCCAGTTGCCACTCTTCTGACCATTTTGCTAGTTTATCCAGATCTCTTCTCATTCTACCACCCCATCTGGATCATCTACTCTGTTGCAGATCTTGGTGTCATCTGCAAACAGACAAGCCTTACCCTCTAGTCCATCTGCAAGGTCACTAATGAAGATGTTGAAGAGGACTGGCCCCAGGACTGATCCCTGAGGTACCCCACTTGTGACTTGCATCTCTTCTGACTGTATACCATTTACCACCACTCTCTGTTTTCTGCCCGTCAACCAGTTTGCCACCCAGTTGACCAACTTCTGACCAACCCCGAGCCTACCCAGCTTATTTATCAATCTTCTATGTGGAACAGTGTCAAAAGCTTTGCTGAAGTCAAGGTAGGCGACATCAACTGCTCCCCCTTGGTCCACCACTCTGGTTACCCAGTCAAAGAAATCTATGAGATTTGTTTGACAGGGACTTCCTTTTGTAAACCCCCCAAAAGATTACCATGCTACTCATCCATGTAAGACTTTACTCAGAGCCATCCATAGTAGTGCTTTTTAAATAATGCTTTATGATGAAACTGTTATTTTACAAAAAAGGCTTCAGTAAGACCCAATCACCTTGTGATTCACGCCCTATTTTCTGTATACCTGTGTATCTGTAGGCATGAACAATGATTCCCTCTCTTGCATACCCCTAATTTAATTCTAATTTAACTATAATGAAGTTGCTTCACTCTGTTTTGCCCTGATGTGAAAGCCTGTTGTACTCCATTGCAAAGGTCATGACCTCACTCATGCAAGGTATCATGGGAGTTGATGATGCATACCTGCACAAGCCAGCAGAAGTTATCATCTCAGTCAGTTCTGTTACATGTCTTGTGAAGTTTCTCTTTTGTCTAAAAGTTTTTTTTTTACAGATACACTTTAAACCGCAGAAAACAACAGGCACGTACTGTACCTTGAAAGGTTTCATGGCCAGAATAAGACAAGAACATAGGGACTGTAGAGGACAGCAACAGCACTGACTGATACAGTATAATTATTGCAGGGGTTTAGCAATAAAACATCATACAATTCCAGGATGCCATAGATAGATAGATAGATAGATAGATAGATAGATAGATAGATAGATAGATAGATAGATACAGCTAGATAGATATTGTAGATAAATGTGACAGGCCATGGACTGGCTAACAATATCTCATTTACTTCCATCTGTAGGTCTTGACCTCTGTTGACCTCGCAGGTGGCAGACTTTTATGAACTCTGGATTCAAGATGCAGTAACTCACAGGGAGTCTTTTAACAATGACCCTAATAACAAGGGTCCAGAATACATAGTAAACACATTTTTTTTAAATAACACTGTTCCACTCAATGAGACAATTCATTCTCTTGCTAGACTTGTATTTGAGTGCACAGAGAACTCGGTAGGGAAAGGGGAGCTATACATCTGACAGCACCACAATATAGTTGACCTTGACAGGGTTTACTTGAGCCAAAGATCTAAAAATATTTCATAACAGCACTTTCATTCCTCATCCTGACATGTGCCTAAAAATATAAACTACAGGAACACAGCAGAAGAAGAGTCAGCATTCCTGTAACCCACGTGCACAGGCTTCCACAGTATGCTTAGTTGAAGCTAAAGAGCCTTTCCAAAACATTAACAGCTGGAGTACGGAAGAGATCCTGCAACAGCAGTATTGAAAACGCTTAACTCCTGCATGCAAAAGGAATTCAATTCCCACATTAATATAGCAGCAACCTAAAATGTTAGGCTAAGCACATCTTGTCCAATAACACTTATCTACTGTAATTGCTGTTGTTATTTCTGTTTGTTTGTTTGCTGGAGAACTTTAAGCTATTTGTGAGTTTTCTGATTTACAGGACAAAAACCTTTCTCAGACCTTGAAATTAAAACTTGACAGAGGGCCACCCCGATGGCCCAGCACATAGATGACCCAGTTTGGGAACAAATTTAGTGCATCTTGTCAGACACAGGCCACACCAAGACAAGTGCCACTCGGCAGTGCATCTCCGTTAGGGGATCGTTGGTGGTAGGTTCCGTTGTCACACAGACCCTTGCAGCTGGGCATGGGAGCTTGCTCCTGCCACACCGGGTAGCTGTGCATGGCAAGGCTGATACAGGCATCGCACACACTTGGGGGGTATTGTGGGAGAAATACCCAACTGCCAACTATATGATGGCTGTGCTCTTCAGCCTGACTAAGGCATAGCCCTATAAATAGGGTATATCCCTGCAGAACGGATGGCTGGACAGGAAATAAAATGTATACAAAAAAAAACTCGTCAGTGTTCTCCAGGTTTTGGTCACCATAGTACCGTACTCCTACCCTTTTTCTTCATAGCTGGGAGGACTGGCACACAAGGTAGTCAGGTACCTCCCCTAAGTCCACAGTGGCTCTGCTGGGATTTGAAGCACTAGTCAGCTTTGTTCAAGCCATTCAACATTTTTGTTTTCCATGTTCTATAGTTGTATGGCGTATGATCATCATATCTCAGCATTAGTATTTACAGCCAGAATCTATCAAATCTATTTGGAACCCTGGTCCAGATCCCTGTGCAGAGAATTTTAATCCTGTTATGATTCAGCCCTAGCTGAGTTACATCATTGAATAGCTACTGCTTTGTGATATCAGTAACTTTCAGCAAATGGTAGGCTATTCTCGCTCTCTCTCTCTCTCGCTCTCCCTCCCTCACGCCCTTCCTCCATCCCTCCCTCCCTCTCTTTCAATCAATAGTTGAATATTTTTACAGAAATATCAGTTAACACAACACACCATTAGAGAAATACTAGGATGCAGTAAAGTCATGTAAAAAGGTTTGCTGGAATGGATCCAAGGCATTTGTTTCCTACAAACGTTTGCTTCCTACGCTGAACGTCTGCTCCATTGAAATGCATCTGTCCTTTTCATTACGTTCCTCTCTACTTCTGTCTTTTTTTTCCTACTGTGGGCCCAGTATTTATGACATCATGCCCCACTTTGCACATGAGCACTTCCTATATTGAGAAGTTCTTCCTCCTCACAGTCCCTGCTCACACAAGCATGACAGGCTTCCAAACAAAGGACAGGGCATCATTAGCCTGCCTGTGCATGCTATATTGGATTCCTCAGTTCATCTGCTGGGTTCATGTCGGGGACTTTAAAAAGTAGTATGTTACAGTTGCTTATTAGTTCTGCATAGCTGAGCAAGCTCAGCATCATCAGTGAGGAAGGGGGCTCCTGCAATTTAAAGGCCCCAGGAGAAACTCTGCAACTACTGTTCAATCTCCCCTGTAGCTGTAAATATGTACTGACTCTATTCTTGTGTAGCTTGGGTGAGCTGTGGGCCTTGACTGCACTTCCCTGAATGAAGCAAACACAGTGTCCTGCGTTAATCTTCCTGCGGGGGAGGCAGCCTAAGGAACCACTGAGGGGCTGAAAACCAGCCTCCCAGCTTACCCAAGATGGTATCCCTGGGTTTCCAGGCCTGCTGATATCAGAGAGGTGGCTTGCTGTTCTAAGGACCACTACCTGTCAGTGGCCCACAGCAGAGTGGCACAAAGCAGAGTGGGAAGTTTCAGATGTAGGACAGAGAGAGGCAGTAGATTCTGTTCATTTTATTTACTGCTTTACTATTCATTTCTGATTTTAAGGTGTTTTTGGGGAGGCCACTATATTTCAGCATTTACTGTTCTGTTTAATAAGATGTTTATATTTCTTTGGGGGTTTAACTGCAAATCTATATTTGTTATACAATAGGATGACATGTGTCTGTAGTTTGTCATTCTCAGCCTTTATTAGATCTGATGGTCAAGCATGTTTGAAAGGCACCATCTGTTATGGTTAACTCTTGCCAGCTTGCCTCACATGGGGATGATACCATACCCATGAAGCCTTGCACTGGGACTAAGGTTTGAGTATGTGTGTTGTTTGGAGAAATGCACAAAGTAAGCAAACAGACACAACAGGGTATTAGTTGTCTGGGGTTAATGCATGCCCAGGTACGTAATGAGGCACACACTTGCGCCAGCACTAAGTGCCTTTAGCACCTGGAAGTACAATAACCCTAGACAACCAATGACCTGGAGTAGCTTATTACGCTTATAAAATAAACTGAGAAAATTAAGAACAAAAAATGTCAAATTTTTTTCTTAAAAACAGGTATTTTTCTCTTGTTTAAAGTAACTGGCAAAAAGTAGTCCCTCCCCACCTGTCAATCATCTGTCTTTCCACACATCAAATAAATGGAATGTTTGTTTATCAAGGAATACAGGAACTCAAACTTTGACAGAATTCCTCTGGCAGAATGTTCACCCCTTCACGCAATAGAAGGCCTTATATAGAACCAAGGTCTTATCTAGAAAATGTGATGAGTTTGCTCGGTTCTTCTCAGTCAATGTGTCCTCTGTGCAAGCTTGAATAGCCCCAACTGGGCTGTCATGACCTGACAGGGTCAAGCAGGCATTGAACAAGTGCACTCCTCTGGTTTGAGGAAAGTTCCTGCCGGTTATGGTGATGAGGCTTGTGAGGTAATCTCGCAGATGTGGACCACTTTCTGTGACCTGGACGCAGTCCCGACATGCCTTCTTGTAAGCTGTGTGGGGTTTCTGGGTCTAGTGTTCACTGAGATTGTCCGGGTGCTCCCTCTTGGAGGGGACCTTTCTGAGATCACTGAAGGATGCGGTGATGAGACCCCTTTTGAAAAACCAACTTTGGACCCAGACTGCTTTGCAAATTATAGACCTATTTCTAACCTTTCATTTCTGGGGGAAGATTATTTTTTTTTTCCATAGAAGTTTTTCTACCATCTTCTCATGAGCAGGTGGCTACTCAGCCCTGTCCCTGCTGACCCCCCACAGGCCCACAGCTAGTAGCATGGAGAAATCCCCCACAGCTTGTCCCCTGTGGCACAGCAAGGAGGGGGAGGGATGTACTTCCCCCCCGGAGTCATAATCCAGATTCTCGGCAGGCCCAGAAGTGAAGGTGCAGGTGGAGGTCGAGCAGGCAGGGCTTTACAAAGGCAGCATCATGTCAAGGTTTCTACGGCCTGCTTTTGGTCCCACCCACCTCCCCGATGTCTGGCACTGCCTTTTGTCAGCCTTGTCATACTCTGGCTCCTGGTGATCTTCAAAGCCCATTGCAAGGGGTAACCAGAGTGGTAGAACCAGACACCCTCCCTCCCTGGGCTGGGACAGCTGCCAAGCAGTAGTACCTCCCGAGCCCTTGGGCCACCCAGCCAGCATCCTGAGCTCACTTCCAAGCTTGGGTCGCTAGCATGGGAGCGTGAAGTGCTACCCACTAGGCCATCAGGCATCCCTCTGGGGAAGGTTATTGAGAAGATTGTGGTACTACAGATGAGGCACACCTCACAGCATTTGACATCTATGGACCTCTTTAATCCCAGATTTAGAACCACGTTGGTCAGCGTACACTGTGACCTTCTCAGGGTGAGAGATATAGAGCAGAATGGTCAGTTCTCATCCTCCTCAATCTCTCATCAGCCTTCGACACTGTGGACCGTGGATTGTTGTTGGACTGTCTCAAGGAGTACTGTGGACATCAGCTAGTCTGAATCCTTCCTCAGAGATAGAATGCAGAGGGTGGTGATGGGGAATTTCTCCTCACTCCTGAAGCCCCTACTCTGTGGTGTACCCCAGGGGTTGGTCCTATCTCGTATACTGATCACAGTGTGTATACTACCCCTGGGAGGGATCATTAGATGATACAGGCTGGGTTTCCACTGCTATGCAGATGATATCCAGCCATATCTGCCATTTGCACCTGGGACGCCTGATGTGGCTGAAGTACTATATTTGTGTTTGACTGAGATTCAGGATTGGATGTCATCCAGCTGGCTAAGATGCAACCAAAACAAGATGGAGGTACTGGTGATTAAGCCTGGTCAGAGGTGAGGTGTGGAGGCAACCGAGGAGGTGACTAGGCTTAAGCACGGTCCTTCTAGGTTGGTTGCTTCCACTAAGGTGAAAAATCTGTGGGTCATTCTGGCTCAGAGGCTGGCATTTGATGTTCAGGAGTAGGCAGTTGTCAGGAATGTTTTTTTTTCTTGTCAGAAATATCATCTAGATTGAAACCTTGATCCCTCCCCCAGAAGACCTGCCATCACTAGTGCATGCATCTGTGACATCCAGGCTTTACTGCAACACCTTTTACCTCGGGGTCAGTGGAGGTATCCTACGACACCTGCAGCTGAAGTTCTAGGCCCTTACATAATAATAGTATTTTGCCCCTTAAACAGCTGGGGTCCTTCTGTATCTATGCATTGATGATGTGTTAATGGTATCCCCTTCAAGTATAGATACAAATGTTCTCCCTCACATTGGTCTAATTTATCAAATTCCAGTACTTGTGGCCCACTAAAGAAATCTAGGTATCTCCAGGACCTATGAATTGATTTTGGTCTTAATCAGCTAATCACAAAACCTACAGAATAAATATTAAAAAAAAGACTAAATTAATGTTATTAGACCTGATCTTAACTAACTATCCATAAAACTATACAGAAGCAGCACTCTTACCTGATCTGTTTAGCGATCACAATGTAGTGTATTACCTTACAAGCAGGGAAATCTACAGAGCTACCAAAATTAATCAGTTATAAATCCTACTAAAAAATCTTACAAGAAAATAGTTTTTTTTTTTTTTTTTTTGCCTTTGTTAGGGATTTGGAAGAAGTATAGTGGAACAGACTTAAATTAAATCTTGACTTAGATATTGCATGGAGCTACCTGTAGATAAACTGAAATCTGTATATAACAAGCATCTGGCCCTGAGGAAAAAAAAACAGACATTAAGAAGGACAATGCAAATTAGTACTCTTCCTTTCTGGCCATTCTAAGAAAGACAAATTAAATTACGGAGGAAAGACCAGGACTCCAGGTTGAGCTGGGACTGGGAGCAATATAGTCCTGCCAGGAACAAGTATGTCTTTGAAGTTAGGCAGGCCAAGACAAACTACTTTAGGAAAAAGACAATGAAAGAGGCATCCGACCCAAAGATATTCTAGAATAATTAAGAGCCTGAGTAGTAAACAAAATAACAGAGCTAAAATTAATCCTCAAAATGGAGAGCGGAACCTATAGATATAGTACGGAGGAACTGGCAGGTAAGATAAAAGTGTTTAATATATTCTGGAAATTTCTTTACAGGCAGTACCACAACAAGTGGAGTAAGTGCCAGGAAACAAGCCTGCAACCTAGAGACCTTCAAATTTTCTAAAACTGCAATAAACAAGGTTACTGAGTTACAGTACTACTAAAATTCATTAACCATTCATTGTTAGCACTACAGGTAGCAGCAGGGTAGCAGCATTACTTTCCGCAAGTCCCTCGTTCACCAGTGTAGCTTGCATTAGCCAGTTCTCTATAGACAGCTGTTTTGTTCATACTGCTGCGATTCTAGCAACAGGCTCTAGTTCCTTTACCTCATCCTTATCGTCGTCAATTCCAGTCATGTTTTTCCATAGCAAGAGCTGAACTAAGCTGAACTGAGGTGCTCAGCGTACACTAGCAAGGTGTTAAGCTCTGCCATTTAATCACAAATAGCAGCAGCTAAAGAACAATTAATGGACAATTAGGCAATTAACACCTGGCTAGGTAATCAGGAGCAGCAATTCAGTCACCTTCTTGCCAAAATAAAAGGCATACAAGCGAAATTACACAGGCATACAAATGGAACAATTATCACTGTAAATATAGGAAAGGAATCGGAACCTGGTTAAAACGGGCATACAACCGAAAAAGGCATACAACCAAATGGCATACAAGTGGAATTGACGGTACTACTAAAATTGAAGGAATGTAAGAGTGCAAGACCAGATGACCACTCATGGAGACTCTTAAAAATATTGGCTTGTCAGATTGCAGAACCTTGAACATATCTGTTCAAGGGGACACTGACAACCATATTTTGCATAATATTATTTCTAGTTGAAACACCACATTTTATTATTGCTTACCTTCTCTAAAATGTATTAATGTTCTTGGTTGTTGTAGCTCCTTATTTTCTCTATAAAGCTGAAATTCATGCTAACAATATAATAATTACTGGCCAATGTTTTTCCCATAGGGAAATGCAGTTATAATTTGCAGTTATGACCAGCTGGTTATAACAACAAACACATGCCGGGTTTCTCTCAGATCATGCATGTGCCAGTCGCCAGCCTTCCTCTACTCAATGACCTTCCCCTGGGCAGTTTCCTGTTGTGGCAGACTTCACAACCCCTCAAAGTTGGCAGTAAGTTCATTTTTTATATAAAAAAAGTCTCTTTCTCCACTGATGCTTGAGGAAAAAAAAAACTTTATTTTCTGCCACTTCCTTCAGACTATGGACTGTACTGAAATCTGACCGCAGTCTACGGCTCACTCTGTTTATTTTATATAATTGCTGTGGCAAAAAGACATGGCCAACAATTATATAAAATAAAGACTAGACTTTGAGAATAATAGTAAAACTCAAATTTTACACACACCGGTGTGGGATGCCCAGAAACCCTCTGAGCCCGCCTCCGGGGCTTATGTGCATCCCACACCGCAAGTGGTGTAAAATTCTCATTATAACCCCCTACCCAGCCATTATTCTCTATATTATACCCAACAATATTTTGTTTTGTATCTTTGATCTACTCTGATTGCATACTTCATGAACATTAGTAACACCCCTAAACAGTGCAGCCATTTATGAGGCAATAGTCGCCAATCCTCCCACAGCATCTTGAGTGACTAAACTGTGTTGGGGGTGTTCCCAAGTCCAGGAAAGATGCAGTGGGAACTGATCAATGATTGTAAACAAACATGTTTCATGTGGTAACACCAGTATGGTGGGCAGTCTGTTTTTCACTTTTAAAAAATCAATCAGAATGAAACTACCAGTTACATCAGCAAATTCTACAGAATGTGAGCAATTATAAAATGTGTTTTTTAAACTATAGACACTTTGAGGCCTAAGGGGGTTGACAGTTTCCCTTTAATTGGTCCTTGAAATTGGGTTACTTCCCAGAAGGCTAAAAGTAGGCAAAATTGGGGTGACAGCCCAGAACAAATGATTTTCTATCAGCCAATATTTTTATTGCTGATAATTTCAAAATTGCTAGAGATTAGTTGCAAACCAGCTGTAGGATTATATTGAGAAATGTTGCCTTCAGGATCTATGCCAATTGAGTTTTAGAAAAAAATCATAGTGCCATCTCCTTCATGTTGAAGGCCTTGGATGATGTTGGCAAAGCTGTGGACTCCAGACAGCATACTGAGGCTATCTTTTTTTACCTTTCCAAGGCCTTTGGCACGGTGTATCATGAAATACTGATTAACAAATTGGAAGAGATTGGACTGGGAAGTACTGCTATTGACTGGTTCATGTCATATCTATACAAAAGAAAACAGTATACAGTCCTAAATGGTCTTACTTCAGGAAATCTGGACATCTTGAAGGGAGTTTCCCAGGGCTCGATGCTGGGTCCTTTGTTATTCATTATATATCTGAGGGGTCTAGGAGAAAACATTGGGAAATTGAACTACCGGCTTTTTACATAGATGACACAGTTATTTATGTCTCTGGGGAGTCCCTCTCAGATGTTCAGATGATCCTTCAAGATGGGTTTTCTGTGCTACAAGCTTATTTAGAGATTCCAAACTAAAGCTAAACTGAGATAAAACAAAGCTAATGTTGTTTGCAGCCCTGATCAACTTGAGAAATACACAAAACACTCAGTTTGTAATTCATGCCTTAGTCGGCCAGACATAGTAAAGAAATACAAATACTGTACCTAGGCTTCTGGATGGAGCCAGATAGCTCTGGAAACACTCATGATGACTGTTTGATTAAAAAAATAGAGACCAGATTTGGGTTGCTCCACAGATATAAAAAATGTTTATCTACTGAACAGAGGCAAAAAAATCATAGAAACACAGCCAAAACCCCTATTTGACTATGCAGATGTAGTGTATGATCACTCCTCTCTCAAAAGATTGCATGTGCTATACAGCTGTTTAGCAAAGCTTATCTTGGATTGTCTCAAAACAACTCACCACTGTGAGCTGTATAAAATAATGGGGTGGGTGTCACTCCAGAATCATAGAAAACTATATAATACTATCTTTGCTGTTAGTAGTGTCTATGGAATAATCCTACACTACTTAAGCAAATGCTTAAGCATCAGACCCAAAAAAGCAACCCTAAAAAATGTAGAACATTTAGAGATGGAGACTCTGGGAGTCAGAACCCAAAGATACACCTTTTTGTACAACAACTTAATTCCCCAGTTGAGGAACTCCTTGCCAGAAGAGTTCTGGTTATTCTGGGCAAGGATCCCCCTATTTATTTTATTCTATTTATGTATGTATGTATTATATGTAGTTCAAAACATTTCACCACGAAAGACATACTGAGCTGGTAACAGCTCATTTCCAGATGTCAATCAATCAATCATATTTTATTTTTAAAGCGTTTTTCTGTAATCAAAGTGTGTATACAATATTAAAACAGCCAATAAATAGTTAAAACACACAGAATTAAGAGGCAGCAAAAATAAGACTAAACATCCTCCCCAAATGCTAGGCCAAATAAATATGTTTTTAAAGAGGATTTAAACATCTCAGTGGACAGGCACTCTCTAATCCGACATGGTAGAGAGTTCCACAGGGTCAGGGCTACAAAAGCAAAGGCCCTAGCACCTGATGTCTGAAGATGGACCCTGGTAACCTCTAGCAATCCCTCATTGGTGGAGTAGAGAGGACAGGGGGGTGGTAAGGCCAAAGGAGGTCTTGCAAGTAACCCGGTCCCTGTCTGTGTAGCATCTTACAGGTCAGCAATGCGACCTTGAAGGTGATCCTCCACTGCACTGGCAGCCAGTGCAATTCACACAGCACAGGCATGACATGGCAAGATCTTGACTGCCCTGTCAACAGCCTGGCCACTGCATTTTGCACCAGCTGCAGGTGAGGGAGATCCACCCCCGGTAACCCTAGGTATAGAGCATTGCAGTAGTCAAGACCAAGATGTGACCTGGGGATCAGGAATGTGGAAAATCATATACAGCAAACACACTATATCAAGAAGCATAATCAAAAATCGAAGACAGTTCAGTATAACAGATGTGTGTGAGAGAGAAAAAATGAGAAATGAGATAAATTTAGTGATGAAATAAATCTTACAGAACAATGAACAGCTAATGAAGGAAACAGATTGTCAGGGAAAAATTAGTGTGGGGCGGCAGAGGAAAAGAGTCATGGACAGTTGCAAGACAGAGAAGAATAGTCATGAAGAAGAGACTTGAAGGAGAAAGCAGAAGTGGCAGTGCGAATTGACAAGAGAAGGGAGGACCAGAGTTTAGGAAAGTTGTATGAGAAAGCAGATTGACCAACAGTAGATTTTCTAGAAGGAATAGTGATGGAATGGCAAGTATCATTGCATAGACGGTAGTAGGAAGCTGAGGGAGAGCATAAGAGGGATGTTAGGTAGGAGAGAAGGAAACCAAACCAGAATTTAGATATAAAGGAGGCACAATGGGAAAGGCACCTGGCATCAGGAGAGGGCAGTGAAAGTGTAGAGTAGAGTGAGCAATGGTGGGTACGAGGTGAACAATCTACAGCAAAAGGACAAAGAGTGGAAGGGGGTCCAGTCTGACAAGGGAGGATTTGGGGGTTTCACTATAGACTATGTCACCATAACCAAAAATAGGGAGAATCATCTTTAAAACAATCTCTCAGTGGACGGGAAGTGGGATATTTGCTTTGTTCCTGCACACTGCACCACGCTTGGGGTAGAGCTTTTGGTGTATGCAACTGAACCGAGAAATCAAGATGACGGTCAAGCCAGACCACAAGGTACTTAAAAGAGGATACATACTCAATAATAGCACCATCAAGTGTGTGAAATGAAGGGAGAATGGTGAGTCTGGAAAGCCTCTGATGGGTGCTAAAAATCATGGACACTGTTTTTTTGACATTGAAGGATAGTTGGTTAGACTGGAACCAATGCTGAATACTGTCAAAATCCAGCTGAAGCTGTGAAGTAAGATCATGGGTAGAGGAGCCAGATGCAAAAATAACTATCATCAGCATAAATATAAATGGACACAGAGGAACAGACAGAGGAGAGGTCATTCAAGAATATGGAAAAGAGAATAGGACCCAGGACAGACCCTTGAGGGACACCTGAGCAGATAGGGAGTGGTGAAGAAATGGAGCTACCTGTCTGGACAGCTTGAGACCCTCCCACAAGGTAAGAATGAAACCAGCTGACTGCAGTTAGAAAGACCTGTTGTTTTAAGAAGGAAGGGATGCGCCACTGTGTCAAAAGTTTTAGCAAGATCAACAAAAATGGTAGACATAATCAGACTTTAAGCCATACCTGTAAGGATAAAATCAGTGAGCGGAAGGAGGGAAGTGGAGTGGGATTTCCTAAAACTAGACTGAAAGGGAGTGAAGAAGAGGAGGAGTCAACGAAGGAAGAGATTTGTGATAGTACAAGGTGCTCATGTAACTTAGGGTAGGAAGGAGAGAGATAGGATGATATTTACCAGGAGAAGAGGTATCACCACCTTTAGGGATAGAAATGACAGTAGCTTGTTTCCCGAAATCAGGAACAGTAGCAGAGAAAAAAGAAAGGTTGAGAAGCAGGGCAATAGGCAGTATAATAGCAGGGGCTGAGAGAAGTAGAAGTTTGGGATCGGGCCATCAGGGCTACCACATTTGTGAGGATTAAGAGCAAGCAAGGACTTGAGGGTCTTAAAGACATGGTTTGAGCAGACGACTCCAAAAAATTGTACCAATTGCACTGGACTAAAAGCGATTACATAAAAATCAGAATCTGACAGAGACTAAGTTATAACATGTTGATGCATGTACACTAAATGTATCCCATGAAGTGTAATTACTGACAATGTGTGTATATGGTGGAAAATATATATATATAGTTATATATATTGTTGATGCATGTACACTAAATGTATCCCATGAAGTGTAATTACTGACAATGTGTGTATATATGGTGGAATATATATATATTGTATATTTACTTTTGCAACTGAAATTTTTAAATGAATATTTTATCTGATGTGTAATTGCCGCGCTGTATGTAATTTTCTTACTTATTTGTTGTAACTGCCTTGTAATACACGATTACTATTGTATACTGTCTTAGCATACTAGTGTTCATGTATACTGTGACCTTATTGCTTTTGTAATTGTTTTATGCTTTGTTATTGTAACTTTATTGCTTCAGATATTGTTCATTGTTTTTGTAACCCACTCCCCCATCCCCCCGGGTCGTAACTGGAAATGAGTCTTGGTTCAGCGTGCTTTTCCTAGTTACCAAATGTTTAAATAAAATAAATAAATATGTACACAGGACTACCTTTTGGTATTAACTATTCTTTTTTTTTTTATTTGTGTACAGTTTTTTAACAAAAACACTTAAAATACCACAGTATGACTATTAAAATCTAGTTTAGTTCACTTCTCATTTTTCATCAATCAACTTTAAAGTAATTAGTGAGGACATCTGACATCTGTTGGCTTTATTTGTCATGATTAGTTTCATTTTAACATCCAAGTCCTCCTCTCTCATTGGCCTACAGTGGTGTCCAGGGCAAGTGCAGAACTGGAGATTGGAAAGGGAGAGGAAGTGACTATGGGGAGGCTAGGATAAAACCTACCACCTGCTTGGCAAACACTATATACCTCGTAACATTTTGTCACTTAAATGTTGCTTGGATAGTATCCTAGCAATTAGGATACCACCAAATACCTGCCATTTGGCAGGATAGTAGATCCAGTCAGATAGCAGCACTATCCAACTGTGGATCCAACCCCCCTGGATCCAGGTTGGATCCCGCATTATCCGGCATTGGATCCCTGGATATGACGTCAGATTCCTGGATCTGACACCAGATAACGTGGGATCCAACCTGGGATTCAACCATCGAATTTGGCTGGATCCCAGGTTGGATCCCGCTTGGATAGTACCACTATTCGATGGATCAGAGTCGGATCCACGGAGGCACTATCAAATATTTCCTATTAAGACACTTACAGCAACAAAAAAATCAGGACAATAATGCACTGCATCAGTGCCAGTGATATGTCAGATAATAGAGGTAGAATAACATGAGAAAGATACAGCCTGTACATCAGAAAGTGTTGGTGGATGGTGGATAGAGAGGGTGGTGGATAATACAGAGAATTTCCATAGAAAGAGACCAGCAGAGCAGGTCAGGCTGGCGGATAAGGAGGTTGGCAGATAATGGAGGAATGGATAATAGAGGGTGCATTGTATATATACACAAACATACACACACATGCCATACAAGATCTTATTCAGTCTGATTTACCCTTCCTATAAACTGATGTGGGCAAATGATTTATGCACTGCCATTTAAAATCACGTTATCTAAAGGAGTCCAAATTTCCCAGTATTTCACAAGGTGTTTATTAGTATAATAGAAGTTTGTCAAGCATCATACATGCTATAAAAAAAATGTTTAATTCTCACATTGGGGGATTAGGATCTTTCCAAAGATGTGCTATGGACCTCCATGCATTAATCAAAGACAATTCTAAAAGTTTTAAGTTTGATCCTTCTGGGATAGTTTAATTAGGTGATGTGTTTAATAAACAAAGTTCCATCTCTGGAACAAGCTTAGTATTTAGAATATTATTAATAATTTTAAACACTTTCTTCCAAAAAAGGTCCAGTTGTTTACATTTGAACATTACATATGACAGCGTACTGATCTCTTGCCCACACTGATTACACATGTCAGTGACATCTGGGTGAAATTTATGCAACAAATGAGGATATAGTATATTCTGTGATAAACAAAAAAAATTGGATTTGCTTTAATCTATTATGTATCAAAACTTTCCAGTTATAAAAAATCAAGTTCCATTTCTCTTGAGAGAAAATGTATCTCAATTCTCTCTGCCAACTTCTTGACAGATTAGGAACTGAATAGTCAAGTAAATTATTGTATAGTTTTGAAATAAATTTTTTCTACTAGGTGTAGAAACTATCAAATCCAATGCTTCATCATCATTTTCTAAATGACTATTTGGTGAAATTAATTTCCTTAATGCCTCTCTTAGTTGTAAGTATGCAAAAATGTAGTTTTATTGATATCAAATTGGGTTTGAAGCTGCTGAAATTATTTTAAATTTGTTCCCTCATAGTGGTGATCAATAGTATGAATCACCTTTGAAAAATAGTGATTTAATGTACCTGATTGAAAAAGTGAATCAAAAAAGGTGTTTGTCAGAGAGGTTAGATTGTTAAGGATTCCTTTTATACCCTTTAGTTTATTAATTCTATTCCAAACTTAACTGATTGCCTGTAAAAATCTATTATTTAATCCAACTATTTTCCCCTAGGGTTTTGAAACAGAAACCACTCTCATTTTATACCTTTTCTAGACTGCACCCAAGGAAGTATGTCACTACTAAACCACTCTTTAAGGGGCTCACTAAATGCTGAGCAATGGAGTAAGAGAAGATCCAGGAGTTTAAGTCCTAGTTATTTATTTCTTTTATTTATTTAAAAGTTTAACCAGAAAGTACATACTGTGCTGAAAACAGCTTGTTTTCAGATGTGTCCTGGGGGAGAGGGGAGAAGGAGATAGTTTAGAATAAAAAAATAACAAGGTAAAATGCAATAATATAGTTTTACAAGCAGAATCATAATTATTATAGGCACAACAGTAAATGAAGGCATCTAGCAAATAACACACACTCTAATATTTACAGAAAGGGAAAATAGCAGGACAGTACGAAGAAGGCAAGACTAGAGAATGGAGGAAAAGAGGAAGGGCCACAAGCAGTTGCAGGTAGGATGACAAAGTCATAAAGAAGAGACTTTAAGGAGGAAGGAGAAGAGGCAGAATGAATAGGGGAAGGGAGGACCAAAGTTTTGGAAAGTGGTAAGAAAAATCAGATTGGCCAACAGTAGATTTTCTAAAAGGAAAAGAGCGAGAATGGAAAGTATTGTTGCTGAGAGGGTAGCGGGAAAAAGGAGGAGGGGAAAGAGGCTACTGGAAAAATATAGCAAAACCTTGGTAATATATTCCTTCTTACTGTGTGTATTCATCCATTAAATGATACTGGAAGATGTTCCTATCTAGCAAAGTCTTGCGTAATATAATTTACCAATGTATCCAGAATACATGCAATTAGATAGTCCAGGTTGTTTGTTAGTTGGACTCCTAAGTATATAGAATTCCATTAATTCCAATATTGTTTTAATTTCTGTATTTGAACTTTTAACATATAGTAGAACATCATTTGCAAACACTGCAATATTTTTTTTTAATTAATATTTAATTATTTAATTAAATTTTTTTCTCCTCATGTTGAACTCCCTCAATCTCTTTTGATTTTGTTTTACATTTCCAATGGTTCTATAGTCAAAAGAAAGACTTAAAGAGGATGGGGGACATCCTTGAGTTATGCCTTTATGTAATTGGAAGGAATCTGAGATTTGATAATTTGTCATTAGATATATATATATATATAGATATATATATATACAATATATTAAAGTGGCACAGTCACACCACTGTAGTAAGGGTTGAGTAGGCTGTTTAATGTTAAACTCGAATTTTTGAACTTTAACACCTTCACAACTGTTCAACAGATTTGCACAACATTTTGTGTGTGTTGTTGGAAACCCAAGGTCTCTTGATATACCAAGTTTAGTTCCAGTCAGATGTGCGGATTTCAAGATCTGGACAGTGAAAAAAATGTAAAAAGTGGCGGGTTTTTTTGCTGTTTTTTGTTGGCCCCTAGTGCTCAGATAGTTTGGAATGCTGGTCTGAAATTTTCAGGGTAGAAAGAGCCTGGCTCACAATAGTGTCTTTCTCTGTTTTGTGAAAAAATATGAATCTGTTCCAAAGTTATTAAATTAGAAAATTTCAATTCCAAACATGCTTGGTAGGTACTTCAGAATAGATGTTTGGAATGAAAAAAGAATTTGGCCATACAAAAAAGGATCCTTTTCCATATGGGGCCAATCCTTTTTTGTGAGGCAAAAATCATTTTCCGTATGGCCACCATCTTGTTTCCTGTTTAAAAAAAATACAAATCTCACAACAATTACAACCTGCAGAGAGACCAACACATGTATCTTGCTCATCAGGACCCAATTAGGTGGATTCTGCACTTAATTGCAAAAAGGATCCCACAATTTTTTTTTACATCCTGTTTTGTGACTCACTCCCACTTTTTTCTTGTATGACCATGCAAAAAAAGGAATTCGACCATACAAAAAAGGATACCTTCATAGGCAAAAAGATTTTGGACCTAGTTTTTTTTTTTTTCTGATTCTTTTTTTGTTTGAAGGAATCCTTTTTAGTATGCTTTTTTCATTTATACAGAAAAGGATCCCTGCATATGGAAAAAGATTTTAGATTTAGTTTTTTTCAACAATTCTTTTTTCATTTGAAGGGATCCTTTTTTGCATGCTTTTTTGTTCATACAAAAAAGGGTACCTTCATAAGAGAAAGATCCTTCATAAGAAAAAGGACTTTGGACTTATTTTTTTTTATTATTTTTTTACAAACAAATGTCAACTTCAACAAGCCATACATCCCTTAATATTTGGAATTAAGGGATAATCTATATATCAAACCATAGGTCTTAAAATACACAGATGACAAGCTTATTTTTTCATTGACATCGCAAGGTCTCCAGAAAAAAAAATTGCCATATTGCCATCTTATAAAGAAAACACGAGTTTAAGAATAAATATACAAAAATCAAATATCATGATATTTGGGAGTAAAAAGAAAAATGGCAAATGGACAATAAACTCAAAACGGTTACAGATAATTAATGACTATACATATCTAGAGCTTATTTTCTCAGAAAACCTCCAGTGGAAACCCCACTGTAATAAAGGTTAACAACACATCCTTAGCCCTTAGGAGATTTGATGTGCGTTTTGGGGGGCTCACTATAATACCTCTTTTAAGTGTGATTGAGGCAAAATATATTGCCCAAATACTTTAAGGGGTGGCACTTTGGAATCATAAATTTACTGACATACTCGAAAAATCAGTAATTCACCTCTTAAGATTATCCTTGGGTTTCCCTAGAACGTCTCCAGCTCCTTATGTTCATGCGGGGGGGGGGTGCCTAACTTATTAGCCTTAGCAGAATCATGATGTATAAATTTCTGGATAGGAGTCTCAGGGTTACCAAATGACAGAATATCCAGAAAATGCTTGGAGGAAAAAAATCTTGGCAAACCAGTGGATGCTGGAAATCACCTTGGTTGTCAAGGGTAGAAAAAATACTATTGTCTGTTGGCCCAAAAGCACTTTTAGATATGACATACAAAAAAATCTTAATATCATATTAATATAAGAACCATATCAAGAAATTACTTATAAAAAAGTACAAAAAAGGATGAATTAGAAAGAATAAATAAATCAAGATTCTCATTATGGTATGGTAAAAATGTACAAGTACATAAGTATAGATATTATCTGGACATACTGGAAAATCCAAACTTAAGAAAAACCTATGCAAGGTTTAGAGTAGAGTTTTACGACTCAAATGCATTGTATGCTAAATGTAATAAATCAAAGGATCCAATAGACTATCATTGCTTTTGTAGTGGAGGAAAGATAGAGAACTTACAACATGTAATCCTGAGGTGCCCTTGGTACAAATGGACAAGAAGAAAATGGTTGGGCATGATTTTAGTTTCCCTTGAAGGTTGTGATGAGCAGATGCAAATCGAAATACTATTAACTACAGAAGACAATTATACAATAATTAGAGTAGCACACTTTCTCATAGCAGTACAAAAAATAAGAACAATGAGAACAAAAGCAATAATTAAAAGCTAAGGTAAATGCATTGAAACAATGAGCATGTAAAGTTTTTAAGAGACATTTTACTAATTATGTAATTGTAAACATTAAAGTGTGATATGTCTTTTGTTATATGTTTCATATTTCTACTGTTAAGATTTTGTAATGATCTATTTATGCCTGAACAATAAACATATTACTACTACATAGGTCTTAATGAGTACTGCAGGAATAAGACATAACCCCTCTCCCCCCCCAAAAAAAATGTCTAAGAGCTACATAAAAAACACAAACATTAAAAAATGCACATTCCCATAGGATTACATTAGAAGTTTAAGAAGCCATAACTGCCTCAGTATTTGGACTCAAGGGACAATATATATATATATATATATATATATATATATATATATATACACACACACACACACACATATATATATATATTTATACAATAGGGGTGTCTTGTATTCATTGACAATAAATCTATGTATTTGCACCCCAGTGAGATAAATACCTGCTGACGTAGACACTGTGGAGATATTTAGATTTACAAACACAGTGTCTACGTCATCAGGTGATATTCTCACTGTTGTGACGTCTCATCAAAGACCTCCCTGCCCGATCTAGTTCTGTAGAAAAATAAGCTGTTCCAAAACAGTACCCCTCACATGCTTCTTTTGGTTACTCAAGCAAACCATAAATTAAAAAAAACAACTATACACTCATCAGTTACAGTGGGCAAAGTAACATTTAGCAGCTTCACAAACTGCTGTGTGGCTCTAATAGAGACCGGCAATACTATTCCCCAAAGAAAAGCCTTCACAAGTCTAATCAAGACTGCAGTAGAATTCTCTCCTGAACACCACTTTCTAAATGCAACGAACTTCAAAATACACAGAAAGAAAACTACTTAGCAATACCATAATCTGAAAGACATGTTCTACGGTGCTCCAAATGAAGAATTCACTGTGAACAAACATATCACTGCACCCGGACCATCGGTAAAAACATCAGATACGAATGATGCAAAAACACAGCCGAACAGCACATACAGAACTAGAAACTCCAAATATACACACAGTAAAACTATAAAAAAAAACACCAAACATACCTTGCAGAGCCAAAATAAAACATTATAAATCTGACTTCCCAGTTAGTAACAAAATTCCCGCCCACAAACAGAACTCCACCAATTACAAAGCATGCAACTCGAACAACAAAGTGCACCAACCAATCAAAAAACACACATTTATAAAACCAACTAACCAAACACCACAGCCTCCCCAGTCACAACCTAACCGCTCACACTTCATTCACACAACCTTGCTACTACCGAACAACCCGTGGATGTACACCAGAAAGAAAAATTACACATAAAACCCGCCGTATAAAACAACCAAAGCTTGTCATAAAGAAAGCAAATAAATGATGCCCTATTGTATAAATCACACACATTATGTGCAGCTCATGGGATTTTAAAAATATTCTCACTCTGTAGGAGTGAGAATATTTTCCATATCCCACTCCTGCCCATCATGTATCCCCTATTTATCCATCATCTATATATATAGTTCTTCGAGATGGTCAGCGAAGGAAAGTTTATGATCGAGCCAAACTCCTAGATATTTGAATTTAGCTACATACTCTAGTGTTTCTCCAAGAACAGTGGTAATTTGTGGGGTAGCCCCCCCCCCAGCAAGAATTGCCACATGCAAGGAGGGGGAGAAGAGCATGGCTTTTGTCTTTTTCACATTGAGCAAAAGCTTTTTGTTTATGAGCTGGTGTTGTAGAAGGTTAAATTCAGCTTGGAGGTCTTCACAGGCTGCTTCCAGTGTGGGATGACTCAAGTACAGCACAGTGTCATCCGCGAATAAGTGGATGTTGACTTTTTTGATGGGGTCATTGATATTGTTAATGTAGACTGCAAAGAGGAGGGGACCAAGGATAGAGCCCTGGGGCACACCCCTCAGCATAGATTTTAATGGAGAAAGATCACTTTCAGCTTTAACCTGCTGTTTCCGTTCTCCGAGGTAGTCTGCAAACCAGCACATAGATTTATGGTCCAAGACTAAAGTGCTTAGGGAGGAAAAAGCAGGCTGTGATCGACTGTGTCAAATGCCTTATTAAGATCCAAGAAAATGGCACAGACATGCTTCTTGTTGTCAAGGTCTAGGAGCCAATCATTGGTCACCTTAGCTAGGGCTGTTATGGTGCTGTGCTGTGCTTTGCTCTGAATCCAAACTGAACCGGGTTTAGTAGGCTTCTGGATTCTAAGTATACCTCAAGCTGTCCACACTTTATTTTTTCTAGTAATTTAGACAGGATGGGGAGGAGGGAGATTGGTCTGTAATTATTTAGATCATAGGGGTCACCTGCTTTTAATAGAGGGATGACATGGGCTATTTTCCGTTGAGGGGAGAGGCTACCCTGGGAGAGTGACATGTTGAATAGGTGGGTGATTGGCACTGCAAGCACATGGTAGTCACATTTCAGATAGTATGGCTCTATGAAGTCAGAGCCTGCTCCATTCCTGGTGTCCAGTTGCAACAGTAGGTCTTCCACCTCTTTTAGAGAGACAGGCAGGAGGGAGAAGGCCTCCTCGGTGAGGAGGAACTCATGGGTTGGTGGGCCCTGAGCTGTGTGGAGATCATTGGCAGGGGAACTATCAAATGCTAGCCCTGCCATTGCAAAATTATTGAGGGCTTCCAATATCTGTGATCGGTTAGAGATAACGCTGCCACCGGACTTAATTTTTGCTGGACTGGAAATACCAGCTGTGTGTCCAGACATGTCTTTTTAATGTTTTCCAGAGCTATGAAGGATTTCTTGAGGCAGAGGCTAGCTTTGAACAATAGTAGGCGGCCTTGGCTGCTCTGACCAACTTGGTGTATTTGTTACGTGCTCTCTTAAAAAGACACCAATCCGAGTCGTTCTTGTTTCTTCAGGCTTTTTTCCATAAAGTATCCCTTTCTAATAGGGAAGCTTTGAGCTCAGGTGAGAACCAATGGCAGGTGCTGCTCCTGACCTGTACCTTAACCAAGGCTGCATGCTTATTTAAAGCCTCACTTAAAATGTCATAAAAAATACTATATGCCCTGTTAACCATTTTGGCTAGGAAGAATTCTTGCCATTGCGGTGAATGTTTAAAGTCATGGACGTACGCAAACAAATTGAAGTTGCGTTTGCACCTCTTGATAGAGAACTTTGCCACAAACTGTGGGTTGTGCACGGATCTAATGGTGGTGATTATACAATGATCACTAATGTCTGAGAAAACTGTTCCAACATGAGCGAACAGATGTGGCTTGCTAACCAAAATTACATCTAAGAGGGTGCTGTTGTTAAGGTTCTTTTTATTTGGGCGAGTAAGCTTGCCAATGAGTTGCACCATCCCTAGAGTGCCACAAAAGGATTTCAAGGGAGCTGATGCACTTGATAGCCAATCGTAGTTCAGGTCACGAAGAATAATGGTTTCCAAGGAACTGAGCCCCAGTATGGAACAGAAGTGAGACAGGAGATGAGGCCCAGCAGAAGGGGGCCTGTAGCAGCCTATTACACAGAGCGCACTGGAAGGAGAAAGTTCGATCTTTTGGGTCAAGCACTCTAATTCTTTGGGGAAGGATGATGCGTCTATGCATGTGGCTGAGTATTTGTCCCTTACATAAATTGCCACCCCACCTCCTCTTGATTGCCTATCCTCTCAGAAGAGTAAATAATTTGGGATATTGATTTCATTGTCTGGGGTGGCTGGCCTAAGCCAGGTCTCAGTGATCACTAGGACGTCAGGTAGGGTGTGGCTCACCCAAGTCTGGATAAGGGTAAACTTTTTCAGCAAACTACAGGCATTAAGATGCATAAAAGACATTCCTTTGATACCTGCCAGGTCTGATGGAGAAGCAAGGGTGTCTAATGGTCCTGGGTTGAGTTCGACATTGCCTGAGCACAATCGAAAAAGAAGCAGGATTCTTTTTAAGGCAGCGAACTGTAATTTGTAAACACTGTTTTTTGGGCGATAGGGGAGGCGGTGTTGATGGGTAGGCCTGTACCCACTCCTGGTGTTATACTGACCTAGTGTTGTAGCCTCTAGTGTCCTGGCAGGAATTTGCCATGAGTAGGAAGTCTCGAGTCTGGATTGGGGAGTAATCTGCGGAGGCAGCTCGGGAGATGTCCCACTCCCCGGCGGAGACAGCTGAGAAGCCCAATAGTCCAGAATGGCTACCTGAAAGGAGCTGTTGGACGCAGGGCAGTGAGAAGTGCAAGGGTCATTCCACTTTAGGCAGGGAAGAGGGTTCTGAAGAACTGAGCTGAGCACTAGTAAAGCTAGTGACACACCGAGGAACCAGCTGTAACTTCCCATGGTAGATCTAAATACCACAACAGCTGGCAGTAAAAGTCACTAGAAGCCTAGACAAATCAGCGATCAGGTGTCATAATTTCAAAATCCTTTTGTTGGTTGAGAGGCGGTTTTGGTGCTGAACGTACCTGTGGAGCAACTCTTTGCAGCTGAGCCAGTGAGGTGGTTCAAGGTTGGAATCCGGTGTGGCAAGATTGGTCTGTAGCTTTCGTTTCTGTTTCTGGCCTTGCTCCACCAGTACAGAATGGGAGTGGGGACAGGTGTTCAAGTCTTGCAGCCTTAGTAGATGAGCATGGTTCAGCCTAAGAAACAGGCAGAAAAACCCCAGGGATGGTCCTCAGAAAGAGAGGTATCCCGGGTCCATTACAGCAGAAGAGGAAGTAGAAAATGTAATGTGTTTCGTCTTTAACAGAAAAGACAGCTGCTGTAGCCCTCTAGTAGCTATGTAGTATAATTTGCAAATGAGAAAGAAGATACTTAAAAAAAAAAATGAAATTCTTGCTTTACAAAAAAGTATAGATCCAGGGTCAGCAGCACTGATAAACATCTCTAGCGAAACAAGGTAAAATGGAGACCAGCAGGAAGAAGTGAGGCTGAGATCCTCCAATCAAAGTGTTGGCACTGAAAATTCAGAATGTCCAAAGGCGCCAAATACCAACATACCTGAGGGGGTATATGGCTTTTGGTTGTTTCTGTAGATTTCTGGGCCCTGCAACAAACCGGAGTTCAGAGGATCCCGAGCAGCAGTTTCAACAGGGGAAGAAAGCCTCAGGGTCTGCTAATTTGCGGTAGCAGAATCGTTGGTTGCTTCCCAGGACAGGCTTGTAGCTTTTCCTATGGCGGCAAGGTGCAAGCCCCATGTAGGCACGACACACCTGAGGGGGTGTATACGGCTTTTGGCTGTTTCTTTAGATTTCTGGGCCTTGCAATGAACAGGAGTTTGGAGGATCCTGGGTGGCAGTTTCAACAGGGGAAGAAAGTCTCAGGGTCTGCTAATTTGCAGTAGCAGACTCGTGGGTTGCTTCCCAGGATAGGCTTGCAGCTTTTCCTCTAGCAGCGAGGTGCGAGCCCCAGGTAGACACGACAACATCGGACCCGGATAGCATGGCACACAGCAAGTGGCCGCCATGTTTGGCACAGTGCTACCAGATGGCGGGGCTGAGGACCGCCCTTGGGGTAAAGCACGGCGCACACTGGTTAGCGCCATGGACCCCATGGGCGATATTCAGCCCAAATATGCAAATGAGTCCATTGGGCATGCACGGCACTAAAGGGTCATTTGCATGACCATAATGGGCCCATTTGTATGTGAGCATGGTCTGAGTGTGCTGGGCAAGGTGCCACCCCGAAGCACCGATCCCTGGAAGTAATTCATTGGTAGTTCAGTGTCCCTCCCCTGCCCCAATCCCAGTCACATAGTGAAAAAAAAAACACATTGGTAGTCCAGTGTCCCTCCCCTGCCCCACTCCCTGTTCACACAGTGGGAAAAAAAAAATTGGTAGTTCAGTGTCCCTGCCCCACTCCCTGTTCACACAGTGGAAAAAAAAAACACATTGGTAGTTCAGTTTCCCTCCCCTGCCCTGATCCCCAGTAACGCAGTGAAAAAAAACACATTGGCAGTTCAATGTTCCTCTCCGCCCCGATCCCTGTCCCCATATAGAAGAATTATAACATTGGTGGTCCAGTGGTCCCACCCCTTCCCCTGTTCCCCAATCACCGCCCCATTCCATATAATTAAATCCCCAGTGGGCCAGTGAACCCTGCCCCATTCTCCGATCTCTGACCATCCATAATACCCTGTTAGTCCAGTGACCCCCCAACCCCGGCAGGTAGTGAGCCACCACCCCATCCCCCAACCAGACCCGTGCTGGTGACTGGCACAACCCTCCTCACACTGCTATGGCCAACCACCAACTGAAATGTCAAAGAGCATGTACAGTAGACAGTACACACTCATTGGTTGACCAGCCAACCAGTGAGTGCATACTGTCTACTGTACATGCTCACTGACAGTTCAAGCGGTGGCTGGCCATGGCGGTGTGAGGAGGGCTGTGCCAGTCACCAGCACGGGTCTGGTTGGGGGCAGGGTGGTGGCTCACTACCTGCCAGGGTGGGGGTTGGGGAAGCCACTAGACTACCAGGGTATTGTGAATGGTCGGAGATCGGGGAATGGGGAAGGGTCCACTAGACCACCAATGTTACTATTCTTCTATATGGGGGCAGGGATTGGGGTAGGGAAGGGACACTGAACTACCAATTTTTTTTTTATCAATATTAACAGAGATCAGGGCAGGAGAGGGACACTGAACTACCAATGTGTTTTTTTTTCACTATGTTAATGGAGATCGGAGTAGGGGAGGGACATTGAACTACCAGTGTGTTTTTTTAACTACTGTATGTGACCGGGGATCAAGGCAGGGGAGGGACACCAAACTACCTATGTTTTTTATATCTATGTTAATGGGGATCAGATAGGGGAGGGGCACGGAACTACCAATGTTTTGTTTTTTAACTACGTGAATGGGGATCGGGGCTGGCAGCCCTTGACAGTGCATAGAGTGGGTGTGGGTTACACACACACACACCCTCTGTACACTGTTAAGGGCTCAGTTTCAGAAGCATTAACATCAGTGCTGGTGAATGTTCAGTGCTTCTGAACCCTTTCACTATTGTGCTACACCACATATGCATGACAGATCCCTCATTTGCATTAGTGCAGCACAATACTGTTCGAGTCAGACCTCTCAGAGGTGTGTGGCACATATGTGTCCTTTAAATATGGGCACCTCCGACAGCTGGGGCTATTCCAGGTTAGCGAGGCACAAACCCGGTTTGTGCCATGCTAACCATTTGGAAAATGGGGGCCTAAATATTTACACTCTATGCATCAGTCTCCTTGGAGGCAGACGCCCCAGAGGTAGAACCTACAGTATTCTAATTAGTAGAATTTAGAATCTTGGTTCAAACTCTGTAGCCACACTGCATTCTAGCAGTTGGCAAGATTTGTTTCTACAGCCAAAGGGGATCTGTGGCTAGTAAATCTAGCTAAGAAGCTACCAAAAGTTATGCAATTTTCAAAATTTTTGAAAAACACACCAAACTGAAGCAGACATGTAAATGCAAAATGCATAGAAATGTTGAGTAAAAAAAACAGACTTTACAATTTGTAGAGAAACTGCAATAGTAATGCTCAACCAGCCTTAAACAAAAATGACTGATTCTTGTGAGAACCCATTTTCAGGATCTGCAAGAGAAGGAAGGGTGGAGAATGTAAACATAGTGAGGGATCCCTGAGAAGAAACAACATTACTACTGTAAGTACTTTTTTTCTTCAAACCTCAGGAATACCTCACTTAGTATTTACACTCTATGCAGACTCTATAGCAGTACCATGGGAAGCTAGGACCAGAAGTTACTTAGGAAAGAGGTTCTGCAAGATAGCAGTTCCAAAGCTGGCACCCCTCCTGGACTGTATGTCCAAGCAATAGTGCTTTGTAAAGATGTGCAGTTTTCCAGGTAGCTGCTTTGCAAAGGTCTAATAAGGGGATGCTCCTTGTGGATGCCACAGGGGCAGAGGTACCACTTGTGGAGTGTTCACTTAAAGAACACCTTTTCTGCTGCTCTGTTTGAAATCACTGTACAAACCTTACTGCTCCAAAGTCTGCTGGTGCAAAAATTTCAATTTTTCTGTGGCCATATCTTGGGAGGGAAGGGATCGTAATTTGGCTCAATAGAGTCAAGAGCTTGATCTGTTCCAATTCCCAATTTGGAGACATGCCCCAAACTCTCACGTTTTGTGATGTAATAGTATGGAGAGCAGGGGGTGCACTCCATAGAGTTGTATATGAACCCACTTTTAAGTCCTTTTGTGGACATTTTAGAGTTCCAATTTCAACGAATCAAGGCCCCTGCTAAACTAACAAGGGACTGTCCCTCTGGCTGGTGGTGTGCAACAAAACTGTAGGAGCTGATTGTTCTCCCTGGAAGTGAACAGGTTTATTTTTGGGAGTGCCCCACCTTCTGAACACTGTGGCGAGAACTTGTCTGTTCAAGGCCAATTCATGATTTCCCTGGCTGATTCTGCTTATGGTGTCTTCCAGGATATTGTCTTTGCCTAGCAGGTACACTTCAGAACTGTTTGTTTCTAAGGTGTATTCCAGGTCCTCATTGTTTTTGTGCACAGTTTTAAGGATGTTGTCCCTCTTTGCTTGTTTATGTAGTAAATTACTGTAGTATTGTCTATTCTGATTTGAACAGACTGAGCCTGTGGCTGGGAGGAGAAAGACTGCATTGCTAGCAGCTGTACCTTGAGCTCCAGGAGGCTGATGTGTTCCATTGACTCCTGTGGGCTCCATGTGCCCTCACTATGAGGTCTTGTAGGTGGGTGCCCCACCCAAGGAGTGAGGCATATGTAGTAAGAATGCTTGTTGATGATTGCTGAAGGAAGAGCATAACCTCTCTAAGGTTGCTTTCCTCCTCCCACCACTCTGGTAACTCTACCATTGCTTTTGTCACTGACACTAGCTTTGAGAGCATATCCCATCTTTGAGACCAGTTGTCTCTTAAGTGGTACTGGATAACTCTCATTTTGAACCTGGCCCATTGAACCACAGTTGTGGGTGTGGCCACGTGTCCCAATAGCTGCAAGAAGTCTTTTGCAGGTCTTGGGTGGCCTGCTATGAAAGGCTGTGCTGTGGCTATCAAAGTTGCAACTCAGCTCTGCTCCTATGAAGTCCAGTATACGAACACGTTCTGGTTGAGACTTCTGCAGATTTTTCAAGAATCCCAGAGTCTCCAAGGTGCTTTTTACAGTCTGAAGTGGGCAACTTGTCTCTTGTTCCATTTTCCATGAGACTAGACAGTCTTCTAGGTAGGGAAAAACTATCACACCTTGCCTTCTCAAGTGTGCTGCTACCACAGCTGGTGCTGATGTGAGGCTGAAGGAAAGAGCTGTGGACTGGTATTGGTAGATTCCTAGCTTGAACCTGAGATATCTTCTGTGTGATGGCCTGATTGGGATATGAAAATAGGCATCTTTCAGTTCCAGTGAACCCAGCCAGTGCCCTGACAGCAAGGATGGTAACACTGTTCACAATATGACCATCTCAAAGTTCTCTTTCTTTATGTGCTGAAATCTAAAATGGGTCGTCACTCCCCATTTTTCTTGTGGGCCAGGAAGGATTATGAGAATAGGCCCTTGCCCCACTGAGAGACAAGGACCTCCTCTACAGCTTTTGCTATCAGCAAATTCTTTTCGGCCAGTTACAGCATATTTCTTTCTATGGGAGAGTGTGCTGGAAAGCTTTTGTGTTTCTGCAGTTTTGGGAAGTTTTTGAAATGCAGAGATAATCCCTGGCCCACTGCCTCCAGAACCCATTTGTCTGTAGTAATGTTTACCTATTGCTCAAAGCAGGGGGCCAGTCTTCCCTCCACTGGCAATGGTTGGGTGACCTGAGCAGAACTGTTAAGGGTTTTACTTTGGCTGGTGATTGTGTGTTGATGCAATAGCAGCAGTATGCTTGGAGCCCCTTTTGCCTCTTCCCCTGTAGTAGCCTCTTCTTGGCTGGTACCCATGACAGGCATGTGGGGTATAACCCTTGGGAAGTAACCTCTGCTGCTGCCTCCCATTCCATAAGGTCTGTAGAAGGCAGAGGCCTTTGTCTTCTCATTGTTACTATTGTAGGTGGCTTTGTATTCAACTAATTTTTTTCATGCATGCTCTGTTTGTCACCAAAAGTTAATTTCCTTCAAAGGAGAAATCCATAGCTTAGGTTTAGGTATCCTGGCAAGGGGTGGTAGTCCTTAGCCAGGAAAATCTTCTTAAGGACACTGCTTAGCTAAAACTCTAGCTGCGCTGTTATTTGCATCCATGGCAGTGAGGAAATGGTACTTAGTGGCTTCCAGGGCTGATCTTGCAATCCCGCTCAAGTCCTGTGCCAGCTCACTATATGCTTTATCAGCAAGTGTCAGAATTGTGTTCCACAATGCTTTTATGATACTGTGCTATACAATGTGTGCTTAATAAACTGCCTGCCTATTGAGCAGGGAAGCTGAGGTATAAACCTGGGGGGGGTTGGATATGTTTTCAGGGGGTTGTACAGACAAGGTGGCTTTAACTCTTTCACAAGCAGCAGCCTGGACTACACCTTGATGTTCAGGGTGGGCATATGGGTATTCCACCCCGTCAGTCAACCTGATACTTTCTTTTACCAATGGCTGCAGCTGAAGTAGATGCAGACATGATTTTTGATATGGCCTTCTTAAGTAATTTATGTATGGGGACTAGCAAACTCCTTGCAGATACTCTCCCCATCATATCCATAAGTTCAGCATCTTCTTCATCCTCCTCCATTTCTTGAAGGGGGATGTTCAGGGTATCAAGTATTTGTCTGACAAATGAGGATAAAGAAGCATAGTCCTCATTATACCTTGGAAGACAGCAAACGTCTTGGTCAGGTGCACCCTCTAACTCTTAAGGGGTTGCCTTTCTCCTCTTGCACATAGTACTCCTCCTCTGCCACTTCTGCAGGCAGACAGGCTGGAGTCTGGGAAGGGGGCGGCAGCCACATTACTAAAATTTCCCATAGCCTGGATGGCCTGGAAAAACTGCCACTCCCTGACACGTCCTCAGACGAGGGCATTTTTTCTGTGTCATCTGCCTGCTCCTTTCTCCATTTAGGAGTGGCAATAACCATTTTCTTTTTTCTTTTCTTTTCTTTTCTTTTTAGTAGGCACCATTTCCACTGTCTGCTAAGAGGCTCTATAACTTGTATTTTTGCTGTCGACGGATTCAGGTCCCCCCTCTCACACACTCTGGTATCTGATCCATCATAACCATGCCTTTCAAATGGCTGAGCAACTTTATCTTTTTTCTTGTCACCCAATACCATAGCTGATGTTGCTGATGAACATGAGAAGGCAGACCCTTCTGATGCTTGCTTTCCACCAACATTGGGAACTGCCTCAGAGCCTTTATTTTTTGGTAACAAGAAGGCAGATGCCATAATTTCTTTAAATTTTTTTTTACCCTTTTGTTTAAGGTTTTAGGGCAGAAAAAATAATGCAAGATCACAATTAACAAAGTTATGGTCTGTACCCAGGCATATTAAACAGAGCTTGTGGCAGTCTGCCCTTCCCAGGAGCTGGAAAAAAATTATAATTTTTTATGCCTGTGGATGCTCTAGGTCTCTCTAACAAACCAAATTAGAGAGATCCTAGCAAAAAAAGTAAAAACAGTTCCCAAAATACAAAACTAGTAAGGGCCCAGTAGTAAAAAAGTCTCTTACCTCAAAAAAACTCTGCCAAAAGTCAAATTGCAGTTTCCTGTAACAGGAATCGATGAATTAAAGTGAAAGGGCACAAGCAGAGAAGGAATGTGAACGTGCTCTGTTTTCTGTATTGTAAATACTGAAAAATAGAACCACTTAATAAAGAGAAAAAGTATGTGGTTAATTCAGATAAAAACTAGCCAAATAAAAAAATGGCAGCCAGACAGGGCGGTCTCCAGTTCCCAGGAATCAAAACTGAAACTGGAAAGATAACTGCACAAGTAATAATCCCTAACTAATGCAAAGTAATCAAGGAATTAACTCAGTTAAAATACTTTAATTAAATATTAAAAAAAAAAAGAACTGCTGGAGACCCAGCAGTACTGGAGCTTGGCTCAGGGTGACTACTGTCTCCAGGCAGAGAAACAAATTTGACCAACTTCCAGAGTGGAGCGTGGTTACAGAGTTTGAACAAAGATACTAAATTCTACTAATTAGAATAAGTGGTATCTCTGGGGCATCAGACTCCAAAGAGACTGACGCATACAGTGTAAAAATTAATTAAGTGAAAGATTCCTGGGGTTAGAAAAGGCCAAATAAAATGTATATAAAATGTTGCAGAATACAGACCAAAAATGTAAACCCATGAAATTCAGGATGAAATATATTAATATCCATCTTGCTTTATGACTGTTTCGCTCATTTTAAAACAAAATATTTCTTTTATTTTACAGTTATCATCTTTTTTCTTGAGCATCCAGTTAGTAACATTGAAAAGAGTGATATGTTTTAATATAAACAGTGCAAATTATGCTCAGTATCAATTTTACAAATCCATTTGGTTTTAATATATGACAGGAGATGTTTAAACCCCAGAAGGCTGAATAAATAGCATTAAGCCTTCCATTTACCATTAAATAAATTAACTGTTACTTACTGAAAACATCAAGCATCAGATTAGAAGCATTAAAAACATAAAAGGAAAGGTAAGTCTAAAAATAAAAACCATAGACCTACAGATGCCTATAATAAATGTGATTGGTGTTGTTGAATTTGTGGTGGTAGGAAACACAGTCTGTCTGTCTCCATGTGACTATATATTCATTGTATTTCCTTCTCTCCCTATCTGCACTGCCTTTCCCCCATTCATCTCTTTCATTTTCTGCTCTGCCAGGAGTACCAGTCTGCCTTTTTTGGTGCCTCTCCCCCCCCACCATACCTACCCTATGGATTGTATGCATCCCCTGGGCTCTTTGTTTCTTTCTGCTCTACTGTCACTTTAAGCTCTCTCCCTCTGTAGCTCACTCCAAGCTCCTCTGTCAATGATGAGTGGCTTCCTTATAAACTCAAATTTCTGAAACTTCTGAAGCATCATTAAACAGAGATCAACTGGAAAACACAACTTCCACTGCTAACAAAAATGCAATGCCTATACATTCTTATGCACATTTACTAAATGTATGTTACTGTGACTATTGTTGCATGTAATTCTTTTAATGCATTTAAGTAGATATGTAGGCAGGGTTGTCATAAGCTCTTAATGTAATGCTTCGAATAGCTGGGATATACAAATAAGCAGTAAGACATTACAGAGTGTGCATTGCGGTGGGATAACGGCACACCTTTGGTATGTTGTGAGGCACAAGGCACTGCCGAGTGCCTTCAACCAACCAGTAAGTGCTGTTATATCACCACAAAGCACACCCTGGAGTGTTTAAGTGTGATGACAAAATGGTCTCCAGATTTTTTTTGGGGGGGTGCACAAAAATAAAATAATGTTTAACATTTCAATTATTTTTTTTTAAATGTTCCACTATCCCAAGAAAACAGCCCAAACACTTCCATGCATTGACAGGCCATCTCAGTTTAAAACATGCACAGCAAAATTCATTTGTTTAAATTAGTCCTTAAACCTCCATTTTCCCCAACCTACCCCCATATACCTGTTTCCTCACCTTTTTCCTTCTTCTTTATATTATTTCTTCCCTTTTCCCCACAGTGTTTCTTTTCTATTGTTCCTACATTTAGTAGATGAAATGTTTACTATGGATGAAATACAAGAATTCAAATCTCTGCTCAGTTCTACCGGCAGAATGTTCACCCCCTGACTCACACAGCAGAAAGACCCAGTTTGAACCAGGGCTTCTGTTTTAACTGTAGAAGGTTAAAGAGCAGAAATTTCCCTAGTAAAGACATATGGATAGGGGTGTGATTTTTCATGGTCAGCAAAGAAACACCAGGGCCCAATATTCAAAAAAGCGCAAAGTGAAGCACAACATTTTGCGCTATGCCTTGTGATTGCCTGGGAGTCCGAGGATGCTATATTTAGTAGATGAGTACACCAATGCTACACGGATCCTGAAGTATGCTGCCAGAATGGATAGCACTGGAGCACTATCTGCAATATTCAAAGGGACCAATGCGAATGAGACCATTGGGCATGCAAGGTGCTAAAGGGCTATTTGCATGCTTATGATGGGCTAATTTGCATGGATAGCAAGGCAGGTTAGCATGCCCCCCTCAATTGTCCAGGCCCAGATATGTATAGATATCCCTGGTGCTAGTGGTTCCCCCATCCTCCCATCACCAGCCCATAATGTACATCTCAAAATCCCTGGTGCTAGTGGTCCCCCTCCCTCCAATCACTGGCCTGTAATGTAAATCTAAAAGTCCCTGCTGATAGTGGTCCTCCTTCCCTCTGATTGCCATCCCGTATTTACTAAACAAATCCCTAGTGCTAGTGGCCCTCCTCCCCATCACCAGCCCATACTTAAGAAAACAATCCCTGATACTAGTGGCCCCCCTCCCTCCAGTCACCAGCCCATATTTACTAAACAAAATTGCTGGTGCTAGTGGCCCCCCCGTGACTATCAGCCTGTAATAAAAGTTCCAACACTCCCTGGCATCCAGTGGTGCCCCCTGGCACCGATCCACAGTTCCATCGATTGCAAGTCCCTACTTCCTGGCATCTATCAGGCCCCCACCCCCACTGCGGCACTGAGCACCCATCCCCCCCAGTCACCTTACCAATATCCTCAGTGCCACGGGTGCACATGTCGACCAGCACAGCCCTCCTCACACCTCCTTGGCCATCCACTCTATGTCCAGGCATGGAATGTGTCCCTTATTTATAGGAGAAGGTGATGCATTGCTGAAGGGGAGGGTCAGAAATGGACAGGGTGGGAAGGAAAGGTGGGAGTGTGGTGCTTTAGGTGAAGAAAAACATAAAAGCAATGGAAATAAAGGGAATTCAGGGGGCAGAGGTACTGTGGGTCACCCCTGAATGATGGAATGGAGACATTATTCATACAGGCATAATCTACTGGCCACCAGCACAGGGGGAGAAGTTAGATAAGGAAATGTTAGAAGCAATTGGCAAAATGGCAGAAAATGGGGAGGTGCTGCTAGTGGGGACTTCAATCTACTGAATGTAGACTGGAGCCTCCTAACTGTTGCATCAGCTCGAAGCAGAGACATCCTAGCCTCCCGGTAGAGTGTGTTCCTCAGGCAACTAGTCAGTGAACCCACTAATGATGGGGCAATACTATACCTGGTGCTCACAAACAGGGACAGTGTTGTAGACATCAAGGTGGGAAGCCACCTGGGGACCAGTGATCTTCGTATAGCATGGTTCAACATAAGGACAGCTGTGGACACACACTATAATGAAACCTGTTTTGTCTCAGTGATTGAAGAGTCCCCAGCTCTTCCTCACTGTGCAGAGCACCACTCATTTGCCAACAGAACTGGCTCTCTCCTGCTTTAAGCCACAGCTAAAGAAGAGCTTCCTTCATCCACCACACAGGTGTTAGAGCCATTGATTGCATAAAGAATTGGCCCAGTCCTGGTCCCTGATGCACCTATTTCTCCCCACCCCATGCTGCATTCTGCAGTGCTCCATTCTGGTGGCCTCTGTGACTAATAGCCCTCTGACCACAGTCTACAAAGAGCCAGATCCACGTACTCTGTGGTATGGATCGTGACTCCTTCCCCCTCTGTTCGCAGCTCAGACATGTTACTTGTGTGCGGTGAACCAGAAAGGTGAGATGATAGAAGAGAGAGCTGCTACCAATGAACCCAAAGAAAATGTTTTTTAGAGAAAAGAACACAACCTCAGTAAAACCAGCAAGGAAAAGGAAAACAAGGAGGGGGGAAAGAGGAGAGATTAAAAAACACAGAAAGGCCACAGTCTTAGCATCAGCACATAGTACCAAACATTTAAAACTATTCAGGAACAAATGTTGGGAAAGTAATTCAATTACTCACTGAGATTTCTTTTTTTTTGTTCCAAATTGCAGACTGCAGGTCAACATGTAATGTAGGGAGACCACAACAATATTAAATGTTGGATTCAGGATGCAGAAATAGATTCAGCTCGCGGGACCGCGTTGTTAAGTGAGCTCCTGGCAACACCAAACGTAGGTAGACATCAGGTTAATTCAGTAAGGATTCTGGAGGCAGAAATAGCTTCAGCTCGAGGGACCACATTGTGAAATCAGCTACTGGCAACACAAAACATAGGGAAACAGCAGGTATTTTGCTCTAAGGAATAAGGAGAATGAAATAGCTACAGCTCACGGGACCACATTGTGAAAGGAGCTACAGGCTACAGCAAACGTAGAGGAGATTCTCATGGAGAATAACCTTTTGGATTAAACCTGCCTAAAGGATGTGCAATTACGAGATACTTAAGGAATACCAACTGCTGCAACTGACTGTCTGAGGCAGTAATACAGGGACAATGATTACTCCACACACGTATTTAACTTAATAACCCCTCAAACTAGGCTGTTAATAGACATGCAAAGTGGCTGATGCTGATGCTCTGACTTGGTGCTCATTGATGTGATGTGATAAAATTAAACAGCTGCATTGTCGCTCTGAAAAGAATTCAGGATGCAATTTCATAAGGCAGCAGAAGCACTAATTGTTCAGGACTCAACTATTTTTACCACAAATCTGCAAACAGTTATTCAATTTGGCTTTTTTACACAATAAAGATTGCGTTCGGTTCTGGTTCACTGCAAAGCTTATGTCTGAGGTTCTAGTTCAGTTCTGTTCTTAGAAAAAGCACATAGTTCAGGTTCCATTCACGTTCGGTTCACAACAGAACCTGGGCTCTAGCCACAGAGAGCTCTAACCAAGAAAGCAGCCTACAAATAACATTTCTTCAGCAATACTGCCTTGTGAGCAAGAGTCAGTTTTGAAATGCAGTCTTTCGTTTATCCCCACCCCCAAAGTCAATGAGTTCAACATAAATCTTGATCTCAAGAAATTTTTCAGGAAGCTAAGGTTGAAATTATTACTTCTAAAGAAAAAACAAAGGGTAGATTTAAACAACATGGGTATTATTGAAGAAACAGTACCACCAGACTGGAAAGATCTGGATTACTTGGAATCAGTTGGAATCAAGGAGCATAAAAAGGTGCAAGCCCAAGTAATTGCTTCACTCAGGACAACATACATTATTTCATGTTCCCTCCATTTGATATGTATATATCTAGGTTTCTTTTAAAACTGTTTTTATCACTACTTATGACCACATCTGTAGGTAGTCTATTCCATAGGATTGCCGATCTAATAGTGTAGAAGTATTTTCTCTTATTTGTTTTAAAAGCCTGAATTTGTACTTGTAAAGGGTGCCCTCTCACATTAAATCGATGTGACTTGTATTCAGTATTTAATTCAGTCATCAATAGTGGATCATTCATAATATCATAATACAGTAGCATATCCCCTCTTGTTCTTCTTACTTCAAGACTATGTAATTTCAATTTCTGCAACCTTTCATCATATGCGTTTTCATTTAGTGTTTTTATTGATATTGATTTGGTAAATTTGCATTCAATATTTTTCAATTCTATTTATTTCATTTCTTGTATATGGGTTCCATAACTGAGATCCATAATCCAACTGTGGTTGGACATAGGACAGATATAATGATATGAGAACTTCAGATGACCTACTTTTAATGTTTCTCTTAATTTGATACACTAACCTATTTGCCCTTGCAATCATGTTTGCATTATGATATCTGAATTTTAAGTCTTTATCCACTAATATTCCTAAGTCTTTTTCCATTTCCTTACTTTGTATGCTACTACTGTTAAGTGTGTAAGTGTGTCTAGGATTTTATTTCCTATGTGAAGAATACAGCATTTTTCTGGATTTAGTCTCATTCCCCAATTAGACGTCCAGGAGGCGATGTTTAATATATCATTCTGTAATGATTGTATTTCTTCCTTGGTGTCACATGGTCCACTTATTTTAGTGTCATCGGTGAATTTAATAATACGATTGGCAACCTTTTCTTCTAGGTCTGATATAAAGACTTGAAAGATAATTGGCACCAATACTGAACCCTGTGGTACATCACATGGTGCATCACCCTCATCTGATAAGTGGCCCGATTGAGACCCATTGCTTCTGATTGGTTAGCCAATTATTAATCCAGTGGATGATCCACTTATCAATATTATATTTACTTAACTTTGCATCTATTACTCAGTGCGGTACTAGGTCAAACGCTTCACTAAAGTCGAGTAATATAACATCCATTGATTTGTGATTGTCTACATTTTTATTTATATAATCACAGAAACAGATAATGTTTGTGGTGCATGATCTTCCCTTTTTTAGAGCCATGTTTGCTTGTATCGAAATTGTATATAATATCCAAATGATGTGTAGTTTTATTCATTATAATAGTTTCTAGCATTTTACATGGATGTTCCATTTTGGATGTTATAAGAGACATTGGGAATGAAGCTGAAAGGAATCTTTCAGTCACTTCTGAAGGAGAACCTAATTTCATTTTGAATTCAATGGATGACTTAACTTTAATGGAAGCTTTGGCTGAAGAAAGGAAAGAAATAATATCAACTAGGACTGCTGGTACAGAAGGTGTGTCAAGAGAGGCCGAGTTTTCAGAATTAAGGAAACTCATGTTTAGGGTCAGGACACTTTTTTCCCATCTACGACTAATGCTGCACTTTTGACATATGAGAGAATTGTTTTGCACCAAGTGCAAGAAATTCTAGCACACATGTCGCCACCCAAAATATTTAATCTAACCAAAGAAGAAATGTCAGCACTTACAGGTTTATCCAACAATGAAAACATTGTAATTAAAGCAGCTGACAAGGGGGGAACATTGTAGTGCTAGATAGGGATCATTACATCAGAACTGTGACAAACTTACTTGATAATGCAAATAACTATAAAAAATTGAGCTTTAATCCTATCAATGAAAACAAAAAATGCCTTCTTGCAATGTTAACTGATGCTGTTAAAAATGGTGTTATAACTAAGAACGAGTTTAGGTTTTTGTGGAGTGAGTTTCCCACAACCCCTGGCTTTCATAACTTGCTGAAAGTGCACAAAAGTGTCACTGACTCCCCACCCGGGAGACCGACTGTGTTGGGCAATGGTGTACTGACTGACAAATTGGGACACTTTTTCAATTTTTTCTTGAAAGTATTTGTGGCAGACTTACCATCCTATCTGAAGGATACCACAGACACTTCACAAAAGTTAGAAAGTGTAATATGGGATGCTAACTATACATGGCATGGTATCGATATAGAATCCCTCTATACCAGCACCAAGCATGATCTTGGTATCCGTGCATGCAGAAACTACTTAGAAATTCATCCATAGGCTAATGAAATGCCCATTGATTTTTTTGCTACAGGCACTGGAGCTTATACTGAACAATAATGTTTTGAATTTTAGAACAGCATACATCTGCAACTGTGTGGTACAGCAATGGCACCCAGTTATGCAAATCTCTTTCTGGGGTTGTGGGAGCAATTTAGAGTGTTCTTTGTATTATTGTATTATATTGCTTGTATTTCTGAAGTAGACATCTTTGAAAAAGGGCTATTTTAGCTCAAAAGTTTTTTGAAATAAAAAGGAGATGAGATGCATCATTTTATGTGAGTGGTGTGAAGCCTTCTGCGTGTGTATTGTAACTGTGTTGTTGTAATTTCTGTGTTGTAAGACTGAGAACAGTTTAAAAAAAATGAGTTTAAAATATGGTAGCAGTAATGGCAAAGATTTTAAATATGGCAGCTAGTTGCATTTTTTAGTTTCATTTTAGGGTGTCAGTGCAGCGATATATTTAGATAAGTTGTTTTTTTTTAAAGGGAGGAAAACAAGATTCAGCACCTGACTAAGCATTTAAAGAGATTTAATGCATAGTTAGCCAACATCTTGACCAATGAAATTTGTAGATTTGTATTTGTCATTTTGTAAAGGCTAATAATTATAACTCTAATTCACTTGCTCTGTTAGGTGTGCGATTTACTGTTCTGTTTTTTATTGAATTTATTTTAGTGCTGTGTTACAACACACTGGACAGCACTTTTTGTGGTCTCTGCATGGTCTTGTCGATGAAGAAATCAAGCACTGCTGTGATCAAACATGGGAGCCTAGAAGATCTAAAGCAATCAGACAACTTACAGCTGCCCTAGAAGATTATTGCCTTATTACACAGTCTCCTTGTTTGTTCCTGAAGTATAGATTGCATTTATTGGCTTATTTTATAGCCCTTACATGCTTGATTATTTAAATTATTTAAAACAGCATTGAGCTTAGTTTAGCCTTTAGTGGGTTTATCAGTGAGCTTTTTTTTTAGAGTAATTATATAGTTGTTCCATATTACATATATTTATCAGAAGATGGTACAAACTCAAAGACAGAAATATTTTATTACTTTCTCTACTGAGATTGAGGCTAAGTTACTATAATTTCTGATAACCCTAAGGGTAAAGAAAAGAAAATGGCATGGAAAAATAAAAAGGGAAAGGGGCGCTGTGGAGCATCCAACAGGGCAAACATCTTCTTTCCGAGCTCTGAACCATGAGTGATAAAATTAATATTTGGTGATTGTTTATATCCCAATTTGGCAGATTTCTTTTTTCTTACCTAAAAGCGAAATCTTGGTGGATCACTATAAGCCGGAAAAAACACAATCAGCCAGTAGCCTCGGGACTGGATACCTATTTTAGTCAGCCCAGGACCAGTACACCATCCAAACCAGGAGGCTTGACTCCTTCACTGAACTCTGACTACTCTCAGATTTTACCACTCCTCACTAAACTACAGGAAATGGGTAACAAAACTAATAAACAGCTGGTGACCATGGATCAAAAGCTTACAGATCTAGACACAAAAATCTCTACAAACCAAACAGTGATTGCTGATCTTACTGCCTCCTCAGAACATCAGTCGTAGGTCAGTGCTGGATTGATCAGAGATGTGAGCTTCTTGCGGGCTAAAGCAGAGACACTTGAAAATGGCCTCAGACAAAGGAACATATGCATTGTTGATTTCCCTTCCTCGGTTCGCTAGCCACACTGAACTGCTTTCTGCAGGGGACCGATTGATCTTTGAGGACATGGGGCTTCTGCAGAGAGATATGGGAATCTGGGTGATACAGGCCTTTACTGTTCCTCTATGTCCTAGATCCTGAAGTAGTTCCTCAGAACGGCCATTGACTGCGATTGTCACACTGTCCACACCGGAGGCTAGAATCCCTTTACTACAAGCAGCACGTGGAAAGGGAGAAATTGTATGAGAGGGAAATCGTTTGGGCTTCTTTTCCAACTTATCTTCACAAACTCAGGAATGCAAAAAGCAGCTACAGACTATTAAGAAATCCTTATTGGCTAAGGGGGTGAAGGCACAAATGCTTTTCCCAGCTCGGCTGCAGATTTCACATCAGCAGAAAATACACCTGTTTACTGACCCTGAAGCAGCGGCCAACTTTTCTGAAAAACTGCTTACTCAACTGGAGTCGGAAACTCTGGATCATGATTCGGACTGGGAACCAGTATAAGTGCAGCGACACTGTAGCTGATTGCCTTACTTCAAATGGATGGCCTGATGGTACCCGGGGTTTTTATTTCAAAAAAGTGATTCCCAATAATGCTTCAGAAAGAACGCTGTTAGCAGGCAGGACAATTTAATTTTAAGTGCTTTGCTTCAATTGCTGTTTAACATTTTCATTTCTTCTCCTGCCTACTTGTTTATTGACTTTTTTGCACTGGAACTGATTTATACTTGGTGTACTAAAGTGCATCGCTCAGTTTATGTACCTGAAATTTCCTATTGCTGTCTTGTACCCCCTGAACAGCCCCCTTGAGGAGCCTATATGTGCAGGATTAAATGTTAATTTAACGCAGCCCAGACAATCTTTATATCTGTATAGTTCCCCAGTTGCATGAGGTCCCCCTCAATAATATTTCTCAGTTCCGCAAGGGGAGAAGAAGCTCGGTGCAAAGATCTATATCTTGTAAATTTGTGGTGAGAGCATGATTTTTCCACGAGCTTACTGTCTCTGTTAATTTGCTCCTTTAAATTCTTGGAGGGTGGAGGGCTGATGCTTGGAACATTCATCTTTGAATTGTTAATGTGATTAATCTGAACAAATATTGTAGCTCTCGGCCTACTGCTGTGCAGGTGTACTAATGTATATGTACAAGTTGTTAATTGTAATGTGATAATTCAAGAAACAAAAAGTAAAAAATAAAATAAAAGGAAAAATAAGAAGGGAAGTCCTAATTTGATGGTGGACTGCTCATATATATATTCCGACATGAAGCCCAATAAAAACATTTCTGGACAGAAAAATAGGAATAAGGTTCAAATGAAAATGAATAATCAATCCAAAAAGCATCTAGTTATGAAGGGTAAAGGACGCAGCTTCACCCCTGGCTTTAATAGTTTTAGTCAAGGGCATGATCAATGGACCTCTAGTCTTAGAACTGAAAGTCCTGATGAGTTAGTTTGACACGAGTCGAGTCCGTTTTGTCACATAAGTCAGCACCAAGTAAATTACTGAACTCACTTGAAAAACTGCAGCTTGTGTACCTGAAATTTCCTACTGCTGTCATGTGCCCACTGCATGGCCCCCCTGAGGAGCCTATATGTGCAGGATTAAATGTTAATTTAACCCAGCCCAGACAATCTTTATATCTGCATAGTTCCCCAGTTGCATGAGGTTCCCCCCAAATAATATTTCTCAGTTCCGCAAGGGGAGAAGAACCTTGGTGCAAAGATCTATATCTTGTAAATTTGTGGTGAGAGCATGATTTTTCTACGAGCTTACTGTCTCTGTTAATTTGCTCCTTTAAATTCTTGGAGGGTGGAGGGCTGATGCTTGGAACATTCATCTTTGAATTGTTAATGTGATTAATCTGAACAAATATTGTAGCTCTTGGCCTACTGCTGTGCAGGTGTACTAATGTATATGTACAAGTTGTTAATTGTAATGTGATAATTCAAGAAACAAAAAGTTCAAAAAAAAAAATAAAAGGAAAAATAAGAAGGGAAGTCCTAATTTGATGGTGGACTGCTCAAATATATATTCCGACATGAAGCCCAATAAAAACATTTCTGAACAGAAAAATAGGAATAAGATTCAAATTAAAATGAATAATCAATCCAAAATTACAAAGTGTCTAGTTATGAAGGGTAAAGGAAGTAGCTCCACCCCTGGCTTTAATAGTTTTAGTCAAGGGCATGATCAATGGACCTCTACCCCTAGAACTGAAAGTCCTGATGAGTCAGTTTGACACGAGTTGAGTCCGTTTTGTCACATAAGTCAGCACCAAGTAAATTACTGAACTCACTTGAAAAACTGCCGTGCTAAATTTTGAAGGGATGGGAATAGTAGAGAATGGGGTGCCCCCAGAAAATGATCACTAAAATAACATTAAAATGGATACTACTTCATTGTCAAATAGTTACTTACAGTTACCTGGGTATTCCCCTTCACGTGTAACCCTGGATGAGATAGAACTGACTGATAGGGGGACCCTATCTAAACATAATGATTGTTCTCGAGCCCAAGTGAAGTTACCAGTAATAGATTGGAAACTGATATTTCTAATACGACTATGGCTGAGGTCCTTACCAATTTACATAATACAATTATTAGATTGAAAAATTGAGACAGATCTATTACTTATAGAAAAGAAATAGATAATATTAATAATTCAGGCATGACTCTGTCTCCCATTAAAGTTAAAATACCCAATGGCAGTCAACAGCCTTCTAATGTATTTCAGGCCTTCAGTGAAAATCATGAACCCTTGAAATATTTTCTGTCATATCTTAGTGCAGATATTATTAACATGATGAGCAACCAGTATGCAGCAAATCTTATGCTAATGGAACAGTTGGTCTTCATAAGGAATGAGATGGACACTATTAGAGAGGACATTGCAATTAATGGTGCAAGGATGGACGAGATTCTGAAAAGGTTTAATATAATACAGCCTATGAAGGAATCTTCCTCGGTGGAGATTGTTCAGACAGAACAGCCTGCACTTGGTAGCAGGCATGATTTTAGCTTTAGCATCGTTACAGATCAAGTAGAGATTAAAAAAGGGGAAACAATTAAAAAAAGGATTAAAAATATATAAATGAGGCAAAGAAGGGAAAAGGCTAAACAAAAGAAGTCCTTTAAGGCTGATCAAACTCTGGAAGTTATGGGTGATCCCATTCCACTAACAAATAGTGTGGAAATAGTTAACTTGCACAAGAAAAATATGGAGGTTGAAAATGATAGACACCAGAGTGTGGATTCAAATTCTGGTGATCTAGATGGTGGTAGGACTTTAGTTTCTAAATTACGGGCTACTTGTTCTGACTTGGCCATTATTAAAGAGGACTGTAATTTAATGTTAAACAAGTTAGGGTTTAAGACAGCTGCTGAGGATGGCATGAATGTTAATTCTTCAGATTTATATACATTATATAGAAGTAATGAATATAAGGGACAGGTCAGGAATCAGTCAAGAGTAGCACCCTCAGTGACTTCTGAGGGTATAGCTCCCACTATAAATGAACAAATTGCTTGTTGCCCTAAGGCTGGGAAAGGGGATAATATAGTAAGTGAGGCTTCCAATGGTGATGCAGTGCACTGTGGCATTCTTAGATTATATGGATATAACAAAGATATTCAAATATTTCACTACTAGACTCTGTTATATGCTTGTTTCAAGTTAAAATGGTGGTCCAGGTAAATGAAGGGATGCCCAGGAAGTTACTATTATTGAGGATGATTATGGCCTGGATTGTGCGCACATTAAGTGTATAGTTCATAGAGTGGCAAACTAATTTTGGAACAATGGGCATTTGGTAGAGAAACATAATATTTTGATGTATTAAAATAGACACGGTCATAATAATCAATATTTGTGTGCTAGCTCTCCTTATACTGTACATATTTTTGGTTTGAAAAGATGAAACAAATGCATGATTAATTAGGTCAATATGTTCCTTTATTTCTATTTATTTCCACATTTCCCCGAGTCATAGAAGGGTTATTATGACAGAAAGATGGGAGGAGTATGGTGGGGCACAAATAGACATAGTTTCCAAATTCAGGTAGACTGCTGAGAGGATTTTGGCAAAATGAATTGATTTGATGGATGGTATAGGTATATATATGGTTGTAAAAACAATACCCCCTTACATGTTGTCTCATTACCAGTAGTTGAAATGACTATCTACAATGCTCCCACTACAAACAGATTCCATCTATTAGCTGTATATCAATAACTTCCAACTGTGGTGAAGCCAGACTTGGCTTCCCCTACAGAGCACAAAGATGTTCAGAGTCAGGCTTCTTCCCATTATCGTATCTCCTGGAATATTGCAGGTATTAATTTTAAATGGGGGGGATCAGGGTTAGATTAATTTTCCATCATCTTTTAGTATTATTTGTCTGCAAGAAACCTGGCACATAAAGGAACAGGATATTACCATAAATAATTTCATATTATGTGAAATTTTGGCAGCAAAAGATATTAACTTAGGTAGGGCACCTGGAGGATTAGAATGCTTTATTAAAGCTGATAATAATAGTTCTTCAATGCTCATCACATATACTGAGCTTTGTACTGTTCTTGATATTAAGATTTACAACTCCGCATTTATTCTTGTTAACATTTATGTTCCCCCTCACTCCTAAAAAATTCTGTTTCTGACCCTTGGGTAGCAGTTGAGGACTTACTAACATACTAAAATGCCAGCAGAATAGGCCTAACGGTCTTTCGTGTCTGCTCGTTTGGTCAGCTCCCACCCTGGGTGCTGACCTTGCTGTCCCCCTCGCCTTCTCTGGCTTCTCCCTTCCCAGTTCCGGATATTCTTGCTGCATTGGATTTTGCTTCCAGAACCCTTCCCCTGTACCTGTCCCACCCCCTCTTGAACCCCTCCACTGTCTCTGCCTCCACCAGCCCCCTAGGCAGTGCATTCCATGGCTCCACCACCCTCTCAGTGAAGTAGCACCTCCTCCTTTCTCCCCTGAATCTTCCCCCCTCCAGCTTCCACCCATGCCCTCTAGTGGCCCCTTCCTCCTTCCTTCGAAGCACCCTGACTGTTCCTCCCCTATTTACCCTCTTCATGTACCTGAAGACCTCTATCATGTCCCTGGTCCCTTCTCTCTTCCAATGTGTACATATTTAGCTCTTCGAGCCTCTCCTCATAGGTCCTGTCCCCCAAGCCCCAAATCATTTTGGTTGCCCTCCTCTGGACCCTCTCCAGGAGGTTAATGTCCCTCTTTAACTGTGGCCTCCAAAACTGTATGCAGTACTCAAGGGGCGGCCTCACCAAGCAGTTATACAGAGGGAGTATCACTTCCCTCCTTCTGGAGGTGATCCCCCAGCGATGCATCCCAGCATCCTGTTGGCCTTGGCTGCTGCCCTCCTACAAGTCTCAGAGTTGTTCATCTTGACATCCACCACCACCCCCAGGTCCCTCTCAGCCATCGAGACCTGTAGCATAACTTAACTGAAGATCTTGTTGAAACGTATTCCAGCTTATCAATTCTCTTCAAAAGGGATCTTAATGCCAGGACTGGTAACTTTGATGGTCTTTTGGACAATTCTGCATTAGATGCATTATGTAATAATTCTTCTCTCCCAATGAAACTCTCTCATGACATCAACATGAATAATGCTGGCAAATGTCTCATTCAGTACATGCAGTGTTCTCTGCAGGAGGGACTGGTTTCAGAGGCACTTAAATGTGCTCTGGTGAAGCTTCTGCTGAAAAAAACATCTTTGGGCATGGATGTTTTGGCAAAGTATTGTCCAGTCTCTAGCCATCCCTTTTAAGGGAAGGTTATTGAGAAAGTGGTTGTACTTCAGCTCAAGGAACACCTGGAGGTCTCTAACATCTATGAGCCATTCCAGTTAGGGTTCAGAGCAAGGCACAGCATGGAGACAGCTCTGGTCAGGGAGCTTAATGACCTGCTCAGAGGGAGGAATAGAAGAGAGTGATCATTGTGTTCTCCTCAATCTGTCTGTGGCATTTAACACCCTGTACCATGATGTACTTATGGACCAGCTCAGGGAGTACACTGGACTCACTGGTACTGTGATCCACTGGTTTGAGTCCTTTTACGGGATAGAACCCAGAGGGTAGTTCTGGGAAATTATTCCTCAAGCCTGATTGTTCTGTCCTGTGGTATGCCCCGGGGTTTGGTCCTTTTCCAATGTTGTTCGTGCTGTACATGCTTTCCCTGGGCATGATCATTAGACAGTTCAGGTTGAGGTTTCACTGCTATGTGGATGATACCCAGCTCTGTCTTTTGCACCTGGGACTTAGGTCACCATCGATGTGTTTAATGAATGCCTGATGGAGATCCAGAACTGGATGGCTTCCATCTGGCTGAGACTGAACACTAGGAAGACTGAGGTATTAGTGGTTGAGCCAAGTCGAAAGAGAGGATTGGCAGCTGGCACAGGAGTTACTGGGCTTTGGCTCAATGACTTTGCTCTACTAGCCTACCCCAGAGTGAAGAATCTGGGAGTCATGCTGGATGAAGGACTGACAATGGAAGCCCAGGTGTTGACCACTGTCCAGAGTGGCTTTTTCCATTTTAAGAACATTGATCAGATCAGATTCCTGATTCTGCCCTCAAGACCTGGCCACATTGATCCAGGTGTTTGTGACCGTGAGGCTGGACTATTGTAATGCTCTATTCCTCAGGGTCAATGGAGGTGTGCTGCAATGCCTGCAGCTGCTGTAGAATGCAGAGGCCTAGTAACGTATGGGTTTGTCAAGATCTAGTCACATTTCTCCAGCATTGTGTGATCTCGAGCCAGACTGATGGCACTGAGGGTTGAGAAGCTGTATGCTACACCTTGCGTCACACTGGCAACCCGAGTTCGAATCTGCAGTTAGGTCATCAGGGGTCAGCTGGGGGGAGGAGGACTGAGCATCCCAGGAACTGCTCTCCTCCTCCGGGAAGGGTGTGGAGGGATTTCCACAGGGGTGCTGGCTCCTGGCAGTGGCTAGGGGGTAGTGAGCTCTGTGGATCAATGGAAGGCATGGCATGGGTGGACATCAGATGTGTGGCACTCGGGAACGCATACCGCAATGTCCTTGGTGTCCCTGCATGCCTGCACTGGGGGGGCTAAAAGGGAAAAAATCCCCGCTGAATCTTCCAGTGCTCATGAAGATCTGCCTTGGCACTGCACTGAATGCTCCAGGAGCTCCCCCTGGCCCTGACCCCTTGGCCTTCCACATCATCATGAAGTGGCCTTAGAGAGGGAGATGGAAGGAGCTCAAATGCTTGGGCACAGCAGCCAGTGCAGGGGCTGCCAGCAGACTGGATTGGGGCACCATAGGGACCACCCCAGCTGAGGAGGTAGGTGCGATAAAGAAATCAACAAAAAAGAAAAGCACTGTGTGATCTACACTGGCTGCCGGTGAAGTGGCATATCTCATTTAAAATAGATTTGTTAACTTATAGGCTCTACACAAACTAGGCCCAGCCTTCCTGAGTGAGCTCCTGAACCTGTACACCCCAGTTTGGCCACTCCAATCCTCTGAGGAGGGCCTCCTGATGGTCTCGAGGGCAAGATTAAAACTTTCAGGCAACCTGGCCTTTGAAGTAGCGGGCCCAGTGCTTTGGAACTCCTTGCCCAGGACCTTGAGGGAGGCCCCCTTGGTGGATGTTTTAAGGAAGGGAATAAAAACATATTTGTTTCAGCAGACTTTTGCTGAAACTGTGTACTTTTCCAGCACATCTAGCTATAGTTTTCCTAAATGAGTTGTATCACTGCTTTTTTGTGGGGGTTTAGTGAGAATTGCTACATTTTATTGATTTTGTACTGTATTGTTTTATCTTTCTGTTATTTATTGTATTGCTGTATGTATTTTTTTGTTTTAAGCTGTATTTTATTGTAATGGTGCCCTGGGCTCAGGGGAAGGCGCCATATATAAATAAACTCTACTACTACTATTAGGATTATAATTTTTACCCTCTTAAAGGTAGACTCCCTGGAGATGTGAAAGGCGAACTGACCTTCATCTCCCCCTTTGGTGCATCCACTTTAGATTTTGCCTTGTGGGATGGCAAATTTAAAATGTGGCATATCTTCCCAGTCTTCAGTAGGGTAGGGAGTGACCATCTTCCAATTTCTGTTAAATGAGCTGTGATGGAGCCAAGCTGTGGTGAAACTGTGAGGGCAGATCTAATAATACCCCCTCATAGACACTGTAAACAGAAATAGGGAAGGACCACAGTGGAATGATAATCTTTCCTGAGGTTGGAACAGTTTATTCTCCATTTAGAAAGTCTCATACAATAGGACACTTCACTCCCTTTATAGATGAATTTGTTCAATTTTATACTTTTTCCTCATGTTGAAAGGGTAAAAAAAGATGGATGGTTTGATTTATAGTGTAAAGAGGAAAAATCTAAGCTACTTAACAAGTTTAGGCAAAGTATGGGAAATCCTTCCAAAACTAACTGTAGAAATGTGAATGCAGACCATCAGCTGCATAAAACTTATTCCAGGAGAAAAAAAAAATGGGCTATTTTCATAAGCAATGGGATGTTATGTTAAATGTTGTTTACAGTAATGACACAAGAGCATTTTGGTAACTTGTTGCCAAGGTCACTTCGATATTTTCAGATAATACTGATATATACAACTCCCCTGAGGTATGGGTTGTCTATTTTTCTCCTCTTTTTTATGATCAGTCAATACAAAATTCTTTGGTTGTTGCGCTAACAATGGCATTAGGTTTATTAATATTATGGAAGTTTGTGATGCAATCACATATCTGAAGATGAAGAAGGACCCCAGGCCAGATCTTGTTCTTGGCGAGGTCTATTTGTAATTTCCTTCCTTGTGTTCTGACTTTTTTTTCTATTATTGTTCAACAAATGCATTAAGGAGGTATTTTTTTCCTGATTCTTGGCGTAGATCGGAGATTGTTCCTATCTTTGAAAAGGGCAGTAAGTCAGATCCTTGTAAACACCAGCCAATTAGCTTATTGGGTGTTCCATCTAAAGTTTTTTTTTTTTTTTTGTAAAATTATTCTCCTAAGGCTGTGTGAACAAGTCTTAACAACTGGGAACCTGTCCCCTTCACAGTTTGGGTTTAGGGAATAGTGCTACACTTTGGATAACTCTTTTATCCTAAGACACTTATGGGAAAAATTTATCCTGATTTCTAAACAAAAGTTATATATTGCATTCATTGATTATTCTTCTGTGTTTGACTCCATTTCTCAACCAAAACTGTGGCAAATGATGCAAGATAGGAACACTGATGTTTGTCTCATCTCTGTCATCTCAGAACTGTACAATTATATTTATAGTAGAGTAATGTTAGGTGTTCATAGTGTGTCACAGAATTTCCAACAAATAAGGGTGTGTGCCAAGGCTTGTCCACAGCATTATTCAATATCTATACTGATCACCTCACAAGAGCCCTTGTGTCTAGAACTGGTTTAATGAAGACATCTGTTTTGGCTTATGCTGATGATCTTGTAGTTTTTTTCGTTTTCACAGGTTTGCAAACAAATGTTAGAGTGTTTGTTTACTGAATCAGGAAAATTGGCCCTTTCTATAAACGCAGAAAAACTCAGTATATTTGGTAGCCCAAAAGCTTTTAAGAAGTAGAGGACTGGTAGTCAGGTTATCTCTTCAGTGTCTAGTTATCCTTATTTGGGTGTACATTTTGTATCAAATGGCTTTTGGAATGTCCATTTTGTGCATTCGGTAGCTAAAGTTAAAAAAAACACTTCTTGGACTAAAACGTTTCAGCTCTAAATATAATGAGAATAGTATTACACCCATTGTTAAAGTTCTACCATCAAAGCTGAATTTACAAGCACTTTATGGAACTGAAATGTGGGCCTCGTACAAGATTCTGGAACAATCCATTTGATTATTTAAATCTTCTCTTCTCCTGAATAAGTCAATGTCGATATCATATTTAAGAGCAGAGCTAGGTTTACACAGCTTTTAAACACTGGCTGATGTTCTAATACTGGGATACTGGATCTCAGTCACAAGACTTTCTAGGGATAATCTGTCTAGGCTAGGACTTTTGGAGACGGGGTGATGGGTAGAACAACATGATGTTAAGTCTCCTTGGTTAATGTATTATTTTACAAAAGTATGGGCTGTCATATTTAGAGAAGTACGTTAAGTGAGGAATTACTGGTAGCTTTAAATACACAAAAATACATCAAAAATAAGATCTGAATACGTAATCAAGGACTGGATCTTGAATTGATATCAAAGTCACAATTCTCTCCCTGGTATACTTCAAGTAATGTCAGGTTTGGTTTTAAATTTTATTTGAATTGAATCACGGACCCTGATAATAGGTCTGGCTTTATGAGCTGTGATTGAAATGATTATTGTAATGTCCTGTACATGGGGTTTTCACACATTCTGATGCTCATCAGACTCGCTGCTCCTGCCGTACTGGGGGAATGGAAAATTTGTTTTATGTTCTCTTGATTTGTCCATGGTAAAATAAAATGAGAAAGATTTGGATCACCCCAATTCTGGATGGTTCTCATGCTTACCAGATGATCTAGTAACTTTTCTATTTATGGTACAAAATACCTTTATTCTTAATCAACTTGCTGTGTATCTCCATATAATAAAATGTATCAAGAAAAGGAACCCATTTCTATTCAAGGATACCTGAATCGTCAGTGAACTATTAATGGCACGACTCTTTCTGCATTTGAGTATGGATTATGATCTTTTTTTTTTTGTTATTGTGCAGTTGTTTAGTTTAGAGTCATAGTTTGGCCTTTCCAGCCATTAGAGTGCTGGCATTAGTGCATCAGCACGCCAATATTGGGTTTTGCACCCCCCCGAGGTGCACCCCCTTGTTAGAATAATAATAAAGGGGGTGGGGTGCAGCCCCCACAAAAACAGAGGTCAGCAAAATCCCGACTTGGCACCCTGATGGCTAGGTGCATTAACGCCGGTGCTCTGAATGGGTGGAACCATAATTTGGACTTTTTTTTCCGATGGGATGTCTGGCCAGTCCACTGCATTTACTAATGTGCTGAATTTGAGTGCCACCATTCTTATTTAGTCTTGTAATTGTTCTTGATGACACTCAAACTCTTAATTTTTTTTTATTTGACTCCCCATTCATTAGGATTTGTGATCACCATAGCTGACACCTTGCTTTACATGCTCTTTGTGAAGCATCTTCTCCAAACAACTGCATATATAAACTTATTGAGTATTACTCTATGTACTTCAAATAATTATGCAGAGACTGGCATAGAATGTATTTATTGTGGATCACATTAGAATATGATGTTAGCTGAAATATACCATGTACTTTTTTATGGTTGGAAACACTGTTTATTCACTCTACCTGCTTGTATTTCATATTATGTATCTATGTAATATCTTATTGATTTACACAGTTTCAAGCTATTTGTTTTACTCCGTAGTGGCATGAGTCATACAATAACATTTTCAATGACAACATTCTCTCCCATATGAATGAAGGTGTTAGAAATGAATAACAACAGATGTACTGAAACAGACTCTCAGAAGTTTAAAATGCACTCAATTTCCACTGACATACATGCCCCCCACTTCTCTTTCTCACTTCAGTTTGTTCTCATTGGGCCTTATTCACAAAAGCGGGGGGGGGTACATGCGAATTGCACGTATCCCCCACCATGCGCAGCTCCACACCAATCAGTGATCTGCACAGGGACCACATTCACGAACAGCGGTCCCACCCAGCTCAGTTATATGGCACTGCCCTGTGCACAGGTTCACAGGGGTGGTCTGGTGTGGGGCTGCAGATCCGGCCACACAGCCAATCAGCTGCCCGGACTGGTTCCTGTAGTGGATCCCTTGCACCTGTCGGGCACCATGTTTCCAACAGGCACGTATGCAGACACAGCTCCGAAGTGTGGGGGACCCCAGCTGACAGTCCCCCCACCCTCCCAAAAGTGCTGCAATAATAGGGTTGCCCACAGTGCGGGGTCCGTTGACCCCCACCATCCCCGCCACAACCAGTGGTGGCATCTGAGGGGTGCATAACAGTTGCGGCTGCCTTCAGAAGGCATAGCCATCACCCCCCCTGCGCTGTTGTGAATGGCATGGAGTATGAACATGCCCCCCGAGCCTGTCCCAGGCTGCCCCCTAGTCTAATTGCACATTCGGCCAATGTGCCAGGCACATGGAAGGAGAGTATCAGGTTTGTGAATGGTGCACGGGGGTGTAGTGTGTGCAGCCAGGTGTGAGTGGGCTATGTGCCAGGTTTACGTAGTGCATATCCCATCCACACCTTTTGTGAATAGGCTTCACTGTTAGTGGACCTTCCACTGCTTAAATATTCCTCTGCCTGTTTCGGTATCCCTGTAACTGAAGATAAACTATTTATCAGTTTAAAATACTGCACCTATAAATATGTATATTTTTATTAAATTTCCCTTTTACTGTCCACAAATTGTTTGGATACCATTGCTGGCAGAGCTGAGAGGGAGGAGAGACAAGAGCAGCAAGCCTACACAAGATAAGAGCATCTATTTACTTACTATAATGAAAATAAGATGGAAGAAGGCGGTGTCCCCATTTTATGTCTCCCAACTCCAGTATGTCCACACTTTTTCTCTCTCACCAAGAATTTAGTAGCCAAAATTATTTTTGAATGTGAGTATCTGTGTTGCTTAAATAATTTCTCATGGCAAATTATTCCAAAATCTTCCCGCTCACTAAATGAAAAATACTCTCCTAATATTTTTGGTATTCTGATTCAGTTTTATTTGTTTATTGTGAGAATGTAGGTTAAAATCTTTATTCTGAAAAGAAATACTCATTGCTTTTTTAAACTCATTGCCACCTACAATTCTAAACATTGTTAACATATCACCTCCAATGTGTCTTTCCTAAAGTGAAAATGTATTCAGTTTGCTTAACTTGGTTTTATAGTTATAGTGTGTTGTACCTTTTGTAATAGCTGTATTTTAGCCATGTGATATGGGCTGCATATCTGTGACCCCATAATCTAAATATGGCCTTAGATATGCTTTATATGTTGGTATAATTTATTTCTATGAATAACAGTCAATTTTATATTCGATATTAATCTACTTGCTATATGTGCTGTTTTACTGCAGTGTTTTGTAAATTTTAAATCCTCGTTTATAATCATACCACATTCTCTTTCAGTTTCTACCTTTTTTATTGGTTCACCACTTATAACATAATTTTGTCTTGTATTGTTTTTCCCTATGTGAATAACTACACACTTGCCAATACTGAACATTATTTTATTAAGTTTGGCCCATTTGTCAACTTCTTACAGGTGATTACTAATAATATCTATATGTAGTTTTTTTTTATCTATTCTGCCTCCAAATTTGATGTCATTAGCAAATTTTACAGATGACTTCTCACATTTTTATTTAAATCTGAAATGAAAACTTAAAATATGAATGGTCCTAGAATAGAACCCAGTGGCACACTGCTTGAGACTTCATTTTTGTAGATAATGTTCCCTTTATTCTAACCTGCTGGCACCTGTTTTTCAACCAATTATTGACCCATACAGTGGTATCGAAATCTATGTTTACTGACTGTAATTTATTGACCAAGATGCCATGTAGCACAGCATCAAAAGCCTTCTTGAAATACAAGTATATAATATCCATTGGTATATTACTGTTGAGATCTACATTAATCTTTTCATAAAAAATGAACATGTCCAATGTGCTGGACCTATTTTTCCTGCGGTCATGTTGTGACAAATCAATTAAACCCAAATCAGTTATTTCTTTTTCTATTTGTCCTTTATTAATTTGTCAATTAGTTTTCCCGGCACTGGTGTCAGGCATATTGATCTGTAATTGTCTACTAATGATTTGTTTCCTTTTTTAAACAATGGCAAAACAATCACCATTCTCTAGTCATCAGGGATATGTCCTGTGGCATATGATTTATTGAATATATAGGTTGAAGGGCCAACAATTTAATCTGTTTAATATCAAAAGTGGCAGTGGCAATGGCTAGACAGAAGCAAGTGCTATGTGAGTTAGTGTTTTGGGGCTGTTCCTTAAATTTCTTTAACTTTTAACAGGTAGTGTTAGTAAAGTACCTGGTATAATATTGCAGTCTCCTCTGAGTTGAGTGGTTAGTTACGATCTGTGAAACAGGTGTCTAATTGGGGGAGGAGCTGCAGCAGGCTTAGACAGACTGGACATGTGAAGGATGATGTGCAGTATAAGGGCTCTTTGCTGAGAGAGCCAAGAGGGGAACAGGAAAGACCAGCACACCTACATAAAACAAGATATTTATTTTATTTAAAACTTAAGGTGGTAGTGTGAGACAATAGGCTGAAGCAAGTGATTTTGGGTTAGTGTTTTGTGGCTCTTCTTTAAATTTCATTTCCTTTTAGTAGGTAATGTTGGCAAGCTACAGTAGCTGGAAGAATACTGCAGTCTCTTGGGGGTTGAGTGGTTAGATGTGACCTGTGCCAGATGTCTGAATGGGGAGGAGCTGCAGCTACCTTAGAGAAGATTTAAGCCCTCGGCATGCAAGTGTCCCCACACATGAGCGTCCTCAAGTGTGACACACAGTAGGAGTACAGCACCCGTGTCTGCAGGGCATCCACAGGCAGGCTGCACTTACACAAGGGTTGCACAAGGTAGGACAAGAACATAGGCAGGGTACAAGGCTTTATGTAAAGAGTTCAGGTGTCCTGCTACAACTGTGGGAAAGCACTGGGGAATATAGGGAAGGTCCAAAACAATGGGGGGTGGGTCAATTGTGCAAGTGGCAGAGATAAGAAGGAAAAAAACAGAAGACAAAAGGGTAGAAAGGAGGTAAGAAGGGACCCAGAGAAGCTGTCAAATGAGTAAAGGTAGCAGTAAGGAGCTTAGGGTCTATAAACAATCCTAGAAAAATCCTATTTGGAATATCCTGATTAAAGGGTCACAGACCAAGAGGACAAATTAGAAAGAAAAGGGGAGTACTGACAAGGGGACCTACAACCATGGGCTTGGGTGCCCACAAGCAGTTCTCTGGGTTACGTTTTTGTACTCATTGGCAAGTCTGTAGGTTTTCTAATCTGCTGCACATTTTGCATGAAACTGAACACTACCGTGATATAGAGAGGATAGTCAGATGGGTGGGAATGAAATGTGACCTTGATGTCACTGTCCACCTGGGGACCAGTGAACTGGCTTGCAGATCCCTAAGGGAAGTTATAGATAATGTTAGAAAATTAGAGGGGAGGCTTTTACAGGCAGCCACCTCAGTGACCTGTTCTGAGGTCTGGCCAGTTTACCACAGGGGAAAGAGGAGAAGTGCTCTGATCACTTGCTTCAACACACGGTTGATGGAGTGGTGCCAGGAGGAGGAATGGGGGTACTATTCCTGGAGGAACAAAAGGCTATTCTAGTGGGAAGACCTTCACCCTTCTGGGGAGTGCACCAGGAGGCTATGGAGCACATTTAAAGAGCACACTGAACACCCTTTAAACTAGGAAAAGGAGAGAAGGAATCTGATCAGAAGTACAGAGGTGTACTTACTCAATTCAGAGGGGTTATGATGACCTCCTTAGTGTTAAGAGAACAAGGAGGGAGAAACAAAAAACAAAGGAAGGGGAAACAGATGAAGGCAAGGAAAAACTACAGAACAGAAGCTTAGTTAACCAAATATAAAGTGGCAGAAGGAAGATGGGACAATGATGGATAGGAATTCAAGAGGACAAGAGAATGGACTGGGCCCAGTACGGGGGGGGGGCAGGTGATCTGGAGGGCTATGTACACAGATGCTAGCAGCTTGAGAAATAACTTAAGATCAGTGATCTCAAGCCAGTGTTGGCTGAGACAAGCCTGGACCTGAGGGTGATTACAAAAGACTGGAAGACCCAGTACCATGAATGGGACATGATCATCTTGGGGTATAAGAGCTCTGGAAGGACAGGAAGGGAAAGAGAACAAGAGGGGTGGAACTATATGTAAACAAAAATCTAAAAGATTCAGAGACGGAGGGTATGAGGCAGAGTGAACACACTAAAACAATATGGGTGCAGGTAGTTATGAAAGGGGGAAATACTAGAACAGGGGTGCTGTACAGATCACCATCTCAAAAGGAGGAAGTGGATGTGAAATTAGGAGAGATCAAAAGGGCAGCGGGGGTTGTGGAAGTGTTGCTACTGGGGGACTAAAACATGCTGGATACAGACTGGGTGATCCCAGTAGCAGCTAGTGCTAGAATCCAGCAGACGGTAGACATCTTTTAGGATGCACTCATAGTACATCCAAATGAAAAAGCTAGATGAACTCCATACCATATACGAGACACCGTCTATATTCTTTTTTTTCTTAACACAAAATACATCTGGGTAATGTTTTGTAGTTTGATTCTGATGCCTTTTTTCTTTTAAAAAGTAAAAACAGACTGCCCATCATACTCATGTTACCACACCAAAACATGTTTGTTTATATCCCTTGATCAACTTCCACTGCATCTTTCCTGGACTTGGGAATCCCTGTAACACAATCAAGCCCCTCATGATGCTGTGGAAGGAGAAGGCTATTACATCATGGAGGCTGCAATGTTTGGGGGTGTTCCTAATGTTCAGGATGTGTGCAGTAGAGTAAATTAAGGATATGAAGCAAAACAAGGTTGGGTATGATTGCACCATTCCCATGCATTTCAGTTCTACTAAGGAAGGAAGCAGATCGAACAACCAACAACTTCAATGAGTTTTAGGGAAGGTACACGATCATAAAATGTGGATTTTCAATTAGAATTAATATGATGCAAAAAGGGTTGACAGTGTTCTTTTAACAAAAACTTACTCTCATACACAGCAAAATATGTAGCTTTAACATATCCTGTGCATACAACAATCACCACTGTAGTCTGTAGCTAACATTTATTTATTTACTTATTGCAACCAAGTTCAAACCAGTTGCAGTCACTACACATTGTTAAAGGAAGACTTATAATAAGACATACAGGGGCAACCTTGGAGCACTGGGGAGGTTAAGTGACTTGCTCAGAGTCACACAGTATGCAAGTGGAGGCTGTGGGAATCAAACCCAGGTCTACTGGATATACCAAGCTCATTCACAACTCGATACTCTAACCTCTAGGCCAGTATTAGTAGCCCTCAACAAGTTGTACCAAATGTGAGATTATTTATAAGATCCTGTTGATGTATCACCTCCAAACAATGTAGTCGTGTTATTTTGCCAGAAATAACTGCTTGTATTTTTTTCAAATTTTACAAATAAAGTTTAAAAAACATCCAGACCTATAGACATCCTGAGAGATCAGACAGTGCACTATCTACACAATCCTAATTACTGCCCCTAATTCTTCAAATTCTTTTTCTAAAATTGTGTATTTTAAGTTCCTATCATGCACTTAAGAAAAAAAAAATAACTTTATAGAAATATCTGTACATGCTTTTGATTCTTCCTGTGTAGTATAGTACCTGGATGGATGTCTCATTCACGGTATGTCTGTTTTTTGTAACTGTACCCCTACTGCCATCAATAGGATGTTTGTGTCATGACCAGATGCTTCCTCCGGAGTTGGGTCCTAGTGGTGAGCTGCCTGTTTGCACCATATCTGCTGTTGCCATATATTTTTTGCACCATATAATAAAGTACATTTTCTTTAAAACCAAATTTGGATGCAGTTAGTTAGATAGGAGAAATACAAGATCACATATACCCCCATAATGCAACGCATCATGGGATATATATGCAAATCGTCATGACATTTTAGGCTGATTCAGCTTTAAGCAGAATTATACAATGGCAAGAAAGAATCTTGGACTGTGATTGGTCAGTTTGGGGCTGGACCCATGGTGTTATCCCAGCATAACGCCACAGGTCAAGTCTCATCAATATGAACCAATACGGATGAACATTTGGATACTCTCTTTTTTGCATCTTCTCTTAAGAAACAAAAATATTTTTCCACACTAATAAAAACATTCTTTAAAATTATTTTTTTGTTTTACATATAACAACAAGCCATTGTATAATAGGAATAATGCACTCCAGGGTGTGTGTCGTGCTGGGATAACGTCATGCCTAGGGCATTGGAGACACTTGGCCTGCGGCCTCCTGCCCAACCCCCGCCCAGGCGTGGCGTTATCCCAGCACAACACACATTCTGTCATGCATTATTCCTTGAATGCATGATGCCAAAGGGCCTCTCACACAATCTGCAAAGGGTGCAAACAGAAGACACAGGCACGTATTTCGTCCTACCCAGGCCTCACAGTATGCCTCATCTGTATCACACCCCAGGGCAAATTAACCTGTCCTAAGTTGGTCTTACAGGTTTGGGTGATGGTGAACCCAAACAAAACACAAAAAACAAGCAAAAAGACAAAAAAAAAACACAGTACAAAAGCACTGATACAAGGGTTACCCCAAAGAGCACTGGCAACAAAGCCAAGTTTCAAAGAAATACAAAATCACATATGAGCTTGGTATATCCAGAAGACCTGTGTTTGATTCCACATAAGTTAGTCAGTCAGTGGCTACAGTGCTGGTTGGCTGGTGGCAGGATTTCACTTTTTCAGATGGTCATTGTGTTCTTACCCTGCACAGTTTCTCCCAAGCAGGGGCTGCTTCCTGGCTGAATGCTCCGTTCCTATCCTTCCCCTCAAAAGGACAGCATCCAAAGGGCACCCTATAGCCCTCTCTTACTGTCTCCATTCCTGAAGTCACAGGTTTGGGTAACCTGGCACCCACATGCCAGAACAGTCCTTTACTACATGGCATCATGGAACTGTCTTATGAATCATTTTAAAAAATGATCTATCTAAACTGGATGAACCTCCGTGGGTACCCTCAGTGTCAATCACTTGTTCACAACATTGCACACATGAGATGAGTTCATGAACCCAGCCTTGACTACTTCTTAACCCGCTTCTTCTTTGTTGAACCCAAATGAACCATTTGCTCTGTTGGCACTTTAAACAACTGGGTGGAGTGCAGCAGTGGCTCAGTACTAGGGCACACATGGACACATGTGTTGATAAAAATTATGAAATGGGTAGAAAGAATGCTGAATTCTGATTGGTTGAGAGCTTGTTTCAGCTGTGCTGTTATCCCAGCACAACAACCCAGCTGCAAGTATTATATTTAAAAAAAATGCATAGAATTTACTAAAAATGACCCATTCCATAATTGCGATAAGGCACTCCAGCAGGTGCTTTATGTTGGGCTAACGGCCTTCTCGGGTGGTGGAAGCACTCGGCTATGCCTCATGCTTCAACCCACCCAAGGTAGGCTGTTATCCCACCATAATACCCCCTCAATCATGCCTTATTGCTTAAACGAAAAATGCTGTGCCTTGGTTGGTACTCCAAGTGCTGCAGAGCTACCCCATAGCAACAGTATATAGGTGCCCTGGCTGTCAGCTGTTGTGCCCCCGTGGTGTGCTGGTTACCAATAATGGCTGCAGCCACCCCTTGATGGAGTGTGCATAAATATCAGTGGCAGCACCGTGTATACTAGCCTTTTCATCATGAACTGGTTTTGCTATGTACAGTATTATGAGCCAGACTAACAGTTTACAGTAAATGAAAAAGGAGAACGTTTTAACGGAATTCACAAATATTTTAAACAGGGCATTCTGCATTTCAGATACCATAGATAAAGTGGCCAGCCTTGATTCTAGCATGCTGGGCAAATTGAGTTTCAGCAATCGCATCCATCTTACCATCAAAAACTGGAAACCAGTGGTCTTCATCATAAGTGTGAGACGGCTCCATGGTTCTGCTCAGTTTCTCACAAACCATTTTTTAATAACACGGGTCATTCCATTACTTATGATAGGCTTCAGAGTTTTTCTTTCTCATGTTTTCAGCCAGTTAGTCAAGAAATCTGCTAAATTTCAGGAAAGGGTTCTATTTACAAAAGGTTGCCATTTGTTATGCTGAAAGCAAAGACCATAGATCAAATGTCGCACCACTGAGAATTTCAAAAAAGGGTAAGGTTAAAAAATGTATACTTTATTTAAAAAGATCAAACAGATATAGTCATACCTATCAACGGCAGTACATATGTCCCATTATAAAATGGATCTAAAAATCAAAGAAACTTAATTGGTTAAAACCAGTCAGGAGACCGTGCATTATTACAGCACAATGCACAGTCATCCTGGTCTTAAACCTAACTGGATTTGTTAGTAACCACATCACACAATGAGAAAGTCAATCCCCCTATAACAAAAACCGTCCCTCCATCACAGACATGGCTGCTACCTTTACTCACTAAAAATCTTCAACTTATCCCTGAACTACTTAAAATAAAAAAGCATGTTAATTAAATGTCGCTTCCCTGATCATCATACTCTCCTTATGTACATAAACAAATGAAAAAAATGAAGTACTGTTCCTAATTTCCATTACCAGTGTTCTTGTGCTGAACATGAAAAAGCCTCCTTCTATCTTCACCAACTTACCAGGGAAACCTCTGCTGCTTACCCTGCTACAGATAATATTGAAGTTCTGGCTCCCCATCAGGTCTTTATAATGTACGGTGTGGCTTTGTTAAGCATGAAATTCTATGCCTTGTAAAAAGTCGTTCTGCTGCAGCAGGGACATTCACACTGCAGGAGAACGAGTTTTCATTCTGCTGCAGTACGGACGTCACAAGACAACAGGCTGCCGATCAGCTGATTGGCAGGTGCAGTACTACAGTTGCACTGCAGTGAAGCACGTGGTGAGCAGCACTTCAAAAAAAAAAAACAAAGTGGACAAAATATGAAAAAGGACTTCCAGCATTTTTTACACACCATAACTATATAAAATAGTGTATGGGAGCCCCAATACACAACAGGGCTATGCTTTCACCTCATGGTTACCAGGCTGACAGACGGCCCTCTTAAAGAGCTAGTGGATCCAAAACACACAGACAGAGAGAGGGTTCTTTTATTTTTTAGGGTTCAGGTTCAGTTCTGGTACTACACGGTTGGGTTCTAGTTCGGTTCAGTTCTAGCCTTTTTGTCCCAGTGTGAGTTCTGGTTCAGTTCTTAAAAATTTCAGTTCTTTAGCATAATAACAAATGATGCATGAATTAGCTGCATTTTGTAAAAAAAAAAAAATCTTTAATTCAACAATGTAAAACATACAAAATACGCAAAGTCAATAATAGCTCAAAAGAGCACACATTCTTATTGCTCATTGTTAATGTTAAATACACAAATTAAGAAAGTAGGTTGTTAAAGTTAATTATGGCATTTTAAGGATCATGAATTTCATTTAACAAAAATGGAGTGAGCAAGAGTGCTCACTGATAGGTGGGCTCTTCTGTCATCTAGAACTTGCTTGCAGAAAGAGAACACTCTCTCACTGCTACTACTGCTGGCTGGTATGCATAAATATTTCTGTGCAAGATTTGCCAATTTTGGGAATAAGCGTTTACCGGTCAGGTTCCAGAATTCAAGACAGTTATTAGTGTAGCTGTCATGCTCCAAATATGTTTTCAGCTCACTAGAGGAAACTCATCTTGCTGCTGTTGAAGAGGGACCTCCTAAACTGGTTAAAATAGCATTTACATCTGTCTTTGACCTTTTAGCTGGTGGCTCCTCTACAGTGGCTGTTTGATCAGCTTCATGTGGCTGATGACTAAGAATCGCTTCCTCTATGACTTTGTAATTAGAATCCCTTTCTGCTGCTGGGGCAAACTTTAACTGCTTCTACGCAGGACACAAAACGGTGTCAACGTTATATTTTATGTGGACACTGAACTTGGCTTTCATACTTACAGTCATTACTGACTTTAATGAGGAAATCATCTCACAATCTGTCTGCTGTACCTCACACAGATGAATAAGTGTGGAATAACTGGGATAGACTAATTGTGCTGTTGAACTTCTATCCGCTGACAAAGCATCACTAATTTTTTTGAAATATTCAAGAAAATCTCGTAATATTCTCATCTTTTCAGCTTTCTCAATATGAGCTCCTTCAAGAGCATACTCCTTCCTTGTTTGAAGAACTGCCTCTACCTCTTGTACAGAGAGCACTACTGAGTTAAGCATTGTAAATTGACTATTCCATCTAGTCTCAACATTCAGTTTTAGTGATTTTGGAAAATTAGCATTAGCACCACTATCCTTAAGTTTCTTCACTATCTGCCTTGCTGTTGCCGACACTTCTGTCACTTCAGCAGAACTACCTACATTCTGTCTACCTCCAATAGAGTGTTTCATTTCCAAATTAAGATTATGATGAGAACAGCTTGCTCTGATTGCTGGTGGAAATGCTACTATCATGTTACTTGCATCATCAGTAACACAAAATATTTCACAAACTGTTGGAAGACATGACTGCTGTGCTTATGTAGGTGAGTGAATGTTTACTGCAGTTTTTGGAACTTCCATCAAGAGAACACCTGGAACTGCATGTCCTATCTCAAATGACTCTGTAAGGTACTAACACATAAAAGAATGTTTTAAGTGTTCATCAGACCATATATCAGTTTTAGCACCAATATATGTGACTTCAGATAACTGCTTAATAACTTTATCTCTAGCCATGTTATACACTACAGGGACATACTTCTGTCTTATTGTGGACTCATCTAAAAGTACCTCTGAAACACTAATCTTGCCATGCTGTGCACCTGTGTCCAGCAGCATTTGACAAAAATGACGAAAATCAGGCTTTGAAATCATTTCAAAAGGCTCCAACTCTTTGCAACACATAATAGTATATTCAGTACCAATTCTACTTTTTAGTGACTTTGATACAGGTAGTGGGGGTGCTGATGTTGGACTAGATGTAAAAAAAGTTTTTCTTTCATAGAAGCTGTGAACTGTGGATTGTTTGTCAGCTATTGAACCTAGTTTTCTTCTGTGGCTATCACTAAGAAGATGTCTGGCGAATGTGGTTGTGGTGTGTGCTGGAATTGCTAAAACTTCCTTAGATGCTTTGCATAATGCCCATCTCCTATCAACAATTCCATCCACAACTGGGTTCCAAAAACTGTCCTTATATTTGTCCGAATGGTAGTCTATTTTCAATAATCCCCGTTTCAGTTGTTTGATAACGTCCTGCTTTTCCTTTTGTCTCTCAACCCCGTCTGGTGTTTTACAAGCTCTTTCAGGAGTTTTACATGCATCTATTGGAGCATCCATTGTAACTGAACCTGGAATAAACCCCAAATAAAAAGAATTAACATTATACATATCTATTTCATTCCTTACCCCCAACTAATAACTGTATATATTCTGTTAAACAATTATTCATTTAAATATTAAACTTCTGATTTACTCATTTTCAAACCCACCACAATCCACAATCATTAAAAACAAAGAATATAAATGAATATAAACTAATGTGTCCACACTTTTTCCACTCACTCGAGTACTGTGGAGCACACTGATCAGACTGAAATAACATGAAGACGACAAGATGAGATTATTCTGAAAATAGAAATAACACTAATTAACCCACAAATAACCCCAAACAACTATGAACTATTTCATATTTTAACAATTGAAGTCAATAAACTCACCAAAAATTCAGTGAACTAATCAGTTTCACTAAGATATCGTTCTGTGACCGTGAAGTTATAAGTTCAGAAAGTTCTGAAAAGAATTATAAAAGGAGCACTTAGCATCAGCACATAGCACCAAACATTTAAAACTATTCAGGAACAAATGTTGGGAAACTAATTCAATTACTCACTGAGATTTATTTTTTTTTGTTCCAAACTACAGACTGCAGGGCAACATGTAATGTAGGGAGACCACAACAATATTAAGTTTTGGATTCAGGATGCAGAAATGATTCAGCTCGCAGGACCGAGTTGTTAAATGAGCTCCTGACAACACGAAACGTAGGGAGGCATCAAGTTAATTCAGTAAGGATTCTGGAGGCAGAAATAGCTTCAACTCGAGGGACCGCATTGTGTAATCAGCTACTGGCAACAGAAAACAAAGGGAAACAGCAAGTATTTTGCACTAAGGAATAAGGAGAAAGAAATAGCTACAGCTCGCAGGACTGCGTTATGAAAGAAGCTACAGGGCTACAGCAAACGTAGGGGAGATTCTCGTGGAGAATAACCTTTTATTCAAATTGATTAATTTGGATTAAACCTGCCTAAGGGATGTGCAATTACTAGATACTTAAGGAATACTAATTGCTGCAATGGTCTACGGCAGTAATACAGGGACAATGATTACTCCACGCACTTATTTAACTTAATCCCCTCAAACTAGGTTGTTAATAGACACGAAGTGGCTGATGCTGATGCTCTGACTTGGTGCTCATCGATGTGATGTGATAAAATTAAACAGCTGCATTGTCGCTCTGAAAGAAATTCAGGGTGCAATTTCATCAGGCAGCAGAAGCACTAATCGTTCAGCACTCAACTTTTTTACCACAAATCTGCAAACGGTTACTCAGTTCAGCTTTTTTACACAATCAGGATCGCATTCAGTTTTGGTTCACCATACAGCTTATTTTCGAGGTTCTAGTTCAGTTCTTAGAAAAAGCACATAGTTTGGGTTCCGTTCACGTTCGGTTCGCGACAGAACCCAGGCTCTACAGACAGACAGGAAAATGATACAAATTTTAAGAAATAGATAGTTGTAACTTTATATTTCTGAAGTATTTTTTTTTTTGTGTTTTTTTTTTTTTATTAGAAAGTGTTATATGTGATAATATTGTGCTGGATGTGTGGAACAGCTCTTAGCCTGGTAGCTAACATATCTGTCTCTCTCCCCCCATTACATCATCAGCATTGTGACCTCGCTGACTGTGACATCACAGGTGCTCTGGAAGAGCCACTCAGTAGCTGCCAAATCAGTCACCTGTGATGTGACTGACAGTGAGGTCACAGTGCTGAAGATGAAGTGGGGGGAATAGAATTAGATAGGTCAGCTTCCAGGCAGAGTGCTGTTCCACACATCACACCTACTAACATCAGGTAAGCAATCTTCTAATTACCCAAAGGGAAAAGAAAAAGTATTTCAGATATAAAAGGTAATGATTAACTGCTTTTAAAAACTAATATTAGGGGGCACCAGAGTGCTGCCTTCTAGGCAGGACACACTTCCTAACATCTCCGCATAAGGCATTTGATGGTGCTCGACAGAAGTTACGGGCCTTGGGAATTAATCATTCTTTTCTGCTGCCAGCTCTACTTCGGGGGGTAAAACTTGGCAATTCAGCAACCCCCAGGATGCTGGATGTCGGTTGGGAAAGGCTGAAGCGGAGTTCACCAGCAACAGAGACCTTCCGGATCCCAGTCATTTTGACTCTGAGTCAGAGGCCTGATAGCATTATTTGTGAGTAAAGGCATGTTAAGAGAGGAGGGCTTATTAAATATGCAGCAACTCTATTTTCTTTAGATGGACAATAGTTGATATGGACTCAAAAGGGGATGCTATATTATTCAAGTTGGTATCTGAGGTTATCATTATATTATATTTCCTGAGATGTAGGCTGCATGCCTTGTAACCCATTGTTTTGCGTACTTTACTGATGTTGGCAATGTTAATTCCTGTTAGAGTTCTGTTCCTTGACTACAATTTTGTTAATTAGGGCTGGCTAAGTTAAGTTGGTCTTATCTAAAGTTTTGTTTTTTGGAGCCATGAGGGGAGTAGGAGGGTTGTTTAGGGGATATGCAACTTTTGGGTATATTCTCCCTATTTAAGTAATGGTTAAATAGCAATCTCTAGTTGATTGCATCTCTTTATTTTAGTATTTCTCCCTTTTCAGGTTACACCAATTGTCGTTGAAGAGACTGGCAGTTCTTAGAAATTAAAGGGCTTGATTCAATGACTTTTCTAGATTCCCCCACCTCCTCCTGTACAAGATTATAGGGTGATCTATTTATCCATATATATGTGCTCCATATTGCTCCTATGATTGGTCTATTGACCAACTGAAGATTATTGTGCCCTATGTGAGGAATGTAACTGTAAATTATATGATTATACTGAAAATCAATAAACAGCAAGTACAGAAAAACTAATATTAGTTTTAGGCAGTACACAAGCTCTTTAAAGCTTAGCTCTCAAGGTCCTTGTCATCATAGTAACCACTCAGTGAAAGAACAGCCTTATTCTGTATCAGCTATCATACACTATTCTATATGTTGTGTGTGTATATGTATATTATATATATATATTACATATACATATTTATAAAATGGGTAGGAAAAATTATGTTTAGTGATTTGTTGGATGCCATCACATGACCGTGCGTATATCAGAGCGCGACCACACACCTGCACCTTTACCCCCCCCAAAAAAATGTTGCCATTTTATAAGATAGATAACTCACTCCACGTGCAGTCGCCTGATATACACATGTCTGGGCGTGTTGACGCATTCTCGGCCTGCAGCCTCATGCGCATAAACGACACCAAGGCATGCATATATCAGAGCGCAACCACACACCGTAAAGTGGGTTATCTATTACATATATATATATATATATATATATATATATGTATGTATGTATATATAATAGTTGCACGGTAGTGCCACTATAGTTAGGTTGAGTACCCGCTTAAGGTTAAAGTATGAAATTTTGCATCTTAATAACTTTGCCACTGTATGACAGATTTGCCTGACATTTGGCAGGCACAGAGCAATACTATAGATCTCTGGATCTGCCAAGTTTCGTAACATCAGATATACGGTTGCGGAGTTATAAAGTGACATTCTGAAGCGCATTTATGCTTTTTTGCGCATTCTTTGCTCGTGCCTACAGGTCACATGGTTTGTGCAACTGGTCCGAAAACTTCAGGAAACATGCGGCCAGGGTCCCCAATGTGCTTTTCGAAGATTTTGTGAAAAAATATTGAACGGTTCAAACGTTATTCAAAAAAGAGTTTCCCATTATAGTCAATGGGAAAAGTTAACAAAAAGTTCAACAGCATTGCAAATGCAGTTTTTAGTGTCACAAATGACACCTGTAGTGTCATGAGTCAGCCATTTTTCAGTTAGTGGTCACAGAAATGCTTGGCATTTAAATTTGGGACCCTCTAGGGACACAATTATTTTGTGTTCAACTAGTTGGACCCTGAGGATGTTAGCCAGGTCTGTTTTGGGGGTTAAACACCCCAGAAATATATTTGAAATTTTTGTAAAAGTATTCACACAAAGTAGCATCGCACTCACGACACTTTCAAGATTTCATTTGTGAAAGTGTGATTTACAACACTATTTTACGACGATTTTTCTAGACTTGATAAATAAATAAATAAAATAAAACTATGCCTAAAGTAACAGGAATTCTTTGCCACCCTGCTGAAAAACAACGGTTTGGTCTTTTGGGCTGAAATTTGAAGGGAAGAAAGCCAACACCCAATGATGTGCCTTTTGGTGGTTTAGTGACAAAATCTTGCATGGATAGAAAGTTACGATTGCTCCCAAATTTGACACTTTTCCCATAGACTAACACTGTGGCGTCCATGATGCCTTTCGGGGCCCATATCTCGGAAACAATTCAAAATATGGACTTTTTGTCAGAAAAATGCTTAGTCCTCCTAGGGGGCTAAGTGCAAAACTAGCCAGGAAAGTCATAATTTATATGGAATTTTTTTTTCCTATGTCGTACAGTTCCTGAGATATATGCAATTTAGTATTCCAAGTGCTCGTTTTCTGCTCCGAGGACCATTATTATGCATACATTCTTTGTATTCACTGTGTTTCTCTAAGCAGCTGTTGGTGAAAAAAAAAGGGTGTGCGTGTTCGTTACTGTCACAGTTAGCGTTCCCACTTGCGTTTCCATGACCGTTTGCGTTAGCATTCCCGTCTATGCCACTATGTGCATTACCCTTTGCCTTTTTGTTTGCACTTGCATTTGCGTTACTGTTACAATTTGTGTTTCCATTACTGTTTCTGTTTGCATTTCATTTTGCAACACCATATGCGTTACCATTTGTATTTGCGTTACCGTTTCGTTTTGCGTCTCCTTTGGTATCATCATTGCTGTTACTGTTAGCATTTGCATTTCCTATTGTGGTACCATGACCGTGCGTGTTACCAATTGCGTTTCCGTATGCGCTTGCGTACCATTTCCATTACTGTTCCCGTGTACGCGTTACCCTTTGTGTTTCCTATTTGTGCTTGCGTTACAGTTAACATTCGTGTTCCCATTCCTGTTTCTGTTTGTGTTTTGCATCACCGTGTGCATTACCATTTGCATTTGCACACATGACCGTGCATGTTACCAGTTGCATTTCCATACGCGCTTGCTTTTCCGTTTCTGTTTGCATTACCGTTCCCGTCTACACCACCGTGTGTGCTACCCTTTGCATTTTTGTTTGTGCTTGCGTTTCTGTTAACATTTGTGTTTCCATTACTGGTTTTGTTTGTGTTTCGTTTTGAGTCACTCTGTGCTTTACCATTTGCATTTACGTACGCGCTTCCATTTGTGTTTCCTTTGGCGTCATCGTTGCTGTTACCGTTAGCATTTGCATTTCCTATTGTGGTACTGTGACCGTGTGCGTTACCATTTGCGTTACCGTCTACGCCACCGTGTGTGTTACCCTTTGTGTTTTCGTTTGCGCTTGCGTTGGTGTAACTGTTAACATTTGCATTTCCATTACTGTTTGTGATTCCTTTTGCATCACCGTGTGCATTTCCATTTGCGTTTGAGTATGTGCTTCCATTTGCGTTTGTGTTTCCTTTTGATGTCATCATTGCTGTTACCGTAACTGTCTTGTGTTTCCAATTACATTACCGTGCCCATGTGCATTATGGTTTGCATTTCCATACGTGCTTGCATTTGCGTTTCTGTTTTCAATAACATTTGGGCTTGTGTTTGTATTACCATTTGCGTTATCATTTATGTTTGCGTCACCATGTGCGTTAGCATTTGCGCTTGCGTTGCCGTTACTTCACTATTTATAGTGCACATTCTCAAAAAGAAGGGAAATTCATGGCAAAAAAAACTCAGTTTAATGCATCAGTTGGTTGTTCCACAGTGACAAAAGTGAGAAATTTGATGTTAGGGTTTCACCCCCTTACCCTGCGCCCCCACCAACAGGCAGTGGGGTGTGCATTCAGTCATCGGTCCCTAACTCTCACCCCATTCTCCTATACTCCACCACCTGAGCTTGTTTGCACATAGGATGGGGTGAGTTAGGACCGATGACCCCAATGCACACCGGATGCCTGTTGTGGGGTGGGAACCCTAACATCAAATTCTCACTTTTGTCACTATGGAACAGCCCTAACTGATGCACTAAACTGATTTTTTTGCCATGAAAAACATAAACATTTTTGATCTATTTCTTCCCTGGTGGCTGGAGATGGGTGCAGGCAGGGGGTGGTAACGGCACCCATCTCCAGCCACCCATCCAGCATGATACCCTGAAATCAGGCAGCTTCAACTCTTCCCCCACAGATTACCCCCCATGGCAGGGTGGCACAGTGGGGATCACCGCTAGCTCAACTCAACTCTACCAGGATCCAGTTCAGGAAGCACCGTTCGAGGTCGGGGCCTGTGGCAGGTGGCTGCTTCATCCTGATCGACTGGCAGGACCATTTTCTCATTTGCACCCCTGCCACGTGGGGGTGTGTAATGTTACCAGTGGAGCAGCACGCACCCATCCACACAAGCTCTTCTGGGTGCCTGCCCCATCTCAGCCTCTTCTTTGCAGCATCAGTGCACTGTCCTCCAGCCTCCATTAGGGGCCAGAAGCACGCCGACCACAGGAGTCCCCCCCAGAGAGGGAGAGCAGTCCCTCGGAAGCTCGATCCCTCTCCACCCCTGCCATCCTCCGGCTGCCCATGCCCGTTCCCGAACATGGGTCACTGGCGTGGCGTGAGGTGAGGCGTCCAGTGCCTCAGCCCTCGGCACCACCGGGTCGGTCGCATGATTTATATATAATTGATATTCATTGTAAAAAACTTTGTTAATGCATCAGATAGGGTTAAACCAACAAAAGTGGGGAAATGAGATGTGAGGGTAGAGCCCCTAACCCCCCACTACCCACCCCCCATCCTCCATAGATCGACAGACACTGGGGTATGCCACGGGATCATGAGGCCTAACTCTCACCCCATTCCATGTGTAAACAGGTTGACATGCTACTGTAAAAGAGAATGGGTGGGAGTTAGACCTCTGACCCCTGAGCACACCCCGCCATCTTTGTCAGTGGAGGATTGAGGTGTTGGGGGATGGAGCTTTATCCTAATGTCTCATTTCCTCACTTTTGTAAGTTTAACCCTAGCTGATGCATTAACAAAGTTTTTTTGTAATGAATTTCCTTACTTTGGAAACAGTGTACTATAACTAGTAAAGAGCATGTGTTGATGGACTCTGCGCTCCACTAAGCTGCTCATTTCCGCATAACTATATGCATCTGTGAGTGTGGGCCCTCCAGGCTCTGCGCTGCCCCTCACAAATACAAAATGCAGAGCTGTACAGCAGCCATATAGGGCAAGGAACCGTGCCACTGATGTGCCAATATTTCAGCAACCGTAGCAGCTACAAAAACAACTCAAATGTCATTGTAATGATGACAGCAAGCCCTCCTGCTCGACGGGTCATGAAAACTCTATTTCACATAGTTTTCGAGTTAGAGGTGCCACGGTTGCCACAATTCAAAGGACGCATGTAACTAGGGTATTTTTACAATTCTTTCCACCCAGTTTTCAAGACGATATTCTGAGGACCCCACGTCATGACTAATGTCACTGCCATTTCATTAATCTGTCCCAAAAGTTGAGTTCATACAGCAATTGCGCCATTTTGCACCACAGGTGCAAAATAATGTTTTGGGCAGGATGTGAAAAATGACAGCTGTATAATGTTGATGAGGAGGTGTGGAGAAGGGTAATGTTGAAAACCAGGAGGGGAAAATACGTAAAACTGGCGAAGTTATGAGCATGCGTACAAACTGCGCAATGCATGCTTGTAATCTGGTCGTTTTTTGGAATTTTTCACCAAATTTTCAACATGAGCATTCTGGGAAATCCCTTCATGAACACTGGCACTGTGATTTTGTTAATCCATCCCGAAAATCGATTTTGCACAATGACATGCCATTCTGTGGCAGAGGTGCGAAAACACACTTCCTGCAGGATGTGAGAAATGACAGCTATACTGTTCATGAGAAGGTGTGCATAACTGGCAATGTTGAAAATCTGGAGCGAAAATATTAAAATTAGCTAAATTACGAGCATCGAGAACCATGCGTAACATGCTTGTAACACGGCCATTTTTAAATTTTTGCATGAAATGTTCAACATTGGCTTCTTCGGACCTCCCCACTCGGATGTGTATTCAGTTCTCATAATGCACTCCAACTCATACATTGTTCTCTGTTATAAAACATTATGCAAAGCAATTAGACCACAGATGTTTTAGAAAATGGTGGCAATTGCACTGTGAAACATTCTCAAAATGGTGCAAAATTTATTTGCAAGAAGTGGTGCTTACATATCTGCAAGTTCGCAGGACTGTTGGTGCCCTAAAATGCAATTAGCACAAGTTACCAACAATGATGGAGTCATCAGAATCAGGCAATATTCGTTAGGAATTACTGCCAGCACTGTATTTTACCTCTTTATTTCCCTTCTCTGATGTCATTTCTTGTGCCGGTGGTATAGAAGATGGAGGCTTGTAGCTGTAAAGGGAGGGGGAACTTAGTATATTGTGTTTCTTGGCCTAAAGGAGGTGCAATACAGGAATAGTAACATATTCAGAATAGAGTTCCCTTGGAAACAATATTGTCACCCTTCTTTGTACATGTTTGTTCCCCGTGAAGGGACTACTCTGGAGACGGACTGCTCCATCCTCCACAGACCCGTGGCACAGAGGTAGATGCCCACTGAGCATGTGTCAACCCTTACACCTACAAGGTCTCGGGGTTGATTAATAGGTTCCTCACCTCCAACTCACCCTTGAGCAGCTTTCCGAACTACCAAATCTGCATATGTGAATCCCATACAATGTCAATTGCTCTCTGCTCCAGGGTAACAGGTGTTACAGTTCTTTGCTTCTCAGAGGTCCTGTTAACTTATGGACTTGGGTGATCAGAGCCTGCTAGGGGACCACAGCTTTGCCAGAATATATCTCTCGCCAGTCCCCATGAAGTAGAGGGTCTCAATTCAATGTAATTGCTTCTTTAAGATCCCCAAAGTATCCCTTCTGTCTTTTGCAGGAAAGGGGAGCACCGAGTGGTGCCCAGATTCAGTCCTTTCATTACAAAGGCTCCAAGTTCTTCTCTTTTCTCTTCACTCACAAACAAGTAGGTTTAGTGCAGACACCCCAGTGGGTATGGTTGGCTTTCAGCCACCACCATGATCCAGAAAACTTGAGAGCTTCTCTTCAGAGAAGGAAAACTGCCTCCAACTGCCAGGAACCATGCCAGCTCCAAGTAGCTGGCCACACCCCCTAGCTTCCAGAGCACATACCAGCTGACTCTGAAGGCCTAATGAAGCTCAGAAGTTAACTCTATGAGGCCTGGAGACCTCTATGGGAACCTATGGGGATACCTGGGAAGTTACACAGATAGTTCCACAATCAAGAGACTGACTCCTTCAGCTTGCCATGAAGCAGCAAATTATTATAAAATGAATAGAGAAAATCCTGAAAGCAGACTGGTCTAGAGGCAGTTCCAGTCATTATGTTGTCTCAGCACAATATCGGGGACTGAAACTTATTTAAAGAAAAACCTGTATAAAAAGCCTTGTTTTAAAATCCCTTTAAGTATTTCCTGGTGGGTCCAGTTTTCCCTACTCCTACTTCCCCACCTCAATAAGCAATGGCAATCCAGTGGTCCCCATAACCTCCCCACCCATACCAGTATCCTGGTGGCTCAGTATCCCCCAACAATGGTCAGGTAACCATGTCCGACAATTGTGCTGCCTGCCCTAGTAAAACCGAATTAGCAGGCAACAATGCAGGGAGGATACACCTCAATTAGCAATGGCAGTCCTGTGGTTCCCCCTCCATAACCCCTCACCCATACCTGTATCCCTGATGGCCCTGTGGCCCCCCCCAACATTGGTCAGGTAACCATGTCCACCCATTGTGTTGCTTGCTCTAATAAAACCCCACTAGCAGGTAGCAATCCAGGGAGGTTGCAGCTAAGTGCCCCCATGCTTCTGTGACTGGGATATGACAGGCAGCCCCTGCCCCCTTCTCTGAGCACCTGCAATGACCTTTGTAAGAGTGTGGGAAGGGTTGTGACCCCTGTTGAGTAATCACAGCCGTGCACTGGTACCAATTTTTCATTCTGACCACTTAGCACCGGCTGCTGTGGCTGAACATCAGGACCCAGATATCTGCAGTGACATAACGGAAGCAGGCAATGATACAGAGTGATGGAGACATACATAAAGATAGGGGAAACTATTTCTGAGCCAGAGCGAAGTGATAAGGCTTCAACAACAGCTTGAACTTAAGTGAAGAAGGGAGTCGGTGGAATAAAGTGTGAACGGAAGTCTATTCAGAGATAGAGAATTGCTGGAAAATGCTTGACCTCAGACAGATAAGAGCTGGATGGACGGATGGGAGGAGATTATTGCTTAAAGATCAAAAGGATTGTGAGGGAACATATGGAAGAATTAGGTCAGTAAAGTAGGTGAGGCCAGGCCTTGATAAGCTTTTAAGGTCAAAAAAGCAATGGAACCAGGTTATGTAATGTAGAGTTATTGCATCCTGCTTGCATGCGAAAAAAAAGGAGGGACTGAAGTGCTTTGGACCGGCTGCAGCTTGTTAGTAAGATTTCTGGGTATGCATTCAAGCAGATAATTAAAATAATCAACATGAAACATGATTAGAGCATTATAAAGATTTAATGACTTCAGATAAATACTGTAAATTATCTGTGAGTTGCATACACTTACAATGACCATCTACTGTATACATTTAGTTAAAAAGCTAGTTCCACCGAAATAGAAGAAAAAATTACTCACCTTAGTAATTATGCTTCCTCTATTGGAGTCTTGCTGTATTCTGACTAATGCAGTTAGCCCCAGCCTTTAAACTGCCCGGAGAACAAAGGGATATTCCTCTCTTAGAAATTTGTCAAGCAGCCACCTGGAAAACAGTCCATACCTTTACCAAGCATTACTCTCTGGATATCCAGGCTAGGAGTGATGCTCAGTTTGGCACAGCAGTACTTCAGAGCCTATTCCCAAAGTAGGTTCTGTCCCTCCTCCATGGAGGTACTGCTAGATAGTCTACATTAGTCAGAATATAGCAAGACTTCATGTTGTTTGAAGAAAAATTACTCACCTTAGTAATGTTGTTTCTTCTAATGGAGTCTTGCTGTATTCTGACCTCCCCCCCTCCCCTCTCAGAGCCTGGTTTTTGAGAAGTGGGTGGGCAGGTGCAGTGTTGCACCTCAGGGGTGCTCCTTTACACCCTCAGCTTTTTTGTTTGGGTGTTTATTTTGTTGTTATTCTTATTTGAATTTTTTTTTGTTTTGGGTTTCCTGACTTGAGTCTTCCTTTGGGAATCCAAAACTTTTTGTTCCCAGTTGGCTAGTAAAAATTTTACAATTTCCACATAGGATAGCTAGTGAGTTTTTGCTCGTAGAATCTGACAGTTAGATTTCAAAGGGAAACAGACAGAGACATCAATCGAGCTCGAGCTCAGCATTCTATGCTCTGCATAGAAAGTTTAACCCTTTATTCTCCGGGCAGTTTAAAGGCTGGGGAATAACTGCATTACGTCAAATACAGCAAGACTTCATGTCGTTTGAAACATAGAATCTGTCGGCAGATGAAGACCATACAGCCCACCTACTCTGCCCATTTCCTTACTCACTGCTGCAGCCCCAGATCCTATTTGATCTCGGCTCTCCTGCTCTGCACATCTCCAGAGTAGCCTTATGTCTATCCCATGCACTCTTGAACCCCTGTATTGTTTTCGCCCCCACTTTTGTTGGAAGGCTGTTCCATAGCTCCACCACCCTTTCAGTGAAAAAGTACTTCCTAACATTAACCCTGAACCTTCCACCCTTCAACCTCATAACATGCCCCCTTGTTCTTGTGCAGAGTTTTCTCTGAAATATGCTTTCCCCCATACCGTTTATACCCCTAAGGTCCTTGAAAGTCTCTATCATATCTCCCCTCTCCCTTCTTTTCTCCAGTGAATAGATATTAAGGTCCTTAAGTCTTTCCTCATAGGGCTTCTGGTGCAGTCCATGTACCATCTTTGTTGCCCTTCTCTGAACTGCCTCTATTTTGTCAATGTCCTTCTGGAGATGTGGTCTCCAGAACTGGACACAGTACTCCAGCTGAGGCTTCACCAGTGATCTGTACAGTGACATCACCACCTCCTTCCTCCTGTTTGCTATGCCCCTCCCTATGCACCCCAACATTCTGTTTGCTCTCCCACCACCTTTTCACACTGTTTGGTCACCTTCAGGTCAGCAGATATGATAACCCCCAGGTCTCTCTCCGGACTTGTGGTAGCCAGAATTTCCCCACCCATCCTGTACTCCTCTCTTGGATTTCTGTGACCCAGGTGCATGATCTTGCACTTCTCAGCACTGAAACTCAGCTGCCAGACACCCGATCACTCTTCTAATAGGCTTAGGTCCTTTCTCATTTTTTCCAACCACCTCCAGTGTGTGTCCACTCTGCTGCAGATCTTAGTGTCATCTACGAAGAGGCACACCTCTTCACAGAAAATGTTAATTTGTTTATTTTTACAGTAACCTCATTGCTAATTGTTTCTTTTTTTTTCAATAAATCTTTTATACCCCATGACTCCTCCTTGAAACCCAGCCTGACAACGGTCAACAATTGAGCAGAACAAGGTCCTAGAGTACTGTGAGGACATCACTGTGCTACCAACATGGGGGGCATTTCCGACACTGCCCTCCCTCTGGCACCACAGACACACTCAAGACCCACAGAATTACTGTGAAGAAGACAGAGCTCAGCTGGCATGGTAGCACAGTGGTAGCACTCCCATTTGATATGCTGGAGACCCAGGTTCAGGAAGAGACTTGTGTCCTTTGGGAGCCAACTGGTGGAGGGAGATTGCGCATCTCATGGAGAACCCTCCTTCTTCATGGAGGGAGGGCTCTATGTCCCACTGTTTTTTTTTTTTTTAATAGAGGTTTTTCTCCCAGGTGGGTTGACTCCGGCAGCTCTCAGCTCTGTCACTACCCCCCCCACTCGGCATCTACCAACCTGACCGACCACCTCTGTAAGGCTGGGGCGGTGGTCATATGGTGACACAGGAGCAGGGGCAGGCAGGCAGGCAGGGCTTCACAAAGCTGGAGCCTTCCCTTTTTGGTTTTTCATCCCTTGTTCCCCATACTGGGGAAGCACATGGTGACAAGCGCACACCACAGAGTCCTACAGCCCTCCCTTCCACTACCTTCCTCGACCTGCACTACTCTGTGGCTCCACCAAGTGGCAGTCATTTGGCAGAGCATGCAGGTCCTCCCCCCAGGAAGGGAAAGCAGCTGTTGGGTGCTCAATCTTTTCTCTCTCTCTCTCTGGCTGACCCCCAGCAACCCATGTTCCTGACCAACCTCAGGTCTCCAGTGTGGCAGGAGGTAAGGTGCCAGCGCCTCAGCCCTCCATGCCACTGGGCCAGCTCTCTACACCCCACTAGTTGCCTGACAGCTGGCAAAAGTTGGGTGACAGCACAAGCGGGTGCGCAACAGTGGGGAGACCACCAGATGAAGATAGCATACATGCATGCCACCATGTGCACATATGTGTATCACTACATACTACCCCCCCTCGGGGTGAAAACCAGATGGGAAATCTCCTGGCTTGCAGGGTGGCACTGGCACCCTCACAGGCCCTACACCAACTACCCTGTCACGTGCTCACCAGACAGTTGTCCAGGCCAAGTGGCAGACGTAAGTCCCAGGTACTGAGGGTGATGGGGCTGCAGGGTACAGCCAGAAAGGGGGTAGGTGGGGCAGCACAAAGAGATAAACACAGAATTAAACAAAAGACAAATCCATGGCCCATCACAGGAGCTGCTGGAGGCAGAATGTGGCCCCTCCTCCCCGGCCAGAACACGCCACCATTAGCAATACCGACCACGGGTCACCAGACAGGCATAGACCAAGGCTCGTGTCTGAACTGAGGTGGCCTGCACGGTAGAGCAAAGTGCTACTGCTGGCCTAATGAGGTGGCCCCTTACCTTTTATTTCTGAAAAAAAATTTTTCCTTTTGTCAATCAGATTTTCTGCTTAGAAAGCACTGCTCCATGCATTATATCTAGTGCTATTAGGCATAATCTCCTATTAGCAAAAGCAAAAATGAAACGTTCTTCAGAACAAGAAACTGGGTTTTATACAGCTCCTTATGCATACACACTGTATCTGGAAGTCCTTTAAAAGTCATAAAGAATAGTAGTAGCTTTAGGCATTACAGGGGGGCAGGTAGTGAGACTGAGGAAAAGCTTAGGGAGGTTAAGCAAGGGGGGGTCATACCTCTCAAACATTTGTTACTCAGATATGGTACATAATGTGGGGAAGAGACAAAATGTGTGACATTCCATCAAATCAGTGATTGGGGCTCAGAACATGCAGTGGAAATGAGTGACTTCATGCTTAGAAAACTGACATCCACCTCTGCTTTTGATGGCCAGACCCACTTATAGGGTGATGTGCAGCACAGTACTGTATATGAGTAGGCATGCAGTACGTATCTGGGGCAAGTGGCAACTGCTGCAGTACGTGGGGATCCTAGAGCGTGTGGATAGCATGAAGGGCAGCCTGACCCACTGGGTAAGGAGGGGAAACCAAAAAAATAAATGAAAAATGAGATTTGATGGATAGTGACTAGGTTCTTTTTCCACCATTAACGACAGTTGCCAAAATCTTCTGTATGTAAATGTGTATTATAAGTAAATTCACAGTTGGTTACTTGATTTTTGGTCAGAGGCGTGTACATATATTGACAAGTTTACTTTACATTGCTTGTAAATTGGCCCTTAAGGTGGTGACAGTGTCATAACTGACTGAAACATTGCTGTAGTGAGGAAACAGCCAATTGCACAGTGCTCTGCTGCCACCTTGTGGTTAATTTGTTTTTATGTTGCAGTTGCAGAGCTCATTTCTAAAAGCATTTGTTGACAAGCAGTGTTTCAGTTGAGTGGGAAATGCTCTCAGAACTTACAGGAGTCATTCTATTTATTTTATATTTTTTTAACCTGGAGCCAGATGCCTAGTGCCATCCCCTTCTGTTGCTCTATCCCCCTCTCAGGCAGCACTAGGGTTCTATCCCCACACCTGGCACTTGGGTTAGATCCCAATAGTGACACTGTAGTGCAACAAGAGGGGGGTGCTGCACTCCTGAGGTGCCGCCTTTCAGATGAGACGTTAAACCAAGGTCCCACCTGCCTGTTCTGGTGGTAGTTCAGATGGATGTTAAAGATCTCATGGCACTTCTCGAAAAGAGTAGGGAAGTTTATTAAACAAAACACAACATCACCAGATTATACAAATACACAAGATTGTACAAAAATCAATTACATGAAAACAACAGATTTAAACAAAAAAGTTTTCCATAGAGACAAGAACTTAGTGGCAGAACTTTTCTGCCTGTCCTTAGATTTAACAGACAATACACCAGCCTCTACTTGAGACATTATCATGCAAACAGGAACCAATTGTTGTTGAAAAATGAATTGACATCTAGCTTGCCATAAATAAAACTGAATAAAGGAAAAAAAGATATTCAAAGTACTGGGATGAAAGGACTATCAAATTCCTGTGTAATCCCCTAAAATTAAAACTTTATATGTTACCTGAGTCAATATAGGAGCCCCCCAATGACCAGATGCGTCAGACCAAAAACTTTTAGCAAAGGGGCAATCAAGAAAAAAATGTGTAAGACTTTCTTCAATAGAAATACAAGAAGGTCTTAGACAATATCTATCCGTTAAAGGTTTATATTTAAGATTACCACGAACCCCCAACTTCCCATGTGTGGATATCCAGACAATGTCCCATATATAGGCCGGAAGTCTATAATCAGTTAATTTATTTAAGGCAAAAGACATCTTGGTTGGAACACATTCTGGAAAAAGCAAAAGAGAACCCTGAACTGTAAAAACAATATAATTATAAAAAGATTTCCTAGAGTGAGAAATGAGATTGGAAAATAATAAATTCCACTGCCTACATTTCTTTAATGTAGATAACCCATAAACAGGTAGATGATTCTGTTTTAGGATTTTTGGTGGATACGTAGTCCATTTCTGAAAAAAAGGATTCCAAATGAAATGAGACCAGGTTTGCCAAAGCATGTAAGTTTGACTCCAAAGAAAACCAAAAGAGTTAAATAAGAAAATGGAGTGAAAAAATACAATTGGGTTTATCATGGCCAGTCCCCCTTTTATAACTGGTAGATAAAGAAAATCTCTGCGTACTGGGTTTAGTTGATTCCCCCAGATCATTTGAAAGAACACACTATAAATTCGTGTTTCCAATGAAACTGGTGGTGGATATAAATAACTGAGGTACAAAAATATAGGAATCAAAAATTTCTTAACAATATAAACCCTTTTTTCTTCCCAAATTTCCAATGTTTCCATACATTGACTTTTGTTTCTCAAACTCTTAATTGCTGCTCCCAGTTGAAGATGGCCATGTCACCAAAACCAAACCAGATACCTAGAATTTTACTTGGTTGTGATAAAAAAGGAATACCCCCAGTATCAAAAAGGCAATCTTGTTCTGGATGTAAAGAAAAAATAAAACTCTTAGAAACATTAAGCTCTGATCCCGAAATTTGTCCCCAATTCTGAAAACAGTGTAAGGCCGTCTGAAAGGAGGTCTTATCCTGCACATACAGAGTTATATCATCTGCATAAGCTGTAATTTTAACTTGCGGTAAGGAAATATCAGGGGCAAGACCTATAATACCTCTACGATCCTGAATATATCGGATAATGGGGTCTAAAACAAATGTATACAAAAGAGGGCTCAGAGGGCATCCTTGTCGAACCCCTCTAACAACTGGGATAGCAGGCCCCATTAGGCCATTCACTAAAGGATGTATTACTGCATCTGAATATAGAATAGAAATCCAATGTACAAAGGCCCTCGGAATCTTATAAGCTAATAATAAATTAAACAAGTAAGAGTGGCATACTTTATCAAATGCCTTAACCTGGTCCAAAGCTACAATAAAGCCTGACCCTTTGCCCCTGCTGCCATTTTCAAATAAATCCCTTTAGTAAATACAAACTGTGCTGAATCTTCCTATGTGAAACAGCACAGGATTGAGCGGATGAATAAGAGAATCAGAGACTAGGACAGTCTATTTGTGAGGATTTTAGAAAAGATTTTATAATCACTATTAAGAATGCTTATAGGCCTCCAATTCGTAAGTAGAGAAGAATCTCCTTTTTTAAATATAAATTTTAATAAAGAAATATTAAAATCAGGAAAACTTAAACCCGAGGTCAGGATGAAATTAAATACCATAGGAAGAAAAAGGCACATGAACGGCAGGAATTTCTTATAAAATTCATTTGGAATACCATCCAAACCAGGGGAAGTTTTAAGTTTAAGTGACCTTATAACTTTCTCGACTTCAAAGGAAGAAATGGGCTGTAATAAATGGGTTTGATGGGTAACTTCCATAGCTGGAAGATAGGCCAAAAATTCCTCTGGTAAATTTTCACTATTACCAGGGTCTCCCCCAAAAGAGTCCGAAACAAAGGTGTGTACAACAGACATCATATCCATTTCAAGTGACTATTGTACCATTAGAGGATAATAGTTTTGACATCAAAGTTCTATCAAGGCGTTCTTTACAGGCAGAATAAGGGTGCGGAAGCAGGCTGCGTCTGAACTCCAAATCTAAACTCCATATCAAGGGATTTAGCCCTATCATATTGGAATCTAGACATCTGTTTCTTGAGTTCTGAAATCTGGGATAAAAAAGGAAGTTTATCACCAGAAGGCAACGACATCAGTTTATAAAATTGATCACGATATTGTAGGTAAGTAAGATACCGAGAGTTGGCCATAAATTTCCCTTTAGAAACTAGAAGGGATTTAATCTCAGATTTAGTATCAGACCACCATAAAAATATATTGTCATATAAACAGAGGGTAGAGTAACGTTCAGCAAATAAATCCTGTAAATCAGAAATAAAATCTCCTTCTTCCAGGACAGACACATTTAAATGCCATCTAGGGCCTGCAGATGGTATTTTAGGTGGAATACCTGCTAAACTTAAAACCCTATCAAAGGTGATGGTCCGAAAACTCCGCTGGTTTTATGTGGGCAAGATGACGTTCCAAGAATTTGGATACAAAAAAATAATCAATACGGGAAGAGAATACATTTCTATAGTACGATGAACCCCTTGTAGCATGTAATGTCCTGTAAACATCCGACAAACCAGCAGTTTTAATAATTTGTCGTAAAGCCAGGGAATCGCAATACATTTTCTGCTTAGAATCTCCTTTAAATTTAGCATCGATGTCGCAGTTAAAGTCACCCCCCCAAATGACATGTATTTTAGTATAAAGAAAAGGTTTTACATCCTCAAATAATTTAATTCAGGCAGATTTTGTTTGAGGGGCATAAATATTTATTAATCGAAAATCAAAATCACGCCAAGAGCAGTCTAAAAGCAAAGCACGTCCAGGACAGAGGTCAACTAATTTAGAGACCCTGAAAAAAGTGGAGGTAAAAAGAATGCCAATCCCATCTGCTGCGTCAGGACCGAAAGTCCAAAAGGAAGGTCCCCAGACCCACCTTTTCTGTGCTTGCTTAATTTCAGCAAGAGAGGATAGTCTAGTCTCCTGCAAGAGAATAATATCCACCTGTAAAGTATTAAAAAACGAAAGGACTGCAAGTCTTTTCTTGAAATTTTTAATACTACACACATTATATGAGGCTATTCTGAGTGTTGCCATGAGGAGAGAGCTTTAAGATTAAGACCCAAACTTCTGAGAATGGCTTGCTTTCCTTTTTCTTTAGCTAGTTCCGTTGTTTACTGTCATCCTCTTCTGAAATTAAATCGAAATGTGGAGGTATCTGATTCTAAATCAGAATCCGGCCCTTCCACCTGTAAGGGAGAAAAAAAATTATCCACTGGAATAGAGTTAGTAGATGAAGATTTACTGGAGGCTCTAGTAAACCTTCGGGGCTTCACTGTCTCAAAGGGGGGGGCATGGAGGAAGATGCTAATTGGGAATCAGAGATATCAAGAGGAACAGGTGGAACTAATGGAACAGGGGTCTCTGTATTCGAGGGAGCCACCTTAGTATCAGACAAAGGAGGCTTATCCACGGATTTAGGTAGGAATCACCCTGTCTTTCAGATGTATGCAAAGGTCTAGTGCCCTCAACTTTTTTTTCCTGAGCCTTGTGGACCAAGGTGTCAGAGTCCCAACCTCCTGATTTATTATGAGAGGCCCATGGGCATTGGTGAAAGGCATGGCCTTTCTCTCCACAAAGATTACATTGAAAGATGTTCTGGCATCTCTCAGCCACATGCCCAAACCCTCCACATAAAGGGCATTTCAAAGGTCACAGGAGCTACTCAGGTGTGTCAGAGCACCACATTATAACAGGCTCGAGGTTGACCACTATAAAAGCAGACTCCTCTGTCCTTACCTAAAAAAAAGCCATTAGGCAAATGAACAATTTCACCATCTGTTTGAGTTAACTTCACCTTGAACTCCAACTCCTGTCCAAATACCTTCTAAGTCCAGGATAGCCTCGGGGGGACCCAGGACCTCACACCTGTTCTTTAACCATAAATAAATGTTACTGACATTTACCCCTTCATTTCAAAACATAACTGTGACATATCTAATCACAGGCTTTGTAAGGGGGAGAGCATAAAAAGGAACCCACAGAGGGTAACTCTTCAAGGAGGAATATTTATCCCAGAATTTTTCTAAACCTTTAAATGTTTTGAAGCTTATATCATAAGAGTCTTCACCCGAAATATGAATCAGAGCAAAAATATCTACAGGAAGAAAATTCATTGAGCCCTTCAACAAAGTATTGGCAACATAATATCTATCGGGGTGAGTTTGTAAACCACCCTATAACATCAAACGGACAGCATTTCTCCTGGGTGCTTGTTCTAGTTTGTTCTTAAACAAATCCGACATTGTAGCCTTAGGCTGCTGTGGACTAGATTATACCTCTACAGAATTTGGGGAAAAATTATGCTGTGCAGCAGGTATAACAGTATCAATACCCCCACACGAACCTGGCCTAGAAAAGGCCAAAGAACATACATTAGAACTCTGCACAGATTCAACAAATCCCCCCTTCTCCTGCAAGTCCATACCTGAGCTCAGGATTGTAGAATCGTTGGCATGCATAGAAGGCAACTGTAAGCTGTCTTTCCATGTAGGGTCTGGTATCCAGGTGCCTGACGATGACTTAATCCAGCCAGTGTCCTGCAAAACATCCTCCGACGACCAGTCCATGGTGGGGTAGGAGAATTTACGTTGAGGCAACCCAAATTGCCGTTTGATAGTTTGAGAAATGGTAAGTGCAACAGGGGAATTCGTAACACTCATTTCCTGATCGTCAAGCAAACCAGTCAGTGGTTGCACTCGAGTATTGTTCCCCTCCGGTATTTCCTGTGGTGCACTTGTAGGAAAAGTCCGACCCGAATCCTGCGACTGTAAAGAAGTACCTTCTGAGACTGTGGAAGACGGTTTAGAGAAAGAAACAACATCCATGCGCTTTTCCAGGTCAGTGTCTCCCAATTCAGACCGCGACTCAGTCTGAGGCTGCTCCGGTGAATGGTGTACACACTCTGATACTCGAGACAAAAAAACCTCCTGATTCAGCATTTCAGCATCGGGCTCCAACGAGCCTGGTAACGCGACCTCCTTCTCCATCGTGTAGTGAGACAGCACTGAGCAACCTCTCCAGGTTACCCAGCAGCACTCTCTCTCGTCAGCAAGCGCTAACAGAGTAGGGGAATTTCCCCAGTGTCCTGGCCAAACTTCCCCCCATTAACTAAAAATACCATCAACAGCTTAATCCGGTTCAATGTGAGTTGGCATCCATCTGTATCCCCTTCACCCGGGACAAGGCTGAAAATAGGCAGAATTGTCTAGTCCTCATTTCCCAGTCAACAACAACAAAATAAATAAATAAAATAAAGTAGCCCTCTCCCTGCTTATCGTGAGATTGTTATAATGATGATCTTCCGTGGGTAACTGTTTCCCCTTCTCCCTGTGCCTTAAAGTTTTTCCTGACCTGTCTTACTTCATTTAAGAAATAATGTCCAACAGGGTGTGTGTCGTGCTAGGATAACGTCACGCCCCAGGTGGTTGGGCACGAGGCCGTGAGGCCGAATCGCACCCAATACCTGAGGCGACGTTATCCCAATATGACACACCCTGAGGCATTATTGCTATTATACAATGGCTCGTTGTTATATATAAAATGAAAAATAATTTTAAAGAATGTTTTATTAGTGTGGAAAAATATTTTGTTTCTTAAGAGGAGATGCAAAAAAGAGTAACTCATGGTCATCACGGTCCTCTACATTGGTTCACAGTACTGAGACTAGACCTATGGCATTATGCTGGGATAACATCAGGGTCCAGCCGAAACTGACCAATCGCAGTCAAGATTCTTTCTTGCCATTGTATAATTAAGCATATTATACATGTTTCCATGAACCTCGTAATATCCTTTCCACAGATGCTGCTTACTGTTTAATGTTAGTTATTGTTGTATGTTATGTTATTTAGATGTAGTGATAGTTTCTTAGTGTCATTTCGCAGTCATAATTGAGATAATAAGGAGTGTATTATTTAGCCTTGCTAAACATATCCTTGCATGTTCACTCTGTTTACTGTCTGTAATGGTTGTACTTAATGTTTCATGACTATTGTTGTTATCCTTGTTACTTTGTTGGTTATATGTTTGGAAAATTAATAAAATGTTTAACTGCAAAAAAAAAAAAAAATCATCCTGGGGGGAGCGGAGCTGTGCAGACATGTGTGAGTGCAGCTCCATCATTTTTTGGCCTTTTTGGTCTAAAATTTGTGTTTATCTGCTGGGTTCCTACTTACTTATTGCCTGCTAACTGCCAATATTGATGCTGAACGAGGATGGCTCCTCCAAACAAAACAAAAAAAAGACAAAGTGTCCAAGCCTTCAAACAATTTTCTACAAAGATCAGTGAAAGCATGCAGCAGACCCATCGAGGAAGGCAACTCCACGATACAGCATATGCTCACTACTGTACAGAGTACTTAAGCAGAAATTCGATAGCATACATAAGTAGGCTAAGGCTAAGGAGCTGAAAGTTATGGAAGTGGAGGGTAAGTGGAGTAGAAATCAAGCAGTTGCATGGGATCTCAAATAGCTGTCAAGAGTGGAGGCTGTGATGACTAAAGACACGTGGGCTTGATTCTGAAAGCCCTGAGGCTGATGCAAAGTGCTTGCGCCAAACATAAATGGTGCAAGTGGCACCTTGCATCAGAAACGGCCTCCTGTGCTGTTCACAAAGACAGCCTGTCAACCGCAGGCTGTCTGCTCCAAACGGGGCTTGCACTGCCCGTGCGCCCAGAAATGGGCTGTGACATTGTGCTAGGGGGCACGTGGCAGACTCAAGCTGCCACATCCCTGAATGCGGCATTCTCATAGCTCTCCCAGAGGGAGAATTTCTAAGTACCCTTGGCCAGGGCTGGTCTAAGGGTACTTAGCATAGTCTCCCTCTGGGAGAGTTACCGTGTGCAGCAATGTGCCACGTTCCCCCCACCACCTATCCCCATGTGTCCCAGAATAATAAAAAATAACAGTGCCCCCAATCCTGGTAGTCAGTGTCTCTCCCCATCCCAATGAGTCTCGTTATAATACAAAATAACAGTGCCCCAAATCCTGGTAGTCAGCAGTCCCCCCTCCATCCTGAAGTGGCCCAGTATAATAATAATATTGCCCCCCTCCTGTTGATCCAGTAGCCTGTCCCCACATCCCGATCCCCACATTAAAACATATGTACATATCATTGGTGGTCTAGTGGCCCCACCCCAGCAAACAGTGTCCCACCACCCTTCCCCAATCCCTAAAATGGCCAGCCAGTGGCACAGCTCACCTTCACCTCTCCGCTGCTGAATATCGGTTGAGCTCACTATGCTGTACTGTATACAGTACACGCCCATTGATAGACAGTTTGTCACTCAATTGGTTAAGAAGTAACCAAAAAAGGCCCTTATTTTACACCCCCAAACACACACATTTTTAAAACTGGTATTTCTCTACTGAAAATTTGTAAGTGCAGTAAGGTATGTGTAATTATTGCCAATTAGAAAAAGTATTTAACTTGAAAAGTGTAGCTTGTCTCATTGATATTTTCCTCTGATTACCATTTTAAACAGATGGCCTACATGTATTCTCTTCCCCTGGAACGTTTAAGTAGTTTGAACCGATCCCAGCACTGATCAGACGACCCCTGTTCTTCAACTGCCAGATCATTCAGTAAGGCATGGGTGTCCAAAACAATTATTTATAAATCCTGGAAACTAAATATTCACTACACAAATATAAATTTGTCATACATGTTAAGTACTAAGATACATTTTTGCAATAAAAGTGTAAAAAAAAGTTATATTTCTATTCACTTACAGCATCAGTTATAAAACTGCCAAGTACTGAAGTACCTATACCTGTTTTAAGAGCGAATGATGGGAAGGTTGCAGAAATCAGATGAAAACATATATTAGAAGAACTATAATTACAAGTTAATTCATCGGTTTCTTCTGATAACATTAAAGTTTTAATCTGCTTACTACTTTATGCAGACTGAGCAATATCAGAAGGAGGTGGGTACTAGGGTTACTTAGGGAACAGAAGTACCAAACCTAACATCCCTTCTACACAGTATATCAATGCAGTAGTGGGATGTGAAGGTATGGATGGAAGACAAAGTTGCAGCCTTACAAACATCTTGAAGGGAAACACTCCTGGAGGCTGCCATAGTAGTACCTCTACTCCTGGTAGAATGGGCTCAGAGACCAGCAGGGGGTTCACTACCAGCCAAGGTTGTTATATTTGTTTAAAGTGTTTCACCAGACAGACACACGGAGATATTGTTCCTAGCTGCAGGATCTGCAATACCAGAGAAAGGAAGTATGTCCAGGAAGAGTCAGGTCCACCATGTGAGCCTATAGCTCAGTGATTATAGCACAAAGACAGTATTCCAGGGACCTGGGTTCAATTCCCAAATAGGTCACATTATTTCTTTCTTACTACAATTTATGACAAACAATCTCATTTACAGATGTGCCCTGGGTGAAGTGGAAGGAGAATTGAGTATGCAGCAAAATACAAAATAAACAATATAAATGGAGTATACAAAAAGTCAAGAATGTTATAAATTCAACAGGTATGTTCAGCAAATTGGTGGATAAGTATACAACAACAGCTGCCAGCAAATCAAGTACAATCACAGTAGGACATATTATATTCTTGAGAAGCAATTTAGCAAGAGGCAATACTGGTGGGTGAACTGTACATAGCAATGTAAATACAGGACACCAGCCAATGAGAAATCGTCTGCTTAACTGTTTGGTTGCCTTTGGCAATCTCGCCAAAAGTAACACATAGTTTATTTATTTTTTATTTATTTATTGGTGAAATCGGACACAACCTTTGAGCACATGTGCTCATTTGCAAAGGTTCCATGTCAATGGGTTACAGAGGCATCATCAGCACACTTGGAGCATCGTCAAATAACACAGGATATACATCATTAGATTCAGGTATATACAGGGTATCTCAGTTTTAGACGCTAGGACAATCATATAAATAAAATATGAGTGTAACAGCACCGGACAGGATATCAGCAAGAAGTATGGTCTTGGGTACTTAGCAGAGCAGATGCAATGAGATAGGGTTGGTTGGAGTGCACCTAGGAGGAGGAGTCCAGTTGGAGGAGAGGGAGGTGGGACAAAAGTTGGGTGGTGGAGGACTGGTTAGGGAAGCAAGAGGAAGAGGAACAAGGTGGAGCACTGACATCTAGAGCCTAGATTAAGCTCTTTTTTAAGGCAGTCTTGAAGTGAGAGAGCCCGGAGAGTCCTGCTAGCACAGAGAGGAGTTCATTAAGCCACTGGGTGGCTCGGATGGCAAAAGAGCACAGCCCCAGGCTGGTACTGCGATCCAGGCTGATGAAGGCTTGCCTAGACACACTTCTTGTGGAATACTGGTTGTTAACTGGGTGGAAGATAGTGCTAACTGCAGGAGAGGTAAGACCAAGCAAAGGTTTTTTAGCCATGAGGACAGTTTGGAATTTGAGATGGGCATGCAGGGGGAACTGGTTTGTTTGCTCATAGAGGGTGCAGGTATGTGTGAGTCTATAGGCACCAGAGATGAATCAGCAAGCTTTATGTAGAGTGACCTTGACCCAATCCAGGGATGTGGCACTGGATGCACCATAGATGGTAGGCCATAGTCTATGAGAGGAAGGATGGTGCTGGAGACAATCAGTCGCTTGGATTCATGGGTGAGGTTTAGTCTATGTCAGAAAAGTGCTCCAAGTTTCCTGTTGGTGATATCTGTGATGTTATCTTTGTGTTTGAAAGAGATCAGTGTTTCATCAAGTGTGACACCCAGACACCTAAAGGAATGAACCTGCCCCAGGGTGAAGCCAAATGCAGTGCATACTACCAGGGGTGGCATTCTATTTGTAAGGTATGGGCCAACAAATAGCATCATTTTGGGGGGTTTTGTAACTGACTATAAACTTGTTACTTTGGAACCAGTGCTCGAGAAAGCAAAGCTGTTTCGTTGGGTTCTATGGAGAGCCTCGCTGGGGCTGCTGTTACAGATACAGCATCATCCGTGACACAGGAGTAATTTAGAGTGGGTGCAGGCCTTGGGTAGTTCAGTTATGAAGAGACTAAATATGAGAGGGCCAAGAATGGATCCTTGGGGAACTCCAACAGAGACATCTCTAGCGTCCGACAGTATGCTGTCAATCTTTACTCATTGAGGGCAACCTGTAAGGTAGCTACGGAACCAATACACTGATTCAGGGGAGAGGCCTAGGTTGTGAAGTTTATTCAGTAACAGTGTGTGACTGACCAGATCAAATGCTTTCATGAGGTTAACATATGTGACGGATGCCAACCAGGTGACTGTTATCGAGAGCATCAGGTATGAAGTTAGTGTATCCTAAAAGGGTAGTGTTGGTGCTGAGACATTTTCAGAAGCCATGCTGCTGGCTACAGAGGATAGTATGTTTGTTAACTCACTGGGTCTGGGTGGCCATTTTGGGTCAGGTTCAGCAAAGGATGGTTCACGCCACATATGCGCTACTGGACCCAATGAGTACTCAACCATTTGGTCAGAGATTATCCTTTCAGGGCTTTGGACAGTGGTGACAAGGATGGAAATTGGTCTATAGTTGTTAACACAGGTGCGATCTCCCCCTTTGTGGACTGGGGTGGCTGTTGCAGCTTTCCAGATTTTGGGAAATTGTGAAAATTGTAGAGAGAAATTGAAGATCTTTGTGATGGGTTTAGTTAGCTCATGTAAGGACACAGCTAGTAATTTCATGTCCACTGTGCCATTCCCCACCCTTGTCTTACGTAACACTCTTTTGATATACTTTACAGTATCTCTATGGGTGATGAGTTTGAAGTAGAAATTTGCGCGATCTGAATTGCCCAGCCCTGGGTTATTACTGTAGGTATGTGTAGGCATTGTGTCAGCAGGCAATACTGAGCTGAGGTCCATAAAGGCTCTGATAAGGGTGTTGGCTATTTCAGCTGGTGTGCGGAAAGCTATTTGATCATCTATAAGTAAGGAGGGGGAGGATGTATCTTTGCCGCCTAGGAGATCTTTGAATTTATCCCAGAATTTGTGGGCATTGCTGCTGTTCTCTGCAGTATGCAACCTTTCTTACCCTAACTGCCCTAGTGCACTTGTTACATCACTGGTTACCGCCACCTCTGAAAGAGTCAGTTTGGCTCACGTAGTGGATAAATGCCCTCAATGTCTATCTATGGAGATTTGCTTCTTCCGGAGTTGCAAGAGGTCTAGGGAAAAACAGAGGAAGTGTTGCTGGTTGATTCATTAAATTCATACACTACCCTGGACAAAAATTAGTGTCCTAAAAGTACAAGCTGTGAGAAGGACGCAAATTGCACAGAAAAGGGCCAATTATGTGGCATTAAGGGCAAACAATACCGATATGCATGAGAAATAGTACAAAAATCTCAAAACAAGAACACTGACAGGGAGCTAGCGAGCAGATAAGGAAGATCAGTGGGAAGGGTAGCACTGTGATTGGGGGGGCATCGCAATATGCCTCAGGTAGATTGGAGCACCCCAGCCACCTCAAGTGCCAGGGAAAAGATCCTTCTGGGGACGTTCCAGGACAGCTTCCTGGTGCAGATGGTAAGGGAGCCAACCAGGGAAGGTAACATTCTGGACCTTGTGCTGACAAATGGGGAGCTTGTCATGGAACTGGGGGTGGAGGATCCACTGGCAGGGAGTGACCACCACACAATGTGGTTCTCACTCAGTATGGGTAAGGAGGCTGCCAGTACCAGGACAAAGGTGTTGGACTTCAGGCGGGCAGACTTTGGCAGGATGAGGGACATAGTAGCAGAGCACCTAGCAAGCATCCGCCCACATACGGATGCTAATCAGAAATGGGAAATTATCAAGCTCGGCCTTGCAGAGGCCACTAGATCATGTACAAAGAGTCAAAGTAAAAAAGGCCAGATCCAGGACGCCAAGCTGGTTAAGCAGGGAAGTATTAGAAAAGGTGAGGGATAAGACAGCAGCCTTCAGAAGATTTATAAGATCCAAACACGGGAAGGACAGGGAGGAGTACATGAAGAAATCAAGGGAAGTGAGCAGAGCAGCCAAGCCATCAAGGGAGTGGAGGCTGGCACAAGGTATCAGAGAAGGAGAAAAGGATTTCTTCAAGTACACTAGGGAGAGGAGGAGCTGAAAGGATTAAATTGTTAGAATTAAGAAATATGATGGGTGGGTAGAAAAAGGGGAGACCAGGCAGAAGTGTTCAATGACTACTTCTGTTCTGTGTTTACCAGGGAGAAGCTTGGGCCAGTGCCACAGGGGATGGTGGTGGTGGTGGTTAACAGATGGGGAAATCCCAGCGAACAGGGTGATGGAAGGCCTAAACGCCCTGTGGGTAGATAAGGCGCCTGGCCCAGATGGCACACCCAGGGTTCTGAAGGAGTTGGCAGAGGTCCTGGCAGAGCCACTAGCAGACTATTTCAATATTTCACTGGGAACTGGGTGCATCCCCAGGACTGGAGGATGGCACGTGTGGTGTCGCTCCACAAGAGTGGTCCCAAGGATGAACCAGGCAACTATAGACCAGTCATCCTTACATCTATTGTGGGGAAGCTAATGGACACTATCCTTTAGGAAAGGCCAGTAACCTTTCTGGAGGTGAATGGTCTCCAGGACAACAGACAGCATGGGTTTGTCTCAGGAAGATCTTGTCAGACCAACCTGGTGGACTTTTATGACTGGGTGACTAGGGTGCTCGACAGGGGCCAAGCAGTGGATGGCTTGTATCTAGACTTCAGCAAGGCCTTTGATTCAGTGCCACATGGGAGACTGCTTAGCAAGTTGAGATACCAGGGAGCAGGGGAGAAAATGGTGTAGTGGATCAGGAACTGGCTGAATGATAGGAAGCAGAGGGTAGTCATGGGGGGGGGTCTCTCTCAACTCCAAGAGCCGTAACCAGTGGGGTACCACAGGGCTTGGTACTGGGTCCAGTGTTGTTTGGCATTTTCATTGCTGACATCTCGCATGGGATTAAGAATAAGATCATGTGAAATCAGTTTTCAGGACAGTTTGAGGAAATGACGGTGACACTATTCATGAGCAGAGGTCCTAAAATGCCTATATTGAAAATTTGGTGCCGAAAGTCCATACAATGACTGTGTTGCAAGCGTGCATTGCGCAGTTTCCATGCATTCTTGTAACTTCATCAATCTGCAATATTTTCATGCCACATTTTCACCACTGGCATTTGTGCACATCTCCTTATCAACAGTCCAGCTGCCATTTCTCACAGCCTGCCCAAAACGTCTTTCCGCAGCTGTGGCGCACAATGGCATGCTCGCTGTGCAAAATCACCTTTTGGGACACATTAACAAAATCACAGCACTATGCATCTCTAGCTCCACCACTCCCACTGCCAATGCCAGCGCGACAATATTCACCATTGACAAATGCTTGTTAAAGCCAGGGTCAATTTGAGGCATAAGCGAGTTGACAGTGTCCCTTTAAAGAAGAACTCTGCTGAACCTGTAAAGTTGTTTTATCCAACAGAAGCTGTTTCTTAAGTACTGGTCCCAGTTCTGTTATCGTTCCATCTATACGGGCCTACTAGTAGACTCTGTGGGTGTTTCTGATTTCCTGCATGCTCTGGTGTTAAGTACCATTTTAGAAGTACATAATGTACTTCATCTTCCTCTTAACCATAGAATATTTTAGTAGAACATGGGGGAACAAGAGACATAAACGGCATCATACACTTCTAAAAATGGTACTTACTACCATTATGTAAATCAGAAACACTCACAAGGATAACTAGAAAGCCTGCAGAGATGGAACAGTATCAGAAAGGAAACTAGTGTTTATGAGTCCGATTTATGATGAAAAGCACTTACAGGTTCAGTGTAGTTCTTGTAAGTTTCACATGAAAATGAGAGCTATTTTCATTACACTTCATCTACAGCTGGGGCTAGTTCTGGAAATAAAGTCCTATTGCTATGTGTGACGTCACAGTAATTTCATATAGCAACCTAGGGTACTGCGTGTTACAATCGGGGATTATGGCTTTGGTATCAAGATAAGCCTTAGCTGTAAGTGAACTATAAACAGCAAAGATTCAATTTTCATGTAAGTTATGATTAGAAACTTCAAGGGGTGGAGTTCTAATGATGTCAAGTGTTATTTGCTTTTAGCTGTTGACCACAGCCCCTCTTTTAATCCCCCAGTGCTTTAATTCTGCTAGCTGTAAAATTGGAGTGAAGCAGGAATCCACTGTAAATAAGATGCTGCAACTCATTACTGGGGACAAATCAATTTTTAAAGAGCCCCAGGGGAATCTTGGAAAAACAAGCTATAGACACATTTCAGCTTATATTCCATACATCTCAAGTATTTGTCTTCCATTTTTCTTTACAAATATGCACATTAACATGAGTGTAATGACATACGGTGGATTCCAGAGACAAAACATGTTTATAGACTCCTGTATCTGTTGTACAGAAACTAGGTTATCTGTCCAACATGTAATCTTTGACTGCCTCTTAATGGAAGCTGAGAGAAAGTGTTGGATTTTCTCAATTTTAATAGCAAATAATTACATTGTCTGCAGAGCTGACTGTATTTAAATATTGCTTTTTAGCAATCAGAATCAATTATATTAGCTATGGACAACTTGCCTTGAGAGCACTGACAAAGTTAACAAAAAAAACTATAGGGGTACTACTTTTAGAGAACCTGCTTTATACATGCATATCTGCACATGCTATTTTCCAATCTCCTTGTAAGATGATGGTTTTGAACATTTTGTACATGGCAATTTCGGTATTTTATTCCTCCTGAGCAGGGCAGGTATTTCATCTACCCCTGCCCCATCCACTGCAGTTGTCTCTGCCACCTCCGATGTCATGGGTTGTATCTTCTGTAGGATCCACCCCCAAGGGCCAGGAGGGGAGGGCGTCCCCCCGAGACACATCTAGATGTGCCCTGGACCCAGAGCGGCAGAGCGAGCTGGTGGCTGGATGGACAGGGCATCATTTAGCCTGTCCTCCCTGATTTTCCTAATTTTTTCTCCTTGGCCAGCCATGAACATGCAATGAGCGTGTTGTGTGAGCTCTGCCTCCATGGAGATGCCCCAGTGCTCTGAATGTGGTGTCACCCACACTGTGTGACCACCCGCACCTCCACCTGGATTCTTCCAGGTGGCGGTAGAGTGGCAGACCACAAATCCCCACCCAGCCCCCCTTCTCGAGAGAGGAGAGCTGTCCTCCTGATGCTCAAGCCTCCATCCTCTGGTCAACCCCAGGCAACCCATGTTCATTCTTGAACATGGATCACACCTGCGTTGCAGGAAGTAAGGTGCATATAGTGCCTCATCCCTCCATGCCACTGGACTGGCTTGTCCCTACGTTTTTTTTATTTGTGTGTATATTTGATTCCTATTTTTTTCTGTATTTATTTGTTTCATGCAATAACAGTGCATAATTGCATGCAGTTTGTTCAATAAAAGTGAAATTTAACATTAAAACAAGATCATTGCCCCCTAGATTTCCTCTGCTCTGGTTGCTTGTCTACAATGACATCATAATCCTCTGCTCAGACATCATAGTCACCTGCCATGGAGATGACCGTGCCACACATGGAGAACTATGATAACGTGCAGCCCGAGCAAATGGCATCTAATGGACGCTGATCCTGTTTTTATGTGAGTGTATGTTGTTATAAAGAAAAAATGGAAGCTACATGCAATATGTAATTTTTAAAATGAAATATGTGGGAAAATATGTTTCTTTATAAGTCCAAAGGAGTTACAGAAAAATCCAGCACATGCACTGTAGAAGCTGTGGTAAAACACATTTTATTAGATTTAGACACTCGCATCAAGGGAAAACTGCCCCGTGCACATTCGCCCACCTAAGGACTTCATCAGGGGCTGCTAAATCAATCAAATCTGACCCTGTTTATGGTGTCAACCGTAATTCAACATATGCAATATGTGAGAAAGAATAAGCCCCATTTAGCATAACAAATTAACATATTTTACTGGATCCAGTAAAATATGGTTATAAATATAAGGCAATTATTCAAATTAAATTAAATTTATTCATGCTTTTCTGAGAGCTCTCCATTTGGTATTATTCCTCTGTTATATAATTTTGCAGCCCTTGCATTGGTCATCAAAGCTATCATTATAGTAGCCATCAGGAAAATGGTAAATTATCCCTGATACTGAATTGTAACAGTCTTTTAAAGTTTACCTTGATGTCTGTTGGACACGGAACAATTTTAGGGCCCTATATTCAAAACTTTGCCCCAGGGCTAAATTAGCACTGCCTGGCATACTAAATTAGCCCATTATCGCCCTATATTCAAAAGGATAGCCCGGTGCTAAACCTGCTGAATATAGCATGCTAAGGAAGCCGGGCAGTCTGGGCTGGGAGTGCAGTGCAAACATAGCCCAGGAATAAGACAGCTCTGAATATAGCAACCAGGAAGTGCACACCACAACAGCTGCTACATTCACAGTGACATGAAGGAAGGTAGAGGTGCACTATGTGGCCAATGTGTGTGCCAGCAAATGCATGGACCCAGTGCAGCTGCAAGCAGCAGTGCATGTGAAAGTACATTGTGCAAAAATGTACAATAGTTCCAAAATGTTTGCATGGCGCTAACATGTTTGTGCAGGTTTAGTGTGGAGCTAAGCTGTTTGCCCGGTGCAATCACATTTGCCTGGGGCTAAATTTTACTATATTCAAACATGACATGCAAATGAGCCTACTTAGGTAGTCTCTGGGCAAAGATCCAGATTAGCATCTCATTATAATCTGATTTGCACGCAGTTTGCCCAGCGTTACTGCAGGGTCCCACAGCTCCACCTGTAGGTCAGTCTGGAAGTATAGGGTCTGGCCAGGTCTGCCCACAGCTCCATCTGTAGGTCAGTCTAAGAGTGCATGGTGGTAGCTGCAGGCTACATTTATACAGTACAGCATAGCATAACGTGCCCCAGGGGACTACACAGCACAGGCACAGGTGGTGGTGGTGTGGCATGCAATAGTCAAACTATAGGTCCTGCTACAGTGCACAGCAGACACTAAAGTAGTAAGGGAGGGAGTGTGATGGACATGCCCTGTATACAGTGACAGGCCCAACTTGCAGGTGTTTACTGACAGTGGACATTATTGTTATGCTGTTGTGTGACTCACAGATGCCACACCACTGGCATGGGATGCTCATAGTAACATACACACGGTGGCTGTGTGTGCTGTGGTGTCAGTACAGATGTGCGGTATGTGGCTGGGGGGGGCACATACAAGCAAACAGCCACACCGGTGTTGGGGTATTCCCAGCACTGGCCCATGTGCACTGCATGAAGTGACCCAGCCTTGTGGCCACACCCAGTCTGTGGTGCAGCCTGGCCACTTGTACACCCTCCCCTCAACACCCTCCATGCCCACAGTGCTGCATGTGTGTGCTGGCATCTGTTGGTGTCCATTGAAGGGTGGTCTGCAGGTGTTTGCTGTATGGCTGCACTGCCATGGTGTCCACTGGGAGCTGGGTCACCACTTGCTGCTTGCCATGGCTGGGACTGGAGGCAGATGATGGCATCATTGTGATGCCATCAGTGAGCAGCATGTTTCCTGTATGTCTGGCTTATTTCTATGTGTCATACTTATTGGTTAGGGTCATGCGAAGCTGCGCAAATGTCATGCAAAAGCCGCACAAAGCCACAAAGACATGCAAAGCTGGTTTGCCCAGGGTTAAGACTACCTTTTCCTGGGTGGCAATCTGCACCATGCAATGTGTTGTGCCAATGTTGCACAAAACCACTTTGTGTGGTGCTATGGACTGAATATAGTATTGTGCTGACATGCCCCCTCAGTTAACCCCTTGTATACATTATGAGTTTACCCGGCGCTAATGCAGTTTGTGCGTGCTATTTGCCCTTTTGAATACAGCGGACCCACACTAACCCAGCACTAAACCAGAGCAAAGTTTTGAATATGTGGCCTTTAATTTGTTCTTTTTCACATACTGCATGTGTTTAATTATGGTTGGCACTATAAATAGGGTTAGATTTAATTGATTTAGCACACTCCTGATGAAGTCCTTACGTGGGCGAATGCACATGGGGCAGATTTCCTTGTTAATATCTAGATCTAATAAAGCACATTTTTACCACAACGTATTAGTGTGAGTGCTGGATTCTTCTATAACTCTTTAAGGCTTGTACCTGGATCTAGCAGCACTGTTGGGAGCGTTTTTATCAGTGCATCAGTGTTTTTTTCCTTTTTTTCTTTATAAGTTGCCCAGTGTCATTAAGGGATCTTTAAATCATATGAAATTTACTTATCATTGCATGTTGTATAATGCAATATGTATTTTGTCCCTAGGTGTTCAAAGGACATATCAGTTTCATTCTATATTTTTGATATCCTACAAAAAAACAACGTGCATGTCAATCCACTAGTACCCATTATTAGGGATGTAAGTTTGTCATGGCAGTCATGCACGTCATTGATTCCATGACGTTTGATCTTTATTCAGGACTTCCATGACTTTCACTAGTGTCATCAGAATGTAGCAAAGATGACAGTGCCAGAACATTTACTACTGTTTACTAATGATTCCATGAACAAACAATGAGTCATTAAAACCTCATCCATGACAAACTTACATCCCTACCCATTATATGTATTTGCAACACAGTTGTTAACAGCATATACAGTAGTGAAGAACAGAATGTGGGGAGTGATCATTTACACATATAGAATATAAACTTTGGCATAATCACACTAAGCTTTAAAAAAAGAAAGCACAAGCTTTTTCCATAAGGTTCTTAAACCTGCATTGTAGGATTATTTTATCAAGTAGTTTTTATATTTTGTTCATTCATTTCTTTTGCTGATGTATTAACTAATATTATATGACTACTATTGATGCTGAATTGTTGCCCCTAGACATGGATGCAAATGGGGCTTATTTCGCAGCCCATCTCTCATGGGGAACAATGAATAAAACAATATGAGGGCATTTCCAGGAAAGGTACTGTACCTCCTCATCTACCAGTTCAGGTGTATGGTTTGGAGAGCTGTACAAAAAACAAACAATTTGAATAGTTCTTCTCTCCTAGCATTCTTTTACAGATCCCTTGCACTACTCTTCCTACAAACTGCCTCTTTGTGAAGCTCATCCCACTTGTTCTAAACATTTTTTGGGTCTCCTCATGTCAAATATCAGTTGTACCCTTCTTTGCACTTTGTCCCAGAAATAGCAGTCCTCAATCCTCACTTTGCCCGTCGAAGGTCAGGTGTTCCATTTGCTATATTCCATTCCATGCAAACTGGTCCTCCATTCTTGCGTTAGCTATCAGATATCGAACACAATGCATAATGAGCCAAGTGTCAGGACTCCGACATCCAGGTGTCAATTAGCAGCCATCAGGTTTCACAAATCACTCATCTGCTATCAGCAGGTAGGAACTGGATATTAGGTGTCAGGAATCTGACATTGAGGCAGAGTTTCAAAAACCGTGCCTTGTGGGGAGTTTCATTACAAGTTCTGTCTAATGCTCAGATGCCAGCTGTGTATCACATGTTCAAAGTGACCCTCAGGGCAAACAGATATTTTGAGCTTGCAGCAGAAGTTCAATGCTTGCACTGATTTTGCACATCAAAGGACAAACTGCACCTTGCAAAATATAAGGTTTTCAAAATACTGTAGATGCAACAGCAGTTTACCTGTTAGAGTTTCCATATTCAGACAAAAACACATGAAATCACGTATTTAAGGAATGCCACATCTACTGCTCAACCTAGGCACCTACTTCAGCCGCAGTTGTGGCATATTTTATCGAAAATGGTCATGCAGGCCTTGTTTTGTAATCACAAGCTCTTAAGCTACAAAGGTAAAAAAAAATACATGTTGCATCAAAATGTGACACGTAACAGTTTTTGCTGATTTGCATAATAAATTGCAGCAACACTGAGCTACGTGCTGATACACCTTGAGGCCCAGCACTCAGAAATGAGGTACCAAAAGATGGCTGTCAGGAGTTACTACTATAAGCAGGTATCAAGACTCAGAATTAATCAGCTATCAAGGGAGACAGTCACAAAGGTCTAACAACCTAGCTAGAAGTTTTTTTTAACACTTAATTAGCAATTTTGATTAAATAGCATGCATTTAAAATAACAACAAATGTGATTCACAAAAACTGAATGCTTGTCACTAGCCTGTAACAAAAGTGTGTTCCCAGATTGATTTGGCATTTTCGCTTTAATTGCTGGGCAATTTTAAAGGGTTTTCCTGTAGATTACATTGTTTCCTATGGAAGCTGAATTGTTTTGTTTTCCTATATAGCCAATGAAAGTCTACGGGATCTATTTCCCTGTAGATGACTCGATTTCTCAGTAACACTACAGGAATCCCTGTAGATCTGGGAGCCCTGCAAAATTTGTTAATCAAGCTTAAACTTACAAATGCGCATTTGCATAACATAGATTGAGTAGTCAATAGGTAAACAGTGGTTCATCAGGAAAAGTGTATCTTTTTTAAGGACATTTTCTTCTTTACTATAGAACACTTGGGGCACAAATTTCAGACAGCAATAGATCGCCGCAGGAGACTTGCAGCAGGGGGCTGGATGCAAGCAGTGACATGCAGCAAGCACCACGGCAGTTCTAATTTTCCTAACAACACAGCTGCAACTTCCTGCCACAAGTCCCATGTACCGAATGCAGGACTCAGACCTGCTCCCCTCGGTCTACATTTGCAGCATTGGGGCAACAGTTTTACGGGATTTGAGCAAAACCTTTGGCGCAAGCTACCTTAAAGTGAATAGATTGTCACACCTACTAAACATACTAAAATTGGGGCCAAAATGCAGCGAACCATTAGGCACAGCTGCGGCAAACTTTGAGGTGGCTGCAGGGCTTGACACAAACCCAACATCCACCTTCTAAAATTGGGCCCTTAGTCTACATCAAAGGCAATAATCAAAATCTGCTGCCCAAACGTAGACGGGAAAAGTCAATAATCACATGTCTTATGAGTAGGGCCACTGGAAAATTGTGGAAATTTTACCCAAATATGTGGGGACTTTTTTGTAAAAATTGCTGGGGTTCACTATACATCCCCACTGCCCCCTAATAAATATTTTATTGTTTGCTGCAGCATGTATTGATCACATAAATTGTTAGATAAATGTATTGCCACTTGTAAATGCTTTTAATATGAAGAAATGTGTGTTTTTGAAATGCACTGCAAATTAATCATTATGTAGCATATCTTCTAAAAATCAAGACATCTAAGTCATACAGTGCTAATTAGATTTTATTCAGTAATTTACAGTTAGTCTGCACTGAATACATCCTGAAACAACATATTTTGCCAGTTTCTAGATGTTAAATAATGAAGCCTGTTTAAACTACTTGCTTTGGTGCAAGAAATAAATAAACAGATAACCAGGGTGCCTAATAAAGGTCTAGTACATGTAAAGTACCCTTTAAAGTCACATGATAAAAGTATCAAATCATGTCAGTAGCTTTTCATTACATCATACAATAGTTGTCAATACATTGTACTTTTGTTCTACTCGGTTTGCAGTAATTTTACTTGGGTGGCAATTATTTTGTCCATTTGAAGGTAACTGTTTAACTACACTTTACCTGTTCAGCGTGTTTTCAGAAATGTTTGCTTTTTGTAGGCTTTGTATGTGAGTATGCAGTTGTGGCAGATTGACATGTAAGGAATCACTGTCACCAACCCCCTCAGAAGCACATGCAAGCTTATAATCAGCAGGGCCACCCAAACTCCTGACACATTTGTATCAAAATCCTTTCAGATCGAAAATATTTATACAAGGAAAATCTACCCTACCATTCAAAAACAAGTATTGTGGTTAAGGCTTCATTTAGGTGAATGGGCACTTGCACCTCTTCTCACAACTATTGTTTCAGTCTCTGTGTCAGCAAAAAGTCCTTTGATAGTCTGCTTTAACACAGATTTTAAGTGTTAAAGTCTACATATACAAGACCAGAGGGTTTTGAAACCAAAGTAGGGAGGTGTATCACATGAAATTCTCCCTGCTGCAACATCAACTACTTGAAAAGAAACTACTATTAAATGCCAAGAAGACAATGGCTATGTTCTTTTCCACCAATATATATTCTACCACTCTCTCATCAAACATTCTTCCCCAACTATCCACCATCCTTGGAGAAAAACTTGATTATGTGGATAAATTCAAATATCTAGGGGTATGGATTGATAATAGATTTGATTACGCTCAACATGTTGAGGAGCTCCTGAAAAAACTCAGACAGAGGCTTGGCCTATTCTTCAGAATCAAACATTATCTAACCAAAGAGTCTAAACAGAGACTAATACAGGCATCATTTCTATCTCTCATCGATTATGCAGATTTCCTTTATGGCCACTGTACTATGTCCTATTTAAGTAAATTGGATACCTTGTACCACAGAGCTCTAAGATTCATCACAGATCTTCCTTTCAACACTCATCACTGCTCTCTCTATAATGCTGTTGGCTGGACATCCTTACACCTTAGGAGGAATAAAAATGCTGCACTATGGATTTACAAGCTCTGTCAAACAAACTTCCATCTTATATTTCTGATTGCTTTACCCTGGCTACACCTAGATCATATGCCCTAAGAAGCAATAACCTTATCACCTTTGAAGATACCTAAAGCCTGTACCCGGCATGGGAGATCTGCAATCAGCTACTTAGCATCTACCTGGAATTCTCTGCAGAAGACCCTAAAGTTGAACACCTTCATCCCTATAACATCCTTAAAAAGCTCTTCATAAGTCTCTTTCCTGAGATATGCAACTGCTTTCATTAAGCCTAGTCCCTCTTACCCTTTACCCCCCTTTTTTCTTTCTATCACAGTTTATATACTTTTCTAAACTTAGCTACAATATACCCTAAAATCCATTGCCATTCCGCTTTTTTTATCCCCCCATTTCTACTTGCTTAAGTATCTACCCAATTACAACACAACCTGACCAATTCCACAATCCCAATACCTTACAGTCATCTGGGTCAAACCTGTCTGAATTATTTTGTTTTGTGGTCCAAAATCATTAGCTACCTTGCTTGTATATACGTTTTTTTATTACTGTAGCTGTTTATTTATATTTAAGTCTTTGTTTCTTTCTCTGTATTTGTTTATGTATGCTACTGTACCTTATTTTGATCTTGACCTATCAGGTCCATCTTGTAAATGAGCTTCGCTCAATGATGTCCGCCTGAATAAATAAAGATTTTGATTGATTGATTGATTTTGATGAAAGCAGTCACATTTGACCCTTCTCACCTCACACTGTACTGTTTTGGTCAAATCCAAGTCTGTGTACTAAATTGTTAGCATATCTGCTTGAGAATTGAAACATTTTTATATGATTTCAGTCAAAAATTCCATAAATGTAAGAAATTGCAAGAAATTGTGAATTTTGTGGGGAGAAGGGTGAAAATTGTGGAAAAATTGGGCCCACAATTTTCCAGTGGCCCTGCTTATGAGGCTGTGGGTTTTGTTATGTGAAAGTCACGTATTAAAGGTCTGTTTATGCAAAGCACTCTGCACTGGTGTGAGTGTTGCAGAGCTGCGGATCCGCTGCCAGAGGATATGTGTAGACACCTTTGGGAGCATTGTAAGCTGATCCATTCCGGCTGCTGTGGAACTCTGCAGTGATGGGGAACTGAAACGATGGAGTTTTAAGTCCCTGCGTGAATGCTTCACGTGACCTAAAGTGATGCATTTGCAATGTTGGAAGGCAGCAGAGTGACATAAATTAAACATGGAGGGGGAAGGAGCTAGGCTGCCTGCAACACTTCCACAGTTTCTGCACCGCTCCACAGCCCATGTTTGTGGAGGCACTGGAAATGGCGACAACAGTACCCTTCTCACACAGGTGCTGTTATAGGCCAAAGCTGTGTGTGTACAGTATGTGTTGGTGTGCGTATGTGTGTGTGGGTGTGTGTGTGTAAATCCACCTATAGACATACAGGCCAGTACCTGCATGATACACATCTGATTCTACAAAATGGGTGCATACATCACAGGTAAAGTATAGGAAACAGTTTTGAACCACAAATGTTGACCAGCAAGACCAAGAATGCCCCCCTACAAAGCAATACAGTATATACTGTATGTACTGTACAGTGGCATCTGCCAGAATCAGAGATTCCTGCATGTCAAAGGGGATTAACTGCAATTGAAATTGCATTGTTTTGTGCATCCTAATTTTCAGGTGAATCGACCTCATTATGATGGTCCAGAAATAGGGGTTTAACATAGAGATGCTTACTCAGTCCCAACATACAGGTGCTAGTCTTCCTATATAATATCCCTGGATGCAATAGCCTGAAATCTGGCATGCACATTCTGGGGTCCAGGATCTCCACATCCTGAAATGTGATAATGATCAGGTCAGCTGTTTAACAGTTCCTGAAGGTTGAAAATATAAACGGACCCAAATTAAGAATTTGTTTGCACACCTATGGCTCAGAAACCATGGACAGTTAAAATCTGACACTTTATGATTCATTATAGATAGGCACAATGAGATGCATTTATTGGTTTCAATGAAAAATGTTTAGTTTGAAAAATATTTTCAAAAGAAAAGGCCATTGTCATGCATGAGCAGAATGTTTTTCAGCATTCAACTCATAAGGGATTTTTTTCACAACACCAGCAGCTTCCATTGTTGTGACTCGAAAACTGTTAACATGAGCCATTTTCATGACTGTCAACAGCCTCAAGCCCCCTGTCACCCAACCCAGCTGTATATTATAATGACCAGCATTACGTGCCCATCCCTGCTACCAGCCCCCCCAGTTGTCTATTTTTTTAAGAATTTACACTGATGGTGTGTGGTCAACCTCCTAACTGGCCAAGGTGTTTGATGCAATGACCAATGCACCTGTATCCCTTCTCTCGCCCAACCCTGCTGTATATTTTAATAACTGGCAGTGGGTGCTCAACCTCCCCGTCGATCAACCAATTTTAAGTATTTTACACCAGGCCCAGATATTCAAACTGTGCCATTTTATGGCGCAAGCCCCTGCACCACTTAAAATTGTTGCACAGGGGTGTGGCCAGGGTGATATTCAACAGAGTTGCGCAATGGCGCAACTTCTTTGAATATCGTCCCCTGGCCATGCCCACTGTGCATGGTGCAGTGGAACTTCACCAGTGCAAGTGGTCAGAGTGGAGCACTGAGATGCGGTGGTGCAAGTTCCATTGCGCCATGCAAAGCACCTGCGATATTCAAAGGGTGACATGCAAATGGGGCCACAATTTATGCAGGTGCAGGGAGGCATTCGGCATCTGATTATGGCCCCATTTGCATGCCATTAGCATGGGTAGGCGCGATCCTCGACGACTTTGCACCTGGCACCCTGCCAGGCAGCAGTCACCGGGACCAACACACCCTGCAGCCCGATCGGGCATAACAGTGTTCTCCCATTAGCCCGATCACGGGCATAACTGAAACTCCCCTGAGTAGCCCGACCTGGGCAGAACAGTATTCTCCCCGGAGTAGCCCGATCGCGGGCAGAACAGTGTGCTTCCCCATTAGCCTGATCGTGGGCAGAACAGTATTCTCACCTCCCAGTAGCCTGATCATGGGCAGAACAGTATTCTTCCCCCCAGTAGCCCGATCGCGGGCAGAACAGTATGCTTCCTAAAGGAGCTTAATATGTATACCCTTGAGGAAAGAAGGGAGAGGGGGGACATGATAGAAACTTTTAAGTACCTCAGTGGAATCAACAAAGTCCAAGAGGGTAGCATCTTTCAGAAAAAGAGACTTGCAAGAACAAGGGACACAATTTAAAGATAAAAGGAGAGACGGTTCAGGGCAATGTGAGGAAGTATTATTTCACAGAGAGGGTAGTGGATGCATGGAACAGCCTTCCTGAGGAGGTTGTGGGGTCTAAAACTGTGGGGAATTCAAAATGCATGGGACAGACATAAGGCAATTCTTGTGGGGGTAGGAAGAAATAGGCTGTTGGTTAACTAGGATCTGCGGCCTATCCTGTAGGTGAGAAATGGGCAGACTAGATGGGCCATCGGTCCTTATCTGCCATCAAAGTCTATGTTTCTATGTTTCTCCCCCATTAGCCCGATCGCGGGCAGAACAGTATTCTTCCCCCAGTAGCCCGATCGCAGGCAGAACACTATTCTTCCCCCAGTAGCTTCGATCACGGGCAGAACAGTATTCTCCCGAGTAGCCCGATCGCGGGCATCAGACCTCCCTCCAAGTGCAATATCCCTGGTGGTCCAGTGGACCGTGATTTGCCTGATTGTGGCGGCATCCTCACCCCCATGTCCGAAATCCCTGGTGATCTAGTGGCTCCCACCCACCCACCCACGGAGCCCCATCACCCGCCCCCACCGTCAGCTGGTGGGCGGATGCATCCCACCACACCGCCGCCCGCTGACTGACAGCCCAGGCTGCATGCCCAGTTGATTCAGAGATGAGCCAATGGGCATGCAGCCCATACCGTACAAGTCAGTCCAGATATATGAATGAATGAGGTTTTCAGTAAGGGAGCCCACCCCTGAAATAATGTGCCATCCTGGTGGTTTCTGGGGGTCCTTGTGTACCTTTCATAGGAGATAAAATATAGGGACAACAGGGAACTTCTGAAATGGGTACCTGTATTCCTGTTCAATAATCACTCTACGAGATCTGTAAGAGAGCAGAAGATTATTCAGTTTAGTTTGATACAACAAAGTGGGGTCTGTGTCTAACATTTTGTAGTGCTCAGTGTTTTGCAGTTGAGCCAGAGCACCATGTTTCTTTTGTGTTCACCTACTGTAGATATGGGTAGGGAAAACATACCCACTAAGACTAAAGTACTGGACTTTAGAAGGGTGCACTTTAGGAAGATGGGCGAATTGTTAAGAATGTGCCTGATGGGCATCAGGGCAGATATGGGGGTTGACCAAAAGTGGTCCATCATTAAGCAAGGGATATTAGCTGCAACAGAGGAGTGTGTGAGGCTCAGAGGGAAAACTCAAGGATCAGAAAACCTAGCTGGTTTAGTACTGAGGTTGCCCAGGCAGTAGGAGACAAAAGGGTAGTCTTTAGGAAATCCAAGAAAACCAATAGGGAAGAGGACAGGGCTAGCTAGCTAAAGATGGTTAGTGAAACAAGCAAAGTAGTCAGGTGAGCTACAGCTAAGCAAGAACATCAATTAGCAGAGAGAATTGAGAAGGGGAGAATGCCTGCTTTCATATATAAGTGAAAAAAGGGATAAGAAGGTTGGGATAGTTAGGCTTCAAAAAGAGAACAGGTGGGTGGATGAGAATGGTAAAAAGCAGAAGTGCTAAATGAATACTTTTGCTCTGTTCACCAAGGAGAATGATGGACCTGTGCCAACAGGGGGAGAAGATCACATGAGGAGGGGAGGCATGGAGATAGTAATAAGGGAAAAAGTGAGGAATGGACTGTTCGACTGAAGGTGGACAAATCTCCAGGTCCAGACGGAGTACATCCAAAGGTGCTCAGGAGTTGGCAGAGCAGCCTTGGAGCCACTGGCAGACCCGTTCAATAGTTCAACTGAGTCAGTTGTGGTACCACAAGATTAAAGGATGGCCCATGTGGTGCCCCTCCATAAGAGCAGGCCTGAGGATGACACAAGGAACTTTAGACTGGTCAGTTTGACTTCAGCCATATGCAAGCTCATGGAGACTATACTTACGGAAACATTGGTTGAGTATCTAGAGGAGCAGAGTCTTCATGATGCTAAGCACCATGGGTTTATGAAAGGGAGGTCGTGTCAAACAAATTTGATTGAATTTTTTGACTGGGTCACCAAAACAGTGGATAAGGGTCAGGCAGTGGAGCAGTGGACATCATTTACCTGTATTTTAGTTAAGCCTTTGATTTAGTGCCCCACAAAAGGCTGATTGGAAAAATTGGCAGATCTAGGGGTTGGAAAGAAGATGACAAGATCAGTGGAACATTGACTGGGGAGTAGAACCCAGAAGGTATTAGTTGGGGGAGGGGATTATCTAACACTAGACAGGTCATGAGTGGGGTTCCGCAGGGCTTGGCACTAAGGCCGGTGTTGTTCAATGTTTTTTTAATGATGTTGGGGATGATAAAAAGAACACAATGTACCTTTTTGCAAATGACACCAAGCTCTGTGATAGGGTGGACTCAGCTGAAGGGATACAGGACCTATGGGAGGATCTGAAAAACTTGAGAGGTGGTCAAGTATTTGGCAACTAGGATTCAGTGCCAAAAAATGCAAGGTTATGCATCTGGGAGTCACGAATCCCAGGATGGAGTACTATCTGGGAGGAGTCCAGTTATCTGTAACGGAAGAAGAAAATGATCTGGTTGTGATAATAACTATAGTAGTGACCTAAAGCGCCCACACTGTGCAGGAGAGTGGCAGCTAAGATGAACAAGATGTTGGGTGCATTACAGCTGGATTAGCAGAAAAGGGAGGTAATTTCACTGGTGAGGCCACATAAGGAGTATGGAGCACAATTCTGGTGCCCTTACCTTAAAAAAGACATTATCTTGCTGGAGAAGGTACAGAGGAGAGCAATGAAGAAGGTTGCAGGTCAGCAAGGGAAAACCTATGAGGAGAGGTTAGGAGACCTGAACATGTACTCACTAGAGGAGGGAGGGAGAGGATATGATACAGACTTTCAAATACTTGAAACAAATAAATAGGGTGGATAAGTAGGCTCTCTATAGGCTAAGTGGCAATCATAATTTAAAGGGGCATTGCCTTAAATTGGATGGCGGAAAGTTTAGAAGGGAATCTAGCAGGCATTTCTTCACTGAGAGGGTGATGGACAGTTGGAATGCACTGCCCGAAGAGGTGGTCTTGTTGACAACGGTGGGCAGCTTCAAAAAAGCGGTTGGATAGACATAAGGGGAAAGTATAGGTTATGGGAGGTGTGGGTGGAAAGGTTGGGAGAATTGGGGAGGGAGGCAGGGTCCATAGCTCAAGCTATGGACCCTGCAATTGCAAGCTGACTAGATAGGCCTAATGGTCTTTTTCTGCTGGCTAATTCATGTGTTCATATGTTCATGTGATTAGTGACTGTTAGTACTTCCCCTCCATCCTATACTCTGCTCCAGGGTTCCTATGTCCTAGATACAGGATTTTGCCTTTTTTGGCACTGAACCCAAACTGCTATGCCCTTGATCACTCCTCGAGTATCGCAAAATCCCATCGCATTCTCACTATTTACTCTGGACTGTCCATGCTATTGTAGATTTTGATATCATCTGCAAAAATGTTTACCTGCTTAATTCCATAATCAGTTTTCTGTGTGGCACTATGTTGAACACCTTGCTAATGTCCAGATAGACCATGTCTGCTATCCTCCCCAATCTATTTTCCTGGTCACCCAGTCAAAGAACTCCATCAGAGTCATTTGGCATGCCCCCCTCACCCTGTGAATACATGCTGCCGTTGGTCTTGCAGCCCACTGGTTTCAAGATACTCTTTCCTTTAACAGTGTTTCTGTTAATTTTCCCACCACTGAGATGAGGCTCACTGGTCTATAATTACTAGCCTTTCCCCTGCTGCTGTTCTTCAACAATACACAATATGTACAATAATATACATTACCAGAGCAAATGATAATGCAGGTTAAACAGCAGAAGTGCGAAGTACCCGGCACACACAAGACGGTAACATCACAAAATAGGAAATGGTAGGAGAGAGAGTAAGTAGAGGAGGGTGAGAAAGAGAGGCTGGGAGGTGAAAAGGTAAAGTAGTGGTGGAAGTAAAGAGAGAGGAGATGAGAACAGATTATGGTGTGGTAGGGTGGGGAAGAGAGTGTAGAGGATTAGGAAGGGTAGGGAGGGTGATTACTTGGGTGGGAATGAGTGAGAAGGAAGTAAGGGAGTGAGAGGAAGTGGTGGAGAGGAAGGGGGATGAGGTGGGATGGCGAGGAGTATAGAAGTCAGAGTAGACAAGAAGAAGTGTAGGGCAATGGGGCTAAGGGCATTCAGAGGAGGGGGGCAGTGTGGCCTTGGAGAAGAGAGGAGAGAGAGCGTTTGGAGGTGGCCGAATGAATTGTTAGTGGAAGGCAATTCCAAATATTAGACTGGTGGAAGGAGAAACCAGACTGGCCAGCTGGGGATTTATGAGAGGGGAGCAAAAGAGAACAATAACCTGAGTTGTGGAGAGAGTACGTGGAGGGGGTGTAATGTAAGGGAGAGGAGAGAGCTGAGGCAAGGAGGGAGCAAAATCAACCAGAATTTACTGTAGAAATAAAGGAGGCACAGTGGATGAGATGGCAGTTGTTCTAGAAAGGAAGGGAGGGAGAGATCAATGTACAGAGAACAGTGGTGAGTCCAGGGGGACAGGCCAAGGCAAAATGGCAAAAGGAGTGGAAGAGGGGATCCAGTCTGGTCAGGGTGGATTTAGGTGCAGCACCATAGACTAAGTCACCATAATCAAAAATGGGGAGGATCAATTTAGTGATGATGTCCTGGTGGACGGATATAGGGATACAGCTTTTAATCCTATAAATTGCACTGAGCTTAGGGTGGAGTATTTTTATACATGGCATCTATGTGCTGAGAAAAACCAAGCTGGCAGTCAAGCCAGACACCGAGATACTTAAATGAGGGTAAGTTGTCAGTTTTCCCCCATTGAGGGTGAGGAAGGTGGGGAGTGAAGAGAGTCTAGAAAGCCTCTGTCATCTGCTGAAACACATGAAGACCATTTCCTTAGCATTAAGGGATAGTTGATTAACCCAGAACCATTTCTGGACAGTGTCAAAATCAAGTTGAAGACTGGTTGTCAATTGTGATGGAGAAGAACAACAGGAAAACAGGACCATGTCATCTGCGTACATGTGGATGGATACAGAGGAGCAGGCTGAGGGGAGGTTGTTGCGGAATATGGAGAAAAGCAAAGGGCCAAGGACGGAACCTTGGGAAATGCTAGTGTGTATGGGTGGGGAGGGGAGAGAGTCTTCAGTTCTCACTGATTGAGATCTACATACAAGGTAGTAGTTGAACCACCTGGTTGCGGAGTCAGATAAACCCACTGATTTTAGTTTGTCCAGGAGAAGAGGGTGGGAGACAGTGTTGAAAGCTTTTGCTAGATTGACAAAGATGGCGGCAGTGAGGAGGCCTTGTTCCATGCCAGCATGGATGTAATCTGTGAGCCTGAGGAGAGAGGAGGCGGTGGTGTGATGTTCGCGAAAACCAGACTGGAAGGGGGGTGAAAGAGGAGGAGGAGTCAAGGAAAGGGGAGAGCTGAGATAAAACTATGTGTTGTTGAAATCTGGATAAGGTTGGGAGGAGAGAGACTGGGCAGAAATTTCCAGGAGAGGAGGAGTCACCTCCTTTTGGAAGGGGAATGACAGTTGCATGCTTCCAGGTATCCAGGATTGAGGCAACAGAGAATGATACATTGAGCAGGGAGGAGATGGGCAAGGCAATAGCGGGTGCAGAGAGATGTAGGAGCTAGGGATCAAGCCCATCAGGGCTCCTACCTTTCTGGGGCTTGACAGCAAGGAGGGTTTAAGAGCCAAGGCAGGGGTGATAGGCAAGAAGGTGGAAGAAGGAGGGAGGAAGGAGAAAGAAGGAGGGGGAGAGTGGGGAGTGCAGAGAGGAGGAGGAAGCACAGGTGGTGAAATAGGAGTTGAAAGCTGAGGTGACAGAAGGAGGGTCTGAAATGGTGGAGTCACCCACTTTGAGAACAGAGGAAAGGGACTGGGTGGGGGAGTGTATTACTTTCCAGAACCAGGAGGGGTTGCTAAGATTGTTCTGAGATGTGGAAGAAAAGAACTCAGTCTTAGCTAACCTGGTGGCTCTAGTACAAGAGTTTCTCAAACCACAGTACTTGTTAAAGTTACAGGAGTGCTAGAGGACTTGTAAGACTTCCATGCCAGGTCACCTGCACGGAGGCAGGCCAAAGGTTCGGCAGAGATCCAGGGAAGGTAAGACCCTCTGACCCTGGTTTTCCTGAGTGGGCCAGCTGTAACAAGCTTTTTAACAAGTGCTTAAAATATGATTATATATGAGATAATTGGACAAACATTATAGTTCACATTCATAAGAAAGAGGAACACAAAATCCTAAATCTTTAGACTCATACTCCTACTGAACTCAACTGCCAAAATATTTTCCAAAATTTTGCTTAACAGGTTACAGGAATGGGCTGACCATAATCAAATCAACTTCTTTCAAATTTACAAGCTTGTTTCAGATGTAGTTTTTCCACTACTGATCATATCTATATTCCAGCTCATCTACTTGAAAAGTATATTAATGTTAGAAAAATTAATCTTTACTCTTCTTTCATTGATTTTCATGCTGCATTCAAATCCATAAACCACAACATCCCTTGGGAAAAACTTCTTAAAATGGACTTGAATATAATCTGCTTAGACCTATTATGACAGCAATAACCCACGATAGGGTATGGTGTTATTGGAGATTAATCCACACCCCTGCAAGTTAGGGAAGAAATATACTTCACAGAACACAGGGACAAAACCGTAAAATAGGAAACCGCACACCGGCAACCACTTAGTTACCAGACTGAACAGGAGCTGGCTACAGGTTAAAACAAATGCTAAATAAAACAAAATTAATGATAAAACTATAAAAAAAACAAAGTGCGTGTTAATGACAGACAGCCTTCGGAGGACACGAAGAGACACATACAAACTCCAACACCTTCTTGTAGCTGCATGTCATAGCTACACAACAGAGGGACTATTTTTCTATATTTGACATATTTAACACTTTTACTATACTTTAAAAAAAATTATATATATTTTTATTAAGTGGATTTATTGTTGGGGGACCCATTTTATAATGCAATAACACACTCCGAGGTGTGGGTTACGTACTGATGAGAGCACGCCCAGGCATAAGGCACCCTGGCATGCCTTATCAGCACGTAACCCACACCTCGTCGTGTGTTATTACATGCTTAATCCACACCCCTGCAACCATCAGGAAAGCAACAAAAAGTCAACAAAATACTAGAAATGAGGGGGAAAAACACAGTGCAGAAACCAAGGAGCACATATTCTTTAACTGTATGGCAGACATGTACAGAATGCAGAATTCCACTGGTGGATTTCATGTGGAATGGCAATTCAGTTTCCAAACTGCTTTTCACAATTTCTTTTTCAATTCTGTGGAATTCTGAAAATCATTTCTATATAAACCACAGAATAAAATTCCAGGTATTATGTAATCTGTGGAATATTATTGTCAGCAACATGTGGAAAATGAGTCTGCAACTTACATAAACTGCGCAATAGGATTTGACAGTTAACATTCCACATTCAATATTTCTGAATCCTGTTTTACGACAGAAATCCATGGAATTAGGTGGAATCTGTCAAAGTCCCATAGAATTTTGGCTGAAGCAGAGTTTGAACATTTGTGGACAGCTGTACTATACTGTACTGTAGTTAGAGTAAAACTTTTCCTGAAATTAAGAAAGGACTTAACCTTGTTTTACTGGAGCCAATGATCCATGATAACCACTCTCTTCAGTGAAAACTAAAGATCTGACATCGAGAAAGGCAGGGGAGTTCTTGACCAGCACAGTGCGGAGGTCATCTTTTGAATATGCCGAAGACTGGTGTGGATTTTGCAATTAGTTTGACATCATTATTAATTTTTCTGTTGTTTGAAATACAAAATGGCTGGAAAGTGATGTCATTGGTGATAATGCGGTGGGGGGGGGGAGGAAACAACTACACTGTACTGAATGGAGATGATATGGTGAGATGTGCTCCAAGTCCACTCAGTGAAAGGAGACAGCTGTGGTGCATTTGCAGTCATGTGGTACCAGCGTCCCCTTTTCAATGTAATTGCAATATGTCATGCATAGCTCTCACTATGCAGCTGTAACAAATGACTAAATGGCACCATTTAGAAATTATCTTTAACAAAATCTGGGGCATCTTGCCCACAGATACTCTAAACTTTTAATAGAACTCAAACAGCTTCTCAAGCTTGATGGCGATGTGAATGTATAACCACAAACAGTAATCAGAGTTGTGATAAGAACAGCAGGTTACAAGACTGACATATTACCAGGATGACACATTTATACCTTCTAAACTGTTTTTAAAATGACATTACCTAGACATGGTGTGTGACTGTTTTCATCATTTGTATTCAGCGTCAACAAACAAAAGGACCACCCAATAATTTCACATCCCTCAAGTAATGAGACTGGTTGACAGCTGAGTACAAAATTGTCAAGTCAGGTTTGATGTACAGGTAATAGCTCACATCAGCTTCAAGACCACTTGATCCTGTGACTTAGAAAAAACAAATCATTTATTAAACACTAATAAAAAGTGACTTGGTTTTAAAGTCTCTAAAGAAGGGAACATTTCTTATCTTTATGCAGTGCAGCAAACATGTGAATGAAACAAGTGTACATAGAAACATAGACGTTGTCGGCAGATAAGGGCTTCTTTGCCCACCTAGTCTGCCCTATAGTCCATACCTACTGAGCCACCACGTACCTTACTCGATCTCCAGTCCTCCCCCCTTGCCTTACTTCTAAGGACCCCTTGTGTCTATCCTATGCATGCTTGAATCCTGCCACCATTTCAGCCCCCACCACCTCCGCTGGGAGGCTGTTCCAGGTGTTCACTACCCTCTCTGTGAAGAAGTATTTCTTCAAGTCTCCTCTAAGCCTCGCCTCCAGCTGATAGCATGATCCCTTGTCATGGAGCATCTTTTCTAAATAAAATGCTACCTTTCTGTACCTTATTAATGCCTGTGAGGTATTTGACTGTTTCAATCATACCCCCCCTTTCCCTTCTTTCCTCTAGAGAGTACATATTTAGTTCCTTGAGTCTTTCCTCATAGGGCTTTTGATGCAGGCCTTGCACCATTTTGGTAGCTCTCCTTTGTACCAACTCTACCCTATCTTTGTCCTTCCGGAAGTGGGGTCTCCAGAACTGGACACAGTACTTGAGGTGGGGTCTTACCAGTGATCTATACAGGGGTAATACTACCTCCCTCTTTCTGCTGGTGATGCCCCTCCTTAAGCACCCCAGCATTCTGCTAGTCTTCCCCACTGCCTTATTATGCTGCTTGGCTACCTTCAGGTCATCAGAAGTGATTACCCCTAGGTCCCTTTCCTGTTTTGTAGTTGCTAATACCTCCCTACTCAATTGGTATGTTGCCCCTGGATTTCTGGCCCCAAGTGCATGATTTTGCACTTTTTTGCATTGAAACCCAACTGCCATTCCCTTGACTATTCGTTCAGCTTTTCAGATCGTCCCTAATTTTTTCCACACACCCCTGGTGTGTTCACTCTGTTGCAGATTTTTGTGTCATCCGCAAACAGGCATACTTTCTGTTTCAGCCCTTTTGCAATGTCGCTAATAAAGACATTGTAGGGGATTGGACCTAGTACTGACCCCTGTGGCACCCCGCTGGTCATTTTGCCTACTCCAGAGTGTTCCCCATTTACTACCACCCTCTAATTCTTATTGCTTAGCTAACTTCTTACCCATTTTACTTCTTTTTGACCCACTCTCAGGTTGCCCAGCTTGCTCACCAGTCTTCTATGTGGAACAGTGTTGAAGGCCTTATTGAAACCCCGGAGGCCACATCCACCACTCCTCCCTGATCCACTTCCCTGGTTACCCAGTCAAAGAACTCAATCAGGTTTGTCTGGCAAGGCCTCTTCCTGTGAAACCATGTTGCCTCAGATCCTATAATCCATTGGTTACATGGTATTCCCAAATCCTTTCTTTCAGTAGTGATTCCATTACTAATCCACTTCCAAAGTCAGACCGACAGGTCTGTAATTTCTAGCCTTCTCCCTAATTCCACTTTTGTGTAGTGGGACCACAACTGCCCTCCTCCAGTCCCCTGGAACCTCCCCTGTTTCTAGTGATAGGCTGAACAGAGCAGTCAGAGGTGCAACCAGCACCTCCTTGAGCTCCCTCAGTATCCTAGGGTGCACCCCATCAGGTCCCATTGCCTTGTCTATTTTTAATTGTGCTAGCTCTGTGGGAACTCTCTGTTCTGTAAAAAGATTAGTGTCCACCTCCCTTCCATTAATGCCCTTGTCCCTTATTTTTGGCCCATCACCTACTCTTTCCTCTGTAAATACTGAACAAAAGTAATTGCTCAGTATGTCTGCTTTTTTTTTTGAATATCTTTTTTCCAGAGTCTGCCCTGCCATCTGACGTCCCCCCCTCCCATTCCACCTGGCATCAGACCCCCTCCCCCTCAGCCCCCATGACTTACCCCTCATGGCAGGGGTTGGGGAGTGACTCAACCCACCAGTCCAGATCCAGTTCAGGGGAGGTGCCCCCCAGAGGTGCAATGAGGGGATAATCATCATCCTGGGTGGACTCCATTTTGTTGATGTTTCCTTCCCCTGCAGAGCGGGGGCATGCAATTATCCCAGTGGAGGAGCGCGCACGTGTCCGCACATGCTCCTCCTGGTGTCTGCCCCATCTCCCCCCCTCTTCCTACAGTGTTGGTGCACTACTCCCCAGCCTTTGCTAGGGGCCGGAAGTGCGCTGACCACTGAAGTCCCCCCCCGGAGAGGGAGAGCAGTCCCTCAGACACTCAATCCCTCTCCTCCCCTACCAACCCCCAGCTGCCCGAGTCCATTCCCGAACCCGGGTTGCCGGCGTGGCGTGAGGTGTGGCACCAAGTGCTTCAACCCTCAGCACCATCAGGCCAGCAGTATGTCTGCTTTTTTTGGGGTCCTCTTCTTCACAAATCCCTCCTTCCCCTTTTAGTCTTACTATCCCTCATTTGGTCTTTCTCTTCTCACATATATACAGTAACTAAGAAATATTTTATCTCTTTTTTTTTGCTGACTGGGCAATATTCTCCTTCATCTGTACCTTTACACTCCTAACTGCTCTCCCTGCCTCTCTTTGTTTCTCCTGGTAACTCTCCTTATCCTCCTCCTTCTGTGTCCTCTTGTGCCTTTGAAATGCTAGATTTTATGCCTTTCATTTCTCCATTACTTCTCTAGAGAACTATAACAGTCTCATTTTTCTCTCTTGCCCTTGTTAACACACCTGACACAGAGATGTGTTGCCTTTTGAATGCCCCCCTTTATTTTTGCCCATTGTTCCTTGACTCCCCCCAGTTTCCCTATCCCTGCTTCATATTTCATTATGTTTGCAGAAGGAAGGACAGAGAATTGAAAAAAGAAACTCGGACATTGTATTTCCTCTAGTAGTTCACTTTTGTGGTTTGACATGCTAGTCTAGTATAAACAGTGTGCCTGTGTTTTTGTGGAGTTTCTCAAAGATTCCTCAAAGAACTACTAATGAAAGTATCACATTGTAGCTTAAAAATTAAGTCAGTTATCAAACTGATTAATTGTACTGTACATTTGGCCCTAGGTACTGTATTTTTTACAAATTACTGAAGCAGAATTGTAAGTTATCTTAATTTCAGTCATTTTAAATCAACATAATCAGGAGACGCTTTGTGCTGCTCATCCTGTTTACACTACTACTTCAAAACCTAACAAAGAGTTTTTTTAAACAAATATTTATATACAGGAAAATATGAAAAAAATATGCACAAGCTATGAGAGAAAATGGCCTGTCACTCCAATCAATTCATTATGCTAAAAGAAAAGAAGAACTTACATTTCAAAGTATCTAGCAGCTGAATATTGTCAAATGAACAATCACCTGCGCGTATCATATTCAGAAATCCCAATCTGGGGTTGAAAAATCAAGACTGCTCTGAGCCCTTCATAATCACGAAAGTTACTACTGTATATAAATCACTAAACTGATACAGTATGCATGCACTTATTTCTTTTCTGTATTCTCACCATTCAAGTGCCTACCATTTTACAAATATCCACATATGCAAAACATGCAAAATGACTCTGAATACTACGGTTTCGTAATCTTCTGAAACAATTTGATAACACAATGAGCCCTGATGTTAGTTTAGCAAAGGTGTCAGAAAAAATGATCCATCCCCCTACCTGCCTGCTGTCAGTTAGCAACTCCTGCCTTTTGCTGCTGCAAACACGATATGACTGCAAAATTACATATGTCAGTTTTGCACTGCATTTCCCTGCACCATTAAACATACACACAAATAGCCCAGCTTTATTAAAATTTAGTGAAATGGAGACTCCAGTTCCTTACAACAGCAAGGAGATGTTGGTGGATTCAGTGTGCTGCCTAATAAGGGTTGCAATTATGGTTGCTGTGGCAGTGTGATGGGGATTTCTCATGCCAACTCCTGCTGGTTCATAGCTCTCCAGTCTCTACTGATCCCCTTCTTGACTTGTCTTCCTGCTCTATTTATAGGGTACCAGGTGGGCACAAGATGAACTTCCCTGGGAGCAGACTCTGCACGAATCATAAATTATTCTGTTCCTGATTTCCCCAGATTTTCCAAACTTGTTGGAGAAGAGGAAGAAAATAGTGTGGCAGGGGAGGTGGAAGGAAGCAACTGCACTTTACTGAATGAAGAGGACGTGGTGAGATGTGATTCAAGTCCACTCCTATGGAAGGACACAGCTGTGGTGTATTTGCAGTCACATGGTACCACCACCTTTTCAATTTAATTGCTCTATGTCATGCATAGCTCCCACTATACAGCCATAAAAAGGAAGATAATTACATGTGGCAAACATATATGTGAGTATGCAACAGGAAGAAAATATGTGTCTGTGTGAGTGTGCTAAGTGATAGTGTGTACTGCACAGTATGTGAGAGGGTAACAGCAGGGGAGCATGTGCTGCAGTGATAGAGAATGAGGACTGTGCAATGTCTGAAAACTGTGTGTTTAACAGCTAGATGGTTGCTTGCTCTAAATAGCAACTACTGGCAAGAAAATATAGGTGGTCAGGAAACAGCTTTAGCACTTTTCAATCACATCCTAATGTCATGCTCAGGAGAAGGCATCCGGCAGTCATATAGACTCTATCTTAAAAACTCACTTCAGCAGTCATGCTCTCATCACACAAGAAAAAGGAATCTCTTAACTTTATTTATGGGATATTTGCTGTGTGCTAACATTCTACGTTCTCACACCAGGAAATTGGGCTAAAGCCCAGCACTGGCACCTGAGTGCTGCACTAAGGGCTGCAGCAGTGCTGGGGTTCTCATTCCTTGGATGACATGTTAAATAGAGGGCTCTTCTGCCCATCTCAACTGGCTGACCAGATGGAAGTTAAAGATTCCATGGCACTTTTAGGGAAGTTATCCCCAGTGCTTCTGTCAACATTCCCTCTGCCATTAATGCAGGCCCTAATGCTGCCTGCATATAAGTGTGCTTTATGTCTGCTGTATGTGTACCACATACAGTACATTCACTACCAGTGTGTTACTACCAGTGTGTTGCTACCAGTGTGTTACTTGTTGCTCTGTGAACTATTTTAGGATACAACGTATATACTGTATGTGAGGTACAATATAAAATCGTATTTCATTCTACTTTATTCTTTTTTTATACTTCAGAATGTCTCCCTCTTGAATCCAGCAGTACCCCTTCTTTCATATGGTGTAACTCCCAACCCTGACACCAATATCCCTGCTATGTACCATTTTGCCTTGTGGAATGCATACAATGAGGGGGCAGTTGGGTCAGCATCCCCCTCCAGAACATGTATGTTGGGGAGGGCAATCAATGGCGTAGGGTACAAAAGTGCTCCAAAATTATCCAACTTGTTCAGGGGATTTCTTGGGTTTTTGTGCTCCTCCCCCCCCCACACACACACACCCCCAAGACACTAATGCAGGGCATCACTTGAGCACACAGATGATACCACAACCAGCCCAGCAGCATCTGCAAGCACTGAAGTCTCAAGCTGCACCACCACCACCTCTGGTTACGTCATGTTACAGTACTGCAGTGGGCCTGAGAACCCTCCTTCCCCAGAGGGAAGCATCTTCTGAGATACTCAATCCTTCTACCCCAGCAACTCTCTGATGCTCCAAGTTCAGGACAGTAACCTGGGTCACCGGTGTCAAGAGCAGCACTGCTGCTGCACCAACAGGTTATCTGTTCTGTTCTGTTCTGTTCCATTCAGTTCCATTTCATTCCATTCTATTCCATTCTACTCTACTCTACTCTACTCTACTCTACTCTACTTACTCTATTTCATTCCATTCCATTCTATTCCATTCTACTCTACTCTACTCTACTCTATTTCATTCCATTCCATTCTGTTCTGTTCTGTTCCATTCCTTTCCATTTCTTTCTATTTCTATTCTGTTCTGTTCCATTCCATTCTATTTCTATTCCGTTCCATTCCATTATATTTCTATTCTGTTCCATTCCATTCTATTTCTATTCCTTTCCATTCTATTCTGTTCCATTCCACTTTTTTTTTCATTTTTAATTTTTATACTTGTAAACCAGGTGAGCAAGAACTGCTCGTTTTCACAGGTGACAAGTCATATCTAAATAACAGTACAAAACATATTATTAAGACAAAAATTCAGAGCAAACAACTCTGTCCACATTTCATTCCATTCTATTCTATTCTATTCTATTCTATATCTTTCCATTCCATTCTATTCTATTCTACAAATATTAACCAGATGTGAGGGAAATAGTGGGAAAAATATTGACACTGAGAGATAAAATATTGCCTGACAATAATTGTATTGCCCAAAGTCAAAGGCAGAGAGCAATATGACTATTGGAAGGCAGTAATTCATCCCGAGAGGTCTATATTTTCCCCGTATATCTTGACACAGTTCTAGTCAATGTCTGTTTTTTATTAAACCTTGGCTAAGTTATAAGTATTAGAACAAACAATAGTTGAAAAAAACTATTGCCCAGTTGTAATGCACTATAACCTGGTTCTAATGAACTTTTGCCTGGTTTTATTGAACTACAGTATTACCTGGTTCTTTATTTTGAACTAGGCAGTAGTTCTAAAACATGGTTTGTCATGTGACCGGCTGTGGTCTAATTAGAGAACAGGATTTTTTGTAACAGTTTAATAATCTGTTCTATTCCATCCTAATCTATTCTATTCACACTGTATATTTGAAATGGTAAAGTATTTTAAAGAGTTCACTTAATACTCAAGAAATCAAGGGTAAGCTTACACTGGTAATTAAGCACATAGCAAGCTCAAACCTAGCTCATTCACTGAGTTTTAATCATATTTCTTACTGTAGTGTTGGAATATAACAGAAAGGAACAGTATCCAGTGCATCCCCCCCCAGATGTTGCTTAATTTACCTTGCAAATAATGTCAACGTTTTCCTTTTTCTTTCTTTATTCAATGATTTTAAAATGGGTTTGGGGTTTCATAAATCAACTGAGTTTTGCAGCACAGCAAGGGTTAAGTAGAATTAGCTCTGGCTGTAACCTAAGATATGACAGCTCACTGGTCTCTCCTCATGAGGACCCAGGTTGATATCAGAAAGTGGATGCAATATCCTTCCTGTGTAATGTGGTGGGGGGATATAGCTGTAGAGGAGCACAAGTGTTCCATTGATTGCTGGAGATCTTGAAACTCTTGCATTAATTTAATCTCTACAGCCACCGCTTCCAGTTCTTATCATGATACCAGCAGCTCTCCTGGCACAGGATAGTCTAGTGTTCACTGTGATCCAAGAAGGGGGCTATTTCATATCTTACCATGCTCAATGTTGGTGCAGTCTCATAAAAGATATGGACTATGGACTGGATATCCAACACACATCCACTTCTTAATACAATGCTTAGGTCTCAGACAAGGTTAGTCTAACATTAGTGGTAGGTAAGATAATAGAGAGCATCCTGAGGAACCATGTAGATGACCATCTAAGTAACAAGAGGCTATGGGACCAAAACCAATACACCTTTAGAAAAGGAAGATCATGCCACCCTAATCTTATATGCATTTTTGAGAGTCAGCTAAGCTCTTGATGAAGGGAAACCAGCAGGCATGGTGTATCTCGGCATTTGACATTGTGCCTCATGCTGAATTGCTCAAATGCTTGTAGCAGTATAAAATAAACCGTAAAATCATAATCTGGATTAAAAATGATTGACCAGTAGATCTCAGAAAGTAAAAATAAATGGAATAGACTCAGAAGAGATGGGAGTGGCCAGTGGGGTACCCCAGGGGTCTGTGCTGGGACCCATATTATTTAACATCCATGCTACCAGTATGAAAGTTCCCAAGAGTGAGTGGGTGGATCAGCACGTTTCCTGATGACACCAAGGTAGGGCACACTGTAGAAAATAAAGAAGAGATGTGCCAGTTACAGGAAGAACTAAATAATTTAAATTTGTGGGCCAGCAAGCATAATGTGATACTTAATCAGGAGAAATACACTGTGACACACTTCAGGGTCCAAAATATTAATGCAGTCTATAAACTGGGAGTCCACATTCTCAAAAGATCAAGCAGTGAAAGAGATCTTGAGGTTGTAGTGTCCAGTGACCTAAAACCTTCACAACAGGGTAATAAGGCAATTAAAAATATAATAGGATCTTGGGATGTGTTAAAAGGAACTAACAGAAACAACATTGTTATACTTCTATCTATACAGCTCTGGCCAGACCACATATGGAGTATTGTCTCTAGTTCTGGTCACCACAAAATGTGGGTGACATTGCCAGGTTAGAAATACTCTGGAGAGATCAAAATAGTAAGGGGTCAAGAGGACTAAGGTTATGTATAAAGGCTGGAGCATCTGGGCCTGTTCTCCTTGGGGGAGGAGGATAAGAGGGGTCTTAATTACTGTTTACAAACCAATATCTAATCTTGATCTAAGGACACATTAAAGTTTGGAAATAAAATGAAATGCAAGGGATATAAAGGAGCACAAGTTCCAGTTAGCTGGTAAAGATTTTAAAACAACCAACAGGAAACAGTGGTTTTCACAGAGAGTGGTGAAGTCACGAAATCACTGAAATCATGATCCTGTTTTTGACATCATAATTATTGGCATTCAATAAAATGTAATTTTAAAATAATTATATGAATTCAACCAATCAGTGCTCAAAGCTGTGTAGTCACTTATCCTGTGTATAATATCATCTCATGAAGTAACACTGAAGTCAAGTATTCCAAGGCAGAGATTGGGAGAAGGTTACATCCAGTTTTGTAAATGGAAAAAAAAAACAATATAAAAAACTTATAAATCATTCTAGAAAATCTTATTAATTTATAATAAGCTTATATGTACTGTACCAGATGTCCCTTATTGTAAAAGGTATCCCACTATAAGGGTGAGTGCTAAATCATGAATGCAAAAATGGCAACGGCAAAACAGTGAGGCACAAAGAGCGACCGGGAAAAACAGAGATCGCCAAAAGGGCAATCTACAGCTTTCTTCCCTCCCCAAGTTGCATCTCCCCCAGAGTTTGTTATCTATAGTAAGGGGGAGCAAGGGGATAAGCCCCCTGCAAAGGGTTGTGGGGGGCAAAGCCCCTCACAGAAACTCACTGCAGCAGTGTTGCTGCTGTTTCAGCGATCGCTGTTATTTCCTGGTCGCTCTTTGTGTCCATGCTGTTTTGCCATCGCCTTTTTGTATTCGTCTTTTTGCGCTCACCCTTTTGACATGGAACCACTGTCAAAGAGCATCATCTCATCCAGTTTGAGCAAACAGACTTGCTTTGTTGACCACTAAGCCACACTGGATGAGATTACACGAGATACCATAAGACATCTCTCACAGCATACAGTACATGATGTAATAACAATGACTGTTGATTGTTTCAGTTGGGGGGTATTGATCTGTTGTAAGTACAAAGGCTTTTTTTAAGGTTGGCTATAGTTCAGCAGGGTAGTGTGTGGGGGTGTTATATTAATCAAAGTCAGGTGATGCATTTCAGCCAAGGAAGTTTCTGCAGTTTTGTGGCTTTTACCTACCCATTTTATAAAAGCCAAATATTGTATGAACATGGTTTTCGACATTTTCTTAAATGTGACAACCTCATTTTAAGTGACTTGGTAACATTCACACAGTGATGTAATTGGAATTCATACAGTACTTGGGTCTCCAGGCTCATGGCTCTGTGCACGACCTATTAAGCTATGCTGCCTCCATTTATAAACATAGAATTTGTGCTTCATTTTATTTTATTTTTTGTAACACTTCAAGTTTGGTATTTTATCACCATGACACAACAAAAGAGGATCTGTACTTGGAAAAGATAGTTCACCCAGCTAGATAAATGAATAAACTATTCTTTAATTTCCTTGATAAAAGCCACATTGCAGACAACCTGACTGCACATTTCAGATGAAATCTTGTTTAGCTGACAGTGAACAGCATGCAAAATGAAATTTAAGAGGCAACAGGACCACAACTGCTAATGATTGCAGGCCTGGAGTATCTTCAGCATTGCTAAGTATAGATATTTATACAGACTCAGTGACTATGACTCTCATAGGACTCTTTCAGAATCTGGCAAAAATGATTCTGTTTTAAATCAATTATTTTGTAAATGAAAAAAAAAAGGCATTTTCTTTGGGGGACTTTTTTGCACTGCTGTTTGTCAGTGTTGTGTTGGTTGATTTCTTATTACAGTACTCCTGAAACATTTCCAGAGTAGACTGCCACTACTTAATAAGCAGTGCTTTGTATAATTTGAATTTTTCTGACATTCCCCCAAGTTCAGAACTAGAAAGTGAAGGGAGAGGGTCTAACATGGTCAAATGGAATTATTAGATGAATATACATTCTGCCTTTTAGCCATTTTATGATTAAATTTACTTTGCGTTTAAGAAGAGAGAGAGTCTTGCAAAAACCTTATAGAATATATTTCGGGCCGGATATTCAAAGGTTGCACCATGCAACAGGGATGCACCAGCTGCATGTGAAATGCGCCATTGTGCAATATTCGGCAGGAGGCAGTTACGCCAGCATAATAAGCAATCGCCCAGAGCGCAATAGTAATAAATGCATGCACAACTGTAGGGGGCAGAACCATGAATAACATGCGCAGTGCGATATTCAACAGCATGCGCCGTGCACAATAGGGGAGCTAGCGGAAGTTGCGCGACAGCAGAAATTATCCAAAATAAAAGGGAGCAAGAGAGGGGCGCAAGAATGCAAAAGGGAAGCCACAGGTGGGAGCGTGGTGACAGACACAAGGCTAGTACAGAAGGTAGCAGTGAGCAAGACTGGGCAGGAGCAGGACAGGGCCCACCAGAACTGAGCCAGAAACAGGGTAGGAGTGAGGAGCCTGTACCACTGTGCAGGAAAGTCTGTGGAGTGCCAAAGTGGACTGAGGGCAGTGGCAGGAGGCAGGACAGCCACAGCCAAAGGCCAGAGGTGTACCTGGTGCAGGGGGAGCATCAGGAATGGGCAGCGGGGGAATGGGATAACAGCTGCCAGGGAGGGAACACCAGCCAGGGACATGGCCAGCGCCACCTTCCAGATGGAGGAGGTAATGAGGGGTGTGAGAAGGCAGACAGCAGGGGGGCGCGGCCATGGACGTGCCCGCCGGCGGTATACCTAGAACAGGCAGTACCGAGCCCGCACCAGCTTCCAACACTACTCTGACACAGAGACTGTGGGCCGGTACCACCTGAACCGGGCGATCCTGAGGCAGCTCTGTGAGCTGTGCAGTGATGAGATGCAGGCACCCACATGATGGAGCCATGCTCTGTCAGTGGAGATGAAGGTGACAGCCGTCATGTGCCTGCTCGCCATGGGCACCTTCCAGAGACCAACAAGGGACACGACAGGCATAACTCAGTCAGCCGCATCATGCTTACTCACACAATTCCTCAGTGCACTGCTACCACATGCTGCGGAGTACATCCATTTCCCCAGCACACAGGTGAAGCACACAACACACATACAGGAGTTCCACAGGGTAGCACGGTTGCCTGGCATGCTCTGGGCCATTGACTGCACCCATGTGGCCATCCGTACGCCACCTGGCCTGGACAGAGTGTCATACATCAATCGGAAGGGGTATGCAACCATCAACTGCCAGGTGGTGTGCGATGCCAGGGGGTGCATTACCAATGTCTGTGGCGCGCACACTGGGGGAGCACATGATGCCTTCATCTGGCACCAGTCCGCACTGTGCCACAGGTTTGAGAGTGGGGACTGGCCATCTAGTGGGTGAGTATGCATATCACGCAGGACGACATGAGCAGACATGGGGGGGTGCATAGTCAGAGGTGCCATGGGCACCAGCCTTGTTGGCCCATGGCAAAGCGATGCAGACCACCATACTAATGTCAACCCTCTACACACAGGTGACAGTGGCTACCCACTACGTCCCTGGCTGCTCACACCATACCGGCACCCCATGACCCCATCACAGCTATGGTACAATGAGGCACACGCCACAACACAGAATGTCATCGAGCGGGTGTTCGGGATGCTGAAGGCATGGTTCCGGTGCCTGGACACATCTGGTGGTGCCCTACAGTACATCCCCTCGAAGGCCTGTGGGCTATTCCTGGCCTGCTGTATCCTGCACAACATGGCCACCGACTGTGGGATAGCCATAGCGGTTGAAGAAGGGGACAGCGGTGGGGACGATGAGAATGCCGGTCCAGTCGGTGATGGGCAGCCACCCCTGGGTGAAGAGACCCTGCCTGATCCAGATGTCACAGCTGCACCGGGACACCATTACAGAAGAGCACTTTGGTCAACACAGGTAGGTCACGGGGCCATGCGCAACCACCAATGGCAAGGGCACAGCCCACAGACAGACAGAGCAGAACACCAGGGGCGGACAGCGGTAAGGTAATGGGTCTGAGTGTGGCACCGCACAAGGCGTCAGGGATGGGCAGGGCTGAACATGACACGTGCACACACACACACACACACACACACACAAGACATGCACAAGGGGTTGACGGCAAGCCAACCCCAATTGCCACCCCAACCCCCACACAGGTCCACACAGGACCACGCACAGTGGCTGTCACTGTGTGTGCCTCAGATGCTGGGCACAATTGCACACTGGCAGACAGCACAATGCAGGCATCATCATGCACATGCCACAGTGGCCAGCAGCCAGGAGGGTGTGCTCAGGGACTGCGAGTGTGCAGGGTCAGGTACCCCACCCATGCATCGCACGATGCACACCACACTGCACATAGGGCAGCGGCAGACAGTGGCCATGGTGGGAAACAGGTCAGTCATGCGGCACAGTGCCATGGCTGCCACAGATGCGTGGGCTGCCCCGCCAAGACCTGCCAGCCATGTCTAGCTGACCATTGGCCTCATGGGGTGGCACAGATGGTCCCGCAGGGGTGACGCTGTGTGAACATGACCATGTTTGCGCAGGGGTCTGCAGCCCACCGAACATGCCTGCACCAGGCGTGCTCGGTATGCCCACAGCCAAACCCAGTGTCAACATAGCAGGTGTCACACGGTGCCGGGAACGGGGGGGTGGACATGACACTGCGCGGTGTCTGCAGCGGATGGGCACCAAACTGGGTGCCCAAAGTGGCCATGACAGCTGTCAATGCATTGGTCTGCCTGTCAATGGCAGCGGTCACATCCACCCACTGCCGGGCCATCTCTGCCAGGAGCAGACCGTGGTCCTCTGCCTGGTGCAGAACCGCACTGAGTGCATCCACCGCCGTCACGAGCCGCATCTGCTGATCTACTGAAGCCTGGATTAGACAGCTGTGCTCGTCAAAAAGGTCATCCGCCGGTCCAGCATGCTGTCCCTCGTGGTGTTCCTGGCCCTGCTGGCTAGCACCCCTTGATGATGGGCGCTGCACACCAGAGCCATGCCGGGGCATGTCCACACGCGGTGCACTGCCACCGCCCCCGACACTGTCCCCCCGTAGCCATTGGCTGACTGCTGGCACTGCCCCTCCGGCTGCCGATTGCCAGGGCTTACTGGTGCTGCCACAGCAGCCGCAACAGCCCCACTGCCCTGGACACACACCAGTGCTGCCCCACTGGGGCATACGGGCACAGGCTGGGACTATGGTGTTACGCAGGCCTTCACAGCAGCACCACCCACGGCAACGCCCGTGCCGTTGCCTGCTGTGGGACCATCCTGCATCCCACACGTATCACTGTCCGGGATGTGTGGTCCTTCATCATTGGTGCTGGATCTGGCACCAATCCATGTCCTAGCATGCTGGAGACCGTGGGCGCTGTCATGCTGGGACACAGGAAGGGCCTCGTCCGCACCCGCACCACCCTCATCAGTACGGACAGGCATGCAGGTATGCACAAGTCCAGTCCCTCGGACATCTGTGGAGTTGGATGGGCATTCCTCCATGTCCAAGGCATCCCCCTCGGTGGACACACCAACCACCGCTGACCCGTGTAGGCGCTCAGGAGCTGTAAGGGAACACATTAGCGTTAGTGGCTCCGCCCTCCCTGTGGCATTTCCTCCACCACCTACACAGTGACAGTACAGGACCTACCATGCAGTGATGGGCTGCCACCCATCTGGAAGCCACTACCAGGAACACCCTCTATGGCACAACGCCACATGCTGCAGGCCACCCGCTCCTCCTGTGGTGCCAGGCGTGGCACAACCAGCTGGCCCCCACTGGTGGCAGCACATGCAGCCCTGATGGCAGCCACTTTATCTTTGATCCTCCTCCTGTCTGTGCCAACCTTATTCTTCTTACACTCCTGCATGGACTGCTGGTGGCTGCCGTGCTGGTTCACAGCACACGCCATCTCACCCCATGCCGCAGCACGGGCCTGTGGCGTTCCCCACTGTCCACTGAGCAGCGGTTCCCTGTCGAGATATGCCTCAAACAGGGCATCTGATTCAGCCCGGGTGAAGTTGGGCCTCCTCCTTCTCCCCTGTCCCTGTTCCTCCTCTTCATCACGTTCGGTCACGATCGAGCCTGTGGGAATGACAGGTGTTACCTTTGACTGTGCAGTCCCATTCAGCCCTCACAAACCACAGTCCCCACATCCCAACAGCATGCAACCCACCACAATAGACTGCAATACCTAAGTATGTCCTCTGCAGCCCCATGTCACATTTATATAGCGCAACGCATGCAAATGAGGCGAGGCGAAACTGCAAGTGGATGCTAATGCAGTGGTTGCGCCGTGGAATGGCTGATGAACTGATTTGCATATGATGGCTGAATATCATGCTGTTGCACCTTGCACAATGTTGTTGAGCGTGCTCAGGCTATGGCGCAGCACTGTGACGTGCGCAATCGGCACTGCATGACGCATGCCCGGGGTGCTGATGTGACGCATGTGGCACTGCTGATGTGCTTGCATGGGAGGCAATGCAGGGCATGGCCACCACTGTGCCTGTGGTGCTAGTGCGCTGTTCGCCTGTGTGGCGCTCGTGCCCTGGTGCACTGTAGGCGCAATGGAGCCACAGCACGGTAGGCTACTGCAGGGCGTCACACACAAGCCCCCTACCACGTTACATGCAGGGCATCCCAATAGCGCTGTGGCACTCCGTGCGCGGACAGACCCTTGACCCTGCGGTCGACCTTTGCCCCCTAGGCACCGTGCATCCACATGGGAGCACCCCTATCGCACAGTTCGGTGACAGCGCATTGGGGACTGGCAGCTCAGTACCGCACTGCCTCCACACATGGGGCACATGCGCTACAGAGCGCCATTTTGATAGTGATACACACTGCAGGATGACATGAAGGAGAGCACAGATGTGGAGCGCTGTAGAGCTGGCCAATTTGGTGGCCATAGTTGAGCCTGATGCTGGTGCCCTGTTTGGCCAGGATTCCCTGGACAGGCCACGCAGTGCTGTGTGGGAGGAGGTGGCTGACAGCCTGGAGGAGGCAACCGGGATTGCCAGGACAGATGAGCAGTGTCGCCACAGGTGTGGCGACCTACGGCGGAGGGACCCTGACAGACTGGGGCATCTGCAGGCATGTGCCCAGCGAGGCGCCATACCACGGCCAGGTAGGTGTTCCATCCATACACTGGTAGCATCCGTCTGTCTGGGTATCATGGTGTGCATGTGTCCACCCTGCAGGGGGGTGGGAGCTGTCTAGTGGGGGTGGTGGTGGTGGGGGTGCATCATGGCTGGGCTGTGTGGGCATGCACACACGGGGGCTTTGTTACTGCTTTGTATTGATGTTTCCCTTTCCATGTTTGCACCCTAGGCCTGGAGGAGTGCCGTAGGGCGAGGCAGGCCTGTGTTCAGCAGGAGCAGGACAGAGTGGGTGTGCCACAGATGCAGCAGGGACGAGGTGGAGGGGCCATGGGCCAGCAGCGCCCAGCTGGCCTGGATACAGGTGAGTGCCGTGTTTCCCCTTACTTACATCTGTGGATGCTGAGTTGCAGGGGTGATGGCGGGGCAGGGCCACCAGCACTTGGCCCCACTGCCATGCACACCACATGGTGCACTCAGCACTGTCCTGTGGCACTGCATGTGTAGGTTCGTGTCGCAGGTGGTCCATGCGTGCACTGGGTACATGGCTGTGCCACTGCCTTCGCACCGCATAGCCATGTCACTGTACGACCACGGTGGTGCTGTGCGGGACATGGACGGTGGGTGTGTGCAGCATTCCACATGGCTGTGGGTGCCTGGGTAGGCGGGTCATGTGGGCGCGGTCACTGTGGGTGGTCGCATGCCATCACAGAGGCATGGTCCACGGCTGTATGCCATGCACAATGGGTGGGCTGCAGGGGTCTGGCCAGTCACACATAATAACTCTGCTCCCTTTGTCCTAGGTGGACAATGCTGGACCACACTCGAGTGGAGTGTGCAGGAGCTGCTGCAGCTCATGAGGGCCACCCTTGAGCTGCTACAGAGAATGGAGCAGGGTGGAGGACGGCGGCACCGGAGGAGGCACAGAGACAGAAGTGGGAGAGGGGTCAACGCTAGGCCCACTATGCCCCTGATTTGTATTCCCCCCTGGACTAACCCTCACACCCCTTCATCCCACTCCCAGTTGTTCACCCTTGCCCCATGCCCACCCCACCTGGTTTGTGGCCCTTCCCCCCATTGTAAATAGTTGTATACCTGTTTTGTATGTTTTATACATCTTTATTACATACGTTTTGTTATGACAACTGTGGTGGTCTCTGATTTGCAGCGGGCTTATGGTGCTTGGCTGCAGTGGTGTGCATGGCATTGGGGGTGGTGCAGGCCTGGGCATGTGTGTGTCCAGCAGGGACCCGCCTATGGTGTAGGTGGGGGACTTGGTCCCTATCTGTGGTATGTATGTTGTTCCCTGTGCACTGGATGCCTGTGTGCAGTGGTCCCTGGTGCATGCACTGTGTCCCTGGCACCTCTGTCAGTATGTCCATGGCCCGTGCAGCTGGCACCCTTGCATGTCTGTGGTATGCACGGTTTGCTGGCATGTCAGTGGTGGCTGTCCATGCTGGCCACCCTCTGGCCACGGCGCAATGGCGGCTTGCCTCCTGTCGCTGGTATGGTGCATATCTGCCCCGGGTGGCACTGTGGCCTATGCTGTTGTTGTCCCCCCTCCATGCTGTGTCTGGTGTTTGTTGTGGGGTCTGTGCTCTGATGTCTGTCACTTGTGTTCTGGCCACATGCTGGTGGCGGATGGCTTCATGGTGCATGCGCAGAATGGCTGGTACACCTATGCCATGGTGGGGTGCAGGCCGTGGGTACACATCAGTGGTCACACACCAGTGGAATTTGTTGCCCTGCTATTGTGTCCCTGAGTTGGGGTGCCCTTGGTTCTGGGTGGGTGTTTGTCCATGCCCTGTGTTGCATTCTGTGTGGTGCATGCCTCCATGCACCACTGTGGGCATCTGTGCTGGCTGTTGGGGCCAGTGCTGGGACAGGGTGTGTGCTTGGGTGGGTGTGCAGGGTGCTGTCCTGCTGGTGGTGGGGTCCAGGGCAGGCCTTGTTGCATGCGGGGTCCCTCGGGTACCGATGCAGGGTCGCCTTCCCTGCTGTGTCATGGGAGGGCCATGCAGGGCGGCACTGTGTCTGCAGTTGTTCTGTTGGTGGCTGGTGCTGCCCGCTGTGGGGTGCTCATGCTGGGGCTGCCATGCATGACTCCATGATGCACAGGTTGCATTGTCACAGTGGGGGTGGTGGCACGCATTTGGTGCTATGCACTGTTGGGCGCTGCTCCTGGGCAGGGTGTCTGGGGATCGCTGTGCAGGGTGTGTTCTGCTTTGGTCGGATGGGGTGGCACTGGGTGGCCGGCCCTCCTTGAGTTGCGGTCACTGCTTGCCAGGGGGTGTGCTGGGGCACCGTGCCCCAGCTGTGGATTCGGTGCTGGTGTTCATGGGCTGGTGGTTCATCCAGCTCACAACAGGTTGTGCAGTTCATGGGGTGCAGGGGGAGCTGTCTGGTCTGCTGTGTGCTCCTCTGCCCATGGCTTCCATGGGTGGTGCACCCCTGCATCCTGTCCCTGCACATCCCTGGTTGTGCTACTGCACTACTACCCTGCTCCACTGTGCATCCCTGGTTGTGCCATGGTGCAGTTGGCGTGATATTCAGTTGTGTTGTGCAAGCGCACCTTGGCCTGCGCTGTGTTTGAATATCGCGCGTGTTGCGCATGGGTGCACTGCACTTGCACCTGCTCCTGCTATTGTGCTACTTTGCGGCGCAGTTTGAATATCCAGGCCCAGGAGTAATAAATGAAATTGACAGCAACTGTTGTTATATTGCATAGCAACATAATCATATACAGTAGGGTGCACTAGGTTCATCGTGTACATCCACCTTCACCACCACATCATAAACGAGGATGAGTAAATAAGCTGTTCAAACCTACTAATTTGCAGTGATAAAAAAAAAAATCATAGTGCGTATTTATCAGGGAATATTATTTCCCACCATTATTTTAGAATACTTTCTTATTGTTCTATTTTCTGATTGTTTCCCGTTAGCATTCCTAACCTAACTAGGAACATAAAATATCACGGTCAGAAGGAAACCAAAAGGTTTAGCTAGTCCATCTGTGGCTTCTCAGCACCCAAAACCATCACATCTTCCTAGAATAAATCCTTCCATAGAATGATACTTTTGGTCTTAGGGATGGAGGCTCGGCAATGTGGGTGCACCATCCATGCATGCCCACAGGAATACACCAGCACCAGCCCCAACTGCCTCAGTTCTTTTTTTTTTTCCTTCTGTTAAAGCACAGCGTCTCACTCTCTCATTTTTGGGGGACCAGAACTTACAGTTTTTATACAAATACCATTCTTATCCAGTTCAATGCTTGATACAATAGAGTATTAGCTAGCATTTATTCTTTTTATTCAGTTTTTGTTTAAAAAGAAGTTTTTTCACAGCCCTACCACTTGTACTGATGGTCAACAATGGCCATGGCATGCAGGGCACTGGGTGACACCAAATCTAGGCTTCACAGATCTCACCCGAGAGAAAAATGAGATGGAGTACATAGTGGCGTTTTAGATTGCATGTTAATCCTCATAGAAGCACTCACAATGGGACAACAAAGTACAGACACATACATTAATTGGTTAGAGGAAGAACTGAAACAGAAACCAGATTTAGAAAAGTATAGTATCACACCAGAAAAAAATCAATAAAACATTGGATGAATTAAAGGGTGCCATTAAGAATAATAACAACAACGAATTTACAGAGACAATAAGGTATATACCTGGCACAAACAAAAACCCTCATTTCAGGCCCTAGTACCTTATATACAATCTAAATTCAGACTGATTGCAATATTCAACAGAGAGCGTCTGAGAGAGAGAAGGACACAGGGGACAGCAAAGAGATTTTTCTGGACTGGAACCATGGGAGAGCAGGGGGAAGGGGAGATGGGTGGGGTAGGAGGAGACCCTGGAAACACCAACAAACTAGGGAAGATTACTATAAGGACAGAGGAGTTCATATGCTAGGCCACCAGAGAAGGGCCAATCATGCCAAGACAGACAAGTCAAAACAGAAAAAAGACTCCAAGACAAAGATTTAAAAAAATAATTACACCAGGAGGGATCAATAACAAGGAAGGGCAGCAAAGCACAGATAAAATAATGATCTATAACCTATCCAAAAGGACATTAAGCTTAAAGGAAACAGGTGTGCTGAGTAAGGGTCTTTCATTTTGTCTCTTCAGTAAAACTGACTACTTGACTAAATGTGTTTAGGTATGTTTTTTATAAATGCCATTTCTCAGCCGTGGGTTATTGCAGGATATACCATGGTCATGTGATGTGTTTTGACAAATGAGGTTACAGGATTTTCATACCCCATTGTATAATGCAGTATAGCCAAGGCCCCTGGAATTCTGCGGTTCTGCAGTTGCGGAATTTGCCGCAGAATTTGCATCATGCCGCAGAATATATATAGTGCCGCAGAATTCATTGTTTTTGGTGAATTTTCATATAAATATACTGTTTTTCCATAGTGTCAGGCTTTCTTTCCCACCTCATTTATCCTGAAGCCCCTCTTCTATGCTCAGTATATGATGTCATCGATGACATCACATCATATTTAGCCAATGACAGGACTGCATTCTGCCAGAGAAATGAATAAATCATGCCACAGAAATCAGAAAATGCTGTCAAGAGAAGTCAAGGAGCCCTGCCGCAGAAATCAGAAAATTCTGCCGAGAAACTTAGGGCCCTGAGTATAGCCCAATGGTTAGAGAGGCAGAGCTGTGATCCTGGAAACCCAGGTTTTATTACCACAACCATAATTTACTCTCTGCATGACCTCATGCATGTCACTTTACTGCCCTATTTTTAAACTCCTCTCTCACTCTTACTTTCTCAGTACTTATCCTTCCTTGCACTCGTTCAGTCTCTCTTAATCTCACTAAGCTCCCCTAATGTCTGCTGTCAAATGTTCATGGATTGCAAAGCACATTGGGGTACAGTGTGTATGAAAGACATTGCATAAAACCAAATTACTTTCTGTGTGTCTCCCACCATTCTGTAGTTGAGGGAGAATGGGGTGACGATAGCGCCCCTATAGTTAGGGGTGAGTAGGCTGTTCAATGTTAAACTCCTAACTTTGCACATTAATATCTTTGGCTCCATTCGATGAAATGAGCTGCAGTTGTGTACGTGTTGTCTAGGAGGCAAGGTCTTGATCTGTGGAAATTTTTATTATGGCAGTGAATGCAGTTTCTGAGATCTGCATGTGTCATGTCTACCTTTTTTCCTATACTTAATATGCTTTTTTTTTTTTTTTTGCTCTTCCCTACAGCCTACGTGGAATGGAACTTTTATCCCAAACTTGCAGGGGACATGTATCATACTAAGAACTGAAAGAAGCAGAAGGCTGTGAGGCCCATTGTGCTTCAAAACTTACATATAGTAGGTTAAGTCTTTCCTGATCTCATGTAGTTGTCCAACCTATTTTTAAAAGTATTTTATTACTAACAATGACTGTCAGAGGCAACATATTCCATGGTTTAATAATTCTCTGGGAGAAATAGTATGCCCTCTTTTTTGTGTTATATCTGCTTCTTGCAAGTTGCAATGGATGGCCTCTAGTGTTAACACAAACTTGCTTAAAATCTCGGCCGCATTCAGCCGATAGATAAGAATTGTGAATGATGTACCATGTGAACAAGAGATCACCTCTAAGTCTCCATTCCTCCAGTGACATCAAGTTGAATTTTAATAATCCATCCTCGCATGAAAGGTCTTTATTAGAAACAACAGATTTGGTGACTCTTTTTTGTACTTTTTCAATTCTGACTGTCTTTCCTTTTATATGGACTCCATAATTGTGAGACATAGTCAAAATATTGTCTTACACAGGCTGTGTACAAGGGCAACAAAATGTCAGGGTCTTTTAATGTTATGCTGTGGTGAATAGCCCACCATGTTCTGTTTACCTTACTAATAGTATTTGTAATGTGAATATCAAAATTTAGACATGAGTCAACAGTGATCCCCAAATCTCTTTCACTGTCTTTACTAATACAGTATCATATAAGAGGTACTGTTTTTTGGGGTTGTGTTTTCCAAAATGCAAGACACTGCATTTAGATGAATTGAAACTTAAATTTCTATTTTACAGACTATGCTTCCAGCTTACTCAGATCCTTTTGAATAGCCCCATGATCTTCTGAGGTCATACATGTTAGCGATTTTACAGTCGCCTGCATATTTCGTAATATTGCTTTGTACATTATCACATAAGTCAGATATGAATATCCGGAAAATTATGGGGCTAAGACTGATCCTTGTGGAACCCCACTTTCTACATTTTTCCAGATAGACTTGTGTCTATCTATTACCACTCTCTGCTTCCTGTCAGATAGCCAACTTGAAATCCACTTGATGTATAAGCAGTTAATGTTTAAAGTCTGTAACTTTTGGATCAAAGCCCAGTGAGGTGCAGTCAAATGCTTTTTTGAAATCCAAAGGAATGACATCACAGGGTTTACCTTTGTCTAGATTTTCACTGATGAAGTTATAGAAACTCACCAGGTTTGTTGTACAAGATCGGCCTTTAATAAATCTATGCTGGCAGTGGTCTAGGCCTGCCACAGTTGAAGTAAGTTCATCTTTGATTATTCGCTCCAACATTTTATAGAAAATGGCAGCTAAACTAACAGGACAGTAATTATCTGGTGAGCTCTTGTCTCCTTTTTGAATAGGGAATCACATTTGCTTGTTTCCATTCTGAAGGAACAAGACCTGTCTTTAAACTTTCATCAAAAAGGATTTTAAGTGGCACACAAAGGTGCTCTTTCATTATAAAAACAATGTCTCCAGAGGTGCCATCTGGGCCTGCAGAGGATCCTTTCTGTATTTCTTTTAATTTGTTTTTAATAGTGTCAAGGGAAATATCTATATTACTGATTGTCTGTCTGGAACTGTATAGTTTGCCATGTTAGTTCCCGTACTAAAGGCTTTACAGAAGTGCAAATTGAGAAACTCAGCCATTTCCTTTGGATGCAGAAGAACTGATTCATTTGTAGTTAGTGGACCTACCCTGTCATGCCCTAAGGTAATGCCTTTGACAGGTCTGAGAAAACATTAAAGGGTTCCCAAGATGTAAAACTTTAAAATTTAGTGGTTTCCAACCTGCGCATGTGCAATAGGGTTTTCAGATAACGTTCTGTGGTGAAAGTAAAAATCTGATGCCATAAATGCTCGTTTTGATTTTGCACCACTTGCTTGGCAGGGCACCAAAAGTATTTTGTGCCATACCAACCACCATCTTGTTAATTTTTTCCACAAACTAACAAATGTGGAAAATACTTAAAAATGCTGGGATTTTAACAAACAAACATCAGAACCTAGCTAAACGAGACCTATTTAGCTAGATTCTGATGTTTGTTTCTGAAGATAATGGCCACAAATACTTTTCTGGGCACCCAAAATCCCGAGTGCTGAGTTTAGAGAGAGGAGTGCTTCCCCCACATTCTCTGTATGAGAACAGCAGGAATTTCTTCACTTCTGCAGCCACAGCTGAACTTGTGCTGCCATCTGCAGTGTGATCTGTGAGCCGTTGTTTTTCTGGTATCCAATAGTCTCTCCATCCCAACCTGACCACCATACACCCCACAATTTGGATAGACTGCTGCTCCTCATAAGCATACATGTCCATGTAACCCCAGCAGTTTTATCTGCCCACTCCTGGGACAATCTCTGATCTCCGCACCCCTCACCCCCATCTGACAAAATCTGCCTTCAGCTCTTCCGATATAGTTAACCCTGCCCCATGGTGAGAGTGCTGTGGTACTAGTGCACATGAGGATGACTGGGTGTACTGGTTCCCCCATCCCCCAGATTGTCTGTTCCCGCTGCCTGGGCATGGAGCCACACCTGTTCAGTGGCCCCTACTTCCTATATATGCAGTGGTTCCCAGCTGCTCTGCTTGCATCTGTCATGAGAAAGGACCTGAAAATTCTGGAAGGGTGGTTGAAAACCTGGCAGCTGACGTTCAATGCCAAAAAGTGTGCAGTGATTCACATGGGGTGTAAGAACCCACAAGCAGCTTACACTCGGGGGAATTAAGCCAACTGAGCAGGAGAGGGATCTGGGGATCTTAGTATCAAGCAACCTTAAGGTAGGTCATCAAAGTAGCAAAGTGATGGAAAAGGCAAATAGAATGTTGGCATGCATTGGGAGAGACATTACAAGCAGAAGAAGGTAGGAACTGATGCCTCTTTATAAAGCCATGGTGAGGCCACACCTGGAGTAGGGGGTCCAGTTCTGAAGACCAAACCTATGCAAGGACATAGATCAGATTGTGAGGGTGCAGAGAAAGGCAACCAAGATGGTGTTCAGTATGCGGGAAGTCATATGAGGAGAGGTGGAGGAATTGGATCTGTACCCATTGGAGACTAGAAGGGAGTGGGGGGACATGCTAGAGACATTTAAGTACATGAAGGGGATCAATAAGGTAAGAGAGGGGATCTTAATTAAGAGGAAGGTGGGGGTTAAAACTAGAAGGCAAAGTCTAAAATTCAAGGGAGGGAGATTTAGGGGCAATGTGAGGGGGTGTTACTTCATGGAGAGGGTGGTGGAGGCCTGGAATAAACTACCAGAGGAAGTGGTAGGGGCAGAAATGGTGGAGAGATTTAAGAGGGCATGGGACAGACATAAGGGGTTGGCAAGTGGGGAAAGGGGAGGTCCCGTGACATAGGTAATGAGTAAGGGGGGGACAGACTTGATGGACCAAAGAGTCCTTTTCTGCCACCAGATTTCTATGATTCTATGACCCCATGAGGATGAGTTTCTAGCCCTTATTTGCACAGGCCAGATGTATTCTGCATGGCTGTTAGGTGCAGCACCAGCTAGTATGTTATATATTCTTTGGTGTCTAGACACCCCACCTGCTGATCGCTGTTCCCTATTTCCCAGGTGTCTAGTGGCAGCCCCACCCACCGATTGCCATCCCCATTATTAGGATATATATAGTATTCTCTGATGTCTAGTGGCACCCCTATCCTCCCATTTGAGGCAAAACCCTGAAATGAAGAAAATGGTCCCTTGAAGTTTTTTTATTTTCCAAAACCTGTAAAAGAAGAAAACGGTCCCTCGCCAATCAGCCCCACCACACCACATACCCCTAGTACACCCTCCCACACCCTCACTCACCTGGACAGGTCCCACATTTGAGATCTACTGTCCAATCGAAGACAAATCTAGCTGCTAGAAACAGCGACTGCAGTATGAGAATCTAAAGTAAATGCGGTTCAATGTATTTCAATGGGTGTTTCAATTTTTATGCATAACTTAGCCATTTTTGTGACATTTTGACTCCAAATTTTCAACATGGAGTTTTGGGGACCCACCTTATGAACAATATGACTGTCATTATGCAACATGAAAGGTAATTTCACAGTCGCTCGGAATTTACCTTTGGGCAGGATTTGAACATTGTTCCTGCTTTTTTATGAGGTGGGTCATAGAAGACTATGTTGAAGCTGAGGTCAAAATATAAACATGGCAAAGTTACAGTATGCACATCTGTTGCAGTTTCACTATGCATGCTCATAACTTTGGAAATGTTAAATATTTTCACCTCAGATTTTCAACATAGCCTTCTTATTACCCCATCTCATGTATGTCACAGCTGTCATTTTTCAAATCCTGACCAAAATGTGTTTTCACACCTGTGGCATGGAATGGCATTGTAATTGTTCAGAATTACATTTTGGCAGGGATTCAAAAATGTTCTGTACTGGGTATATGATGGCTATGCTGACTATTTGGTCACAGTTGTCTTATAAATGGAAGGGCAGGGTTTGTAGGCCCTGTGCTTCCAAGTTACATGTATATATATATATATATATATATATATATAAATGGAAGGATGGGAGTTTAGGTGATTATACTATCTCAGAAAGTAATGAAATAAATAGAAACAATTTTTGGGGAGATATAGACACACCACTGATATTGTGCTGAGTGAGACATGAGGCCACATACTGAGAGCTCCTCAACACACCACAGGAGTGTCTGTATCTCCCAACAAATGCAGTACCCTAGAATGTGTTATACCATTGCCTAGCGTTATAATGCTTGGCACAGAAAATACAGCACCATGTACTTGTGAGTGCACAAGGTCATGGTAGGTGAACTGGTGTATCCAATCAGAGAGCAGTGTCTGTTTTGCATATATTGACCTAATTTGCAGTATGATGCAGTGTATATTATTCTTCTAAAGTACCACCCACATACAACAGCAGTGTTTACATTTGTTTTCTGACTGTCAAGTAGTCACTTTGAGTTTTAAGAAAAAGGCTTTTTGTCTAAGCGTGCTAATATGATTTGATACTCTAAGGAACACTGGTTGAGTGACAGATGCTACCAGCTATTTACAAAGCGTATTGATCACTTGGGAATTTGATTTTGTTTGCATTGCACTTCAGGAGTTAAGTGCGGATTTTATTGGCTTCCGAATTCTCTAAAGAACGTGATAATGTTGCATGTTGCTAAGCAGCAGTTTTCTCAGTGGTAAATAGATGCCACTACTTCAAACCTTGTTAAATAGGCTCTCATATTTCTAACATTATTACAGTTCATAGAGTCTGAAAATACACACTGGGGGACAGATCTAGTTGCCTATTTAACCCTTAAGCTGCCAGCAGAATTAGAATGTATAGGAATTCTGGACTGATATATCAGTCCACAGCCCTGCAAGGGTTAATATTGTGGCAACAAATTGGTGGTGCTTTTTGATAAAAAGAAGAAGAAGAAGAAGAAGAAGAAGAATCAGCATTTATATAGCACTTTTCATACACAGTATCCCAAAGTGCTTTACAAGCAATGCTAGACTGGTGGTGAAGCGACTGGATGTGTGGTGGCGGCCATATCGCACATCATCACCCACACACAGCCTGGATAACTGCATGAACTGGTTTATGTGAAGAGGAATGTTGGCCAGGATACCGGGAATATTCCCTGCTCTTTACGAAGAGTACCCTGGGTTCTTTTACTTCCAGCTGGACACCCACCAGGACAACAGATGGGCAGAAGGGACCTCGGTTTAACATCTCATCCGAAGGATGGCACACCCCAGCAGTACAGCACTCCCCAATACTGCACTCAGATGCCAGCGATTTTTAGGTGCAAGTCCATCCCGGTGTGGGACGAGAACCCAAGACCTTCTGGTCCAGAGGTGGATGTGCTACCAACTGAGCCACGCTGACACCATAAAAAAAGGGGGTTGATGTATTTTTTGACGTATATTTCTTGTAGTTAGTATATAGATATCAGTATACATCACAGTAGATCAAGTCAGGTGGTTATTACATGCTTAATAAGGCCATTGTGCTAGTAATGTGTACTATAAATGCTAAAAGAACCATGCAGGTATTCCTTCAGGTATAATTACAGATGGTGCTAATTTTATTAAACCTGTCTGCCTTGTAAAGCAAGATCTTTGTGCCACTGCAGAACTAGCCTTTGACACCTCTCCTGCAAATAATCTACGATCCCAACTTGGTGTTCAGGATCAAAGAATTCCAGTATCTAACTCCTCATTCTCCCTGCAACCAGTCTCGCTGAAGGAGGTTGAAGACCTCCTGTTACAGCTGGATGTCAAGAAAAGCACTGGAGCTGACTTTTTAGACCCCTACTACCTAAAAATAGGTTATTATAGGTTATCCTGGCTGTCCCACTTACGCACCTCTTTAACCATAACTCTCCCAGGTTGCTGTGCCACCACTATTGAAGACAGCTCATGTAATTACCCTGTTTAAAGCCAGAAACCCTGCAGACCTTAATAACTACAGGCCCATCTCCTTACTTCTGACCTTATCCAAACTCCTGGAAAAGGTTGTGAGTAACCAGCTCAAGAAATATCTAGACTCTGAAAATATGATTAACCCCTACAATCCAGTTTTAGGGACCAACATAGCACTGTCACTGCTCTAAAAGTGACCAATGACTGGCTACATGGACTGGATGCTAAAACTTCTCGTCTGCAGTATTTTTGACCTTAGCAAGGCCTTTGATACTGTGGACCATAACCTACTTCTTACATCACCAGGGACATTGGTCTGGACCACCACTCCCTAAAGTGGTTCGCTAATTACCTTACAGGCTGGTACCAGCAGCTCAAGGCAGAAGGGGAACTTTCTCCTTCAAACCTTTATTGAGAGGAGTACCCCAGGTTCCATATTGGGTCCTGTACTATTCACAATATATATTAATAGAATCAATGTCAATATCAAAACTGCCAACATTCACCTCTTTGCAGGTGACACAGTGCTCTCACGCTGAAGGACCCTCTCCCATGCCGCTTACGATGTTTGCAAGTGAGTTTAACCTGCTGCAATTACAGTTGTTAAATCGAACTATTACTAAATGCCAAAAGACCAAAGCAATGATATTCTCGCCTCATGCATACGATGCACATCCATAACATCCCCTCAGATCATTAAACTACTGGGAGAAGCCTTGGAATTCGTGGCTAAGTTCAAATACCTGGGTGTCTGGATTGACCATAGGTTATCCTTTAATGATCACATAGAAGAGTTGCTAAAAAAGCTCAGCAGAGACTAGGTCTTTTTTACAGGATAAACCAGTTCCTGACAAGAGAGGCCAAGAAGAGTCTGGTTCAGTCCACCTTCATTTCCCTTCTTGACTACGCAGACTTCTTGTACTGTCAGGGGCCCTACCGCTGCACTCTCTAAACTTGATACCCTTTACCACAGAGCCTTAAGATTTATCACAGGTCTCCCCTACTTCATTCATCACTGCTCCTTATACACAGCGGTGGGATGGTCATCTCTTCAATTTAGATGGCAGAGAAATACAGCCATATCGACATTCAGAGAGCTATTTCCAGTAAGCTGCCCCAATATATTTCAGATTGCCTGCCTTCTTGTACAATTGGCAAGTACTCATTAAGAAGCTACGCCTTTATTTTGCTGCTTTTCCCCAAGGTGAGATCTCGATTTGGTAGGGCCTTAATAGCTCATATGCTCCCCTTGCTATGGAATCAGATACAAAAATCTTTGAAATTAGTTCACCCTTTGTCGGTAGCTACTTTTAAAACAAGCTATGCCTTCTTTTTCAAGAAATCCTGTAATTGTTATCATTAAACCAGTCTTCTTCCCGTCTTGGAAAACTGGGGATAAAATGCTGGTTATTCACCGCTCTTTTTCCCACCCATACTTCTAGCACTTACCAGTACTCATTATCTCTGCAGCTTTGATCTTCATTCAACATGGCTTACAATATGGGTTTAGAACTGAAGCTTACGCTATAACTTTAGTACTATCCCTCTCAACCCGGTTACCCATCAGGTAGATGCTCGGAAAATATGCCCCTCTGAACCAGCACTCTAAGTTCTCAATTTTCTCTCCCTACAGTACCTCCCCTAGATTATGCTCTAAAATTACCCTAGTGCCCAGCTCTTCATAGACTTCTATATCACTTCAATTACTGGCACTTCCTCCCCATACCCCTCTACTGCCCTATCTTCTTCCACTGCTCATCACCACACTATTCAGTACTGTATTTACTGCTGTCCCCCTCCTCTGGTAGCTTTGGGCTTGAATTCCATTACTTGAACTCAGTTATCTTACCAGCTCATTGACCTTGGGAAATATATATAATGTACGCATTATGGCTAGCCCTCCTGATTGCATCATTTAATCTAGTATGGACCAAGGAAATGTCTATATACTGTATACTGTAAATACTATGTATAATTCTGATTATACCATTTAGTCTGCTGTTGACCAATGAAATGTGTATACACTGTAAATAACGTGTCTAGGCCTACTGAAGGGATCATCTAGTCTCTGTAATTCTATGCTATTTTACCCCTTGACTTTTGTTCAATGTAAGTGTGACTATATGTTTTGTCCAGGCCCATCTTGAAAATGAGCGCTTTCAATGATGTTCACCTGGTAAAATAAAGATTTGATTGATTGATTGATTGTTAGTCACGCTGCCAATGTTAACTTTGAAGCAAGATTTTTAACTAATTTACACACAACTCTGAAAGTCTTAAATTAGCATACACTATATAAATTATTAGTGGCCACTGAGCCAAGCAACATTAAGACTGAGCAGTACATGAGGGCATTATATGGGGACATCTTATGAGTACTAGAATAACTCATGTGCAGAGTTTTTTAAAAGCAGCACATTGACTTTCAAAACTGGTGTTTTTTAGAAGTAAGTAAGTAAAGTAAGTAAAAGTTTATTTTTAAGCGCTTTTCGAAATCAAAGCGCTGTACAATAAAACAGTTTAAATACATATAAAAACATACATACAACATAACAAACAACAATAAATTATAATTGCAATACAGTGCAATAAACTACTCCCCTATACGCCTTTTGAAATAAATAGGTTTTCAGTTCTGACTTAAAAGCTTAACTGTCAGGCAGCTTCGTATCCATGAGGTAGAGAATTCACAGGGTAGGGGCAGCATAAGAATAAGAACCCAAAGAACATGCAAAACAACACACTTACACTTGCAGAGTACATCACACATGGTCCTAAATATATTTAAAAATAATCAACAAAGCTGGAGGCAGTGTGTGGCTTAATAGTTAGAACAATGAGCTGTGAACCTGAATGCTCAGGTCTGAATCACATCACAACCATTTTCTCACTGTGTGACTGCAAGCACGCCATTTAAAATCCATGTGTTTCCGTCACCACAACTGGACGGTTGGAAGGAGCAAGACCACACTTAATCTCAGTTGTGCAATCCAGGCTACGGCAAATGAGATGTCATTATTTTTGTAAATACCTTTAGGCAACAAGTGCCTATTTTCAAAGGTAACCCAGTCATACAAATGCATAATATACATATGATATGTAGTATAAATTATACTTTGTCATTACGTACAACAAAATATCACTCATCATTTAAAACAATTGCACATAGCAAGATCTTGAAGATACATTCAAAGACCATTTTAAAAATTGCTGCCTGTCTAACACATTCAGAGGATATAAAGTCCACATCTTTGTTGCCCTATATTTAAAAAAAATGTTTGTCACACATTTGTTCTGTAACTGGGTATTACTAATTTCTGATTCATAATTGATCTTGTAGTACACAAGTTCGAACATTTTGACAACATTGTATGCAGTCTTTGAGTACATTGTGCAAAAACGTCCAGCATCAGACACCATCAAATGACAAAATTTGAACATCTAAGGGTAACCATTCTACCAGTTCATGAGGTCCATGGTGATGATTATCCCTTCTTGCTTCCAATACAAACCTAAACCTTGATTACTTGCTACCCTCAGTCTGCAAAGCACACTGTCCACTGCTGAGGCATAAATTGGTAGCCCATGATCAATAATGACAGGGATAGAATCTGGGCAACTAAATGTCTTGTTTCTTGGTCAAAATTCCTTTAATTTCCGTATATTCCTGAAGTGATTTTTCTAGGGCATGGACACTTTAACCTCTTACAGCCAGGACTGCATCATCAGCATAAAGGATGACCCTGCAGTCCTGGAAACTGAGAGGAACACGCTCAGAAAAGGCTAAATGTAAGATCCCAATATGAACCCTTGTGGGATGCCTATACTAAATGACATAGATATAGACATAATATTACCCAAGTTTACCTTCTGCTGTCTATTATTGAGATAAACTTCAAACCAACTGCAAAAGTTTTGTGATAAACCAAGTGTAAACATTTTGTTTATCAATATCTTATCAGTGTCTTATGATTTACCAAATCAAATGCTTTTCATAAATCAATACAGATCCCCCGGCCACATCCCCACTGTCTAAGACATCATTCAAGAAATGCGTGCACTCCAGTAAAGCAGCTGCAATGCTACACATTTTCCTAAAACCATGCTGAGTATCTGTTAGGAGATTCAGTTCTTCAATATAACCAACCAGTTGATCATAGACTATTCTTTAAATACCTTAGACAGTGGGGAGAGGACTGAGATCAGTCTATAATTACAGTAATTGTAACCATTGCCTTACATCCTTTATGCATGGGGACAATTGCAGCCTCTTTCTAAAGTTGGGTATTACTGTGTGTGCAGGGAAATACTAAGGGACCCATTTTCAGAGATGGATGGATGGCTGTGCACACAAACAGGTATACCACATGAAAAAAGGGCAGTTGACTCTGGTGCCATATTCAAACAAATAGCACAATCTGAACTGACCATGCTATCTGTTTTAATATTGCACCATGGTAGCACAGCACACATCAAGCAGCCACAATGTTTGGCACAGTGCTACCCGAAGACTGCACATAGGGGTAAAGCGATAGCACACACCGGTTAGTGCTGCAGCCCCCATGGGTGACATTCAGCCCAAACATGCAAATGAGCCCATTGGGCATGGCACTAAGAGTCCATTTGCATGCCCATTATGGGCTCAGCTGCATGCTAGCACCATGGCCAAGTGTCCCAGACTAGGTCCACCCCAGCCCTGATCACCATTCATGTAAAAATAACAGCAACCCTGGTAGTCTGTGTCCCTGTCCAGCCCTGATCCCCAGTTCTGTACAGAAACTCATCCTCCCTAAACTATTCTTCTTGGCATACCACTATTTGTTACTGCTGGGCACCTTGCTATACCTCATTTTGTGTATGTGGACACCGAGTGTGTCTTATATTGGTATGTATATACTTCTGGTCTTTATGTCATTTTGATATTTTTCAATAAAGCATTTATATACAAAAAGAAAATCATCCTCCCAGTGGTTCACTGTCCCCCCCTAGCCCCAATCCCCATTCCTGTAAAGAAAATCATCCTCCCTGGTGGTCCAGTGTAACTCCCCAGCCCCAATCCCCTGGTATGAGACAAATATATAACACATGGTGGTCTAGTGGTGCCTTTCTTCCTTCCCCGGTCTCCAATGCCCATCCCGACTAGACATAAATATCTCCTGTAGTCTAGTGGCCCCCCACTTCCCCACCCCAGCAGGTAGTGACCCACCACCCTGCCCCCCACCCAACCCGAGCTGGTGACCTGCATAGCCCACCTCACACCGCCATGGCCAGCCACCAACTGAACTGTCAGTGAGCTCTTACAGTAGACAGTACACACTCATTGGTTGACTGGTTAATAAACAAAGGTCGGGCCTTTCAACCTGCTACTACCCTAAAGACATTACTATTAACATTGATATCAGTGACATAGGAAAGGGCTATGAGCCAAAGTGCCCCTCTTTGTTGACAGCACCATACTCTGCTACAGGGTAGGTAGTACAGATTGTGAAATGAATTTAAAAGGTGATGTAGGAAGACTGAAATAATGGTGTAGCATATGTCAATTGAAATTTGGTGGCAAGAAGTGCAAGATTATGCACATTGGTTGCTGGAATACACAAATGGAGTACTGGATCAACGGTGTGAAGATAAAGCAATCTAGGGAAGAAAGGGACTTGGAATAATAATCAGTAACAATATGAAGATCACCTCCAAATTCATCAAGGCATGTGGGAAAGCCAATAGAATACTGAGATGAATAGGGTAGGGCTTTACCAGCTGCAGGAGGGAGGTGATTTTGAAACATCACAGGTCTATTGTGAGGCTGCACCTTGAGTACTGTGTTCAGTTCTGGAGTCTGCTCTTAAAAACAGACAGAAATAAAGTGGAGACCATACAATGGAGGGCCACTGAAATGGTCTGGGAAAACAGAAAAAAATCTCTATTGATCGATTTAGTTATTTATGTAGTCATTTGTTTGAAGTGAGCAATGACCTGGTAAAATATGATGAAAGTTATATAAGGTAAGATTGGAGAGCCTTAATAAGTACTCTCTGGAGGCAGAAAGGGAGAGGGGGTTATGACTGAGACTTCCATGTTTGCTGGGAGACAATAGGGTCAACATCTCAGAACTTTTTCAAGCAAATAAGCATTCCACCATAAGGGTCTGTTACCTTAAATTGGTGGGAGGCAAATTCAAAAGGATTTGAGAAGTTCATTTCATGGAGAGGGTGGCGGATAATTGGAATAGCTTGCCTCACACAGTGGTCAATGTGCACCATTGCTAGATTTAAAGCCAGCGGGGATGGTTTCAAAGGGATTATCAACAGGAAGAAATGGAGGACAGAAGGGCAGTTGTTTCAAGGAAACAATCCAGCATGTCTTCTGGATAGACTCCATAGGTCTGATTTGCAAAAGTTCAGAGAATGACATAAACTCTGGATGTGCCGAACATATGCCATACTGGGCTTGCGACATTCCCCGTCCGGCACTTGGGATTCTCAATACCATGGCCAACTGCCACAAGTTAGACCAACTTTTTCTGGTCTAGCCTGTGGCAATCTCAGGTACCCTTCTTACTGGACTTGCACCAAATATTTGGCAAAGATGCTGTGGGAATATATCAAGGACTGTAAACAAATCTTCCCAAGTCCAGGAATGATGCTGTGGGAATTGATCAAGGACTGTAAACAAAATGTTCCCAAGTCCAGGAAAGATGCTGTGAGAATTGATCAAGGGCTGTAAACAAACATGTTTTGTGTGTTAAAACCAGTATGGCTGGTATTCTGTTTTAATTTTTTAATGAAAAAATGAATTAAAATAAAATTACCAGCTACATCAGCAATCGCTACAGACTGACCAACCATAACACATGTTTTTTAAACTAGAAACACTTTGAGACTTAAGAAGGATTGGCAGTGTCCCTTTAAGCACAACACAACTCATAAATTAATGATAATATTCAGTCCTTTTGATAACAAAAAATTGCCCACTGGCTAACATGGTTCATGTTAGTGGGTGGAGTGGCACTTGCAAACAGTTCAAACAGGAAGCAGAATTCTTTCCAGACCACTGTAATCCTTCATTACCTTCAAACAGTGAGACTCTAAAACAGCATAGCAATGCCAGAAATTCTTCAGAGCATTTGTCTCTGAGGAAGGACTTGGTAGGTCTGATAGCTTAGACATTGTTTTCTTTTTGTAACATCTACATTGGTCCAATAAAGGTATCAAACCATTTGCTTCTGGATCTGTTCTTACAAGGACCAATATGGCAACTAATCTATTTCTGTATGTCAAAGCATTTGGAAATCCAAATAGTACTGCTCACAAGATCAAGTGGCAATCGGACAGTGCTTGCTCCTAAGGCCTAGTTGCAAAAGCATGCACCCTAGACATGCACACTGTCCTCCTGTCCACCCTGACTGGGGTAGCTGTATTTTGATTTACAAATGTTCTGAAGAAATAATGAGACCGAGGGTCTTTTTTTCACTGTCTAGATGCAATGAAGGATCATTTTGTTCAGGATAAATGCTTTCTTCCTGTTTGTAATTATTTATGAGTGCCACTTCAACTGATATAGGCTTTGCTAACTAGTCTGTAGTCATCAATTTAACAGTCTGTGCTGTGGGACAGAGAGGTGTTTGAGGGTGCAGTTTCTGTGCAGCGCACAATATGCATTGTAAGTATGTTGTTCACCATGGTTCATCCATCAGAGTGCCACTGGTGGGCACTTTTTTCATGCAAGACAGCCCCATAGGTGGTTGCCACTGTATGGATCCTACTGTATGTCACAGGACAAAGAACCACGAGTGCCATCCTGAATTTGCAGAGCAGCTAGGAACTTTTTAAAAAGTGGCTGTTGGTGATGGGACAGCACCATCAGCCTTTGCCAGTGTATGGATGTGACTGCACACAACCTGGCATGGTCCCATGCTACCATCCAGAACCAACAGCTGACAAGCGATTTTAAAAGTGTGACTGATTACCACTCTAAAAATTTGTATATGTGCCACAAAGTGTATATCCACAGGTACCATTCTGAACTGTCAGACTGGCTACTGATTTTAAAACAGTGGCTACATGCTGTGAGACAGCCCCATGGGGGATTAACCATTGTCTAACTACAGCTCTGCACAGAAGTACAGTACATGAAAAGGCAGATACCATCCAGAGCAATCTCCAGATTCTGTAGCCATTTGATAGAGTGCACTTATGTGACAATTCCATGGAAGTCCCAGCTTCTGCTACTATTTCTGTAGCCGTGGAGTTATAGAAAGCAGGGGGCCTTGCCAGAGAGACTCATGTACTATCACTACAAGCAGCTCTGGCAATTGCTCCATTAGCTTCACTAAGATTCTGGGCTGCATCATAACACAGTCGTTAAGGGCACTGAGCTACAAACCTGGAGACCTGGGTCTGAATCCCATCAGCCCCCACTTGCATACTGTGTGACCCTGAGCAAGTCACTTAACTTCCTTGTGCTCCCAAGTCACTCTTGGAAACAAGCTCCAGCTTAGTGTGCCTTTCCCGTTAAACAATTTCCTTTCCTTCCTTTTCCTTGTATCCCATCTGTCCCATAAGACTTACCTGACTACTCTAGGCTCATTCATTGCCTTTGAATAAATTTCTGACTAATCTGAGATTGAACATTGCAATAGTCCAGAATCTCGTATTAGGCCTCCTGCAAGTGATGAGAATACACGGAAGTCTTCTTCTAGTGACTCTCAATTTAAGTTCTCTGCAATCACTGAGCAGAAATTACTGAAGTCCTTACTCAGACTGGATGACAAAAAAGTTTCACCCCAGACTTCTTATATCCCAGGTTACTAAAGTTAGCCTCGGCTGTGATATCAAAACCATTAACACATCTATTCAATCTCATCTTGCAAACTGGGGTTGTCCCACAAATCTGGAAACAATCAAAAGTACTTACAGTATTTAAGGTTGGCGACAAATCAAATGAAACATATTGTAGGCCAATATAATATTACCTGTGTTTATAAAATAGTTAGGTTTATTTTTGATTAATTTATGTACTACGTAGAGTCCCATGATTTGTTATCTCAGCGGCAGCAAAGTATTCAAAAGGGACCATACCACGTTGACAGCCTTGGTCAATTTAACAAGCACTGTATTAATCCATTCGATACAGGAATGTTTAATGGTACAGTGTTTGTTGACCTGACTAAGGCTTTCGATGCATGACAGATCACAATATTCTTCTGGGAAACTGTATTCCATTAGTGTGCCTGACCATGGTTTGCACTGATTTTGTAATTATTTGTCTGGACCGACCTAGAAAATGGAATCAGAAACATTCTGTCTGATCGTTGTGGTGTAGTTACAGGGTCCCTGAGGAATCGGGTTGGGTCCCTTATTGACCTCTGTTTTTATAAATGACTTGCCAGATATTTACTCAAGAGTAGACTCTCCTCTGTATGCTGAGGATACTGTCATCTTTTACTCAGGCCCAACGTTATCTGATACCCAGATAAATTTAAACATAGGATATAATAGTTTTCTTGAATGGTTGGATCATAATATGTTAAGTTTAAATAAATGAAAAATGAAACTGTTATTCGGTCTGAACCAGAGTTTGTCCTGAGTCAAAGATGACCTGTGCATCACCATGAGGAATGGATCTTTGATAAAGTAAATTGTTTTAAACACTTGAGAATCTTTTTAGAGTCTAACCTGAGTCTTGGTCCTCACTTGAAATTATCACTAAAGATAACAATCAGAAGCTGGGTTACTTATATCATAAGCCTAAATCTTTAACTAAAGAAGCCTATTTGTTAGTTGCTAAAAAAAAGTATTGTTACCAGTTTTGAGTTGTGGCAATGTTTTGTTCTCTAATAAACTAAATCGGTAACACCTTAAGCATCACTGCAGTTACCTGTAACTACTATGTACAGTAGCTGTTAAGTAGATTCACATTTTTTGTGTTGTGTACTTATATAATTTGCATGAAGGAATAGTTACAGTGGTAGTTGCACAATAGATTTTCTATTACACTTTGCAACAGCTATTAGATGTGTAGTTACGCTTGTCAGAATGAATTGATTTGTGCTGAAAGGAAAACAGTAGTAGTTGCATGTGTAACTGTTTCATCATGCAAATTGTATAAGTACACAGTATGTAAATGTGAAACTACTTAACTATATGGTAGTTACAGTGTAGTTATACAGAAGTTACAGTGCAGTTAGTGATACTTAAAGTGTTGCCACTAAATCTTTTTTGAACAGATACCAAACAACACTAAATAATATCTGTTGACTGGCTTTGCAAGCACTGTTAACATGCACCATTGCAATTTTATATGAAAAAACATGGGGATTCTTTCACTTATGTTCAGGATCCAATAGAATCTTACTATGTTTGCCTATCACATTTACTGTATTATAATTCCTCAACAACTATTCATTTTTCAAGTTTTTTTTTTTACTTGAGTCATCTCCCTATCAGACCCATAGCTCAAATTGTAATATTTTTCAAGAAAAGTTAAAACTACAAATTGAGGAAGATAATTTTCTTGGTTAGGGCTTAACATTTCACATATTCTACAATCCTAAGTATATATAGTGCTGTCAATATTATATTGCTGGTCTCTTTTTTAAAAAATAAATACAAATGATTTTTGTGAACCATTTTTTAAGTAACCTTTTATACTATATGATATTTTGTTCTAGATTATATCCTGAAAATGTATTTTTGTATCAATAATTATTCATATTTCTTTAATATTTGCATATTGCTTTTTCACTGCTACAATTGAGTATATTTTAACACTGAATGCAATTTATAGGTACTGTCCTCAATTTTGTTAAATAAAGGGTCAGTTAAAATTTTTTTGTATACTCAATTGGTCATTTAATTACATGACCTACTTTTAAAAATGTTGAGTGTAAAAAGAAATCACCTCAAATGATATCGGACCCCTGATGAAGTGATTTTTGCCATGGAGCGCCACGTCAGTCCTTCCTACTGCCTTACTGTGCTACTTTGCTCATGCTGTCACCAGTTTGTAAATATCAATGAGATGTAAGTGAATTTCCACATGTGTGCTACAAATAAATGCAAGGTTGGTTGAAATCCTTATATTGGAAACTGTTTTTATTTTGTGACCCCAGCATGGTGGTTTGAAGAGAGAACTGTTTTTCTGGGAGTACCCCATTAAAGGAAAACTACGCCCTCATATCTTGTAAATTTTGTTTCCATGCTAATGGACAACTCTTTTCCCGTGGCTGTTGGGGATATACCTGTTTGCTTCGGTTTGTTTTCACTGTTCATGCTAGTCACCTGTAACTATCCTGGAGTCTCCATTTTATGGTTGTTGAAATCTCATTATCCATGACAGCTGTATTAGCAGATGAGAACATGATGCCAAAGCACCCATTTACACCATGTATCTCTGTGCTGAAAGTACACATATCCTGAAAAAACTCTCTGGAAACACATAAACTGAATGCAGTTTAAAGGGGAAACCCTGAATTGCAACCTCAGTCTGCAAAGCTAATTGGAGGTAAATGTGGATCTCACACCTTGCCGCAACCTGTTGAGCTATAATTAAGCAGATATGCATACTATGGAACCTAAAGGGTGCTGACACATCATGTTCTTATATGCTAATACATCTCTCAGGGACAATGAGAGTTCAACAACCAGAAAATGGAGACCCCCAAGATAGTTACAGGGACTGGTGTGAAAAGTGAAAAAAAAACCTAAAGCAATCACATATATCGCTAACAGCTACACAAAAAGAGTTGCCTGTTGACATGGAAACTAATAAAATCTACAAGATGTGAGGTTGAAATTTCCCCTTTAAAGTGAGTCTAGATGAGTCCTTATAGGGAATTGGTCTAGTGGTTAGAATGTTTAAGTCATAGTCTAGGGATGGTGAAGGTGTAAAGATAGAAGACAGATAGGGAGAGTTTGGAGTCAGAATCTGAAAATCAGCAGCACAGAGTGCAAGAGACAAGTGATTTTCCAGTAATGCCCAACCTAGATTGGAGAAAAGATCACTGTGGTGCATGCAAACTGGACAGCTGAGGGCAAAGTGACAGAAAGCATGATAGAGGGGTCCAGCTTGGTTAATGTGGACTTAGGATCAAGACTCTAGACACTATCACCATAGCTCAGACAGGAAGATCATTTTGGAGAGCACCAATCTTAGAAAGGAGCTGGGAGGAAACAGAGTTAGTGTGGATATAGAAGTTCAAAGGCAGGCCTTACCAGACCTCAAGGTACTTAAAAGATAATGATGTGGTCCAAGGAACAAAAAAGGACTGGATCCATACAGATGTGTGGAGGACAGAGTACCACTGGCAAAGACTACTGTTTCTACTTTGCAGCTCCTCATCTCTTAGAATCATATTAACTTTTGGCAAACACCTAAGCCCCTCATAAGATCATGCACAAGATTTTCATCTGACTGTTGCAGGACAGTGGTCATTCAGTTTCACATGATTTATAGTATTAGTATGATCTAGTGATAGAAAAAAGTATGAATACCATATGTCTGCCATGCTCTGGCTGTGTCACAACTAAGAAAATATGTATCTATAATATACTGCAAAAACAGTTTCAGATAGTATTGATACATATAGAATAGCATTGACAAATAAAAATAACAGGACTCGTTTCTAATGGCTAGACTTCAAATTTTCAATAAATAATGAAGTTTCTATCCCTGTGGTTCCAAAGAAAGACCTTTCAAAAGATAATTTCTTTAAAATGGAATAACTGTGGAACCGTTAGAGCTCAAAATAATTTTTTCTAATGAAAGTCTTGAGTCAACTAAGTTGATATTGATATAAAATATTCCCACAGCTATTACCAGTATATATCAATATATAAAAACATGAGATAGTTCACTAAATCTTTAAAGTCATGTTACCTTTTTTGCCTCATGTATTTATACCCCCTCTTGTGACCACTGGCTCCCCACCCCACACCTTCAGGCCTCACTCACTCATCCTACCTGCCAGACTCATCCATTACCTAACTGTGGAACCAATTCACGCCTCAGCCTTCGCATTCCTGTGGTTGGATCATCCCTGCCCAGGGCCCCACCTGGTCTTCACAGAAGGAAGGAGTCACCTGGATCCACTGAACTTGTTATCCCTTTAAGCTGTCTTTTCCCCATTGTGAGCCTCCCTGTGACCTAGACAGGAAGCAATGTACTTCACTGGCTGGTGGTGTAAGGTGTCCATGTAAGGCATGCTGGGTGGTCCATCGGCATGGGGAGAGACTACGAGGCTATGATTCAGAATACCAGTTTGGAATTTTCACCTTTTCCTTGTCCCACCCTCTGTCTACTTTGCGTATGCTAGGGTTGGCTTATACTTACTTACTTGCCAGCAGATACAGGGCACACAGTCTATCAAGTCTGCTCGAGTGTGCAGCTAGCACCCCACTTTGCAGCTGCCCCTCTCCCCTTCACAGCCCCATACAGATGAATGCCAAGTGAGACTGAACCAGATTAAGCTGTTTGTGGTATCTTCAGTGAATTGGAGAAATTTGACCAGGATACCGGAGAAATTCCCCTACTCTGTCAGGTGGGGGCGCTGCTGACCGGCCTGATAGAGGAGCCAGTTCAGATCTACGGAGGAGGAGCAGCAGGCTGGGGTCTGTCCCTGCCCCAGCCTTAGACTTGAAGGAGGATGAGGAGGAAATGTTATCTGCGTGTCAGAGTGGATGCGCTGGGTCGGATGGAGGTGCGGAGGAGACCGATGGTGGGAGGGCTTGTTGGACATGGACAGAACCTTTGAGATCAGCCTGAGCACCATGGTGGATGATATTGCTTGGTGGAAACACAGCTGAAATGGGAATTGGATAAACAGAGAATGGTACTGTTTACTTTATTGCAGAGGATGAGGAACATTATTAAAAATGAAAAATTGCTGCATGTCATACCACCAGGGAGGAAGGCTCTTCACCCAGGAGGGTGCGACTGGCTGACAGGATGGGAATAGCTGTGGCAGACCTGGAGGAATAGGATGAGGTGGCTAAAACTGGGCCGCAAACGGTAGAGGACTTCGCCGAGCCAATGTCGGTGTGGGAACTGATCCAGGCAGCATTCCAAGCCACAGAGGTCCCCCAAGAACCAGAATGGTCACCCGGGAGGGCACTGAAGAACGTTGGCTGGATTGAGTCACCCATGGGTAATTGGGCGTCCGACGAGGATCTATCCTTTCTGGAGTCCCAAGCGGCAGAGATAGCGGGTCCTTCAAGTTCTGCAGTGGATCATCCTGAAGTAGATGGAAACCAGCTGCAGGAACCTCACCCATGTGAGCAGGACTCTGGACAAGGGGTTGAAACCCCACAGGTACAGGGTGATGGGGGACTTGTTACTGCTCAGCCTGGGATGGACCAGGCAATAGCGGAGGGACATGTGGCTCCTGCCGGTGAAATGCCAGTGGAATCCGGCCCTTAGGCCCATTGTGGTGGGGTTGAGGAGTGAAGAGAAACATTGGCGACAGCACTCCAGATGTTGCAGGGCCAAGTACAGGGTCCAATATGGGAAAGGGGTCAGAGGCCCACTGACATTGAGGCATCTTCCAGAACTGCTAGTGGGGGTGAATCAGGGTGGGGTTTTGGTGCTCATCCCTGTGCTCAAATGCCAGGAGGTAAACCCCCCCCCCACATAGGGATTCTAGGCCAAGGTATTCAGATTTCTTCTCAGGAGTTGGGCCAGCACAGAGAAGGAATGCTGTCCAAATCTGTTATAAGGGTGGTATGGAGGTGCCACCTGATAGATATTTAGGACATACTTTGATTAAAGATCACTAAGATTTATGGCTTCAGAGGTATATTACTTATCCATGTGTCCGTGAGGACACATTGGATCTGAGCTTTTGTTCCCCACATTCTCTAGAATGTTTTTGGATGAAATACAGTCTGCTTAAATTTTCTCCTTTATAGTCTCCCTTTCTCTGCATCCCCCTGTCGAGACCTACCATAAAACAAATGACTATCTTGTTCCGTAATGAAGGTGTGCATATTAGTGACATCTCATATTGGGTTCAGGAGCGTTGTGAATGGTTAAGTGCTCCTGAACCTGTGCTAGATAGTGAAAATTTCTGGACTGGGGCATGGACCTTAAGGTGAAATTCCAACAGTCCAATGAAGGCCTCATTCATTTGCCCAATAGCTTTTTCTTGGACCGGGACAGAGGGTGTGTTATATGCTGGGCAGCCTGAGGCCTGCCACAAGTGAGGTGCAAAGATGCACCTGGCAAATGTATGCAACAGAATCAGGTGTGGCATTTGCAATGAACTTGGCCGTATCAGTCATCAGTGTGTGAATATGGCTAGATGCAACTTATGTGGTGAATCAGGTCATGTAATTCAGGGGTGTCCTTGTGCTACTCATAACAAAGCCCACCCCATGAATTTGCATGAATTAATCAGAAAAGCTCAAACCAAGCAACAACCCCCAGCATCCAGTTCAGGGAATACTGCCCCAGAACCTAAGCTGACCCCTGAGCAACAGATAGTCTCAGTGGTCTGCCCAGCTCCCATCTCAGCAGAACGGATTAGGGCACCATGGGCTACTCTTTCCCCCAGCTTTCCACCTCTCCTATATCAGTGAGTACTGTACCTAACCCTCCAATTGCTCCTGTTCAGGAAGGAATGGAGTTGGAAACTTCTATGGTGGACCCAGAAAAAGATATTGCTGCCGCTCAAAATAACGTCACCACCTCTATAGTGGAGGATGGGAAAGGGCCACCACCCTCGTCCCATTGGATGGTCCCTTTACCTAGATGACAGAATTTACGTATCCAGAAGTCACATTCTGTGGATATTGCACTGTCAAATCCCTTTGAGTCCCTTTGAAGGACTGAAGAAGAGGGATCTGATCTGGAGGATCTGCATTCTGATCCACCTGTTTCCCAGCTGCCATCACAGGAACAGGATGCGCTTTGCTCCAGGGATCAAAAGGATAAGAAAAAAAAGAAGAAGAAATTATGTGTTTCTGATTAGTTCTTTATGCCATTCTCCTTAGCAAATTGAAATGTGCATAGTATTATGTCTGAAGTTAAGCGACAAGCCGTTTTTACATTGCTAACTGACTTAGAGCTTGATGCTATATTTTTACAGGAAACGTGATTTAACTTTAATGCACTTATCTCACAAGCTAGTAGGGAGTGGGTATGGGGCCCTTCCTATTGATTGTTTGGGGAGGATACTGCTGATGGGGTGAGTATTTTATTTTCTGGTTCGGGGTTTTTCTTTCAAAATTTAATTGATCTTCTCCCAGGTAGGGTACTTGTACTGGATGGTATATGGCTGGGACAGCCTTGTCGACTCATAGGGGTGTATGCCCCCCAAAGTAAGGCAGCGAGAGTGGAAATGCTGGGGGGTATTCAGCCATATTTGACAACTTCTAGACAAGTGTACTTGGTGGGAGATTTCAATTGCAGTTTAGAGGTGGCAACTAGGCAGACTCAAGGGAAGAAGGTTTACTGTGATTCAGTGGCATTACGGGCCTGTATTATGACTGCTGATTTAATAGGTTGCTGTGTGTCTGCGGTTCCCTGAATTTGTTTTACTTATGTTAGAAGTCAATTTACGACAACTATAGATTACATTTTTTTGTCAAAAGCCATCACAGTGCATAGTTCCAAAATAGTTCCAGCTGAGTTTTTGGACCATGTACAGTACTTGTTATGAGGGTCCTCTCGTCAGGTTCAGAGGTCTGATCACCAATCCCGCAGTGGAAACTGAACACTGAAAGTATAGTGCAGACAGAAGGAAAAGCACCCACACAATCTCAGGAATGACAAGAACACCAGCTTTTTGTATGAAAAATGTTCTTTATAAAGGCAGACGTACAAATAGTCACACTGAAGTGGCTAGCAAACAAGAACTACTGTTACACCTGGTACGTTGCCAGGCTTCATCAGCGTACCGTATCAGGTGAAACATTAGTTCTTGTTTGCTAGCTACTCCAGTGTGACTATTTGCACATCTGCTTTTATAAAGAACAATTTTCTTATAAGAAGCTGGTGTTCTGGTCATTCCTGAGATTATGTGGGTGCTTTTCCTTCATTCTGCACTTGACTAACTTTTGAATACAGCACCACACATTTCCTGGTGCTCCTGCTGTTCTCGGCTTTTTCGTTATGCTGAAAGTATACAGCAGCCTGAGGTTCAAATGGGCATTTTAGATGTGTTTGTGGCCAGGGTTTTATCCAGTCAGATATACGGGTGTGAAGTTATTAAGCGACAATGAATTGCTCAATTACGCTTTTTTGCGATTTCTTTGCTCTCGCCTACAGGTCACTCGGTTTTTGCCGACCAGTCTGAAAACTTCAGGGAACGCAGGCGCCAGTGTGCCCGATGTGCCTTTTGGAAGATTTTGTGGAAAATATTAAACGGTTCAAATGTTATTCAAAAACAATTTCCCATTATAAGTCAATGGGAAAAGTTAACAAAAAGTTCGAAAGTGTTGTAAATGCAGTTTTTACTTTTGCAAATGGCCCTTTTACTTTCGTAAATCCACCATTTCGTTTTCAGTTGGTGATCAGAAAAATGCTTGCCATTTAAATTTGGGACCCTCCAGCAACCTAATTCTTTTTGGATTCACCTAGTCGGAGCCTGAGGATGCTAGCCATGTCTTTATTTTGGGGTGAAACACCCCAGAAATATGTTTTTCAAATTTCTGAAAAAAGTACTTTCGCAAAGTACTTTTGCACATGCGACACTTTCGTGCTGTTTTGCGAAAGCTTTCACAAAGTTCGATAGTACTTTTCCAGACTATGGCCAGAATGACAGGAGTTCTTTGTCACCCTGCTGCAAGCGAACCGTTTGGTCTTTTGGGCTAAAATTTGGAGGGAAGGCAGCCAACATCTCACAGATGTGCCTTTCACTTGTTTGGTTAAAAAATATTGCTTGGCTGCAAAGTTATGGTACTCTGAAGTTGGAATTTTTTCCCATAGACTAACATGGTACACCTCACCTTTCGGGGCTCGTATCTCGAAAACGGTGGAGATACAGATTTTGTCATGAATTCCATAGCCCTATGGGCTATGTAATACAAAACGGTAGCCAGGAAAATAATTATTTCTGTGAAATTTAAATGTTTTCTACGTCAGCGGTTGCTGAGATATTTGCAATTAAGTTTTTCCAATGCTCATTTTAAGCTTCCATTGCCATTACAATGCATACATTCTTTGTATACACTGTGTTTCTGTATGCACCTGTTTGGCAAAAACAGGGTATGCACTTCACATTGTTACAGTTACTGTTTCCACTTGTGTTTATGTCCCCGTTTGCGTTACCGTTCCAGTGTACACCACCATGTGCATTACCCTTTGCATTCTCATTCGCACTTGCGTTACCATGTGCACCACTGTTCATGCTTCTGTTTACATTGCTGTTCCTATTACTATGTCACAAGACATCATGTGGCGGGAGCGCGCTCCCGCTGCCGCATTACATTCACTATTTCTCGTCATCATTCTCAAAAAAAAGGGAAATTAGAGGCAAAAAACTCCATTTAATGCATTAGTTAAGGTTGTTCCACAGAACAAAAGCAAGAAATTCGATGTTGAGCCCTTGGCCCCCTTACACCCCAACCAGTATCTGGAGGCATTGCAGTGGTCCTAACTCTCACCCCATTCTCCTATTCCTCTACTTCTTCACACATGTGATGGGGTGAGTTAGGGCCAACAACCGAATGCGTACCCCGATGCCAGTTGGGGTGTAGCAGGGTCCAAGGGGGCTTAACCTAACACCGAATTTCCTCACTTTGTCACTGCAGAACAACCCTAACTAATGCATTAGATGGAGTTTTTAGCCTCTAATATATATATATATCAGAACCCCCAGCCCAATCCCCAATGCGCCCCACAATTAAAATGTATATATCAGAATCCCAACCCCTGCCTAGATCCCCAATGTCCCCATCATTATGATAAAGAAAAAAGCCCTGCTCATTAGTGGTTCAGTGCCCCCCACACCCCAACTCCAGCAGGTAGTGTCACCCCATCCCCAGACAGAGCCAAGGACTAGCACAGCCCTCCTCACACCTCCAAGGCCAGTCCCCGACTGAACTGTCAATGTGCAGCAGACTGTACAGTATATGCGCTCATTGATTATCAGTGAGTGCGTACACATTACAGTATGCACTCATTGACAGTTCAGTTAGAGACTGGCCACGGAGGTGTGAGGAGGGCTGTGTCATTCTCTGGCTCTGTCTTGGGATGGTGGGGCACTGGACCACCAATGAGAGGAGCATTTATTTTTGCCATAATGATGAGGACATCAGGGATCTGGGCGGGGATTCTGATATGTAAATTTTGAATTAGAGCACATTGGGATCAGGTGGGGGATTCTGATATGTATTCATAATGGGAGCACAACATGGATCAGGGCTGGGGGTCCTGATATATATTGTAATTGTGAGTCACATCAGGGATTGGGGAGGGGGGACCCACAGCATTATTGCTACCAGCATCTCTCCTAGGGGAGAATTTTCTAAGTCCCCTTAAGCCAGCCCAGGTACTTAGAATTTCTCCCTCTGGGCGATTTTTTTGAATTTCAGCTGTGGGGCTGTGGCAGCTTGCATCTGCCTCATACCCCCCCAGTGCCTTGATGCAGTCCATTTCTGGGTGTAGGGTTGGCACAAGCCCCATTTGGTTTGAGGCAGGCAGGCAGCCTGCAGTTGATGCATCCTGCCTTTGAGAATCCCTTCCGGTGCATCATTTGGTGCAAGGGGCACCTTGCACCATTCATGTTGGTGCAAGCCACTTGTGCCATGCTGGGAGCTTTGAGAATCAGGCCCTAGGTTTTCAAAAACAATACAGACTAATGATGAAAATGTGGTCTGAGCCATATTAAAAGGAGCTCTCCTTTTACTATTTCAGCTGTACAAAACAAAGTGATAAATAGGACTCAAAATGAAGAAAATGGTGTCACACAAGTCAGAAGGTAAGGTACAATCTAGAACAGAATAATAGTATAGGTTGAAATTTTCACTGCTACCATGCACTGCTGCTTTAAACTGTCAAATTCTGCCCAAACTTGGGATACAAAACATATTATGTAGTCAAACCTATGGCTGAAAAAAGAAGAACAATAGGCAATGGCTTCAAGTTATAAAGTGCATAATGAATGAACTGTCCAATGATAACAGATGTTATTGTTATGAGAGGTAACAGGGTGACCCCTATCAAAGTGGACACCCTGGGATAAATTAGAACCCTTCCCAAGCAGTTTATATGTTTTATATTATGTCCAACATGCTGTTTCAGGCTGAAACAAAACTGTTTTGATATAAGAATAATAAAAGCTTGTGTCTGTTTCTTTAAGGTGTTAGCTGCCCTTCTAAGATATCTTTACAGCTGACAGCATGTTCCTGCAGGAGAGTTTAGGAGAGCACAAAATGTTCTGACTTTGGGTATGACCTTTCCCAATGTGTAAACAAACCTGCAGGTGCTATCTGAACTGTTCTCTATGGAGCAGTAGTGGCCCCTAGTGGCTAATTTTATGTTAGGTCTGATATCAATCACAAGTGGGAGTAGAAATTTCCTAACTTCTAGAGAGCCTATAAAAGCTGTAACTCAGTTCTGAAATGAGTTTTAGACTGAGTGAGGACAGATAGAGTTGTCAGTTAGATACTGACTGAGGAAGGTGAAAGACCTCCTTGTAATGCATGCTTTCACACTATTAGGCTAAAGAAAGAGCCTTGGACACTGCTGAAACGAATCAGCTGTCATCTGATTTATTTTGTCTAACAATTTTTCTTATTTTCTGTACTTCTCACTTGATAAAAATAAAATTATAAATGCAACCATGCTTTTTATGCACCTGACTTGTGGTCTGCCTGAAATTGTAATCCTAAAGCCACACCCACTGGACGGGGGACAAGTGATAGAATAGGTCAAGGTGATTGAGTAGGTAGTAAATAGGGAGTGGATAGAGTAACTAGGGCAGACTAGGTAGGCCTAGAGGCCATTATCTGCAGACACCTTCTATGTTTCTGTGTTACAGAATTGTGCTAGAATTTTTTTTTTTTTTAATAAAAGCTGTAAAATAGCAAACATGGAGAAGAAAATGTGTGCAATACCATTCCTTTTTATGGCTGCATGGGATGGAGCCCTGCAGATGTCTTGCTTTCACAAAAAAAGCACCTCACTGGATTCCCACCAAAGAGCAGAAAAATGGAGTTGAACCACAATCATTCGGCCAGATGAAAGCACTCTGCTGCTGTTTCTCACTCTCCCAGTCAGCCCAGAAGATTGATAAGACTTGCATTCTGACTCAGTGCTCTGTCTCCCTTCAAGGATTGGACTGAAAGCAGTGCTGGCTGGTAACTTTTTATGTTATTCAATTTACATGTTCCAATGATATTAACAGCTGAATAGTTATTCTTAGGAGAAGTTGAGGGGGCTATGTTTTCTCTTAAAATCCTCAGTAATGCAGGCATATCCATTTTAAATATGATGGGAATTATAGATGTTAATCTACCTCATCACAGACCAGAAACTATATCAGTAAAACCTTGGACAGGAAATGGTTAACTCTACAGTTTGCTCTGCCATTGGTGGGGGGGTGGCTAAGAACCGTGAAGCAGCCAACTGATAAAATGTCATGTCATTCCTCTCCTTGGCTGACTCAGTTAATGCAGTGCCTGCTGTTCTGTGGAAAGGTGTGTGTGTGTGTGTGTGTGTGTATAAGATTACTTTGCTTTTTCCGTTTCTTTCTTGGAGAACTGTAAAGGGCCTTTTTATGAAGTTTGGAAGGAGTTAGAGAAATTGATTTCCTTAGCCTCTGTTTCCAAGCAGTGCCTAGAACTGAAGCATACAGTAGGGAACAGGGGACATATGTCTTTCTGGTAAAAAAAAAAAATACTTTTTTCAAGGGGGTATCTCAGCTAAAAGTACAAGTTGTGCTTGCCAACTTGTAGTGGCCTCAGCTGGTGGCCCTGTGGGGCTGATAAGTACAGCTGTAGAGAGCACAATGAAGGAAGTTTTGATCTCAGATCCCCTAACACAAGCCTGCTACAAGTATGAATGACTGTCAGGTGTGCAGTAAACAAATGCCCCAACCCCAAACAAACTTGAAGGGACTGTGGACTGTTATCAGGGTTAACTGTGCCCTCATCCCCTACAATACTGGAGTAACCCTGCAATTGCTATCAAGAGTTAAATGTGCACCTTCCCAACAAGCCTTGGAGGGACTTAATAAGAGTTGCTGTCCTGACTCGCTAGCACTTAGCAGAACTTCAAAAAGTCACTTCCATTCACTGCTGTTATTTTAGGAGCCTACTTTGCTGTTCCTCTAACCCTGGAATGCACCTGATCTGTGATGCTGAATGGCAAAAATGCATTCATTATTAGAATGTACACAAGGTGCACATTATGAGATTAGATGCACATCTGAGTGCACTCTCACATAAACAAGAGCCACTAACAAAGATGCGTGTTACAGTGAGTACTCACTTGTGCATCCAGACTCATACAGTAATTGTAATTGTGTGTGCAGCAACGCAAACAGCTAGCCATGGCAGGATATGTACTATATCACTTGGTCTTCTGCAAAGTTCTCCTTTTTTTTAGGGGCCTACTGTGCTGTTCCTCTGACACCGAATTCACCTGATTAGTGTTACTCAATGGCAAAAACGCATTCATTATTAGAACATATACCGGATTCTCATTATGAGGCAAGAGGCACATCCAGTGCTCATTCACAAACACTCGAGCTGATCGCTAACAAAGATGTTTGTTATTGGGAACTCATTTGTACATCCTGACCCATTACTGAAATGGTGTGTATAGCAATATAAACAGCAACCACGTCAGAATGTGCATCATTTGTTCTTCTGCAATTTTCTCAATTTTTTTTTCTTGGGTGGGGCCTAATTTGCTGTTCTTCTCACTCTGGGATGCACTTGATATGTGATACTGAAAGGCAAAGATGCATTCATTATTTGAACGTACTCCAGGTACACATTATGAGGGTAGAGACACATCCAAGTGCACACTCACACAAACTCGAGCCACTCGCTGGCAAAGATGTGTGACAGTGAATACTCATTTGTGCATCCAGACCCATAATGGTAATGGTGTATGCAGTAACACAAACAGCTAGCCATGACAGGATATGCATCATTTGGTCTCCTGCAAAGTTCTCCTTTTTTTATTTTAGGGGCCTACTCTGCTGTTCCTCTGACCTCAGAATGCACCTGATGTGTGATAATGATTGGCAAAAATGGAGTCATTATTAGAATGCACACCACATTTGCATTATGAGGCAAAAGGTACATCTGAGTGCTCATTCACACACACTCAGGCGTGCTGATCCCTGACAAAGATGCTTGTGCTGTTAAGAACTCACTTGTGCATCCAGACCCATGATTGAAAATGTATGAGCAGCAATACAAACAGCAAACCATGTCAGGATATGCATCATTTGATCTTCTGCAATGTTTTAATTTTTCTTTTTTGGAGAGGGGCTATTTTGCTGTTCCTCTGACCCTGGAATGCACCTGATCTGTGATATCGAATGGCAAAAATGAATTCATTATTAGAATGTACACAAGGTGCACATTATGGAGCTAGAGCCACATCCAAGTGCACACTCCACAAACAAGAGCCACTCACCAACAAAGATGTGTGTAACAGTGAGTATTCACTTGTGCATCCATACCCATAATGGTAATTGTGTGTGCAGCAACAAAAACAGCTAGCCATGACAGGAGATGCATCACTTGATTTCCTGCAAAGTTCTCCCCTTTTTTAGGGGCCTACTGTGCTGTTCCTCTGACCACAAAATTCACCTGATTCATGTTACTGAATGGCAAGAAACACATTCGTTATTAGAATGCACACCACATTTGCATTATGAGGCAAAAGGCACGTCTGAGTCCTCATTCACAAACACTCAAGCTGATCCCTGACAAAGATGTCTGTGATATTGAGAACTCACTTGTACATCCATACCCATGACTGAAATGGTGTAAGCAGCAAAACAAACAATGAACCGTGTCAGACTATGCAACATTTGGTCTTCTGCAATTTTCTCTTTTTTTTGGGGGGGGGCTACTTTGCTGTTCCTCTGACCTGGGAATGCATCTGATCTGTGATACTGAATGGCAAACGTTCATTCATTATTTGAACGCACACAACATTCACATTATGAGGCAAGAGGCACATCCGAATGCTCATTTACAAACACTCAAGCTAATCCCTGACAAAGATGTTCATGATACTGACTACCACTTGTGCATCCAGACCCATAATGGTAATGATTGTGCAGCAACACAAACAGCTATCATTGACAGGATATATACATTGTCTAATCTTCTACAAAGTTCCCATGTTTTTAGGTGACTATTTGACTGTTCCTCAGAGCCCAGAATGCACCTGTTATGTGTTATAGAGTGGCAAAAAATGAATTCATTATTAAAATGTACACCAGGGGTGGGATATTCAGACTGCGCCAGGCTGTGGCGCAAGCCTGGGCGCAGCGCAACTGGGATGTGCCAGGGCACTGACAGGGTGATATTCAATGGTGCTGCGCCATGGCTCAGCACTGTTGAATATCACTCTGTGGCCATCCACACTGTGCATGGTGCAGTGGTACTGGACCAGAGCAAGTGACCAGAGAGGGGCAGGGGGATACGCCAGCGCAAGTGCCGTTGCGCTAGGTGCATCAACTGCGATATTCCAAGGTGCACATGCAAATGGGGCCATAATGCATGCAAGGGCTGGTGATGGGGCCATTTGCATATCATTATGGCCCCATTTGCATGCAGGTGTACCCATCCCCGCGACTTGTACCTGGTGCCCTGCCAGGTTGCAGCCATCGGGGACCGGGCCCCCTGCACAAGTGGCAAAGTGCCCCCCTGCCCGATTGCGGGCATATGTATAAAGTTCAAAGCGTCCCATATCCCTGCTGGTCCAGTGGACGCTCGCGAATCAATTGCGAGCATATGTACAAATTTAAAATGTCCTATATCCCTGGTGGTCAGTGGACGCCTTTGCAGCGATCGCGGGCATATGTACAAAATTTAAAATGTCCCTATATCCCTGGTGGTCCAGTGGACCATTCGCGCCCGACCACGGACAGAAGTCTAAAGGAAGATTAATCCATCCCTGGTGGTCCAGCAGTACCCCCTCCCCACCCTCCCACTGGGCCCTCACCCTGCTCCTCCCTGGTCAGCGACAGGCGGTCACATATCTGGACTGTGTGATACGGTATGGTCTGCATGCCCATTGGCTCACGCCAGCACCAATGGGCATATAGCTGTACTGCACGCAGTCAGACAGCAGGCGGCCGGATGGCTTGCAGGTGGGGAGCTGACGCCCCTGACTGGGGGAGAGGGGTGTTGGAGCTCAGTGGGAGGGTGGGGAGGTGGAGTACCGCTGGACCACCAGGGATGGATTTAATCTTTCTTTAGACCTCTGCCTGCTATCAGACTCGCGATCGGTCCACTGGACCACCAGGGATATAGGACGCTTTTAAATTTTGTACATATGCCCATGATTGGCTGCGAGCAGTCCACTGGACCAGCAGGGATATGGGGCATTCTAATTATTATACATATGCCCATGATCGGGCTGTGAGTGGTCCACTGACCCACCAGGATATGGGATGATTCATTTATTATACATATGCCCATGATCGGGCTGCAGCGGTCCACTGATTACCAGGGATATGGGCCAATCTAATTATTATATATATGCCCACGATCGGGCATGGGGGCGCTTAACCAACGTAAGGTGCCGCTTGAGCCAGTGGCCACCACAGCTGGCAGCTGCCATGTTGCGCCCTGCAATATGGCAGCTCACCTGTGGGTGGCTGGCTGTTGATCCTTTATTTTTTGGAACAACTGTATGCGGCGCATGTAGGGGTTGCGCCTGCATGGGCTCCACACATCCCGGGCAGAATATCGGGATGTGCGGGGGTATGCATGGGCATGCCCCCCCGCCTTGTGCCGCATACATTACTGATGCACCCCGGTGCATCGGGATTTGTGCTATGCACTTTTCCCTTTTGAATATCATGCCGGGGCACAACCCTTCTAAATATCCCACCACAGGTGCTCATTATGTGGCAAGTCTGAGTGCACTTTCACACAAACTCAAGCCACTCACTGACAAAGATGTGTGACAGTGAGTACTCATTTGTGCACCCAGACCTACAATGGTAGTTGTGTGTGCAGCAACACAAGCAGCTAACCATGACAGGATATGCTACACTTGGTGTTCTGCAAAGTGCTCCTTTTTATGGTTGCACAGTGTCAGAGCTATGCTGATGTATTGCTTAAAAGGGGCTCTGGGAGCTTGGCTTTCCCCCCCATGCTTTTCAGAATGGCTGTACTGGATTGCGAAATACAATAATGTAAAAGAAATATACAACATAAGGCAATCTTATAGTGGCTAATGTGTACCTCAATAGCAAGCAGTAAGGTTTGATCAGCTCTCTTATCATGTGGGGTGTCTTTCATGTGGGTGCATGGTTGTGGCCAGATACCAAACGCTCAGCATTTTATTTGGTCTGCCTTTCCACCCAGCAGAGTTGATTCACATATATTTCTACAGGAATCAGTAAGCTTTCTCTCTACCCCACCCCCACACACCCTTACAGAGCCAGATCACACTGTCTCTCACAAGTGACAGCACATAACGGCTTTCAGAGAATCTATCACACAATGAAAGACACACTTGCTAACATCAGTCTCTCAGTGAACAGTGCCCATTGCAAAGGCTGACAGACAGCATCAATATTCTTTCACACAGTTTTAAAATAATGGGGCACTGGCTTAACCTTTCCGTAATAAAATTGTATTTTTTCATTCTCAATATTTTATCATACCCTCTTTCTTACACATTTCTCACTACCATCAATAACATCATTTTGCAGCCTCATCGGCTCTGGCTACTTACTGTTAAATTTGGTATGATTTTAATCAGAAAAGGGGTGCCTCAAATTTGAACATTTTTCACCAACTAGGTGCTGGTGAAGAATACCAAATTAAACATTTCTAAGGGAAAGACTTTCTACTAGGCATCCAGTTCTCCATTCAAATACTTATTTCATAATGTTAAGACTGAACCTGATCTAATTGCTACAAAAGGAAAAAATAACATAAACCACTGAGAACATTAAGAAAACAAATGTATAAATCATGACCTGAACATTTACGTTTATCCTATACAGAAATGCCTACAATTAATAAATAGTGCTGTACTCTGTACTTAGTACCTGTCTAACTATGTAACATTTTCGTTTCTGGAAGATGACAATGTGTTTCCTCACATCGAATATAACTATCTTGTCTCAAAAACTTTGCTGGCCAATAATGTTAATTCATCCCTTTGTCCTTAGTTTCTTGCTATAAATTACTTTCACTGTTTACTTGAGCATGGGACAAAAGTCCGCTTACTCACTAAATCTTCTCTCGGTTGAAAAGTCTGCAGTTTTATTATCCTTTTTTTGGGGGACCAGGAGGCTTAGTCTGTCCCAACCATGAATCAAGGGGGGCCACAATCTCCAACCTCACAAACCTAAAGTCTGTTATTTTTTCCATGTTGCTCAAAATTACAGACTAGAACACTTGTTCTGTTCTTGTTTATAATGTCTCAGGTGTGTTCCTGCACCCCATCAGTAAGTTTCCTTATTGTTCAACCTATATAATGGAGATTGCAGGAACACCATATAATGTAGACTACAAAACAAGTAGCACCACTAATGAATTTATGAATCACCACCGTATGACCCCCTTTCTTTTTCCATAATCTGTTTATCCTCCCTGACTGAGGCAGGCTTCACCTTCTTCTGCCCTGGTTCACTGACCCCCACCATCCACCACCTCTCCAGGCTTCCCTGACTGATCTGGGCACTCCCACGGATTTCTCCCAATAACAGGGTCAGGAGTAGGGCCATCCTCCCCCCGAAGTCCAAATCCAGTCTGGCAGGCAGGTTGTCTTGATGGTGGGGCAAGTGGGGGCTCAGTGTGCAGTGCATCATATACGCCTGCCTCACCATCTTTTCCACCATTTTCCCCCAGTCACAGTGGCAGGGGATGTACATGCGCCTGGAGGCACCATCCCAGAACCCCAGCTCATCCTCTCCTGACTACAGTTTGTCGCTCTAGCTTCGGTGCTACCACCAGGCCGTCACCTGGTGGCAGCCAAGAGCTTAGATGACCTGCCACTCCGATCCAGGAGAGGAGAGCTGCCCGAAGGCAGCTGACTCCACTCCCAGCCCCCCTGCTGCCCCAGTGATCCGAACTCATTCCCGAACTTAGGTTGCTGGTGTGGTGAGAGGTAAGATGCCCAGCACCTCAGTCCTCTGTAACACTAGGCTGGTGCATATCCTTCTTTTTTGAAGAATTACCTAGGTACAGACAGTTTGCAAACTGAAGAAGATCCACACTTATACAATCAAGCAGGCTTTGGTGGAAGCCAACGCTAGATTCTTTCTTCTGTTTTTGATGGAATGAAATGACTGGATATTAAAATATTGGTTACACCTTTACTGTCAGTTTCAATGTAACTAATCATTACTTACATGCAACAAGGCAATTACCCTATACAGAAAAGAGCTGCACCAGGGTGAAATGGGGTGCTCTGTGACAACAAAGTACTATGAGAAAAAAACAGTCACGGCACTCACCAAAACACAGAAAAAAGTCCAGAGCCAGATATCTTTTTGGTAAAAAACATGACCTCCATTTATTAAGCCACATACATCACAACAGACCGCCAGTCCAAGGACAGCCACATGAAAAAAGATCTGACGTTACAACTCGATGAGTCTTTATATGCCTTGGTGAGTGCCGTGACTTTTTTTTATCAAGGTAATTACCCTGTAGATACATGTTTGTTGCATGACTACATTATTGTTGCAATGCAGTTACAGTGTAGTTATACTGCAACTACACTGTAGCTAACTGACACTTATTTGGTTACACTTTGTGTCTGTTAACTACAGTGTAGTTACAGTGTAAGTACACTGTAACTGCTTTGCAACTACAATGTAGTTACATGCAACAAACATGCAACTACAGGAGTAATTACCCTGCTGCATGCAATTAATGATTAGTTACATTGAACCCAACACTTAAAGTACAGCCAAATATCCTTCAAATTTCTGGACCAGATAAGCAAGACTCTATGCTTATCAGATAAAATATTATGGACATTCGAGTCTAACTGGAGCAGTGACCACAGTCTATAAACCAAACTGCCAATCCTTCCAACCACATGACCTAACTCTGTCACAAACGTGACTGGAAAGTCCCTTTTTCCTGTAGAATTTTTTTTTTTTTTTTTGCTTTTGGGATTAGTAAATTTTCTGTCTTTCAGCAAGTGACTCTGTCAAAGGCATCTTTTAGTACCCTTTCCTCATAGCTTCTCCTCTGAAATCTATTCATAAGCTCTGCTACCTGTTTGTTGGAGGTACTATCTTCAGAGCAATTGCGCCTTATTCTTAATAGTTCTCCATAGAGGATGGGCTGCACACATTTCTGGGGGGTGAGAACTGGGGGAATGGGGCACTGTGTTAGCAGTTGTGGGTTTACAAAAGCCTGAACTGTATGAACTGTAAAATCTTTTTACTCACAAAAATCTACTCAGCACTCTCTTTGGAACTCATGTCTTTCTAGTTGTGATTGAGTGCATATACAGTATTCACTACACTACCAATATCCAACTTACTTCTTTTAAAGCACTCAGTGATAATTCATGGATGATAGACATAAGCATTCTATTCTAGTCTGTGCAACTCACCAATTAAGAGAGTGCTATGTTGACCTCTCCAGATTATAAATGGGAACTGTTATTCAGTCTATTATAAACTTCATGGAATTCATCTTCCTACATATGGCTGCTTAATATATTAGAATTCTAAATAACAAGAATGGAACAATGAAAAAAGTGGTTAGCAGTGTACATGCTAATTTCTCCACACATTTGTACAGTATATAAATAAAAGGTTGGTTGAATGTTCTTATGAACACATTAAAGGCAAATAGATGTAATTAATATCTACCTAGCCTTTATAACATTCTTGATTTAGCTATTATGATCTTAAACTAATTGGCAATTATGAGATAAAATGAAACCAAAATTACTTACAATCATTTCCTCAAGCAGGAACATTATTCAGCCTTTTCTTGCTCAAGAAACTAACACAGACAGTTACTCTGCAGTCATGATTTTAATCAAAATGTTTAAGAATTACATCATATAGTTAAACGTGTTATAGTTTAGTACAAATGTAATTGTAAAACCCTTATTGGGACAACTGCTTTAAAAATAATAAAGGTCTGCAGATAGAGAAACATAACATAGAAACATAGAATTTGTTAGCAAATAAGGACTACTTGACCCCCTAGTCTGCTTTTTTGTGGCCCCTCCCCTTCTTCCTTCACCATGAACACTGAACAAAAGTATTTGTTTAGTATGTCTGCTTTTTCCTGGTCTCCCTCTGCACAGTCCCCCCCGCCCCCTCATCCTTTCTTAATTTTACAAATTCCTCCCCTAGTTTTCCTGTGTGGGGCTGACTATGGTTGCTTTTCATGAGCAAACTCATATTTCCTACAGTCACACTATTCTGGAAAGTAATACAGTGTCAGTATGTGCCTGCTTCAGGATTTGATGATGGAAATATGACATTGCTGTTTTTGTCTGATGGGACTCTGGGACCATGACCTGCAATAAATATGTACACATCGTTAATTCATCACTGAGTGTAATACCATGGAAATTTTATGTCTGCCTCTGTGACACGTCAGAGACCCATCATACAAGAAACACCATGTTATATAATGTGACTGCATGAAATATTTGAGTTTGCCTTGAAAAGCAGCCGTAGCCAGCCACACACAAGAAGCCTGCATACATACTAGGGTGGTTCATGAAACTGCAGATTTTTGTACTAGGAAGGGAAAAAACATTAAACAGAACCAATAAGTGAAATGCAGCACTGACAGCTATAGGGATACCATTTTAATTGCAGCCGACTTATCACTGACAATCGCAGAAGAGTGATTAAAAAAAAAAAGCCATTACACTGCTTAACTTGAGGGCAAAGGCCCAGATTTCCTGTTCCCCCAAAACCACTCCATATACTTCCTCTTAGCAGGACTCAAGAGGACAGAGGCACTAACTGGGACATCTTGGGTAGGGGCACTCTCTGAGGCATAGAATGGGGCACCAGGTTGGGGCACAGACAGATTGGGGCTTTATATTACCCCATGGTATAAAAAATATTGTTAGCCTGAAGGTATGCTGTGCCCATAACAACAATACTATAACACACCCCCTGTATAATACGGCATCCATCCCAGTCCCTCTCCCCCACTGGTGCACCAGTTAACTCCACAGTCCCTGTGGGAGCTCCCAAACAGTCTGAGTGTGCACATAATGAGGAGTAGCAGGCCTGTGAGGAATGGACACTTGGTGCGGTACCTTTACAGTTGGGTTGGTGGCTGCAACTGCTAAACACAAACTACAAAGGTTGACAGAAACACACAGTTGCTCCTGGCTTTAGCTGTTGCTGTGGGCTTGTAGTTCAGGTCATGCAGGAGGCACAGAGACTATTTAACTAGCTAGCTGGATAGCTGAAATTAACAGCTGGACTAATAGTTTGTTGGGTAAAACCCGGTACTCATGATCTTTAGATGACCCGATGGTGCAGGTGTTGTGGGGACAGCTCCCCAGTTCAGGCAGTTGTGGATGAGCTGTCCTGCTGATGTAGATGATGATGATGATGATCCTCTTCACCCCACAAGGGGACTTGTCTTCACCCACCTCAACAGGCGTGCAGCCTCTCCAATCTTCACACCACAAGGGGACTTGTCTTCACCCACCCCAACAAGCAGGCAGGCAGTTAATCTTCACCCCACAAAGAGACTTGTCTTCACCCTCCTCAACAGGCAGGCAGGCCGTTGATCTTCACCCCACAAAGAGACTTGTCTTCACCCACCTCAACAGTTAAAGGCAGTCGATCTTCACCCCAGAAAGGGACTTGTCTTCACCCACCTCAACAGGTGGGCAGGAAGTTGATCTTCACCCCACAAAAGGACTTGTCTTCACGCACCCTGGCAGGCAGGCAGGCAGTTGATCTTCATCCCACAAGGGGACTTTTCTTCACCCACCCTGGCAGGAAGGAAGGCAGTCGGGACCTCAATGGATTGGTCCTGTCAGGACAAAGTTGTGTCTGTGACTGAGAGGCAGCAGCAGACCACCCTCTCAGATTTAGAGCAGCTTTCAAAGCAATCACTACTCTATGTTTGTGCTAAAGCCCTGGCTTGGCACTTCAGCTGCTATAAGTCCATTTCTGGGACTTAAAAGTCTGTTCAGTAACAAAAAACTTCAGTTAGTACAGCACTAAGAGCTGTCAAAAACAATTGCTTTCTCTTCAGAGATCACTCACAGAATCAATAGGGTTAACTGTCCCTTATTAGAATGTTTTTAAATAACTCAGCGTCCCATTGGCTAGGAAAGAGTCACTAGCTCCACCTCTGATTGGACTGCTGTAGCTACCAATCAGGTCCTTGCTGTCCTTTAAGCAGACCACATTCAACATGACTGCTTCCACAGAGTATTGTTCGTCTTTGAAAAATATCTTTTAAATGAACACACTTTGGGCAGCTTCTGATTTCAGGTTTAAACCCTCCTGGTCACTTCTGGGAATTGCTAGGAACAGGGGGCATGTAGAGAGGACAGGAGCCCCCCTCGGAAGCTCAATTTTGTGGGCTCCCCAGTCACAGCAAGTCTCTGTTTCTGAGCAGCTCCTATGCCACAAAGGCTTATGGGGCTTGTAGTCCCAGTGCCATATTGTCCCCTTCCTCTCTCTCTCTCTCTCTCTCTCTCTTTCTCCAACCCACTGCAGGCTTGTACAGGTCAGGGAGTGGTTTAAATTTATTTATCCCCCCAGCCCCTTGCTCCAAGTCCAGTGAGGCTGGGGAGATGAAAGTAAAGGTGGAGCTTCTGCCATCATGGTGCTGGGTGCTTTGAGGTACCAAAACAATCTGAGGACTTTTCCCTTGCTTCCTGCCCCACTTTGCAACTGTTCAAGGGGGCAGGGGAGTGAAAATGGGAGCAGCTCCCTGGCTGCACTGTCAGGTGCAGGAGGCACTGAAAAACTGTTCAGTTTGCTGCCTGGTTCTGGCACCAGTCTAAGAGAGGGCTGTAGGAGTGAAGATGCGAGTGGCTCTAGCCGCAAGGAGCAGGAAATGGTAGACAAGGTAGAAGGGTCCTAGGTAAGCTCCCAACACCGGGAATGGGGGGTTACGTTTAGTTAGAAAACAAGTCATAATGTAATATACAGTTCTATACTAGTGACATATGGTTAACAATTGGACTGAAGAACAAATAGCAGTTGAATTTTTGCAATAAAGCTGTTTAATGATGATTTTATTTTCCACCATGGTAGCAACACAGGAAAATGCAGGACAAAGTGGCTTAATTTTTCTGATTTCCAAGCACATCTTTTCCTGTTTTTGATGATCAGGTACACTCAACTGAAGATGTCTTTCATTTGGCAAAGTTATTTCACACAATCTCTGGAGATCTCTAAGGAGAACTTTGAAAGATTTCCTACAGCACAGGCAGTCCCAGAGATATTTTTCTCTCAGTATCTCCAGAGAATCTCAGGCGAAAACTTGCAAAATTGACTGCTACCATGTAGCTGAGTTAAAATGACATCCCTGCTAAATTTTAAATGTTGGTTTAAATGCATATTACAAGTTCATAGCAGCTGGAAACCCCCTGGAATGGGTTGCCCCTGGAAATAATATTAAGTAATAATAAACAAAGATTCAAACAACGATTGGACAGACACATTTTGAGTGGCAACACTGTCCAGTATTATGGGTAATGTGGACAGGAGCAGCTAAAGGGCTCTCAGCCTCCTTAGCTCCTAAACACCTTAGTATGAACCTTAGGATGAATGAATGTCATTTTTTATTTACGAAAGATCATCTTAGCCATGGTAACCCCACTCTCTCACAAACCAGCTGTATTTTACTTGTTCTTTGACCTAAACAGGCACAGTGTGGTCTGTGTACTGCACCACTGGCCAATCCAGATCCATGACTGGATAGCCAGCACCTAGTTAAGCCTTATTCTAGAACACAGGGAGATGCCACTGGCAGAACCAGGTTATCATAGCTCAACAATGACAAGTGTATTGTCAGGGGCTCCATCTTCAAATGGCATGCAACTTGGAACTGTGGATGGTGTAAAGAATCTGGGGGTCACTGCGGACTGCAGGCTGTCATCGGAATATCAGGTGGTGGCAGCAGTCCACAATGGTTTTTCCCATTTGAGGAATATTGCCTGGATAAAGCCCTGTCTGGTGTATGAGGACCTGCGTTTATCACGTCTAGACTTGATTACCGTAATGCTCTTTTCCTAGGCTGATCTGGAAAGTTGGTGTGTCACGGTCATGCAGCTGGTGCAAAACGCTGCTGCCAGATTGTTTGCCGGAGTGAAAATCTTTGAGCATATCACTCTGGCATGACACCAGCTGCATTTGCTGCCAGCTCAGTGGCACAACAGTTTCAAAACTGCTTTGTTCACATACAGGAATCACTGCACATCATAATCACAGTATTAAAACAAACTCTTGTCAGAGCCAAAATGGCTGATAATGCATTAACTCAGCTTCTGCTCAGGCAGGGTTCTTCTTTATGCGGATGAAGAGGTCCTCTTCACCTCCCACCCTGACCCCGTTGCACTCCAGTCCTCCCTCCATCATTCTTTCAGTCAAATTAAGAACTGGTTCATGGACCGCCGATTTATCGTTAATATTAAAAAAAACAAATCCATGCTTTTCACCCACTGTCAAAGCAAGGCCAAGGACACCCCTCTCCAGATCCTCTCCAGTTCACTCCATCCATTGGACAAAGTCCCCACCTACAAATACCTGGGCATCACTTTTGACCCTACCCATTCATTTCACTCTCACATTAATACACTCACCTCAGTCACCAATGCACGCATTGGCCTGTTATACCAACATAAGGACTGCCTGCCACCCGAAGCCCTCTGCCTGGCAGTCACCTCCTTTGTCCTATCCCTATTGGACTATAGACTCACAGTATACACAGCAGCCAATGCCACCGCTCTAAACAAAATCCACACCTCCATTAACAAGGCATGCCAGTTCCTGTCCAGAGCTGATAAACGGATGCATACCTGTACCCTTTATTCCTTAACCAACATGCTCACACTCAAGGAGAGACTTCAATATCAGTCCTGCCTCCTTGCCAAAAAACTACAACTGGGTATGTCCCCCCCGGGGTCTCCACATCCCTTCTCCTTGCCACCCCCGCTGTTGCCACTTGCAGTGCCTCCAAGGTTATATTGCAGGTCCCTAGGGTCAGGACTGCACTAGCACAAAGATCCTTACCCTTTAGAGCCCCCTTCCTGGTACAATGCCCCCCCACCGCCATCACTTCTCTCACCAAAATAGGACCCTTCAAGGTCGCACTCAAGAATCACATTCTGTCCACCCACAACCGTGATTATCCTCTTCCCAAACCACCCTAGGCCTCTGGGTGCCTCTCTTTAGGGGCCAGAGCCTAGCAAGCCTTGACAGTGTCTCTCTGGAGGCAGCACCCTTTGTACCTCATAAGAAGTTACTGTGCTTCTATGTTAGCAACTGCCTAGCTACTGATTGCATAGGACTGCACCTCATTCTGCTGATGACATATTAATAACTGCTTAGATACTATTTGTATAGGACTGAAGTTCATCCGCTGGATGACGCTGTCACCTTCTTAACTGCATTCAATGTCTCCATCGTATGTATTACCTGTCTTTAATGTTCATTACTATCTGTATTTTCTCTTCTTTCTGTATCATGACGTGGAGCCTTTGGAAATGAGTCCTTGACTTAAAGGTTGTAATTCGATGAAGAAAGAAGAAAGAAAGAAAGAAAGAAAGAAAAGAAAGAAAGAAAGAAAGAAAGAAAGAAAGAAAGTAAGTAAGTGTGGACTGGGTTTTCATTTATTCGTTGCATTATTGCTATATTAAAATTCCAGACTTACATCACAATAATACAAAAAAAGAAAACCTTAAAGGTCAAGATCATGTTAAAGCAGGGTCTGTTGGCTCTGGACATACAGTACAGCTCACAGGCGTAGTGATTTTTTTTTCTTTACAGGAGGCTGAGGGGCTGCCGGGAATACATCCATGATGTTGTACTCAGATAACCACACACCTTCAGGAGTGTCTCAGCCAATCAGGTAAGTGGATTTTTTCTTGCCATTTTATAATTGTCAATAGTTTTACCCCAAACTTACAACACAGCCATTTTCTTTATAGTACCTTATGAATGTGACAGCTGTAATTTTTCAACTCCTGCTCAAAATGTGTTTTGCATCCTGAAAGTTGATTCCACAGTCCCTGTGCAAAACCACCTTTAGGCCAGGAGTTGAACATTCCTCTGCCCTTCTTGTGATGCAGGATCTTAAAAGGGCTATGTTGCAAATTTGGTGTAAACATATTAAAACACAAATGTTCCATATTTTTACCCCAAATTCCTTACCTGCAGCCCTGTCAGCTCAGACCAGAGTATGTTATCTGCTGCTGCCTCTGTTTGAGCACAAAATAAAGATCTTTTGATACACTTTACAATGGAGTTATAGTTGTTCCTGTTAGGCCAGTGCTGTGTAAAGAAGTAGTGGTGAATGCTGCATTTCTTTGTCTCTTTGAACTAAATTTCATGGCAGCCGTCCACCCCACTGTGTCATACAGAAACGTGTGGGGCTGCATGTAACAAGCGGACATTTTAGTGGAACTTGGAAATAGCACATAATTTAATACGGGGGCAGTAAAAGATCTCAAGACAGCCTGCCTTTTAATGAAAGGCATTTAATTAATTTGTTAAGGTCCCAGTGCAGCGACCCACAGTCACACACCCGCCAATATCAGTGGGTCCCAGTACGCTGACCCACATCTGTACAGCCATCAATGCAGTACCGGCGGGTCATGGTGCACAGAGGCTAGAACTAAAAATCTTGTGGCAGCATCCTGTTGTATCTGTGGCCCAGAAAATCTGTGCAACCAGAGTCAACTGAGTTCACCCCTGCCAGCTGAGCCAGGTCCTACCTGCAGTGTCCTGTATTAGGGAGAAAAACAAGTTTCTGGCACACAAAAAGTAGATAGATTCCTAAAGGCCATGGTGGAATTGCTGGCACTAGCTTTATCAGTTATTTTACCAAAGAATGCTTTTAGATGTAACTTAAGACAATTCAAATTTAAATCTGTAAAAGTCTGTACTCAGCCCAGGGATTTGGTGGGGGAGAAACTGAGACCTTTTTAAAGTAGATCAATCTCATCATTTGTTATATTGTAGTCTAAAAGATTAATAATTTGGATAGCAGTATCAATCTCAATTGTTTCTCTGACATCTTCTGTCAGCCTTTCCTCCTCCCTCTGGAACTCCTCTTCCACTAGACTTCAGGGAGACAGTATAGCACAGTGGTTTAAAGCTCTGAGCTGCAAATGTGGTGACATCCAGCAGACCAGATCTGGGTTTGAATCCCACAGCTTCCACTTACATACTGTGTGTCCCTGAGCAAGTCACTTAACTTACCTGTGCTCCCAGGATACCTGTAAAAAGCTTTCAGCTTAGTGTGTTATTCCTGGTTAAACAACTAAAAAAAAAAAAAAACTTGATGGTTAATGGGGATATTGTCTTTTTAGCCCTTCCCCAGTAGAGGGAGTTTCTTTTTGGGTCATATGTGGTGTAATGTCTTATTTACACAGGGTGTGTGTTATTGTCCTTAGCCTTTGATAAAAGGCCAATGTGGGTCTGAAATATGTCCGGCCAGGCAAGGTTCTTTCAGGTGTAATAAATTACGTGAACAAGGATTCTGGTTCTGAAATGATTTATGAGTCCCTTTCTGGAGTTGTGTGTGCCAGAAACTTGTTTTTCCTCCTCAATTCAGTAGTTTTTGTGCACCGCTTCCTTGTGCACACTCAACAGGTTGCAGTGTCTTGTATTACCAGATTCCACAGGCCAGAACTAAATCGTGTGCAGCTGTTCACCCCACAGTGTCCTGCTGCAACATGTGGGTACCATGCAACCAGAAACATTTCAAGCGAGACTCTAATCAGCACACAACTGACTTTATAGTATCAGGAGCAGTGAAAGATCTTGGGACAGCTGGCATTTTAAAAAAGGGCATTTAGTGAATAATTTGGTGTCCTGGTGCACTGATTCACTGCCACGCAGTGCCAACAACAGTGGACGCTGGTGCACTGACCCACATCTGCACAGCCATCAATACAGTATCAGGGGGTTGTGGTGCACGTGTGCTAGGACTAAAAATCTTGTGGCAGCTGTCCTGTTGTTTCTGCTGTCAAGTAATGTGTGTAGTCAAAGTCAACTGAGTGCCCCCTCAGCTAAGCTGAGTCTAACCCACAATGTCCCATGTTGCTAGAGCCCACAGGCCAGAACTAAATCTTGTGGCAACCATCTGTAATCTCACAATGTTCTATGAAACTTAACCTATGTATATACACCCCGCCAGCTCAGCTGCAGTCACAGGTGTCAGCAGTCGTCAAGACTTCCTTTTACCATCTTAGGAATATCGCTGGAGTGAAACACCTTGTTCCGTCTGACCGCGCTACCTATGTTGGTCCACACCTTGTGTCCTCACATTTGGACTACTGCAACTCGTGTATTTTGGGCTTTTGGGGTTGAAATCTGCCGCCTTCAGTTAGTGCAGAATGCGGTGGCCTGGGTTTTGACTGGGACCAGTAGGTCTTGTCATATTACCCCAGTGCTGTGCGAACTGCACTGGCTTCCTGTTCGGTGGCAGATCACCTTTAAAGTCTGTTTATTGACTTTCAAAGCCCTACATGACCAGGGTCCAGCCTATCTGAAAGATTTTCTAGTTTTCTACTGCCCTGGCCACATTTCCGCTCGGCTGACGAGGGGTTGCTAGAGATTCCGAGAGTGAGTTTAAATTTTTCTGGCTGTAGAGCTGTTTCTTACGCTGCTCCCACTGTTTGGAACTCTATACCCCGTCAGTTATGGCAGTGCACCTCCGTGGAGAAATTTAAGAGTGGTTTAAAAACTCATCTGTGTCAAATTGCCTTTTTATAGTACTCTGTATAAATTGTTAATGAAATTGTAGTTTTATGAGTGTTTTATATTGTATTATAATGTCTGTTTTTTTATTATGTGTTTTGTACAGCGCTTGAAAATTGAAAGGTGCTTTAAAAATAAAATGTATTATTATTATTACCCTGCAAAGTCCTGCATTACTACAGCACACTGGCCATATTGTATAGTAAAGTACATCCTGTGGCAGCTATCTACTCTGCAACATCCTGTGGCAACATAAGCCAAGCCTAATCCTATCAGCCAAGCCTAATTCACCCCATAATATCTCACATTACTACAGCTCACAGGACAGAACTACCTGTACATGTACCATACAATACCCTGTGGCAAAATGGTGGCATAAAACAAACAAACAGCTGGAGCCAGTTTCATCAGCACTAAGCAGGACACTCAGTATAGCACTGTACAGTGCATCTTAATCTTGTGGCTAGCTATTATACAATTAACTCTGAGTTTCCACCCCACAGCATACAGCAGCAACAGGAGGGGCCCATGCAACTGTGGGGACATTGCTGTGGGTTTAAAAGGAACAGTTTTTTTGATTTTACAAAACAGCAACAACAAAAGTAAGACCAACTGCAGCCAGTTTGGACTGCATGAACTTTATCTTGTTTCCAGGGTGGTGACTGGCTTGCAATGCAGGAACTCTTACTTAAAAAGTACTGCCCAATTAAATCAAACATGACTATACTGTCCAAATATGCTGTATTACTTACAGTATCTTTTGAATCCTATGATTGACAGTGAATAGAAGCCCATCAAACGCCAGAGAGATCATTATGTCCAAATGGCAGTGCTTTATGTATCTTTTCTATGCTACTGTGTGATTTATTCAAATGAAGCCTGCTGCCTGCTGCCAGCTGCATGTTCAAGTAGTAAAATACTGCAGTTCTTATATCTTAGGTGCCACTCCTCAATGACAAACTGACGAAACTCCAAGTGCAAGAGTGAAACATTGGGTCAGTCCGGGAGCACCGCTCCTGTTCTTTTTAGAGAACTACGTGTGTGTGTGCGTGTGTGTGTGTGTGTGTGTGTGTGTGTGTGTGTGTGTGTGTGTGTATCCACAGTTTTTTACAAATAAAATATTTTGCTGATTATTTGAACTTCTGTTACCTCCTTATCTGGCTGAGATTTTTGGTTGGGTAGGTAAGTGCGGAATTTGTTATCTGATACGTATGTCAGTGTTTTACATTAGCACACCCCTGATGGCTTGAGTGGTTTTTCAATTGAACTGCCGAATGAGGAACAACTACAGAGCCATCATAAACCCTTATAATCTGTTCGGTTTCAACAAAATATAATGAAAGAAAAATGTTTCAGAGCCATCAACAACCCAACCAGGGCTTTATTAATCAAGGCAATCAAGTTAAACACAGAAGAGCTTCTTTTGGTAGGTAGAGTAGCTTGCAGTCATTTCCTTTTTTTTTTATTTACTGACCCCAAACTGCAAAACTTGAAAGGGTGCGAGATCTGTATACAGTAGTGCAAAATGCTGATTCCAAGCATAGAACTGCCCAAATACAGCAAAACTGTCACGTTTTCCACATTAAGGGGAAGTAACATTTTGAGAAATGGACCATAAGCCAGTATAATTTTTTCTCTTATAAACAGTTAATCACTTACCACATGTTTTATCTTATGTGGTAATGCCAAGGCTTTTCCTGTGCTCACTAAGTTAATGCAGGGGTTCCCAGAGGTTAAATTCCCTCCTGTTCTCAGTTTTTATTGAAGACCTCGACAATGTAATATGTGACTCCATTACTCACCTATATGTAGGTAATTTGTCACCTTCTGCTCTGGGACATCAGTGAGCAGTATTATTAAATTTCTCCAGTCTTATCAAAATTGTTTATAGGAGTGGTTCATGGTTAATAAATTCTTTCTGCACACTAAGAAAAAAAAAAACAGTCATGCTTCTTTTTTTTTTATCGTATTTCTATTTATCATCTGCTGCGGCATGTTACCGGTGGGGACAACCTGCCGCCAGCTCTGCCTGCCTGGAGAGCAGCAGGCTCACTCACATGATGGGAGGTCTGGTGCAGTCATCCGCTGATCCGCTGGAGGGCCTCCCCATGCCATTCTGAGCCAGGCTGGCCCCTGGACCCCCCCCCCAGCATGATTCCACGACAGTCCTAAGGGCAGAGCACAGCGCAGCCATCAAGCTGCATGGTTGCACCCAGCCATTTTCCTCCCTTTACATCCCTGGAGTATGGATGTGCAATGACGTCCTAAGGCACATTGTGCCGACGACTGCCACACACCACCCTTTGTTGCACCAGCCCTGTAGTGTCCCCCGGTTGTCACCAGGGGCCGCTGCAGAGCAGTGGAGCCCTCAGCCCTCCCTGGGATAGGAGATCAGTCCTCTGGATGCTCAATCCTATCCCTCCCCTGCCGACCCCTAACGACCCAGGTGCATTTCCAAACCTGGGCCGCCAGCGGTGTGAGATGTGCTGTCCAGATCCTCAACCCTCAGTACCACCAGGCCGGCTACCAGTCATGCTTCTTGATGGTACTGATCATAAACTGAGCACTGCTAAAAATGTCCCTTTGATTGTATCTTCATTGTATGATACAGTCCTGAGTCCTATAAAAATAAAAATATTTCAGTTTTATTCATCATGTTTCTGTTTCTTATGTGCTGTATCCCATACCAATGTCCAGCTTTTCAAAGGGATTTTAAACTTGCATGATAGTTTAGTCATCTGAGATGCAGCCATCTAAACAAAGACATCATGGGTCAAATGTTTAGGAACTGAAGGCCCCATAATCCACAATTTGTGGCAAATATTTGCTGTAAACCTCAAGCTGGCTGTGGGTCTGTACACATTAATTTTTGTTTGAGTTTTTTTTTTTTTGCTACAGGCATGATTAATGGGGTACAAGATCATTGTCAAAGCCATATAGCCCATTAACATAATTATGTGTCTGTAACTAGTAGGTGTTGTCCACCCACATCTGTCAGTTTTGTTAAATTATTGCCTGTCTTTACATCACAAAAATGTGCTGAGTTAATCAGGGGACTGCTAATCCCCTGATCTAATTATGAATTAATTTAAAATGTCTAAAATACAGTTCCATCCTGTCAGTCATTTTGCACAGTACGTGACGTGTCTCTTGCTTTAAACTACCCAGTAGCTTGTACCCAGGTAGTGCCTGAAATTAGGCATCATTATGCCTACTGCACTTACCTGATGACCAAAAACACCGCTGCACTGCTCTGGTGACTAGCACCAACTGAGGAGATACCACACCTTATCTCCACAGTCTTAGTCTAAAAGAAATTAGCAAACCACCCACACCTCTCACCTGAACTTGGCTCCGAATGGAGGCCAAGACAGTCTGGATTTAGAATCTTATTAACCAGTCTGAAGAGAGCCATTAAGATCCGTTTCTTCTCACTACAGTGAGGGAGGAATAAAAGTTTTTTCTCACACAAATCATTTCCCCTTGATTTCACTTATTATAGGATATAAGGACAAGTTTGTCAGACAGCAAGCTGGATCTTCTCCAGTGCTGCTCAAGCCTCCACCCACATCTTCTCAGTCCCTTCAGCTCAACATTAAACCATTGAGAGCTGAAACGTCCAGGTTGTGGGCAGAGGTAGACTGGCACTAGGGATTCAGGCACAGCAAGAAGAGCTACATTATAAGCCTCAACCGCGGCACTGTACCCCCTGGAGGAGGCAACCAATATCCCTGTACTGTCCACCTCAGCCCAGAAACATCTGGTTCAACACCCTCCACCTATGATGATGTACCATTTCAACAGGGGGAGTAATAATTTCATCACCCATCATCTCAAACTGCAACACGAAATAGACCATGCAACTCTCAGTATGTAATGCTTAAATAAACCCCTGAACTTCACTCTTGGAAGTTTATATAGTATCAAACACCTTGCATGTTATTAAATTCTGGTAACACACACACCACCCATGCATTATTCTCTATGTGAAAGCACCTGGGTTACTCTGCTAAAGATTTACTTTACCTGTTGACACTACATGATCCTGCATGATTGGGAGACAGATAATAGAGAAGATAATAAGGGAATTGGGGGTCAGGGGAGCTTCCAGGAACAGCACAAACATGAAAAGGGGAAGCAGGAAAGCAGGCAGGGAGGGAATAAGGTACTGAGAACCATGTATGCCAATGCAAGGATTCTGGAAAATAAAATTCTGTACCTGGAGGCCATCATGGCAGAGGCTAGTCTGGATTTAGTGGCCATAGTGGAGTCATGGTGCACTGACAGCCATGACTTGGATATGGCCATACTGGGCTACTCTTTGTTCATGAGAGAGAGGGAATGGAGGAGGGGTTGTACTATATGTGAGGGAGGGAATCAAGGCCACCAAAGTATTGCGGTGCCCAAATGAAAAAGAAGGGCTGGAGGTGCTGTGGGTCACCCTGGAGACAGGCATTGGGGCCAATATCCATACAGGGTGGCACACAGATCTCCTCCACAGGGAGAGGAGTTGGGTAAGGCACTTGGAGAAACCATTATCAGTATGGTAAGTAAGGGGGAGGTGATGCTAGCTGGAGACAGCACTCTGCCAGATGTGGACTGGAGCCTTCCAACTGCAGCTTCGACAAGAAGCAGAACATAGAAACATAGAATTTGATGACAGATAAGAACCGCTTGGCCCACCTAGTCTGCCCATTTCTCTACCTGATGGATAAGCTGCAGATTCTAGTTAATCAACAACTTATTTCCTCCTACCCCCACACTAGAACTGCCTTATGTCTGTCCCATGCATTCTTGATTTCTCCCACTGTTCCTGACTCCACAACCTATTCAGAAAGGCTGTTCCATGGAATCAACAAAGTCCAAGAGGGTAGCATCTTTCAAAAAAAGAGGTGTGCAAGAACAAGGGGCACAATTCGGGGGTGGCTCAGGAGGTAATTTAAGGAAGTATTTTTTCTAGAGAGGGTTGTGGATGCAGGAACGGCCTTCCGAGGAGGTCGTGGAGTCAAAAACAGTGGTGGAATTCAAGCATGCATGGGACAGTCATAAGGCAATTCTAGGGGTGAGGGTAGGAAGAAGTAGGCTGCTGGTTAACTAGGATCTGCAGCGCATCAATAGGCAGGAAATGGGCAGACTGGGTGGGTCAAGTGGTCCTTATCTGCCGTCAAATTCTATGTTTCTATTCATCACAACCTTCTCTGTGAAAAATACTCTCAACATTAACTCTGAGTCATTCCCCTCTTATTCTTCAACTAGCCCCTTGTTCTTGCACATCTCTTTTCTGAAAGATGCTACCTCTTGTTCTTTGTTAATTCCCTTGAAATACTTGAAAGTTTCTATCATGTCCCCCCCCTCCTTTCCTCAAGGGTATACATATTAAGCTGCTTTAGTGTCTCCTCGTATGTCTTCTGGTGCAGACCCTGCACCATTTTGGTTGCCCTCCTCTGAACAGCCTCCACTCTGTCTATGTCCTTACGGAGATGGGGTCTCCAGAATTGCACGCAGTACTCCAGATGGGATCTCAGCAACTGTCTGAACAGAGGGATAACAACTTCCTGTTTTCTACTGTTGATGCCTCTCCCTGTGCATCCCGGTATCCCCCCAGCCCTCCTTACTGCCTTCTCACATTGCTTGCCGACCTTTAGGTCATCTGATATAATTACTCCTAGGTCCCTTTCGATTTTTGTTGTTGTTATTAACTCACCCCCCATTGTGTACTCTTCCCCTGGGTTTTTGTTTTCCAGATGCATTACCTTGCACTTCTTTGCATTGAATTTGAGCTGCCATATGTTTGACCAAGGACCATCCTTGACACCCTACAGGGGGCTTTTCTCAGGCAGCTAGTTGAGGAACCCACTAGGGATGGGGAAGTGCTGGACCTGCTGCTTATAACCCAGGATGGCATTGTAGATGTCACAGTGGGCAGTCCTCCTGTCCTGGTACTAATGATCACTGTACAATGAGGTTTAACATTAAGATGGAATCAGAGGCAAAACACACAAGGGTGAGGGTCCTGGACTTTAGAAGGGCACATTTTAAAGAAATAGGAGACTGCCTCAGAAGTTGCTTCATGGGGGGGCTGGATTGCCAAGATGGGTAGAGGCACGGTGGAGAAAAATATGGGATGGCATAATTAAGGCAGCCAACCTCTGCATGATGGAAGAGTAGAAGGAAAAAGTGACAGGTATTGTTTCCCTAGGGAAGTGGCCAAGGTGGTGAGGGGAAAAAGGGCAACATTCAGGCAGTATAAGGAAATGCAGAGGGAAGAAGACAGGGAGGTATACCAAGTAAAGCAGAGGGAAACAGGAAAGGCAGTGATGGGAGCAAAGGCACCGACAGAGGGAAAGATAGCCAACGGGGTAGCTAAAGAGAATAAGACATTCTTGAAGTAAGCAGTGTTGGTGGCTCAGTAGGTAGCACACTCGCCTCTGAGGCCGGGAGATCAGAGGGCTGTGGGTTCAGTTCCCACATCTGGCACTTGGGTTAATATCCCAGTACTGACACTGCAGTGCAGCATGAGAGGGGTGCTGCACTTCTGAGGTGCCGTCTTTCGGATGAGACTTTAACCGAGGTCCCATCTGCCTGGATTGGTGGTAGTTCAGGTGGATGTTAAAGATCCCATGGCACTTATCGAAAAGAGTAGGGAATTTCCCGGTGTCCTGGCCAAATTTCCCTCATTCACTATAAATACCACCAACAGCTTAATCTGGTTCAAGGTCAGTTGGCATTCATCTGTATCCCCCTCCCCCGGGTCGTGCCTGAAAATAGGCAGGATTTGTCTAGTGCACTTACCCGGTCAACAAAAGCTAAAATAAAAAATAAAATAAAAGTACGTAAGTGAGAAGAGGAAAACAAGGGGAGGGATAGTAAGGATAAGGAGGGTGGCGTGGGGAGACTGTGTAGAAGAGGATCAAGAAAAAGCAGATATCCAAAACAGGTACTTCTGCTCAGTCGTCACAGTGGAGGAAGTGTAAGGGAGGGGGACAGACCACCTGGGAGCAGTGAGAACAAAGAGGGAAGAAGTTGACACAAGTCTATTTTCAGAGAAGAGTCCTGAAGGGACTTCCGGCTCTAAAAGTGGACAAGGCAATGGAGCCATACAGGATACACACATGGCTCCTAAAAGAACTCAGGGAGGTGCTAGCTGCCCTACTGATGACCTTATTCAACAGCTCAATGGAAACAGGCATGGCTCTGGAGGACTGTAGGAGAGCAGATATGGTCCTCTCCATAAGAGCAGTAGCATGAAGGAGACTAGCAACTATAGACTGGTAAGTCTCACATCAGTGCTGGGAAAATTAATGGAAACCTTGGTAAAGGAAATATTGGTAGAGTATCTTGAATCCAATGGGCTACAAGACCAAAGGACTCGGGGGGGGGGGTCATGCCACACAGATTTGATTGATTCCTTCAACTGGGTGACAAGGGAAATAGATGAGGGGAGAGCAGTGGATGGGGCCTATCTGGACTTAATCCAGGCCTTTGACACTGTGCCGCACAGGAGACTGATACAGAAATTGAGCAGCCTAGGGGTAGAATCCAAAGTGGTGAATTTGGTAAAGAACCAGTTAATGGATAGGCAACAGAGGGTAGTGGTATACAACATTCACTCCATTGAGGGAACAGTGACTGGTGGAGTGCTGCAGGGCTCAGTACTGGGACCGTTCTTCTTCAATGTCTTTATAAGTGACATTGTAGAAGAACTGGAAGGGAAGGTATGCCTGTTTGCAGATGACACCGAAATCTGTAATAGGGTGGACACTCAGGAGGGGGTGCTGAGCTTGCACAGGGTCCTTGGGAAACTAGAGCAGTGATCAAGAGTATGGCAGTTGGGTTCAATGCCAAAAGTGCAAAATCATGGAACTAGGGCATGGAAACTCAGGTGATGAGTAGAGCATGGAGGGATATTGACAGTAACTAAACAGGAAATGGACCTTAGGGTTATCATATCTGATGATCTCAAAGGACATGGCATTGTGACAAAGCAGTGAGTAGGGTCAGTGAGATGATGAGATGCATAGAGAGTGGTATCTCCAGCAGGAGGAGGAAGGTGGTATTGCCACTGTATCATTCCCCTTGTGAGACTCCACCTGAAGTATTGTGTCCAGTTCTGGAGGTTGCATCTCAGAAAGGACACAGAGACAGTAGAAGCAATCCAGAGGAGGGCAACTAAAATAGTTCAGGGGTTGCGTCAAAAGACCTACAAAGAGGGATTGGGAGATTGCAACGTGTACACCCTGAAAGAGAGGAGAGTGAGAAGGGACAAGATAGAGACCTACAAGTATCTCACTGGGGTGACAGGGTGCAGGACGGAGTCTCCTTCAAATGAGAAAGAGCACCAGGACCAGAGGGCATGTGGCGAAACTGGAGGGAGTTTCAGAGGAATGTGAGGAAACACTACTTCACTGAAAGAGTGGTGGATGATAAAACAGACTGCCAGCAGGAGTGGTGGATGCGAGAATAATAGTGGGTTCAAGCATGCGTTGGCTAGACATAGGGAAATATTAGTAAATAGGCAAGGAGGAGGGAGGGTCACAGGAGACCATTTAAGGTCTGTAGAGACTATCTGGGCAGACTGGGTGAGCCAAGTGGTCCTTTTCTGCCAACAAATGTTATCTTTCTATGCTGGTTTTCAGGCTACAGGTAGATGGAGACAGTATTCCTAACCCTAAGGGAGTGAATCAACTGCACTAACAGTATTTGAATGGAAAACGCAAGCAAATCAATGTTGTCTACAGTCGTCACACAAGCCTACAAGCAGCACTCTAGAACAGTTTGATAACACATTGATTTGATAATGTGAATTGGTATATCACATAAATGAAGAATTGAAGGCAGTAGGATCTAGTGGTTAGAGCATTAGCATGGAAACCAGGATAACACTAATTCAACCCCTCTTAGAGTCAGATACTGTCTGTGTGATCTTGGGTAAGTCATTTAACCTCCCAGCCCACCAAGCTGCAAAATGGATAGATGCAAAACCACACTGAAAACCAGTTGTTGTAGCTCAGCTGGGCTATTACTGGTAACTAAATTGAATAATAAAATAGAATGTGAAAGAATAAAGCACTATATGTTTGCTGTTCTTACCTTTTTGCAGTACTGGATTGGACTCTTTAATGCTTCATTCCAGGGACTCATGCTATTGTTGTCTCATGTCCTGATTGTGTCTCCTACTGATGCTACAGGCAGAGGATTTATTCTGTATGGCTGCATAAATGCAGTGAGCTTGGTAACACTTGACAGCACTGGCAGGCTCCTCCATTTACAGCACAGTTTCACTGTGTTATAGAATATACTTCTGTGAAGTGATGGCCCAGAATCTCAAGTGTCACAAGTGCTTACGGTCCTAGAATATATTATTTAATCTCTCACAGAGAATGGTGTTTTGGCATTGCTTACATAGTGGAAAACATTATAGGCAATGGCCCCATTATCTTAGAATTGCGCCTGGCAAAGACGCAAGTGGTGGAGCAGCGCAACTGAGTTGCGCTACAGCAGCAAAGGGAGATATTCAAAAGAGATGTGCCGTGGTGCATCTCTTCTTAATATAGCACATAATGCACATGGCACAAATACAATGCACCGGCGCATCCCCCAGACAGGTCTGAATACCAGGAATGGAGCAGCTAACTACAAAACTAGACTTTTCTTACTAATAGAACACTTCTATGTCACCAGGAGTCAGTGCCTGTTGGGATTAAGAAAACAGATATTTTATTAGAAGTGGGGTGTCTCATTTAGGGTAAAAAAAATGAAAGTCAGTGTGTTTTTCTGTGTTGGAGAAGGGGAGTTTCCTAAGTCAGGAGGGGAAGAGTTAATTGGGGTGTGACTTAGGAATAGAAAACCAAGTGTCTCAAATTACAGTTCCCTACTGCTAGAGTTGGCAGACAGGAATCTTGCTTTCAGAGCAAGGAGCAGCTGACTACAAAGCCAGAACTTTTCTTACTAATTGCCTTCTTCCCTCCCTCCACCCTACCACCCTTAGCCATTTCTACTTTTATAGGCACTGGATTTGACTGACAACAGGAACTTCCTGTTTGGCAGTAGGAAGGAAGGATACTGAGACAAATAAGTTTCATCATCCTGAAGGAAAAGAGTAGCTCTCTCTCTCTCCGTCTAGCTGCTAGAGGTCTGATTCTGAGCAAGGAAGAAGGAGACTACTGAAGAATACAGGAAGTTCCTGTCCCAGAACGGAAGGGCAAGAGCTATACAGGCACATAGGCAGTAGGAAGAAAATAAACAGAGATCAGAAAGTAAACACAAAGCAACAGGAGAGGGGCCACAAGTAAGACATGATGGAAGTGGTGCAGTGCAATGGCTATGGGGCAGCAGTCTTCTGGGAGACATTCTGGAGGCTGCAATGCTACCCTATTTGTAGGCACCTCTCTTGTCTGAGGGAGGAGGATGTTCGTCTCCAGGCTGACCTGGCTAGTATTCGTGAAACCTCCTCCCCCACCCAGGGACCACCATAGCCACCGCTGCTACTTCTGAGGTTGCCAAGAAAGAGGAGCGGTTGGACCAAGGTGGGCTCAGGGAGGGAAAGGATAGTGGAACAGAGGCTCATTCCTCCAGTTGTACCTCTCCACAGTTCATACGCTGTTCTGGCAGACAGTGGTTCCTCTATGGAGGCACTTGCAGTGGAGACCAAGGAGGATGCTGGGAACCTCCACAAAGGAGACCCACAGGAGGGTGGCATGGGACCTAACAGGGGAAGGAAACAACTCCTAGTGGGGGACTCAATCATTGGGGGATAGCACTGGGGGAGAGGGAGGTAAGTTGCCTGCCTGGCGCCACGGCTTAGAAGAACAGGGAGTGAATCCTCAAGATCGCTGTAACAGCTGCACAAGGGAGGAAGCTGGATGTCATTGTCCACCTAGGGACAAATGACCTGGCTGGGAATGGGATCAGAGCAGTGCAAGAGGAGTTTGAAGGTTGGAGAGGGGTCTTAGACAAGTAGCATGTACGGTAACCTTCTCAGAGGTGCTGCCTGTCTATGGCAAGGGTGATGCTAGGATACTCCGCACCATGAGATTCAATGAGTGGTTGAAAATCTTATGCAGAGCTCAGGGTTTTGACTTTATTGGGGACTGGGAGTCCACTTGGAGGAATACAGGCCAATACTGATGTGATGGTCTGCATCTGTCTGGGAGGGGAACCAGGATCCTAGGTGATAGGTTTAAATGCTTCATTGGCAAGCATTCAAACTAAGCAAGGGGGGAGACACTGAAAAGAAGCAGGGAAAACCCAGCCTCCCCCCCACAAAACAAAGTAGTCAGAGAGGTAAACACCAAGGTAGAGAAGCCAATATGGAGCAGGACAGGGGTAAATGCAGAAAAGGCAGTAAGGACAGGGATGGTGCTAAAAAGGGTAAGGCCATCAAAAAATGGAGGGTAATAAGTACCAATGCCCACAGTCTGTGTAACAAGCTCCCTGAACTAGTGGCCTTGATGGAAGAGGGACACCTGGATATCGTGGCAATCACAGAAACATTGTACACAGAGAACCATGACTGGGATGTCAGCATACCAGGGAACACAAGCTACAGGAGGGACAGGGAGGTTAAAAAGAGGAGGAGTAGCTCTCTATGTAATGGAAGAGATCTAAGCAATGGAACTGAAGGATAAACAGGGAGTAGAGGAGGCACTGTGGGTCACCGTGGAGATGGAATGACACAACAATCAGCACGGGGGTTGTATACAGACCCCCATCTCAGGGGGAGGCAATGGACAAGGAAATGATAGAAGGCATCCTTAGAATGGCAGAAAAAGGGGAGATATTGTTGAAGGGGGACCTGAATATGTCAGATGTTAACTGGAGCACCTTTGCTGCAGCCACATCCAAGAGCAGAGTTATTCTCGATGCCCTAATGAGGGCATGCCTCAGACACCTAGTAGTGGAACCCACTCGGGAGGGAGCAATCTTAGACCTGGTACTGTCAAACAGGATGGAGAAAGGATCTTGGATTTAGAAGTGGGTAGCTATCTGGGAACAACAAGCAACCACCAGTGTGGTTCACAACAAACACAGCCATAGAGTCAAGCCATATAAAAGCAGGATTATTGGACTTAGGAGGGCTGACTTTGAAAATGGGAGCGTGCCTCAGAAAAGCACTAGCAAATGGGCAAGAAGGAGGGGTGGAGAGGAACAATGGGGAAAATCAAATAGCCATCACAAAGGCAACAAGCCTTTGTGTGAAGCAAATCAACAAAACAAAATGAAGGAAAAACACTATGGTTCTCAAAAGAAATGGCAGGAAGGTTAAGGGAGAAAAAGGTAGCATTTAGGAAGTATAAGGTAACACAGAAGGAGCAGGACAGAGAACTGTACCAGTTAAAAGCAGAAGAAGCCAGGAAAGCAGTCAGAATTGCAAATGCCCAAACTGAGGAAAAGATAGCCAACTCAGTTAAGAAGGGGGATAAAATCTTTTATAGGTATATTAGGGAGTGAAGAAAGACCAAGGGAGAGATAGGGAGGCTTAATAAAGGGAAGGGAGGGTGGGCAGAGGGTGACAATGAAAAAGCAAGGATACTGAATGAATACTTCTTCTCAGTATTCACAAACAGGGGTTGACCTTAATTTTTTTTGGCACTAGCCAGCAGGAAAAGTCAGTCTAAAATTGTACTAGCCCACAGTGATTTTCACTAGTCCACACTCAGTCATATTGTGCTTTTGACCCCCAACACAAATGAATAAATGATGAAAGCAGCACAGTTTAAAAATGTATTTACATTTATATAAAGATGAAAACACACAAAATGACCAGTTGTTTCAAAAGATAAGCATTCAGTGAGTCCAATAAGCATTCTGATCCATAAATATAGAAAAATCTGTTCTCAGCAAAAACATTAAACTCAGAACAATGTCCGTTTCAAGGATTGCCACATTAGGATGATGCATCAGGGGAGTCTGGTAGGTCCTCAAGCACACTAATGTTACTCACATCACTGTCACTGTCACAGTCACTTTGTGAGTCTACTGAATAGTCATCACCCTGCAGTCATGCCACAACAGTTCCAGTCTGTAGCTGCCTCCTCCTTTGTCCCCCACTGTTCTAAAGACAGACTGCTTCTTTGGGATCAAAATTCTTAATATCTGGGGAGTTCATCTGTACCACCATGAGGTCCGTCACTGTGTCTGACTGCAGCTTGGAACGCAGGTTGGACTTTGTGAGCTTTAACTGTCTGAAACCTCGCTCTGCCTCAGCTGAACTTGCAGGCAGTGTCAACAGAAGATCCAGAAGGGCTAGGACATTGGGGTACTTCTGTTGATAAGCAGCATTTACCTTCTCCCAAGTCAGACTGTTAATCTGCTCAAATCTGGAAAATAAAAAAAAGAAAGGCAAACGAGAATCATTCAGCACACTGATGGTTTGTAGAGTTAATAAAACATTCTTATCTTCTTCTTCCATAAATATGGCAGTAGGTCCTTACATATGACTCATGAATTGACAAAGTAAAACTTTTCACATACCTGGCATACAGTTCAGATTTCAACATTGTCCACTCTGTTTCAATTATGTCAGTTTTCACAGTCGCACCTTTCAGGACTGGTCCGTAGTGCTCTGTAAGCAAGGCCACTTCCTTGTCACCAAATTCTGAAACCAAACAAAAAATAAAAATAACTCACATTTGTTTTGTTTTTTTAAAGATCCGTCCCATCCCATCCCCAGCACAATTATCTAATTGCCCATAATAAACTCTGTTCTATCTACCTTGCTGACTCTTCTTGTCTGGCCACAGTGTAAAAACTGGCAACTGTTGCTGCACGTAGAAACTGTGGGCTTGCATCCAGGAATCGATCCTGCAGACTTTCCTCCAAGCTTTTGAGGACCTTTTTTCGGACAGCAGTGATGTCTGAATTCCCTACCAGGGTCTGACCATGCAGATCTGTGACACCCTCCACTCCGTGTTCCTTCGGTCTGGGCCTTATTAAAAAGAAATAAGAAGACACATTGAAATATTCTGCAGATGATAGCCTGGCTGCTAGCATATCACTGCAACGCCTTTAGCTCCTACCACAGTACTCACCTTGTGTTATATGTTTTTAAAGTTTCCAGGGTTGACTGCATAGTCATAAAAACATCAGCCACAGTTGCATCCCACTCCTGGGCCACACGGATAGAAATGCAAGAACACAGATTACATCAAACATGAAATGTGAATTTCTAGACATCTGCCTGCCAAAGTATCTTCAGTATTCCTACAGCTTTGTTCATTTGTTCCAGATTTACACCCTGCCTTTGCTGCATTTGTAACACAAAACAGAATTATTAAAAATGCAATACAAAATGCACACAAATTAAAAACCACATGCCATGTGTAGTGTTTACAGAATCACGTAACAATTACCCGAGTTATGTGTAGAACTACAGGAGGACACCCCTTCAGCAGAATCTGCAGAGCTGTTTGTAGGTGAGGAAGCCATCAAATGCCACCAACTCGAGTTGGAAGTAGAGGACGCATCTGTAGCACTTCATGTGCTTCTTTTAGTCTGCTCCTGTTTAGCGGTGAGTTGTGGTAGAAGCAGTACAAGTGCAGCAACAGATTGCTTAATCTATTATAAATGGGGATGTTTTTCAAAGCTCCCCTGTAGGCCAACTCCAGGCGATGTGCAAAGCAGTGCACTGACTGCACTCAAGGCTGCATTTGTTTCAGGAGGGATGCTTCCCCATTGATCCTGCTGACAATCACAGCTGCTCCATCACTGCCAAAACCTACCAGTTTTCTTGTTCATTCCTCAGTTGACATGGCAAGCTTCATTTCCAGAACTTTTTGAATGGCACCTTTTATTGACTGGGCATCCGCTTTTGCAATGGTCTGCAGCCCGACCAACTGGTTATGCACTTTGCCAGCGGTGACAAAACACACATATACAATTTCAGCCTCTGTTATGGAGGAATCAGTGATAACATTGCTACTGAGGGAAAAGAACTTTGCGCTGTTTATCTTCTCTCTCAGGAGATCTGTTCCACCTCTGCTATGTAGTGTATGAACCGTCGTGCATACTTGTCATTCGGCACATTGAGCCAATGTCCAACCCTTTCCTATCATCTAGACTACACATCCATGCAAAGTCTTGGAAAGGAGGCTATTCTTGGCAATGGCATGACAAGTCCAAATAATTTTCCAGCCGATCGAGAGTTGCCTGTTTCATGGTCTTGAGCATTTTCTCTGCAGTGCTCATACCTGGGACAGCGAGCTGGCACTCTCTTTATTTTGTGCCCTAATGTGCCATTCACTACTGCCATGTGAAGAAACTGATTCAAGACAGAAGTTTTCAGTCCTGTGGCAAAAATTAGTTTTATTTCCTGCCTTACCCTACTGCAGGTTATCATGTTTCTGACACAAATGACAGTACATCACATCTTTACTGGCATTGTATCTAAGCCAGTCATATTTCTCTTGCCAGGCTGTCTGAAACCGACGGCTTCTCTTATTTTGGTCATATTCATGATCCCTAATTTTTTCTTCTTCAGTGTGCTTTTTATTATCAGCTGGATTGCTGACGCCCTTAAGGTATTTCCACATTTCAGTAATTCTTATGTGACATACAGCCTGGGTAATAAAATTTATTTGTCTGAAGTGTCTGTCTTTTACAATTGTCTCCCACCAGTGGCCCCAACCCAACACCACTCCCTTACACTGCAGTGCTTGTTCTATGAAGTTAAAAAAAGTATGTATCAGAAGAAAAAACTACTACTGGCAAATCACAGTTTATTACGCAGTTCAACTAGCACACAAATATAATAACAGGAGCATTTTTTGAGCAAGGCCAGAGACTATTTTGACTGTACAAAAACACAAAGTAGCATAGCTAGACACTGTCACATTTTTTATTTCACTACAAATATGAAACCGCAGAGATCTGTATTCTGCCACAGTTTGCAAAAACAAACTGCTCATTATAATCGCAACTTAGCAAGTGAAAAGTACAGCTGTTCAATCTTTTTGTATATCTGTCTGTACCCCCACATCACCAGCCCCACAAGCCAACTCCACCCCCGAGACAACACAAAATAAGGGAAAGCACAGCAAATGCCAGAATGGATTCAACGTCAGAACATTAACCAAACAACTGCCAGCAATATTAGCATCCACTTACTTACCTGAGAACCTTAGTGGTGTGTGCAAACAGTAAGCCAACAGACATCACTGCCAGGTCGGCAGCAAACCAACAGATGCCGCCCCTCCCCACACACACCTGTAGGCAAACTAAGGCAACAAAACACAACATGAGGAAAAGCACAGAATATAGAATTGTGCTGCAGCATACGAACAGGGCACAGAGCACTAAGGCACACTTTGTTCACCCCCCACATCTCCAGACCCACACAACTTCAGTAACCTGCCAAAACAACGGCCACAACTTGATTGACTTACCTGCTTACCTTGATGTGTGTTTGTGCTTGTATTTAAAAACAAGCTGCATATGAAAAGGAAAAAGCCACTGACATACCTGCTCAGCTCACAGCAAGCCATAGACATGCCTGCTCAGCCCACAGCAAGCCACAGACAGGCCCGCTCAGCCCACAACAAGCCACAGACACGCCTGCTCAGCCCACAACAAGCCACAGACATGCCTGCTCAGCCCACAAAAAGCCACAGACATCCCTGCTCAGCCCACAACAAGCCACAGACATCCCGCCCCCCCCCAGGCAACAAAACACAATGAGCAGAACTGAGTAAGACAGATGTGCTGCAAAATCCAATTATTCAGATCAGGTCAGCAAAGCAGTAATTTACACAGCAAATGAGAGAAAGTACCAATCAAAGAATGCCACTTTTCACACAGTCAGACAATCCAAGTCAGTCAGAAACTCAGCATTTAGTTACTGTTGACAATGCAGCTCAGCTCCCAGTACGCTGTCTCTGCAGCCTGCTCACAGCATGAAGGAAAACAGCCACACATGCCCGCCCAGACACCCATTCCACCCCACCCCAGTAATTTAGTAAGCAATTTATCCTATTTCCTGAGACACTCAGACTGTCCCCCACAATGCCCTTGGGGAGGGGGTGTCAACCAGTGCTGTGCAGAACACCAGCCAGCCACCATTACTCAATTTTTATTCTCAGCTCCATACGTGCTGCTGACAAAGCACTCACTGATCACTGGGCTGAGCTGAAACTACACACACAGGATTCAAGTTCAGCCTTGGTTGGTCCACCATAGGAGAGGTGCCACGCAACACACACTGGCTGCACACAAATACATCAGGTATTTCAGTTCCCCCACAAGTACTGCAGAAGCTGAACACTGCCATTAGTAAGCATTTTTTTTAAATGTGTCCAATTGCCTTACCTGAGCTGGCATTTTCCTATGTTTTGTTGGACCCAGCTCCCGCCGATATCCAACCTGCTCTCTGAGCCCCGGCTCTCAGCTCCCAATAATCCAAGCTGCTCTCTGACTCAGTCTAGGCAAATACAGGAGACTCTGGAGTGCAGACTGCCATGCCACCGCTGAATCTCGGTGACCTCCAAAATCACTAAAACCGCCGAGCTTCCGATCACCCCTCACATGCCAAACAATCCTTCCTACAGCTTTGTAGCACCACAGTCAACATCCAGAAATTCAAATCCTCTGCACATTTTACTGTAAAACCAAGGGTTTAAATCTTCCCTTCAGCACCATGAAAACCCATCCCTCAGTGCTTACTGCCAATCGCTGCTGGCAGTCCACCTCCCACATGCCCAGCTATAGGATTTGGGCCAATCCTGGAGAATCACTGATGTGCAACTTGGTGTAAACTCTTGCTGGTGACATCGGTGCTCCTGGCTGTTCCCACCTCTTGCCACAATCCTCTGCCGACTTTTCCTGGCCAATCATAGCAAGACAAATGGTGAGTGACAGGCTGACAGCCCACAAGCCCATCCTCTAGGGGGAAGTCCCTGTGGAATAATGAGGAAACCGGTGGCAGTAGCACTTGTTTGTGTCTCTACCACTAGGTCAGGTAATTTGCAGCCACCCCATGGTTCCAGGGGCTTGGCGTAATTTTGCTGCTTCCAGCACTATGGACAACCAGAAGTATTGCTGACTTCATGATCTGCGCTAGCCAACGTGGACAGGTAGGGTAGTAACTGCAGTAGCCCGAGTCAATCTGCACTATGCCCTGGGCTAATAAATGTCTGTTAAGGTCAAACTCTGGGGAGGTACCTAAATCAAAGAATATAAGCAAAGAATAAAAGGGTGGAAGGTGGTTATCCTTAATGCTAGGAGCCTTTGGAGGAAAACTGCAGAGTTACAGGTTCTCATGGCAGAGGAGAGGTAGACATTGCAGCCATCATGAAACATGGGCCACCAATACAATGACTGGGACTTGTCTGTACCAGGGAACAGGTTATTTTCGTAGGGACAGGGTGATTGGGAAAGGGGGGGGTGGCACTATATGTGAAGGAAAGACTGAAGTGTGTAAGGGAGGAAGGGGAGGAGGGTAGTACAGAGTCACTTTGGATGCAAATCCAGGATTCCAAGAATAAGCTTCTTAGACTGGGAGTGGTGTACAGGCCACCATCTCAGATGGAGGAGTTAGACAGGGAACTAGCGGGACAGATCAGGAGGACCTGAGAGAAGGGTAGTGTGGTGATTGTGGGGGACTTCAACATGCCAGGAGTGGACTGGAGCACCCCAACAAACAGGAACAGAAGGGAGCAGGTACTGCTGGATGCCTTCCAGGACAGCTTCTTGCTGCAAATGGTCAGTGAACCAACCAGGTTAGGGAATACCCTTGACCTTGTGCTGGCAAATGGGGACTTTGTGAGAGAACTTACAGTGGAGGAACGCTGTCAGGAGTGACCACCGCTCAGTATGGCTCACATGGACTGTAACTAGCCTGCTGTCAGCCAGCAGGCAGAACCAGAGGGCCTCAACCACCGTCGGAGGCTCCTTTCCCCACCCAGCCAGCCACCAGACCAGAATGGAGCCTACTATCAGCCAGCAAGTATGGGTATGTGCCTTTGTGTCCTTACAGGCAGAACTGGAGGGCCTCAGCCACCATCTGAGGCTCCCTCCCCCACCCAGCCAGCCAGCCACCGGACCAGAACAGAGTCTGCTATTAGCCAGTAGGTATGGGTATAGCAACCCTTCAGTCAGGAATATCTGTCAGACGCCCTATGCAAACCCATCCCCCAACCCACCTTCCCACCCTGGGTCGGCATTTCCTTTATGAGTGTCAGTAGTCACGTGACTATCACATGAACTGACCTGCCATTTTCTATCACCCCTTTATCCCATTAGTTAGTTATACTATTAGAACACTAGAAGTCCCTTTCTTGTACTCTACACTTCCCCTAATTCCTAATATAAACAGCTAGGCACACCCCACATTGTCCTAAATCTACCTGCACTCCTTTCTATCCCATCGACTCCATCACAGATACATAGACACTATTGGCAGATAAGTGCCTATGACCCACCCAGTCTGCCCATTTAAGCTTGTAAGTTCACTTTTTGTTTTTCTAGAAGTCTGTTGCCCCTTACCCCTGACCTTCAGAATTCCCTTATGTCTATTCCATGCATTCTTAAATCCTGTGATTTTTTTCAGCCCCCACCACTTCCTCTGGCAGGGTGTCCCACTTGTCCACCACCCTTTCTGTGAAGGAATTCTTCCTCATGTTTCTTCTGAATCTCCCTCCCTCCAACTTCATCCCATGCCCTCTAGTCCTGGAACATCTTTTCGCTAGAAAATAGTGTATTCCTGCAACCTGTTCCTCCCTGTAAGGTACTTGTATGTCTCTATCATATCCCCTCTCCCTCCTCTCCTCCAGGGAGTACATATTCAAGTCCTTCAGCCTGTCCTCATAGGACTTGTGATGCAATCCATGTACCATCTTTGTTGCCCTCCTCTGAACCTTTCTCACCCTATGTCCTTACATAGGTAAGGTCTCCAGAACTGTACACTGTACTCTAGGTGGGGCCTCACTAGTGTCTTGTATAGTGGACTTATGACCTCCCTTTTCCTGCTGGTAATGCCCCACCTATGCATCCCAGCATCCTATTTGCTTTATCTGCTGCCTTGTCGCACTGTTTCCCTACCTTGAGGTCATCAGAGATGATAACCCCAAGGTCTCTTTCCTGCTTGGTGCATGCTATATCCTCACCCCCACAACTGATATGTTGTTCCAGGGTTTTTGTGCCCCATATGCATTATCTTGCACTTCTTTGCATTGAATTTCAACTGCCAAACCCTGCGAACAGGGAAATTCTGCCTTCTAGGTCCTGCACAATTTTGCTGATGAAGATGTTGAATAGGACTGGTCCCAGCACTGATCCCTGTGGTACCCCACTGTTCACTCTTCCCTCTGTGGAGTGACAGCCATTTACACCCACCCTCTGTGTCCTGCCACACAGCCAATTACCTACCCACTGCACTACTGTCCTGCCTACTCCCATATTCCCCAGTTTGTTTAATTTCCTTCTATGTGGCACAGTGTCAAAGGCCTTGCTGAAGTCCAGATAGGCCACATCCACTGACCTCCCCTGATCCACCTCCCTTGTCACCCAATCGAAAAATTTAACGAGGTTGGTCTGGCATGACCTCCCCCAGGTGAAACCATGCTGCCTTGGGTCCTGTAGTCCGTTGGCAACCAGATGTTCCACCAATCTCTCCTTCAGTAGTGCTTCCATGATCTTCCCCACTACCAGGGTCAGGCTGACTGGTCTGTAGTTCCCCACTTCCTCTTTGTTCCCACTTTTGTATAAGGGGACTACATCTGCTGTTCTCAAGTCTTTGGGTACCTCCCCTGTTTCCAGTGATCAGCTAAACTGGATTGCCAGAGGTTCAGCCACCAACTCTCTTAGTTCCTTTAGGACCCTGGGGTGCCCCCCATCTGGCCCCATTGCTTTACCAACTCTTATTCCTTCCAGTTCCTTTAGGACCCTTTGCCATGTAAAGGGACTTGTGTCCATTTTTGCGCCATTGCCTCCCCTTGTACTCCCTTCAGGCCCATTACCCTCCTCTTCATCAGTAAAGACTGAGTAGAAATATCTGTTCAGTATGTCAGCTTTACTGTTGTCATCCTCCATGCGACTCCGTCCTCCCCCTTCAGTCTCACTATTCCCTCCCTTTGCCCTTGTTTTTTCACTTATGTACCTGTAAAAGGTTTTGTCCCCTCTACCCACTGATTTTGTGATGCGCTCTTCTGTCTGAGCTTTGTCTTCCCTTACTGACCTCTCTGCCTCCCTTTGCTTCTCCTGGTACTTCTCCCTATACCCTTCTGCCTGTGTCTTTTTGATTTGTCATCCTTTCTAATCCCTCTCTCATCCCCTCATGTCTCCCCACCACCTGGGATTTGAACCCTGACTGCAGATACCTGGCCCAGCCATGGTTGGCAGCTCTCACCATTAGGCCATATCAGCAGTATTAATTGATAACTGTAGTCACCACCCATTAGCATTAAAGCCCCCCCTCCCTCCTAAACCCTGTTGGTATCTCCAGCTATCCCTGCTCTGCTCATGTCCACTACACCTGATTCACCCTTGGTATCTCCTGCTTTCCATCTCTATTTTCTCCCCTGCTTCTGAGCCACCCTTGGTACCTTCTGCTACTCCAGCTTTATCCTCCCCCCCCCCACACACCATTGGATTGCAGCTATTTAAAGGAAGTTATCCCACTATTTTCTTTCAAATACTGTTTGTTGTAGACACAACTATCTTCCCAACTACAGGTTTATTACCCTGTTGTATTCCAACGCTATCTGTCGCAGACCTATTGACCCCTTATTTATACTACCTCACCCCACAATAGATCTGTGTTGCTGTCAAGCCTCTTAAAGGCGCATTACACCTGACTCATTGCAACTATCGCAAGTATCTTTATACCATGTTGATCGTATTAATAATTGTAATTGTCTAATGCCCCTATATGGCTCCATATATGGAGTCAATGAAATCTCCACCCAACCTGTACACACTGTCACCCCCTTTTTATATAACCAACATGCATCTGTGCTGGGACGATCCTTCTAGCTCCCTTGCACTGACCCTAACCCATATAAATACTCTAACTATTCAAGCCATTTCACTAATCTGTGTATTGGTCCCTTCCCGCTTTTATCACTATCTGAAGCATAACACTCTACTGTTACCATGTAACAACTTGTCCTACAAGAAAGAGCTTCAAGAGCTTCCCTTCAAGAAGGGCTCCAGGACCAGGGGACATGACCTTGTACTGCAAGGAGGGAGGTTCTCTATCAACACCAGGAAGTTTTTCTTCACAGAAAGAGTGGTGGATGCCTGGAACAGCCTGCCCCAGGAGGTTGTAGATGTAGATAAAATGTATTTGTACCGTGATACCACCATTAGGGCTATGTATGCCCTTTTCTCAAGGTGCACCTATTTAAAGTATTAAGTTACAATAGCATAAAATACATGTGCATAAGTTCAAAAACAAGACAAGTCTCAAGTAGGGGTCACCACTGTGGGGGGGGGGAGATTCAAGAATGCATGGGATAGACACAAGGGAGCCCTGACTACAAAGGGAAACTAGAGTGGCAAAATAGGTCTAAAACAAATGGTCAGACTAGATGGACCTAGCGGTCTCCTTCTGCCATCAACCTCTGTGTTTCTATGTTTCTATGTTATAACCCTGAGACACATGCTAAAAAACGTTATTATAATTCTCCTTTGCTCAGGGAATGTCAAGTTAAATCCAGGTCCTACTGCCCCTCTAACTCCTCCAACTGAATTTGCAGCTGCTTTTGGCCTAAAAATAATGCTAACTAATGTCTGCAGCCTCCTGAAAAATAGATAATGTCAGAACCTGGGTATCACATACAAATCCCGATAGCATGATAGTCACAGAAACGTGGTTGAAAGGCTTCACGCTAGACCAACAAATAGTGCTACCATCCTTTAATACATTTCATTTTGGACCAACCCACAAGGGGAGGGAGTGTGATTATATATGTTAACAATAAATTTACAGCTACCGAACTCCATGCGGTTTCTGCAGTATACCCAGGGCATTTGAAAGCCTAGCCATAAGGCTCTCCTTATCATCAGTGGAATCTATTAATATTATTGGTTGCTATAGACCACTGACAGGAGGTGTAGAGTTACTCACAATGCTCTGAAACCTCATTGACTCTAATCCTAATGAATCTATCGTAATTGGTGATCTAAACTGGGACTGGCACAGCCCCAAAGCAAATGCATTAAAAGACTTGTGTGATAATCTGGGTATCTCACAGTTAATCACTGAGCCTACTATAGTAAACCTAAACAACACCTCCAAAAGCACAATATTAGATCTCATCCTTACAAATAGGCCTCATAAAATTTCCCAAACAGCTATCTTCCACAATGATTTAAGCGACCATAATATAGTTGTTTGTATCAGAAGCTTAGAAAAACACATTTCTGGTTCAAAACTTATTACCAGGCACAGCTATTGCAAATTTAATCCAGAAAAACATCTATCTGACCTTAAAAATATAATTTGGCAACATTTTGACCTAGTACCCTCAATGAATGAGGTGGGCGACATCTTCAACTCAACTCTCACAAACCTCATAGACAAACATGCCCCATTCATAAAATGTTGAATTAGAAAATTCAACTACCCCGGTTCACTTCACAGCTAAAGAAAGCCTTAAAATATAGGGATAAACTCTGTGCTTAGCCAGATGGATCAAATCCCTGAGTGACTGGACAGCATTTAGAACTGCCAGAAATGTATGCACAAAACTCATCAGTACTGCAAAAGTAAATTATTACATAAATGCCCTCAAAAACACCAACGGTAATTCAGCAAAAATCTGGCAGACAATTAAAATAGTCGAAGGTCACAGAATACCCCCTTCCATCCCAATAAAAATCACCTCTCAAGGTTCTTCTATCACAGACTGAGGTTCCATTCTAGAACATTTAAACTCACACTTTGCAACAACGAGGTTGACATTTGACTCCTCCCCTGCCGCCAAACTCTTAGGTACTACCCCAGAAATTGATCTCATCAACCGGTCAAACCCGGACACCTTTTGTCTCTTTCCCATCTCATACAAAGAAGTAGAAGGCCTAATGAAATTAGACACAAGAAAGCGTGCTGGCGCTGATGATCTAGATCCCATTTTCTTCATTTTAACTGCCCCCATAATGCATTTATTTAATTTGTCAATAACCACTGGAGAAGTACCCACTCTTTGGAAAACCGCCCACATAATACCTCTATTCAACTCAGGTGACCCATGCAACTTAAATAATTATAGGCCTATATCCATATTGCCAGTCCTGCCCAAACTTCTAGAAAAGGTAGTTGACACCTAACTGAAGGAACACCTAGAAAACATGAACCTGTTCAACCCACTGCAGTCAGGCTTTTGGCGTAACCACAGCACAGTGTCAGCATTAGCCAAGGTGGCGAAGGACTGGTTCTCTGCCTTAGATAAATATTCCACAGTAGCTATCTTCCTTGACTTAAAGCTTTTAACATAGTAGACCATGACCTTGTCTTAGTTAAACTTAAGCAACATGGTCTAAACACCAATTCAGTAAACTGGTCCTCTAATAACCCAGCAGGAAGATTTCAGCTTATCAAAACTGATGGTCTTTTATCCTCCCCCCTACCACTTTCAAGAGGCATCCCACAAGGATCTATCCTAGGACCTCTGCTATTTACAATTTACATTAACTCACTTAGCAATAACATTTTCCACTCTAAACTGCACTTTTTTGCTGATGACACTGTCCTTTACATGTCAAAATCTGCACTGGCAGACATTATCAAAGAATTGCAGTCTGACTTCAACCAACTGCAACTTAACCTAATAAATTCTAAATTATCGCCAATTGCCAAAAAGACGAAGGCCATGTTCTTCCTACCACCGCACCAGTCAAATCTATCATCCAAAGATGTAAATCCAGCACCTATCCTAACTTTCTTAGGAGACACCCTCGAGACCATCGATAAATTTAGATATCTGGGAATCTGGCTTGATAGCAAACTATCATTTGCAACATATATTGAAACCCTAACAAATAAACTAAAAGCAAGACTGGGCTTCTTCTTCAGGAATAAATCATTCCCCACCGAAGTTAGAAAAAGTCTAGTACAAGCCACCTTCCTCCTACTTCTTGATTATGCAGACATCATATATAATAGTAGCGCAACCTGTTATCTGCGTAAGCTAGATGTTCTTTACCACTGAGCGACACGTTTCATAATTAATGCCCCTTACAGAACCTATCACTGTGTCCTTTATGTGGCAGTAGGCTGGACATCTCTCACCACTAGTAGATTATCTCATTGCTGTGCATGGGCATTCAAATCATTGTCTAATGATCTCCCCTCCTACATTATGTCCTTATTCCACTGCTCACATAATTGTTATTCCCTTATAAAGCATGCCTATATTGTGTTAGATGTGCCGAAATTCCGCACCATGATAAAGCAGCAATTAGCTATACAATTCTGACAACTTGGAATAAGTTACAATCCACCCTTCAGCTCGTAGAACTACTAACTACTAACATTTTCGAATCCCTGACTAACAAGGCTCTTCAGGAGACATGTCAATGCTGATTGGCTAGTACTACTAGCCATGGCACACTACTTTGCTACTTGCACTTATGCTTCCTCACCCTCTTATCCCACCTACACACCCTGGTCACTATTGCATATTTTGCACTTTATGCCCCCTTCTTCCCTTCACCTTACCTATCTCCCTGCCTACTTTGGATTTGTTGAAACATGCTCGATTATTTAAAATGCTATGTATAGGTTTCTTCCTTACCATTATAAACAAATGTATAGAATTGTTGTAACTCGTGTTTACATTTTTGTATTATCTCATTCAATACCATACCTGTTGTATTTGCACTGTCATTATAGTGTACCTGTGTATCCTCACCATCCCTTACAGGACCTCCTTGTAAATGAGCATGCTCAATGGAGCTTTTTTGTGAATAAACCTGAACTTCAACTTGAACTATCCCCAAGGTCTCTCTCCTGTTTAGTGACTGTCAGAACCCCTTCCCCTATCCTATACTCAGCTCTAGGTATCCTGTGCCCTTGGTGCCTGATTTTGGACTTTTTGGCATTGAACCCCAACTGCCATACTCTTGAACCACTCCTTGAGCTTCCTAAGGTACCTATGCATTTCCTCCACCCCCTCCTGAGTGTCCACCCGATTACAGATTTTGGTGTAATGTGCAAAAAGGCATACATACTTTTCCAGTTCTTCTGCAATGTCACTTATGAAGACATTCAAGAGGACCAGTCCCAGTACTGAGTCCTGCAGCACCCACTGGTCACTCTCTCCTCATTAGAGTGAATGCTTTTAACTACCACACTCTGTCACTTATACATTAACTAGTTCCTTACCTAATTCACCACTTTGGGTCATACCTCTAGACTGCTCAATTATCTTATCAGTCTCCTACGCCTCACAGTGTCAAAGGCCTTGCTAAAGTCCAGATAGGCCATGTCCATTGTACTGCCTGATCTACTTCCCTGGTCACTAAAAGAAACCAATCAGATTTGTTTGGCATGACCTCCCCTTCCCCATTAAGCTATGCAGCCTTTGGTCTTGTAGCCCATTGGATTCAAGATACTCTACCAACCACTTCTTTAACAGGATTTCCATTAATTTCCCCACCATTGATATGAGACTAACTGGTCTATAGTTGCTAGCCTCCTGCCTGTTGCTGCTGTTATGGAGAAGGACCACATCTGCTCTCCTCCAGTCCTATGGAACTGCACCTGTTTCCAGTAGCCTGTTAAATAAGATTGGAAGTGGGACAGCTAGCACTTCCTTCAGTTCCTTTAGCACCCTTGGGTTATCCCATCCAGTCCCATAGCCTTGTCCACTTTTTTTAATAAAGGTTTTCTTCCTCCATCAGCCAGACCAGGCAGCTAATCAGCCTCATCACTGGGTGCTGTCAGCCATCCCTTACAACCCTTTGAGGTCCAGGGCAAGATTCCCCCATGGAGTGCTCCCCATGGGGGAGTCAGAGGGGGGAGGGACGCCCCATCTCCCCAGTACCTGACATCCAGAATTGTCCTTGGGACCCAAAGTAGTAGGGTGGGCTGCAGCATCTCAGGTGAGACTTCTTGGAGCCCAGATACACCATTTTTCCTCAGATTTTCTCCCCCACCTTCCTAGCACTGTGGTGGTGTGGAGGGTGCATGTGTATGGAGGTGTGAATGCTCTCCAGAACCATAGCTCCTTCCAACCTCCCGACATTCTGTCAGCCTCCCAGACAACTAGCTCTGCCAACTGGCTTCCACTTTATGGCAGCCTAAGAGCAAGGAAGGCACTCCACCCCAGTCCATGACAGGAGAGCTGCCAGGCAACTGCTCAGTCCTCTACCAGTCATCCCTCTCTCCAACCCCTGGTGGCTCAAGCTCTTCCCAGTCAGGCAGGACATTGCTGTGCTGTCCTGTCTGACAGCCTCAGTGACCACTCCCCTGTGAAATGTACCTGGTCAAAAAATTTCACAAAAAGCCCACTTAAGGTATGCAAAAACCGTTGTTTGAGGCCAGGGCTACTCGAACACTTTAAGCTGTACGTGACACATATGGCTTGGTCTCCATTAGCAGATGATATTGATGGCAATGAGGCTCTTAACTACTTCATAATGGTCTTCAACCGAGCTTGCGATATTTCTGTACCATATAGATTTAAAACAATTAGGGGAACCACCAAGCCTTGGCTTTCCAAAGCCCTAATTGGACTCATGCGGAACAGAGACAATCTTTGGCATATAGCAAAGGCAACTGGAACACCTGCGGCAATAAACATCTACAAGGCAGCCAGAAATGCTTGCGCCAAACTCATCCAACAGGCCAAAGCCTCCTATTACAAGGATCTACTTAACAAAACATGGGGCTCTGACAGAGACTTTTGGGGGGCCTTGAAACCCCTGACAGGCAAAGCTACTAAGGCTCCCCTGACCTTCTTGTGACCACAAAGGGGCCCTTGCAGGATCCCATCAATATTGCCAATGAGCTCAACAATGCCTTCACTGACCTCTCAAGTGTACTCTCCAGTGACTATTTCATGGATACACAAGCACAACAATGACAAACTATCCCTCATGACCCACTAAGAAAAGAGGTACCACCATTTCACTTTAGATGTGTCACCAAGGCCAAAACAGTTAAACACACTAAAGGGGCCCTTGGCAAGACTAGGATGGGAGTGGATATGCTTGACATGAAGCTGGTTGGTCTTCTCCTCAATGAACTCTTGTCCTCGTACCATGGTTTTCAATGCCTCTCTTAAATTGGGAGTGTTCCCAGATTTATGGAAGTCAGCAAACGTCACACCTGTCCTTAAAGCAGGGGACAAGACACAAACGTCCAACTATAGACCCATCTCCATCCTCCCTTCCCTATCTAAAGTACTCAAAAGAATGGTCTCTGAGCAACTTACTGAATACCTAGAGAAACATAATCTACTCAGCTTACAGCAGCATGGCTTCGGAAAAAAGCACTCCACACTCACTGCACTAGTGGACTACTCATCCCACCTATATGATGCTTTGGACAATGGGCATGCAGTTGGTTCGGTCTTCATCGACCTTACGAAGGCCTTTGACTCTGTAAATCACAACCTCCCCCTAAGCCGCCTTTTTATCCCCAGAGACAGTAAATTGGTTTGTCAGCTACCTCACCAACAGGACACAATGAGTCAAAATAGGAGATACCCTATCTGCAGCTAAAGAAGTGACCCTTGGGGTCCCAAAGGGGTCAATCCTTGGCCCCCTACTCTTCAGCCTTTTCATCAACTCCGCACCTACAGCATGCTCAGCAAGCACAGTTCTCTATGCTGATGATGCAGTAATATCAGTCAGTGGTAAAGACCTCCACTCCATCACAACAGATCTCCAAAGCAGCTTCCTTCAACTTGAATTGTGGTTCACAGAAAACAAACTACTGTTAAACATCAAAAAAACTAAGAGTATGCTCTTCACCACTTCCGAAAGCAAAATGAAATACCTGCTACTGCTGATACATAACCATAAGGGTGAGTTTCTAGACCAAGTAACCAAGTTCAAATATCTTGGCATCACATTTGATGACACCCACACCTTCTCAAGCCACATAGACTCTGTTATCAAGACTGCAAATGCCAAGCTGGGCATGCTTTACCATCATAGACACTCAATGACTCCTGATGCTCTCAAACTAGCCACCAGTAGTTCAATACTCTCTACCATAGACTATGGATTGCCTATTTATGGGGTGGGCACTAAAACAGCCCTAAACAGGATCAGCACACTCCTCAATAAAGCCTGCCGACTTGCTCTGGGGGCTGCCTTTGACACCCATACCTGCACGCTCTACAAAGATACTGGGTGGCTCCCACTCAGCCTTCGAGGGCAATATCAAACCTGCCTGCTTCTGAAAAAGGTGCTACTGGGCCTGTCATCTTCCACACTGGGAGGCTACTTTAGGCTGGCTGTCCCTACAAAATTGACCCGAAGTACTGCCACTGACAGGATGATGATTCCCTTCAAAAGGACAAAACTTGCCCAAAACTCCATCCTGTATCAGGGACCAAAGTGGTACAATGAACTACCCACTGACCTCTCTGAAATACCCAAGATTAGTACTTTCAAAACTGGGCTCAGAAACTTCCTTGGCTCAAAAATTACCTGTATTTGCCAGTGCTACTGTGGTAATACCTCAGTCTACAGTCTCCCAGTACCTACCCCTTTCCTCAATTATCATTCCACTAAATATCATCTTCCCCTGGACCCCTCCCCTTACCCTTACCCCCTGTAATTAATGATGTCTCCCCATGGCTGAACACCCCCCCCTCCTCTGATGATGCCACCTTTTGGCTGACCCCCCCTCTTCTCTTCCCTTGAATGAAGCTTGTGTAATTAAGTACTAAATTGATGTGTAATACACCAGGATTTTTCTATTACTGGTTGTGCATGTGATTCAATGTTCCTTTTACGCTTAACCCTGCTTTTTATACTGATATGTCTGTTTTAAACAATTGACATGGAACCAATGGAAATGAGTCCTTCACTCAAAGGTATTAATCCCAAACTTAAATAAATAAACAAACAAACCCGGGTCACTGGCATGGCATGAGGTAAGACGATGTACTGCATCTCAGCTCTTGTGTCCACCCCCCCTTTGTTCCTGCTGTTTCCTTGTGATCAGTTCCCCCTCTCCACTTTGAAGACTAAGCAGAAGTACCTGTTCAGGTTGTCTGCCTTTTCTTGATCCTCTTTTGTACAGTCTTTCCCCACCAGTCTCCTTATCCTCACAATCTCCGCATTAGCTACCCCTTTAGCTATCTTTTCCTCTGGGTTTTTGCTCCCCTCACTATCTTTCCTGTTCCCCTGTTTTACCTGGTATACATCTCCCTGTCTTCCTGCCTCTACATTTCCTTATAACTCCTGAATGCCACCCCCCCCCCACCACAACCATGGCCACTTCCCTGGAGAACCTTAACGGTCTCTTGGTCTCTTTTTTGTTCTACTTTTACTCATTCCCTTCCCGCAGATGTTTGTTGCCTTAATTATGCCCTCAATTATTTTTCCACATTGTGCCTCTACCCTCCCTGGTAATCCCCACCCCCCAGTTTCTGAAGCAGGTTCTCAGTTCTTTAATCTGCCTTCCTGTAATCCAGGACCCTCATCCTCATGTGGTTTGCCTCTGTTCCCATCTTAATTTTAAACCACGCTGTGCGGTGATCACTGGTACCTAGGGGACTTGCCACTGTGACATCTGCAATGCCATCCCAGTTTGTAAGTGCCAGGTCCAGCACTGCCCCTTTCCTAGTGGGCTCCTTGACTAGCTGCCTGAGAAAAGTCCCTTGTAGAGAGTCATTGATGGCTCTACTCCTTGCCAAAGCTACTGTTGGATGGTTCCAATCCACATCTGGCAGAATGATGTCCTCAACAAGCAGCACCTCCTCCGTTCTTGCCATCCTTATGACGGCTTCCCCAACTGCCTTATCCATTTGTCCACCCTATGCTGGAGGTCTATATCCCACCCCTGCACAGAGAGCAGCCCCAGTACCTGTCTCCAGGATAATCCACAGCACCTCCACCCTTTCTTTTCACTCTGTGTGCCCCTCTAGTTCCATGGCCTTGATTCTCTCCCTCACATATAGTACAACCCTTCCTCCCCTCCTCCCTTCCCTGTCTCACCTGAATAGAAAGTAGCCCAGTATGGCCATGTCCCAGTTGTGGCTGTCAGTGCACCATGACTCCATTATGGCCACCAAATCAAGGCTATCCTCTGCCATGATGGCCTCTAGGTATAGCATTTTATTTCCCAGGCTCCTTGCATTGGTGTTCATGGCTCTCCATACTTTACTGCCTCCCTATCTGCTTTTCTGCTTCTCTCCCCTTCCTGCTTGTGTTGATCCCTGAAGCTCTCCCTGTTTCAGTAAAAAGGCTCACACCTGCGTTTTAGGAGGTGTAGTATTAGTTCACGAGAAACTTGTAGGGCCTGAGCTTCAAATGCTAAAGCTGGTTCTAAGTGGTTGCAAGGAGGTAAAACAGACCACTGCAGGCACTCAGGGAGAAGGTGGCTACCATGCAAATAGTCCAATGTATGACTGACCTCACAGGACTGCTTACACCCCCTGCACCCTCTGCTATTTAAGAAGGTGGTAGGGATGTAGCACTGCAAGCAGACACAACTGGAAACTGACAACAAGGAAGTCGATCCATGTTTGGGGATCCATCAGACCACCAGAGAGAAAATGTTACCAGGGTGGGTGAGAGGGGACCACTAAAGTACCAATGAAACAGACAACTAAGTGGGCGAGAAAGGGGCCAACTAAACCAGAATGGAGTGTTCCAAGTGGGGTTAGGGAGGAGGGAACCAGTTAACCAATAGAAAACAGATGTGAGGTTATGTTTGGAGAGGGAAACACATATTGGCTCAATGTTAGTGTGCCCAATGCCACCAATATGGCACAGCTTTAGGAATCCGGACATACACTAGGTATATGTAGCAATGTCATGCTGTGCCTCATCTGTGGGTGCATGACAGAGTGTTGACAAGCACAAACCCTATAAGGATCTCAAACATAAAAAATATAACCTTATCATAACAACATAAGCAAACAATACCATCATAATCAAATGACGTAAACTCAGCCGGCCCCTCAGCGCAGCGGTAGTGCTACCACTGACAATGTCAGCTACCCATGATTGCAAATGAACTAGTGGGGAGGTAGAGCAAGTGTCCCAGAGGGCACTCTATTTCTCTGGGGAGTGAGATATCTTGCTGCTGCTATACTGCTACTTGGGTCACCCCAGATGGTAGCGCAGCTGATGGAGAGACTGAGATGGGGTACACTGGCAGGGGCATCCATTAAGCATGATTGCATGCATGCTTGTAACTGGGCCTCCCAGTGCACTGGCATTCTAGGGAAGGGGAACATAAGTGGGAAAACTCACCCCAGTACAATGATCAGAGGTGTGCTCAGACCCCTACTATTGGGGACTCTCAGGGGTACACAGGGAACCTCCATCTCCAGGATCTGAAGGAAATAAAGGGTTGGATCCAGCCCAGCTGGACCCTGCCACATGGGAGAGAAGCGTGTGGGGCTTTAATCTTCAGGAAGGTAAGTTACAGAGATGTCAAGCAGTGGGGCTGGGCGAGCCTGGACCCAACTCGATGAAGTGGGAAGGGAGTCAGGGTGAAATAAAATGTAAATGATTAAAAAAAATGAATTAAACTCATATTGAAGCAGCAGAAGTGTCAGTGCATGTTTTAAAATAATTTGTAAATTAACTAGCTAGCTGGACCACCAACACTGGAGTTCTATGGTTAGAAAACAGAATTGTGAATCATGAGATTCCAGGATCCCTGACTCAAATCCCACCAAAGCCATTTCATCACACAGTAACATAGTATTGTAACATGGTAACCTAGCAATGTAAGTTCCAAAGGGACACTAGGTCTATCATAACCATCCCTCCAGCTTCATGAGCAAGGAGGAAAAAGTGTTTTGTACAAACACGAATTAATGCGTAGGCATGCCCTACCCACTCTGCGATGCAGGGTGCCCTTTCATTCCCTTGGTAAGCAGACATTTTCTAGGCCTACCGTGAAGTCCTATACCGTCTTCATATCCACTCTCTCTATTGGTCCTATAGGCTGTTAAACAGAGTGACCTTGAGCAAACTGTTTGACCTCCTTCTGATTCAGTCCACTCAGCTGTGAAACTGGATAGAAGCAGGACCCCACTGTAATTGAGATATTGCATTTCAGTAACTGCCACAGTTCTTAAAATTCAAAAAGCATTCAACATGGTAAACTGTGTTTGACTCATTAAGGCTACCTGCTTTCAGCTTAGCCCAAGTGTCACTAACTGCCTCTCTTCCTACCTGGATAATATGACTCAATAAACTGAACTGTTTGGCTAAACTTCTGGACTCATATCCATGATGTGTAAAGTCCCTCAAGGCTCTATACTAGGTCCTCCTCCTTCTCCTTGTGATAGAAAAGTAGCCTGGGGTCTATTCATTCATTGTCTGATATAATGCTGTCTATCAACGATATTATAATAGTCTCATTTGACAAAGATACAGCCTCTCTCTATTAAAACTTACATTGACTTTAACAAGTTCTGAAACTGGATTGAGAACAACCATCAGCTCCTCAACACAAGCAAAACATATGCAGTAAGCCAACATATGAGAAAGCCCCATCCTCTGCTGAGTGCTGACCAAAGAGCATCGCCAATATCATGTGTTGATTTCACCAGGGTTGCTATCGATACTGCTGCTGCTGGCTAGTCTATGCTCTGTCACTGTGCCACCAAGTGCTGCCACCTATCTTAAATCCAGCTGCTGCCTAATAACGCTGGTGAAATATGCATTCAAGGCTTGCGTAAGATGCAGGTTTTTCTGCTTTGGGCCAGTCTGCCCAGCTTATCTGATATATCATCCATCTCTCCTGATCTTTCCCGACTGCTGTGTTAAGGATGCCATCAACAGCTGCTCCTTTACTACTGTACTTGTTCCGGGGTTGTTCATGAGTGCAGGAACCTGAGGTGTAACATAACCTCTTCACTTAATACTTTAAATATTGATACCACATTAATAAAATGCCCAACAGCAAATAACCTATTAAATAGTTTTTAGACTGAGCAAATCTGGAAGAAATATGGATTAATTAAGTAGTACGGCATGGCAGGGTGTGCATAATTGTGGGATACTGGCATGTCTTTGAAAGTAGGCATGAGGCAATGACAATTGCCTTACACACCTGGAAAGTGTCATTATTCCAAAATAATACCTGGTGAGCAATTTTTTCTATAGGCTCACCCAGTAATTATTTGCTATAATAACTGGCTTCTTATTATGGCAAACACATGTTCCATTTGACACTCTGAGCGCGAGCCCCATTCTCACAGCCTCACAGCTGCTGCCCTTAATCATTTGCACTGCAGCTGTGAGAAACACTCCGGAATCATGCTCTGTGTCTTGCTCAACACAAAAAGGAAATTACAAAATCAGTGCCTTTCTAATGTCACATGAATAAGATTTACCTTCCATAGAAGTGTAGCAAATACTTTTTCTGCACAAATGGTACAACGCTACATAAGAAAGACATTGTACTGTAATCTCTATGGCAACCAGATCTCGTGACTGAATAAGGAAGAAAACAGATCAATAAATGTTTAACTTTTTTAGCATTCTTAATCCATTTTTTGAGGCTTTGATTTAAAGAATCTGAATATTAACAGCACTGTCCTTAACACTGCGTAGTCCAATTGTTCTATATAAGCACTTAAAAAAATTGCAGTTTCCAAGTGTCCTCAACCCGATTTCTGCTCTGCTCCTAACTTTGCTGTTCATTCATGTTGTCTCCTACCATTTCTGCAGAAAAGCTATTTCTTATTAATTTTTTATGATTTACAAACCTCTACATCTCACTATTTCCTCTTGATATGTAGCAATGTACAACATTCCCGATACTCTGCTATGATAAAGAGGCACAACATTGTACTCTGGTGGGAGAACATTGCTCACCAGTAATTATGAAAAATAAAGCATGAGATGGTGTGAATACTCAAATTTAATGCACACCCTCAGTTTGGGATGCTTTTATAAACCCCTCTAGCTTTGCTCTCAGGGTTTATGTAGCATCCTGCACCTTGGGTGTGCATTCAATTCTCATAATGCACACCACCGCATGCATTATTCTCTATATAACACACACACACAGGTGCCATATTGTGATTATAAAATGTTCACACTGGTTTTAGATTTTAAAACCACGTAATGAGGTTCAGAAAGTTAAACATTTCTGATCTGTGCCATTATGCTGGAATAACACACGGTCATGTAATCAGATTCCATTAATCACAACACAAGATTTTCCCAAAACTTTTAAAGATCTCTATAGTCCTGCTATGCAGCAGTTAATGAAAAGAGTGGATAATTCATTATCTAAGCAGTTCTAATTACAGGCTACAGCATAACAATCAGAAATGTTTGCTCTTTAATAATTGAGTTATCATAGGTTGCTATAGTGTTTTAATAACTTGACTGCTGTTTTCCTTTAGGGCTATTATTTCCATACGGATAACCCTTTCAAAGACTTTCCGAATGCTTTTGAGGAAGGGCTGAAGAAACTTAAAGAAGGAGACCTGCCGAACAGTATCCTACTGTTAGAGTCTGCTGTTCTTCAGGAAAACTATGATGCAGAGGTAATTCCTCAGTATGCGGTAATGCCCCTTCCCCCCAATTTAAAAACTATAAGAAAAAATAACAATGTATTTCCATAACCCCCAATATAAGTGTGGCCTTCTGTTTCTGCAGGCCTGGCAGTTTCTAGGGACAACCCAGGCAGAGAATGAAAATGAGCAAGCAGCCATCGTTGCCCTCCAGAGGTAGGAAGAGCAAATTGCTCTAGCTAGTTGATGCCTCTCAAAAACATTTTTTTCATTAAACATTGCCACATTTTGCTGTTTAATCTCCACAAAATAAGAATTTAAGGCATTCTGCCTCTTCTGAGTACTGTTTTAGACATTTATCTGTTGTCCATTGCATTTTTTTGTATGCGTGTTTATACCAATATTCTCAGAATAATAGCAAAACATGCCATTAGGTCAGTATTGTAAAAACTGTGGGCTAATAATGCATACTTCTACACTATCAGCATCATAGTCGGGATGTGTTTTTTTGGTAGGTTCATTTACAAAATTAGGTCTGAATGATTTTCAGTGATACTGCCAGAAGTCACTCCATCCTAAAACCTCCAGCAGGGATATGATCATGGCACCATGTTTAACTATGGTTGCCAGTGGTTGACCATGCTCTGATCAGGCTTTGACTGGGGTTGAGGACCAAGGTTAAAACCCATTGTCAGAGTATGGTCAACCAAGGCCAATTTTCTAACCATGCTTGACTGTGCACTTTGCCATGATCATTCTTCATCCATTGGTCGGACTAAATGAACACATTCATTTTAATCATTAACGACATTTAAAATACAGAACATTACCTATACATTTTATATGTTTATTTCATCTTTATAATATATTACAGCCTTTCCCAATATGCTTTCTGAATGTTCTGGACACACTATGGTCAACCATGGTTAAAGGGACACTGTCAACCCCCTTAGGCCTCAAAGCGTCAGTAGTTTAAAAAGCACAGATTAACTGAAAAAAAAATATTGTTTACAATCTGTAGAGATTATCGATGTAGCTGGTAGCTTGATCCTGGTTCTTTTTTTTTGTCTTTTTAAAATTAAAAAACAGACTGCTCACAATACTACACAAAAATGTGTTTGCCTACAGTCCTTGAAGTGACTCCCACTGCATTTTTCCTGGACTTGGGAACACTCCTACACAGTCTAGACACTCATGATGCAGTGGGAGAAGAGAAGAGCACTGTATTCTGAGTGGCTGCATTATTAGGGTGTTCCTAATGTTCAGGATGTATGCAATAAAAGTAGATCAAGAATTTGACACAAAACAAGGTTGGGTATAATTTATTTATTTAGCTTTTGTTTACCTTTACACCATTAGCATGCATTTCAGTTATTCTAAGAAAGGAAGCAGGTAAAACAACCACCAACATCCAGTGAATTTCTGAGAAGGTAAGCAATCATAATATGTGGGGTTTCAACAAAGAAATAATATGATGCAAAAATGGTTGACAGTGTCCCTTTAACCATGGTTTATCCACGTTTGACCATGGTTTGTCCATGGTCAAAACAGCATGGGATAGAAACTATATTTGCATAATTTATTTGCATTTCAAAATACAGAATTTGACACTTTAAACTCATAAAAATAATCACAATCTAACAGTTGTTTGTAATTTATGAAGAAAAAGTAAGGTTTACGCAAAGCAATCAATTTTTTAACATAGAAACATTACTATGAGAACTCACCACATCTTAAAGGAGTTTAATTTTATGGTGGCATAAATAGTGATCAAGCCATTTTAGCAGTTATGAATGAGGAAAGATTCCATTAGAAAGAGGAAAAACAGCAGCCACTGGTAGGAAAATAAAAACTATTTAAAAATATATGTAGATAATATGTATTCACTGCTGCATATTAAGGTTGTTGAAAAAAATGAAATAACCTGAGCTGTGTAGAAATGTGTTTTTTATGCAGGATAACCATGGTTATTCAGCCCTGTGAGGATGTGTATTGACTTAATTGTTGACCATGGATTACCATGGTTATTTAATCCTTTGAGGTGTTATTTTGACTACTGCTGACAATGGTTGTCCTTGGTCTTTGCCGATGGCGTGTCCTGGCCATAGACGGCCATGGTTGTCTGTGATGTCATTTCACAACCAAAATTAACAGTAACCAAGCATGGTCAAAAGCATGGTTGACCATGGTTTTTGATGGTCAACTTGCAGTTGAACCATGGTTGACCAACGTTCAGCCATGCTGTCCTCATCCAGGTATCCCATCATACCCTGTTTGGACTAAAAGGTCAGCCTTGAGATTCTCATAACTAAGTTGAGAATAAAGCAGTATCTTTTTGTTTCTGAAGACCTGAGTAAAAAGTTCAACCCAAAGAACAAACATGGTGATTTTACACTTTTTACCTCTGTTTACATTAGACAGTAGCCCAGATTCCCCCTCCCCTAGCATTATTTATTCCCAGACTGAATGGATATAAAGAATGATCCTCTCATCCCGAAATGAGTGATCCTTCTGGGTCAGCACAGAGGTACATTGATGAATCAGTATGGGAACATGGCACTATAGTTGCATTCACTGTGCTGTGCTATGCTGTGCCAGACCTGACCTGTTGGTAACTGGACAACATCAGTATAAAGTGTCCTCTGACCATTATGATTCACACTTACCATATTCATTATTCAAAACAAATGAGAAATATCATTGTAAGCCTAAAGGAAAAATATGCAGTCCTTTACCTAAAAAACACACGACATCCTCAATATTTATCTGCACCGTTGCCACCTTTACACCAGTCTGAGCTGGCCCTCCTCTGCAAGCCAACATTCTTTTGCTTTCGGCCACTTTACTTGACAAACTCCTGTGGTCAGGCTCCCCATCTTCACTTGCTACCTATCTACAGCACCCTTCTCCTTCCTACTCACTGAGGTCGGTTGATTCTCAACCTCTCCTTGAGTGCAGGTGCTCCACGGCCTTGGTTGGCCAATGGGCATTTGAAGTCTTTGACCCCAGTTTTTGGAACTCTTCCCCCCAAATATACACTGCTGTCACAGTAATTTGCTATTCTGCATGGCTCTGAAGGACTTTCAATGCCTCACAGGTGCCTGTTCTTGTCCCTAGTATGCCCAAGTAAATAGGGCCCAGCCCAGCCTAGCACTATGTACTTTTTCCAGTTCACATTTTTCCATTTTACTAATTTTATTTGCTACACATTTTTCTTCTGGTCTCTGATTGCCACAGGGTTAATATCAGCAAATTATTTAAAACTATTGTAACCTGTACCCTTAACTTTCCTTATGTGCCTGATAGTCACCACTTGTCTGTCAATCATTAGTTTTGTATGTTTTGTCACTTATGCTCTGCATTTTATTGCCAATAATTATCCTACTGCTCGTTCTCATTGCATTATTTCATTTCTTCATGTTATTGTTACTTCTATTTAATTGTGAATCCCTGCTGTTTGTTATTGAATGTTACTACCTCGTTGACAGTCATGTACTTTAAATGTCTTTTTCTCCTTGACGGATATTGTAACTCTTCCAGGTTGTTCTTCAACATTGGTATATGCATTTTAGTGTGTCTTACCTGTTTTGTTTTTAAACAAATAAATACATTGTCTTTGCATGCATTTATGCATACATATAAATTGAATCCAAAGTGATACTGCAGTTACATGATCACAGTGCACCTCAGGTCATAGGTATGAATGCCTGTTAAGTGATCCTTCCTTCTTCAGCTGCAAAGCTACATATGAAATGACAAGAGTTAGATCTGCAAAAGCCATAACCCCTGCTATCTCAGTGGTAACTGCAGCCTGATAAATCCTCTTTTAAGTCACTTTTTAATGAGCACTGCCTTGCACAGCTAAAAATGGACTGTCATGTAAAATTCAAATCAACCCCTGTAAAGAAAGTTCTAAGCAGTTTGTCTTTTCACTGTCTAGACAAGAAATAATGAGCTTTCAAAAGACCTTTCAACACTTGATTTTCATTCATTATAAAATTGAAACGTCCTTCTCAGTTTGAATGGTCAATTCCGTATTTTAACCAAGCATATGTGAACGCAAATGGTGTTTTTTTTATTTTTGTTCATCGTAACAGTGGTCTTAAAGTACCACACCATCTACACCAAAATCAGTCTCTTATTATTAACCAGAACGATGTCATCACGTCACATTACCTGAAAAAATGCAGTACACTGAACTTTGTTATTGACCTTGGGGGTTGGATATGGTACAGCTGGATGGCAGTGTGGCTCAGTGGTCAGACCACAGAACTAACAACTGGGAAATGACACTTTTGAATCCTACCATAGAAACAGAGAAAATAGAAAGATCGAAGGTGACATCAAAGGATGGCTCACCATCCCATTCAGACTGCCCAGTCCTGCTTAATACTCCAGCAGTAGCCCTTATAATCCCTAATGAAATCATAACCACTGATTATGTTACCGTTCTACATTTCACATGGCCTGTTTGTTCCTGAGTTCTCCCAGATGTGAAAATTCAGGAGAAGGCACCCACAGAAAAAAGATGTTTGGTATCAGCTGAGATATCTGAGTAAATAACTGTAAAAAAAAAAAGCAGAATCATTCTTCAGCTGCTACAGTCTAGCATGAGACAATTCCTTTAGCAGTCACATGAGACTCGTACTTTAGTGGTCATTATCTAACACAAGATGACCAGTCTAACTTCATATTTGTGCTGGTGGTACATCCTGCAATTTTTCCAATTGGGAAAACGCAGTTACATGTAAGCATGACAGGTATAGAAATCTTCCAATGCCTCAAGGATAACTTTTCAAAACATATTAGTCACAAGTCAATGCATGTGCTATGTGCACTCTCTATCTTTTTATCCTTTATTCTATATTACCATGGATATTTGTATGAAAAGAGGAAATTTGTTTCTTAGATTATTTTTGCTCGTGACTGATTGTCTCCACCTAAAATCATAATCATTGGATCATGAAATTGCTGTCTATTGCCCTGCCCTCTCAAATTAGGACTTTTTTTTTAAATTTCCAGCTTTTAAAGCAGAATTATAAAATCACTTAAAGGAGGTTTCTTAATTTATACATTGCAGTTCTTCTAAACATCAGTATACACACAAGTTATATTTTAAATACACTATTATATATCACACAGGTGGTGAATAAACTGGGTAAATAAATTCTGTTATTTTTTTAAACAGTGGCGATAAAAATGTATTTCAGTTAAAACATGTTATTTCCACCTTTCATCTTAATTTAGAACACAGAACAATGGTCCTAATAGTGAGTTAATGTGAAACAAAGTAGTGTTCAACTAAAACAAAATTAAACATTAACAAAAACATGAAAAAGGGTGAGGTGCATAAAAAATACATACAGTAATAGTTTGTAGTGTAATTACACACATATTCCACACAAGTGGTAAGACCTTTATAACTAACTCATGGCTTTGCACTTCTTATTCTACTGCAACCCCTCACAGATTCCCTGTTTGTTTGCTTTTATTTCCATGATTACTATGTATATTTTATGGTATTGTTGATGTGTAATTAGCATATTAGGAGTTATGATTTATTGATTTTACTTATTTAAGATTTTGTAGACCTTTATAACTCTGTTTTGACACCTCTTATTCCAGGACCTTACTAAAAATTCAGCCTAGCCTCAGTGACAAATGTTCCTAAATGTACAAGGATGAGTAATTAAAAATACTAAATATAAAGCAATATAATAAGTACCACCCAGTGACAGCAGTAATGCACCATGCTACCTGCATGTGACCCAGATTCAGGCAGATGCCCAGGTTTTCATGTCCATGCAGACTAATGGTTGGGGGGTGTTGCCAATGGCAGTGCTCTGGCTGGAGGTGGTCAAGTTCCTGCTTCTGCCCCATACTGTCCCCTCTTTTAGGCCAAAATGTGGTTCTACTGTGGTGGGAAGGCAGAAAAACCCTACTGTGCCAGGGACTGATATATCCATCCAGAATGCTAGCCCATTCTAAATCTGTTGGCAGCTCAAGGTAAAATTTTCTTATATTATGATACCACAAGAGTTTATTATGGCTTCTGTGGTAGACAAGAAGCAGATAAAGACTTTTCTTAAGACTTTTTGTTTAAGGTGATTTTATAGGTTTTCTTTTACATATTCATAGGAGAACAGACGTAACTGATGTGATTAAATAAACAAAAACCTACAGTAATATACAGGCCATGTAAAGTGAAAATCCAAGTAGTGTCTTCAGCTACCCCTGCAGCACATTATCATTTATGTTTAGTTAAGTAAATATTTAGAATTATCAGGAGTTTCTTTTGCCATTTAATTTTAAGTAATGGGGCAGAATCATTATAAGTTTGCCATTATATGGGTTGACATATTTCAAGACAAAATCTCTTTTCAGATCTCATTTCATTATTTTAGTTCATAATCAAATTACTTTATTTTTTTATTTTATTTAGCTTTTGTTGACCGGGTAAGTGCACTAGACAAATCCTGCCTATTTTCAGGCACGACCCGGGGAGGATACAGATGAATGCCAACTGACCTTGAACCAGATTAAGCTGTTGGTGGTATTTTAGTGAATGAGGAAATTTGGCAGGACACCGGGGAAATTCCCCTACTCTTTTCGATAAGTGCCATGGGATCTTTAACATCCACCTGAACTACCACCAATCCAGGCAGATGGGACCTCGGTTTAACGTCTCATCCGAAAGACGGCACCTCAGAAATGCAGCACCCCCTCATGCTGCATTACAGTGTCAGTACTGGGATATTAACCCAAGTGCCAGATGTGGGAACTGAACCCACAGCCCTCTGATCTCCCGGCCTCAGAGGCGAGTGTGCTACCTACTGAGCCACTGACACTGACTTCGCATTGTTACGTCATTAAAATCCAGGGGCTTATGCATAGCTGTAATGTGTGGTAGCACAAAATCAGAGTGCAAGAGACACTTCTTTGTGCCATCACACATACCTGACATGCACAAAGCCAACAGACCTTGAAGAAGAATACTGTGCTGCTGAAAGAGTTCTTGACGTTTTCAACTGACTTGTTCTGAGAACTACAGCTATCTTGATGATTCCAGTGCTAACCAAGTGATCACTGGACCTTTCTTTTTTTTTTTTGCGATTTAGTTCTGAGAACCACTGGGAGCCAAGGACATAGGGAGAACAGATACACCCTTTTGGAGGACCACAGTTGAGATAGAGCATATGTCAATTCCACTACTAGGCATGAGTACCAGTATGTGAGAACAGTAAAATCATGCAACCTGGGCATTGCTTAAGGAGACAAAGAGGCCTATCTCAGGATACCAGAATCTTAGGAAAGATATTGAAGCATCTCTTGTTTTAGAGTCCATTCTCCTGGATGAATGTATTGGCAACTAAATGAGTCTGCTAGAGAGCTGAGCAGTCCTGCCAGATGAATCACTGACAAGGACTCCAGATAGGATTTTCCTCAAAGCAGAGCAAGTCTGTTAGCCTCATCTTGCTCCTTGTTCTACCTTGTTTGTTTATGCTTGCAGCAGTCACCACATAATGGACTAGACCTTTACAGACCTCTGTTGGACTTTGCCTTTGCAATATCTCAAGCTAGTAAGATAACTCTGACCTCAAGAACATTTTTTTTAAACTCTCTTTATACTCCCTTCTCTATGGCATTCAGACTCTCTCCAGAGGGACACCTGACTCGGCCTTATTCTGTCCACCTGAAGTTCCCAGCCTTACCTTGCTGGTGGAGGGGGAACTCTGCTCTGCTCACCTTGGTCCACTGACTCCCTGGATCTAAGCCCCCTCCCCGGGGCAGGACCACCAACTCCATTTGGTGACATTTCTGTAATTTAGTGAGTCAGCCAGGTAGCATAGGGAGCACTGGAGGAAGGCTGGAGGACCCGACACTGGGCCCAAAGTTCAGAAATCTAAATTTGTTGTTCATTTTGTGTGCAATCCAAAAAAAAATGCCTGCAAAGAGACTTACTTACCATACTAACATACTAATTGGCAACAGATTAGGCCTTATGGTCTATCGAGTCTGCTCGAACCTCGGATACCTAGTTGGGTACCGAGCCCCCCCGCTTGCAAAGATGTTTCTGGCCATGGCACTGCTGCCAGTGGCAAGAGTGGTCGAGATTGTGGGTGTGGTAGTATGCAGCATAACAGCATAGTCAATGGCAGTAAAGTGATTTCTCCGAGTATGTTTTTCACAGCACAATCATTTGCTTCAATGATGGTTGGAGATGCTGTTGTCTCCATCTCTGCTGGTGGTGGTTGTGAAGTTGCTGATGGCATGATTATTGGCCCAGGTTCAACCTGTGACAAGTTAACAGGTTGCCAAAATATTGTGGACTCTAAAGACGTGAGTTAGACTGTAGCTGATGTCAACCCTCTGCACTCATCCCCACAGTGGTTGAACCTGATTCTAATCCTGATGGTGACTCATAGCCACAATGTAATTTTTCTTTGCTGTTGAGGTTATTCCTGGGCCATCCAACAATTCAAACATTGAAGAAAAATAGTGGATGATCATAATGAGACTGTGGTTGGAACATGTTCTCCATAGGACAGCATCCAAACTGAAATTTTGGATGTGGATGATGACTATGATGATTTTAGCAACCCCAACTGGGAACCAGAGGAAAAGAAAGTAAAGGTGGCTGTGTGCAAACAGTCTGTTAGTAAATCAACCCCTCCTCAAAGTTGTGATGTAGCTGTGTCTGTTGATGATGATGATGATGATGATGACCCCATAATAGTCATAGATTGTGATGGTCAGGTAGAGTCCAAGTCTGCCCAACAACAGAATTCATGCAGTACAAACCCCTTTTCTGTGTCTAAAAAAACTGGAGTCCAATATGCAGCATCATGTACACGTGAAAAGTAGGGCTTCAAAATCCCTCATTTGGGATATTTTTGTACAAGACGCAAGTGATGAAACAGTGATAATCTGCCAGTTTTGCCAAGCGTGTGTGTGGTTCAGTAAAAAGAGCAGCCATCTGGGCACAGGGTGCCAGCATACACATCCAAAGAGCAGGCACATGGTACTGTGGACTCGGCACCAGAGGGGAGCTAATGCCATAGTGGAGCGTTCATCCTCATTCACCTTATTGAGCATGGTCTCCCCTTCCTTGAGTGGAAGTGGCCCAGGTAGACATGCCTGTAGTAATGGTGGAATTACTCCTTAGGATTACTACAGGCCTGAGGAGGAGGATAATTTTGAATTGTCAAGTAGTGGTCAGAGAAGCAGTGGCAGTGGTCCACGCAGTATTTCTAGTCCAACATTAACCCCTGTGCTTAAGACAGGGAAAATAACATCATTTGTTGACTTGTCCCTGTCCACCCCTCAGCATCAGACAGCAAAAGCACCACACCATGGCAGTTCGCGAGCAGAGCCATTTTGCACCCGTGCAAAATGGTGGCTGCTTCCTAACCCACCGGCGCACAGTCTTCACCTGGAACATGAAATACCCATCAAATCATGCATGTCACATGAACTGAATGTTGCTGTTGTGGAAATGCTGCCAATTGCCTTTTGCCCTTCTCCTTATGGTCATCCAGCAAGGTGGCTGCAGGGCAAGGGGGGGTGTCAGCAAAACAGGTTGCCATTAGCCCACTTTGGGGTGCCATGTCTCAAGTAGGAATCTGTGACCTTGAAGAAGCATGTTACCCAGTGGATGACTCATCATCAGGACTACATGCAGCACGGAGAATGGCTGATGCCCCCCCATCCAGGGAGCACCAGAGCCACCACCACTACCTCAGAGGTTGCAAAGAAAGCACAGCAGTTGGACCACAGTGGGCTCAGGGAGGGTGAGGAGGCTGGAACAGAGGCACACCCAGTCAGTTATTCCACTCCACAATCCATACACCATTCTGGGGGAGCACAGCTCCCCTATGGATGCACTCACGGAGGAGATTAAGGAGGCTGAGGACACCTGTCACAAGGGAGGCCCACAGGAAGGAGGCAGAGGATGCCACAAGGAAAGGAAGCAGCTCCTGGTGGGGGACTCAATTATTAGGGGGATAGAACAGGGGGGAGCAGGGAAAACTGAAGTAAAGTGCCTGCCTGGTGCCATGGCTTGTAGGGACAGGAAGCGCATCCTCAGGATCACGAGAACACCTGCACAGGAGTCTGAGCTGGATGTCATTGTCCACCTAGGGACAAATGACTTGGCTCAACATGAGCATAGAGCAGTGCAGAAGGACTTTGTAGAACTGGGGAGAGGCCTAAGACAAGTAGCACACACAGTATCTTCTCAGAGGTGCTGCCTGTAAATGGCATGAGTGAGGCAAGGGTACTTTACACCATGCAGTTTAATGAGTGGTTGAAAAAATGGTGTGGAGCACAGGGGTTTGGCTTCATTGGGGACTGGGGTTCCACCTGGAGGGACACTCAGCCTATACTGGCAGGATGGTCTGCATCTGTCCAGGAAGGAACAAGTCTTTTGAGCAATCGGTTTAAATGCTTCATTGGCAAGCTTTTAAACTAGTCAAGGGGGAGGCACTGATAAGTAGCAGAAAATCCCAACCTCTCCTACAAAACAGGGTACTAAATGGGAAAAGACCAAGGTAGAAAGGTCAGTGGGGATGCTGCAACAGAAAGTAAAGCCATCAAAAATGGAGAGCAATGAGTACCAATGCCCGTAGTCTGAGTAACAAGCTTCCTGAATTAGTGGCCTTGATGGAGGAGGAACATCTGGATATTGTGGCAGTCACAGAAACATGGTACACACAAAACCATGACTGGGATGTAAACATACCAGGATACACTATCTACAGGAGGGACAGGAGAGTAAAGAGGAGGAGGAGTAGCTCTTTACATAAGGGAAGGAATCAAAGCAACAGAACAAAAGAGTAAACAGGGAGGAGAAGAAGCACTGTGGGTAAATTTGGAGACGGGCAATGGCACCACAATCAGACAGACCCCCTTCTCAGGGGGAGGAAATGGACAAGAAAATGATAGAAAGTATACTTAGCATGGCAGAAAAAGGGGAGATATTGATGATGGGTGATCTGAATATGCCAGATGTTAACTGGAGTGCAGTTGCAGCAGCCACTTCTAAGAGTGGGGTTATTCTAGATGCCCTACAGCGGGCATGCCTTAGACAACTAGTATTGGAGCCCACTCGAGAGGAACAATCTTAGACCTGGTTCTCTCAAATGGAGATGAAGAGAGGATCACAGATGTAGAAGTGGGTAGCCATCTGGGAACTAGCGACCATCGAACAGTATGGTTCACAATAAACACAGCAATAGAGTCAAGCCATACAAAGACAAAGGTACTGGATTTTAGAGGGCTGACTTTGTCAAAATGGGTGAGTGCCTAAGGAATGCACTAGTAAATGGGCAGGAAGGAGGGTGGAAGAACAATGGGAATAATAAAATTGCCATCACAGAGGTAACAAGCCTTTGTGTAAAGCAAATAAACAAAATGAAACGAGGTAAGAAACCACTATGGTTCTCAAAGGAAGTGACAGTGAAGGTTCAAGAGAAAAAGAAAGCATTCAGGAAGTACAAGGAATCATAGAAGGAACAGGACAGCGAACTGTATCAGTTAAAGCAAAAGGAAGCTGGGAAGGCAGTCAGAGCAGCAAAGGCCCAAACTGAGGAAAAGATAGCCAACTCAGTTAACAAGGGGATAAAACCCTTATAGGTACATCAGGAGCGAAGGAAGACCAAGGGAGGGACAGTGAGGCTTAATAAAGGGAGGGAGGGTGGGCAGAGGGTGACTGTGAAAAGGCAGAGATACTAAACAAATATTTTGCTCAGTATTTACAAAGGAAGAGGGAGGTACTAAAACAAACAGTAGAAACACTCTGGATACAGAAGTTGATACCAGCCCATTTACAGAAGAAAGGGTTCTGAAGAACTCTTAAAACTGAAGGTGGACAAAGCAATGGGGCCTGATGGATTCATCCCAGAATTCTAAAAGAACTAAGGGTAGAACTAGTGACACCACTGACTACCCTCTTAACAAATCATGGGAGTATGGGGTGGTACTGAGGACTGGAGGAGGGCAGATGTGATTCCCTTCACAAAAGTGGGAGCAAGGCAGAAGCAGGAAACTACAGACCTGTTAGTTTAACCTCAGTGGTAGGGAAAATGATGGAATCACTTCTGAAGGAAAGAATTGTTGAGTATCTTGAGGCTAGAGGGGCACAGGACCCAAGGCAGCATGGATTCACAGTGGGAAGGTCATGCCAGACAAATCTGATAGATTTCTTTGACTGGGTGACCAAAGTAGTTGATCAGGGAGGGGCTGTGGACATGGCCTACCTAGACTTTAGCAAGGCATTTGACACAGTCCCACACAAAAGATTAATATACAAGTTAGCCAGCCTGGGAGTGGGTCCCAAGATGACAGCCTGGGTAAAGAATTGGCTGGAGAATAGGTCACAGAGAGTAATAGTAAATGGGTCCACTCTGAAAAAGGGGAGGTAGTGGGGCACGCGAGGGTTCAGTATTAGGACCAGTCCTCTTCAATGTCTTTATAGCGACATTGCAGAGGGACTGGAAGGAAAAGTATGTCTCTTTGCAGATGACACAAAGATCTGCAACAGAGTTGATGCACAAGGTGGAGTGGAAAGGATGAGAAGGGACTTGCAGGTTAGAGGAATGGTCAAATGTATGGCAGCTTAGATTCAATGCTAAGAAGTGCAAGGTAATGCACCTGGGAAACAAAAACCTAGGGAAGAGTACACAATGGGGTGAGCTACTAACAACAACAAAATGGAAAGGGACCTGGGGTAGTCATATCAGATGACCTAAAGGTGGGCAAGCAATGTGAGAGGGCAGCAAGGAGGGCTGGGAGATACTGGGATGCATAGGAAGAGGCATCACCAGTAGAAAACAGGAAGTTATTATCCTCTGTACAGACAGCTAGTGAGACCCCATCTGGAGTACTACGTGCAGTTCTGGAGACCCAATCTCCACAAAGACATAGACAGGATGGAAGCTGTCCAGAGAGGGAGAAGCTAAATGGTGCAGGGTCTGCGACCGAAGACATATGAAGAGAGACTTAGGAGCTTAATATGTATAGCCTCGAGGAAAGGAGGAGAGGGGAGACATGATAGAAACTTTCAAGTACCTCAAGGGAATCAACAAAGTCCAAGAGGGTAGCATCTTTCAAAAAAGAGAATTGTGCAGAACAAGGGCACAATTTGAAGAAGATGATAGAAGAAGCGGCTCAAGAGGTAATTTAAGATATTTTTCACAGAGAGGGTTGTGATGTATGGAACGGCCTTCCAGAGGAGGTTGTGGAGTCAAAAACAGTGGTGGAATTCAAGCATGCATGGGACAGTCATAAGGCAATTCTAGGGGTGGGGTAGGAAGAAGTAGGCTGCTGGTTAACTAGGACCTGCAGCTTATCCATCAGGTAGGGAAATGGGCAGACTGGGTGGGCCAAGCGGTCCTTATCTGCCGTCAAATTCTATGTTTCTATGCCTATTTGGCATAAAATAAGCATCTCTCAGTATTTGACGATCTCTGCTGTACTGGAGTGGTAAGGTCAATGAATGGCCCAAGCTGACTTTAGTAGCACTGAAGTACCTCACCAGAGGGTATTCAGTTCTGCAGAGGCAATAGTGTGTGACCGTCATACTAACCTCTCACCCACAAATGTCAGCATGCTGACATTTATAACAAGCATTTGTCAATGCCGAATGTTTGCTTGCTGGCAACGGCATTGGTAGTGTAGGAGTTAGAGAGCTGCATAATAGGAATGGCAGTGAAGTATTGAACTGAAGCCAACCCCGTCCCCACCCTGCAGAGACTGACAGGCATTGGGGTGTGCCTTTGGGTCGTCAGGCATAACGGCCATGCCATTTCACTACACCCTACCCTGCAGACACCGACAAGTGTCACGGTGTGCCTTGGGGTCTTTGGCCCTTATGCTCACCCCATTCCATCAGGAAATACAGTGAGATGGGTGCTACATAGGAGAATGGGGTGAACTCTGGGGCCGAAGAGTCCAAGGCACACCTCAATGCCTCTCACTGGCTGCAGGGTGTGGAGTGGTATGAGCATTACAGGCAAGAATCTCAAGTCACACCCATGATGCCTGTCAGTCTGTACAGGGTGGGGTGCTATGGTCGGAAACCCTAATGTCTCAGGCATTCGTTGGCATTTTCACTCCAAATTGTCAATGTGGGTTTTTTGTGACCCCCACCTTATGAACAGTGGCAATATCAGTTTGTTAGCCGAAAGCTGATTTTGCACAGTGACTATGCCATTTGGCACCACAGGTGTGAAAACACATTTTGAACAGGATGTGAAAAATGACAGCTATACTGTTCATGGGGAGGTGCAAAAAATGGCAATGTTGAAAATCTGCAATAAAAATATTAAAAAAACTGGTGAAGTCACGAGCGTATGTAGAAGCTGCGCAATGCGCATCCATAATGCAATTAGTCTGGGGATTTTTTACAGCAGATTGTCAACACAGGCATTTTGGAACCTCCGCTCATGAACAGTGTCACTGTGATTTTCTTAATCTGTCCCGAACAGTGATTTCCCACAGCCTACCAGACATTTCTGAGCTGGAAGTGCGAAAACACATTTCGGCCATGGTGTGAAAAATGATAGCTGTATTGTTCATAAGGAAGTGTGGAAAAATGCCAGTGGTGAAAATCTGGACTGAAAATATTAGAAATCCATGAACTTACGAGGGTGTGTGGAAACTGAGCAATGGTCGCTCATAACACAGTCATTTTATGGACTTTTTTCACCAAATTTTTAACATAGCCATTGTAACACCTCTGCTCATGAACAGTGTCACTGTGATTTTCTTAATTTGTCCTGAACAGTGATTTCGCACACCGACTGCGCCATTGTGCGCTACATGCACGGAAACATGTTTTGGGCAAGATGTGAAAAATGACAGCTGTACTTCTCATAAGGAGGTGTGGTAAAATGGCAATGTTGAAAATCTGGAGTGAAAATAGTGAAAATTTGCAAACTTACGAGTTTGCCTAGGAACAGCGCAACGCATGCTCGTAAAACAGTCATTTTTGGGTATTTTTTCACCAAATTTTTAACATAGCCATTTTAACACCTCTGCTCATGAACAGTGTCACTGTGACTTTCTTAACCTGTCCCAAACATTGATTTCGCACACTGACTGCGCCATTGTGCTCTACATGCACGGAAGCACATTTTGGGCAAAATGTGAAAAATGACAGCTGTACTGCTCTTAAGGAGGTGTGGTAAAATGGCAATGTTGAAAATCTGGAGTCAAAATATTGAAAATTTGTGAACTTACAAGCGTGCGTAGGAACAGTGCAATGTATGCTCATAAAACAGTCATTTTAGGAATTATTTTGCAAATTTTCAACATAGGGTTTTTGGGGCCTACCTCATGAACTGTGACACTGTCATTTCATAATTGGTCCTGGAAGTGGTTCCATGCAGTGACCACGAAATCACCTTTCAGGGCCAATTAACAAAATGACAGTGACAGAATTCATGAGGTGGGGTCCCAAAAACCCCATGTTAAAAATTTGGTGAAAAAATTCCCAAAAATGCCTGAGATACGCATCAAAGTTGAAAAAACTCTATTCCTTTATACAGCTTACCGGCATTTTCTCGGTTTGCGGTCGGCTTTGAAGAGTGCAGACGTGTTCCCGATCCACAAAAGATCATCGCGCCGGACTGCGGAGGTAAGTATGAGGTGAGGTGGGGATGTGGGGAGGCAGGGTGCACAGAGGGTGGGTGCAGATGGGGGAAGGGGGGTCAGGACAGTCAGCAAGGGAAGGTTTTTTTCTTACAGGTTTTTTTTTTTTTCTTTCTTGGATGATGCAGGACTTGTGCCACGCTGGGGTGGGCTCCCGGTGTGGCAGCTGGAAGCCTGTTTGGGGGGGCAGTGGAGCTGACGGGAGATTGGGTACCCCCGTCAGCCGTAAGGACTGTTGCTATGCTGGGGTGGGCTCCCAGCGTGGCACCTGGAACTCTGTTGGGGGAGTGCAGCAGAGCCGACAGGGATTAGGCACCCAGCAACATACAGTGCACATGGGGAGCGACAGCACGCAATATGCATGTGTGGGGGCAAACGATGCGCATGCAGGTATCTTCTGCTGCTCACTGAAGCGGAGCTCTCCTTTCAACTGTACGGCACTGCATTTTCAACTGCTGTCATAGACAGTTGCAGCATTCATTGGTGAACTGTGGCCACGCCTGCAAACACACTGACTGCATTGGAAGACAGGGTGCCATACCTATGAAAACTCGGATGATGGCACTATGTTTCTTGCACATGCATTCAAGCAAACATAAAAATGAATCAAGGTCACATACCGAGTCGAACTACCACATCTGTGTTTGTACCCCCTCATGATGATGGTTGTGCTGATGATGCGGGTGAAGCAGACCATCCAGGCGGCAGCATCAAACGGTCTACCACTGAGGCTGATGATTCAGTCATGAAAAAAGAATTCCTGAGTGGGCACAATTCTGACCTTGACTGTGAGGGCAGCTTCCTCTTTGATCAGGAGGATGGTGCTGGAACTGTGTAATGGGTTTAAAAGCTGTCACATTTCTGCAATGTTACCTTTTTTTCTTTTGTAAAAGAAAAACAGTGTCCTTGACTCTCATTCATTCCATATGGCAGATATGCACAAATAATGACCCATCATTGTATTTCACCTTCCCATTAGTAGATTTTCAAAGTACAGTTAATGGAATGTGCACTGATGTCATTAGCAAACACCGTCAGCAGCATCATAAACACAACTGTCCAGTTTTTTGTAGCCACTTAAATCATGCTGATTGAATGACAGATAGCCTCCTCCGGAGTACTCACTGACTGTAACACACCATATCCAGCCACCCGTCTTAACGAGAGTGAGAGACAGAGAATGTGTACCTGTGCCCACGCCCAATGAATGATCCCACAGCCAGCCATAGCCGTCCGTCTTGATGAGAATGAGACAGACTGTGTACCTGTGCCCACGCCCAATGAACAATCCTGCAGCCAGCCACAGCCACCCATCTTGATGAGAGTGAGACAGAGAAAGTGTACCTGTGCCCATGCCCAATGAACGATCCTACAGCCAGCCACAGCCACCCATCTTGATGAGAGTGAGAGACAGGGAATGTGTACTTGATCCCATGCCCCAAAGGAACCCACAGGCTCAGCCAGACACAGCCACCATTCTTCATATTATCATTATTTTACAGTGAGTATGTACTAATTTGTTATACTATGTTTTTTCCAAGAAATGTGTGAATGCTTCCTTAACCATTTTATAGAAGACTTTGGCACCAAATACCAGCAAGTGAATTTTTTTTCACAGGTTCGACATACAAACAGTGTAACAGGACAGGACTTGGATTACTGTAGTATCACACAACCACCACCTAAAGAATATCATTTTCAGGTAAGTATCAATCATATTTCATCTGTGCTTTTTGTCTTTCATTTTTTAAAGCAGGTATAAAGCATACAACGGAGGTGAGATACAGGCCAGATACTATATTTTTCATGCACATCTGTCACTGACTTACTTCAGCATGACATGGTTGTACTAAGTTTTATCCTGGTCACTATGACAACATGTCATGTCATGTAATGTAACTTAATTTAATAGAGTGTGCCAGTGCATGTCATACACGCTAAACCTGCCAGTTGGTCTTGTGGTAGCTTACTAATAGTTTGGTATTTTAAGCTGGATATAACAGACAGGAACATTCACACTTGTAACAGAATGTTTTAGTGCAATGAAGTCTGAATAATTTCTTCTTCATCTTTTTGCAGGTAACATTTAAATGTTGTGTGCTGCCTTCGGTGCTTTCTTCAAATCAGAACACGTGCAACTTGTGTGAATCTGGAGGATACACATAAAACCTGCAAAGAAGACAAAACCATTATTGAAACTTGTTTTCAAATGATGCCTCCCCCCCCCAAAAAAATACTTACCTTTCATGGCTTGACACTAGTTTTCATAGAGCAAAAGTCAACAGCAAGCTGAAATGTGCAGAAGCACCAAGATATCTCGGCGAGAATGCCGTCCTCCCTCACAGTGACGGCACAATACCAACACAGGTATTGTGCCACCTCTTGCATCACTGTTTTCTGAGGTGGGGCTGTGTCCCCCACATCCCCATGTGGTGGGCTTTGCCCCCCACACCCCTTGGACTCCAGGATTCCAACTTTGGATCAGAGTTGGTCCAAGGAGGGGGTGGAACACTGGGGGAAGGTGAAACACAGAAAAGGGACTATTACCGCGAATGTCGCCATAATGGTCTTTTTCTGTGTTTCGCCGTCGGGGTGTCAACCACAAGGGGTGATACGGAAATGTGCTCAACAAAAGAAGGACTCGATAACCTTTGACAGAAAAAAAAAATAGATTACATATCGGTAGATAGATAGATAGATAGATAGATAGATAGATAGATAGATAGATATAAAGTTAATGTCAGGGTCTCTGAAAAAACATGAACATGAAATGTACAGTAACCTACCAATGGTGGTATGAATCCATGACATAGGGCAGTATGTTTCCATCAGCACAGCAGATTAATGGTCCTCCAGAACATCTCAGTATGGTTCACCCAATGGTCAACTTTGGCTATCGTCATTTGGCAGTGTGTTGTGCATCAGCTAGGTCAGCGGCAGCAGCAGGAAACAGAAGTCTGACAGCAGCAGGCACCAGGGTTGTGGCTGTTAGTGCACACTCTAATCAATGTGTCCTGAAATAAGTGTGACTTTTCAGCACATTTTCTCATGTGATTATTCTTCATCTGGGGTCGGGCCAATAATAGTGCATGCTGAATGACGTAGCAAGATAACAGTATAAGCAAGCTACATTCACATATCATAGTTATTTTGTTTTTTGGTGGGGAGCAGTAATTGTGTTGTTGTGTGATGATAGGGTATTTTGATTGTGGTTGTTGTGGATATTCTAAGAAAACAGAACACAATGAACAGTAACCAAAATCTTATATTGCATGACAGCTACCACAGCAGTGCAATAAGCAGTTGAAAATTTGCATTTGGCTGGGTGACCAAAGTAGTAGACCAGGGAGGGGCTGTGGGCATGGCCTACCTAGATTTTAGCAAGGCATTTGATACAGTCCCACACAAAAGATTAATACACAAGATAGCCAGCCTTGGATTGGGTCCCAAGGTGGTAGCCTGGATAAAAAATTGGCTAGACAACAGGACGTAAAGGGTAGTAGTAAATGGAGCACACAGTGAAGAAAGGAGGGTTACTAGCGGGGTACCGCAGGGTTCAGTACTGGGACCGGTCCTTTTTAATGTCTTTATAAGTGACATTGCAGAGGAACTGGAAGGAAAAGTATGTCTCTTTGCAGATGACACAAAGATCTGCAACAGGGTTGATACACAAGATGGAGTGGAAAGGATGAGAAGGGACTTGGCAAGGTTGGAGGAATGGTCAAATGTATGGCAGCTCAGATTCAATGCAAAGAAGTGTAAGGTAATACACATGGGAAACAAAAACCCAGGGGAAGCGTACACAATGGGGGGTGAGATACTGACAACAGTAAAAATAGAAAGGGACCTGGGGTAATTATATCAGATGACCTAAAGGTGGGCAAGCAATGTGAGAAGGCAGTAAGGAAGGCTGAGGGATACTGGGATGCATAGGAAGAGGCATCAATAGTAGAAAACAGGAAGTTGTTATCCCTCTGTACAGACAGTTGGTGAGACCCCATCTGAGATACTGTGTGCAGTTCTGGAGACCCCATCTCCGAAAGACATAGACAGAGGGAGGCTGTCCAGAGGAGGGTAATCAAAATGGTGCAGGGTCTGCACCAGAAGACATAATAAGAAAGACTAAAGGAGCTTAATATGTATACTCTTGAGGAAAGAAGGGAGAGAGGGACATGATAGAAACTTTCAAGTGCCTCAAGGGAATTAACAAAGTCCAAGAGGGTAGCATCAGAAAAAGAGATGTGCAAGAAGAAGGGGGCACACTTTGAAGATAGAGGGGGGATGGCTCAGGGGTAATGTGAGGAAGTATTTTTTCACTGAGAGGGTTGTGGATGCATGGAACAGCCTCCCTGAGGAGGTTGTGGAGTCAAGAACAGTGGGGGACTTCAAGAATGCATGGGACAGGCATAAGGCAGTCCTAGTGGGGGTAAGAGGAAGTAAGCTGTTGGTTAACTAGGATCTGCAGCTTATCAGTTAGGTAGGAAAATGGGCAGACTAGGTGGGCCAAGTGGTCCTTATCTGCCATCAAATTCTATGTTTCTATGTTTCTATCTGTACTTTTCCATACGATTTTCGATTGCTAGTACTTATCTATTGACTTGTTCAAGTTCAAGTTCAAGTTTATTGCAGGAAAACTCCATTGAGCAAGCTCATTCACAAGGAGGTCCTGTGACATAAACACTTAAAGTACAAACACAGATAGGTAATAACAATATATACATGAAATGCACGTTACATGATACAGGCTGGATATACATACAAGGGTACCACATAGGGTGATCGCAGGTGGTAAACATTGATATGAGACAGGGAAGCGACTTACAGGTTGCATACTGACAGATGAAACATGATGACTGGTGTTTGCAATACATATACAGTATTTTGGCAGCTAGAACAAACAACAGTCTACAACTGATATGGGGGGGAGGAGTGATTTGATAGAGTAGCAGTGGAGCGTAAGCAAAGATAAAGCCAGGAGTAGAAGGGGAAGGGAAAGCAGTTAATATGACAAATCAATTATACCTTACCAGTGGATAAATATGGCACACATGGGAACGAAGAGACTTAATGACAGTTACAGGTGTCATTTATTTTGGCTGAACTTAGCGATTGTAGAAGTTTATCGAAACTGTGCTAGTTAGTTTCAGTACGGTTTGTAATTGGTTCCAAATGGAGGGAAGGGCATATGCAATAGCACGTTACTAAAGGAAGTCCGGCCCTTGGTATGTCAAGCATAATAAAGTCAGATTTTCTTACCAGTATGACTATGTGAGATACTAATAAGGAAGAGAGATAGCTTGGCAATTTCTGCAGGAGCAGTTTAAGAGTCCATAGCCCAGCATGGAGCAGGCGCCTAGTAGTAAGGATGTCCAACCAACAGCTGCATATAAGTCACAGTGGTGCTAACGGTAAGGGGAGTTGGTAATGAACTGTAATGCACGGTGATAAAGGATGTCCAGTTTACTTAGATTTGCAAGAGTGGTGGAGGAATAGATTACATCGCCATAGTCGAGTAGGGGGAGAAAAGTGGCCTGTACAAGCTTGTTTCAAGTTTCAAGGGGGAAAAGGGGCCTATTTCTGTAGAAGAAACCTAACCTTGCTTTTAACCTTCTAGAGACATCTTCGACGTGGTCACTGAAAGATAATTTATTGTCGATCCAGATACCTAGATATTTAAATTTGGTTACAACTTCCAGAGGCTCGTTTAGCGTGGTGACATTGAAGTCTTGGGCAAGGGTATTGGGGGCCTGAGACAGCACTGCGGGAGAATATCATCGCTTAGTCTTCTTAGCATTGAGCAGAAGCTTTGCCTTTATTAGATTATGCCTGTTGTGCAGTCCGCTTGAAGCACTCTTGACTTCAGATAACGATGAGCCAGAAGTATACAACACAGTATCATCTGCAAAAGTGCAGATTGGACGAGATATGTTAGCATCTAAGTCATTAATGTACAGAGAAACAAGATAGGGCCTAAGATGGATCCTTGGGGACTCCTCTGCAACTGGCAGCAGCAAAAAAGCCTTCCACCTTTACTTTTTGGAATCTTCCAGTTAGATAGCTAGAGAACCACTGGTGCTATGGTATGTGGCACCCAACTTTGCAAGGCAATTGACTAATAGTTTGTGATCAACAGTATCAAAAGCTTTGCTTAGGTCCAAAAAGATCGCGCCAGTTACCTTCTTAGCATCTATAGCAGAGATCCAATCATTGGTTACTTTTGCTAGTGCAGTGATTGTGCTATGATTAGCCCGAAGCCAGATTGAGCTGGGTTAATGAGAGAAGGTTTCCAAGTGAGATTTTAACTGAATATGGATCAGTTTTTCGAGAACTTTAGAAAGGATAGGCAATATGGAGATAGGCCTATAGTTGTTTACATTGCATGGGTCACCAGATTTAAATAGAGGGAGGATATGTGCTGATTTCCAGCAGGATGGCACAGTAGCAGATGTAATGGAAAGATTGAAGATGTGGAGAATTGGGGCAGTGTGATGGGCATAGCCTGACCTTAGGAAAAAAGGTTCCAAGCCATCATCCCCTGCGCTTTTTTTGGTGTCTAAGTTAAGAAGAGAATCTTCTACTTCTTTATAAGTTATCTCGCGCAGTTGGAAGGTGCTGGGAGCAGGACTAGATGTAGTGGGATGGGTATGCTGGCTCACCGCAGCACCAGCATAAGGTGACGGTCAAAGCTTAATCCAGCTGTGGCAAAGTGGGAGTTAAGTTCCTCCAGGATTAGGGACTTGTTTTCCACAATCTTGCCACTTGCAACTATCTTTGTTGGGATAGAGGGCCATGGGTCAGTCCTTCTGTAGCTTTGATAGTCTTCCATATTTTATGAGGGTTACCTTTAGCTTGTTCGAGAGTAGAAATATAATAGTTAGCTTTAGCAGAGCATGTTTTTCACACAGTTATTCCTGGCTGTTCTAAAGGCCTGCCAATCCAAAGATTCTTTGGAATGTCTAGCTTTAGCCCAGAGCTTATCTTGAGCTATAAGGACTGCCTTGAGATCTGAGGTGAACCAGGGATTGGAATTGTTCGCACCTTACTTTGATGAAAGGGCATGCTTATTTATTATTGTAGTGAGTTTGTCATTAAGGATGCAAGCTGCCTTGTTGACATCTTTGGCTAGGTAAAGATCTTGCCATCTGATCATGCTCAGGTCAGATAGGAAGTTTACTGCACTGAATTTGTGAAAGGTTCTTTTGTTATAAAGATGGGTCATGGATGGGCCTTAATTTGAGATCTTATGCAAGCAACAATTCCATGATCGCTCATGTCGTTGTGAAACACTGCCAAATGAGATATTTTGTGTGGATGGGTGGTTAGTACCACATCTAGAATGGAACTGTTGGCAGTATTTAATATTTACTTGTCTATACGATACCCTTATTTCCACAATTTAGATCTGCTGGACTACCTTTTTTCCCATATGACATAACAAACAGCGCTCCTTTTAATCTTGCTTGCGGCAGGTTTTCATCAGTATTCACACCAGTTTTGGTACATCTATCATTTCAAATCCTTTCTGTTGAGACTACGACAAAGTACCATGCTATCCAGTAGGACATGGGACACCACCGTTACATAACAGAGCAGCAGGTGTACAAAAACAGCTGGGTCAACTGATTAAAACAACGGTACAAAACAAGATTAAAAGGAGCACTAATGTTCTTTCATATCTGAAAAAAGGTAAAGGTATCATACAAACAAGTCAGTAAATAAGGGACAACAGAATATAGAATAAAACTGTATAGGTCAAAATTGTTCAAGAGCAGGTGTGCATTGTTAGGTGGTTATTACCCAGCGACCCTCAAACATATATGATAGCTGACGTGCTCCAGTGTTGAGGGGCATTAATACCATGTGGACCTGTCTAGTAACAAAGTTAGAGCACCCCAAATGTGTACCCACAGAAAAACTCAGCAGTGTCCAAAACCAGCTGACACAACTCCCAGGCAGGCACAACAATGTTAATTTGGGGACGTCAGTAAATGAATTGAGACTCTGAGAGTATGCACTCCACTGACATGTGTGGGCATGATTTTTCTAGAGTGTCTCGTACTACTTAGTGTTGCAATTTACAGAAATAAAAGCAATCACAGGAGTGGAGTAACACACATTCTTACTACAGCAGTCACTTTCAGCTTTCTAAATTGCAGCTGAAACTACCACTAACAGCTAAAGAAAGATTGCACCCATACAGGCCAGGTGAGTGCACACTAACCATTCATTTTCCAACATCACAGAATTAACATGCGCGTGCCTGCCTGCATGGTGGCATGTCAGCAGGTTCCAGAAATGTCTCTGTTTTTCTGTGGGTACACATTTGGAGTGCTAGAACTGTTTCACTGGAAGAGGAAGATCAGTCAGTATGGCTCTCAGTCACTGTCCACAGCTTAATGATCCACAATCATTGCAGTAGCATAAATTCCACATAACATTATTTACCACTTCCACCTTGACACAGCGCAAGTACCGTGCATCAAGGTTTGGATTGCTATGTGGGGAGGGACACCTCCATCTGTGTGCTGATAAAATAAACTTTTGGGAAATGTATTCTACTGCAATTGCTGTGGATTACTAAGCTGTGGATAGGGGACTGAGAGCCATACTGACTATTCATACTTCAATAGATGGGATCGCATGGTATATTATTAATACCATCAACAATGGACAACATCATCTATCGCATATATTTGCAGGGAGCTGGGTACCTGACAGTGCACACCTGCTCTTTGACAGATGATTGCAGTGCTGCTTTAATACAAACAACACGACAGGAAGAAAACACTACTGCCAAAAAACAGAGATTATTGACTAGGATTAGCAATATAAGGAAGGGAAGGACAGCATATTTTTGTGTTACTTTCTTTAAACTGGTTTCAGGATGTTTTTTTTTTAATTTTGGGGGGGAACAAGGTTAGGACTGAGAAAGAAAGACCACAAAATGAAAATTATACAGCAAACAAAATCTCAAGGTTCTAGGTTGTAGTGAGACAGCAGCAGTTAGAGCATGGACATAATCTGCAATTGGTGACCCTCCATACACTCCAACTGCTCCTCAAGGTTCTCCACCCTGTTAGTAAGGTGGTCTACCACACACCACGTAACACCCAAATCAGCCTGGGTTGCAAACGTTGTTGCAGGGTTTCCTCCAGGGTCATCACATGCAGGTGCAGGTTGTGGAGCAGTCACTTGCTCCCTGGGCCTTCTACGCTTCACACCCCATGCAGGTGGAGACCGTGCTGCCACCTGTTCAGCAGGTGCATTCCCTCCAAGTTCTGCCACCTTGGCCTCCCACTCCACACGGTGGTGGTTACCGAGGTGCTTGCACTGCTCACCTGTCCCCAGATGACTACCCCTGGGCCCATGACACACAAGCACATCAAGATACAGTATCTTATACTTCACAACACTGGGTCACCAGGCAGTGAAGTGAAGAACTCCAACCCAACAGAGCTGCAGAGAGGACCAAGCACAGGCGGGGGCTCCAGGTGTTATGGTTATGGCCTGCTGCTGGTGCAGGATTGGCAGGACAACTTGCTGATGCCGCTGTGGCACCTGCATGTCTTCCAGCTCCTGTTGCTGCTGCTGATCCACAGGGGCAATGGCAGGCATTGGGGGTGCAGTGGTAGGTGCCACCAGTGGGGGTGCTTGCATTTCACCAGTGCTTCCTCTTTCAGGGAGCACTACTAGCAGCACTAAATACAGTGCTGTGATTGATATGCGGATGCCACCATGCATACGTGGCCCCACACACTGTCCTCTGCATGCCCCAGAGGTTACCAAACCACCTTTCTCCACTTTACACACACACATCATAAAAAATCACTGTTAAGATCAACTACTGATACAAAACAAAAGACGAAACTAAGGAATCGGACATGGAATAAGGAATCAAAATCAAAAGGCACAACTAAAAGCAACAAATAGGCAACTAAACTACCAAAAAGCTCTAAATTCGAGGAAATATTCAAGATATAACTCTCTCTCTCTCTCTGCTGCAGACAAAAGCTCCTTCACCAAGTCTAGGCAAGGCAAAAGTGAAACTAATTTACTGTCTGGCTGATTAACTTCCTGTCTGCAGCATGTGACCTGCAGACTGTGAGTCTGTGACTCATGATCTGTGGGCTGTTTCATTATCACTTACTTCGCCTTTGTGTGACAATAAGGTGAAGTCATCGTGAAGTTGGCAATGCGAAGTCACTCATTATGATGAGGACTTTGCGTAGCCATAAACAAATGCAAAGTGGCCACTTCACCTGCACTTTGCTAAGGGATTTAAACTTCACTGTGTCTCTACCCCCAACCATGGGGGGGGGACATGTTCAAGGGTTATAAACTTAAAGTTTTGAGTTCTGGACCCATGGGCATACCTGAAGTGCACAACTAGGGCATTGTTAATATTTTGTTCAAAATTTTGCATGTATGCCTCCTGGATATGACACTTCAGGGAGCAGATGGTACACTCTACATAAATGAGTCCATGCTCACACCAACAGACATACAGCCATTTTTTTTAAACCTAAGCAGTGTGTGGATCTCTCTGAGGCTCTTTGCTTTAAAAATACAAGCTATTTTAAAAATACTGTGATTCTGTTCTGTGTTTGTGTTTGTGCATACACAGTGTGTGATTGAGCCCTGCTGACATTTTGTCAGGAAGCAAGAAGAGGGACTGTAGTTCTTTGACCAGACTCAAGAACTACAGTTCAAAAGGGACTTTTCATTTGAAATTTGGGGACTAACATACACTTATACTCCACCAGCTCCACGCATGAGTGGTTTTCATGGAGTTTTGAAAGGGCATTAAAAATATTAAATCTCGAGGGCTCTGTGACCTTGTTTGAGTACTTCCAGGTCATGACATCCTATTTAAACCTCCTGGTTTGTTTGTTCTGTTCTGGCATTTTTTTTTTTGTTTTAAACCTAAGCAGTGTGTGTATCTCTCTGCAGGCTCTTTGCTTTAAAACTACAAGCTATTTAAAAAATTACTGTGATTCTGTTCTGTGTTTGTGTTTATGCATACTACGAGTGTGTGACTGAGCCCTGCTGACATTTTGGCAGGAAGCAGGAAGAGGGACTGTAGTTCTTTTGACCAGACTCAAGAACTACAGTTCAAAAAGGGACTTTTCATTTTAAATTTGGGGACTAGCATACACTTATACTCCACCAGCTCCACACATGAGTGGTTTTCGTGGAGTTTTAAAAAGGCATTAAAAACATTAAATCTCGAGGGGCTCTGTGACCTTGTTTGAGTACTTCCAGGTCACTCCTCTCCATTTATTGCACTTCTTATGTGAGCAGGGTGAGCAAGGGAGCAGGGTGTGCATGACTACGTGCACGAAGACGTGCCCTAAGACACACACGTTCAGCGGGTTAAGCATGTTAGGCGGTGTTAGGTGTAATAATTATGGCCGTGTTGTCACCTACACTTATACTTGTGAGTACTATTACATTACGTGGTTCTGTTGTTTCACCTCTAACGCGTGATAATGGCATCCTCCTTAAATCTACCAAGCAATATTAATGTGTTTGTAACCACTACTAAAGGGGAAACAGGTATACAATGCACATCTTGCTATATGTTTAGCTTATCAGCCGATATTGCTGATAATCTCCCCTTTCAATGTGCAAAATGTACTGACAACATTGTATTACAATGTGAGAATAGCTTATACTATAAACAAATATTGGCATTCGAATCAAGAAATTATTCCGAACCTATAACAGTTCAAGATGCTTTACATGTAACAAATATCCCCTTTAAATGAGACTTCCTCTACCTCTACTTACAGCATCCCTTCTGACAAAATAGTATCTAGTGAGAATAATCACGCTACTATGAGTAGTTCAGTGATTTATCCATCTGATGTCTCTAAAAAAGAGCTAGAGAAGATGAGAACAGTTTGGTAAACAGCATAGAAGATACAACTTGGTATAATGTGCAAGGGTCTAAAGTTACTAAAAAAGAAGGAGAAAGGCTGAGTATTTTAGCATTCCACTACATAGTAGTTTTGACCCAGTGTCCACTGCCCCTGTCGATTCTAATTGTATTCCTATTGAGTCCCCAATGAAGGATTAAATTTAAAACACTTCCCAAGTCATGGTTGATATGCCAAATTCTTCAACTCCACCACCTAATTCCACGACTGATATTCCTTGATTGATTTTGCTACTATTTAAACTGGTGAAGAGGCACCCTCTATGTGTGTTCCTAATACTGATAATTCACATACCAGACAAATATTTGTTCTGGGTGATTCCTTAGTTAAACATCTGATAGGGATTTATGAGCCTGACAAACATAATAGAACTTGTTCTAGTTTCAGTGGTGCTAAGATCTCAGATCTAACATATATGGTCAATAATATTATTAGCTCTCAAGACATAAATCCACTGTGTATTATCCATGTTGAGCCAACAACATCTACAGGACTCTGTTCAGAATATCAAATTAGCCTATGTTTCTATGACTAATAAAATGATTGATCTTGGGTGTGATATTATTTTTTCAGAGATTCTACCCATACCACGGTACTCCCGGTTTCTTAATCATAAAATTTAAATTATTAACAACTGGCTTAGGCAATGGTGTTTATGACAGAATATTCAGTGCATGACCCATTGGGAAGAGTTCTCTGATAGATCTGAGCTTTACTGTCCTGACGGCTTGCATCTTAAACTAGGGAATGCATTGCTGAGCCAACAATGCCTATCTACAATTAACATAAATTTAAACTAAATAGTGGGGTTGGGGGAATGCAAATGTACACACCTCTTCATCTCACTCTTATAAAGTCTCCAGTAAACAATTGCAGTTTCTTAGTTTTAATGCAAGAAGTTTGACACAGAAATCCGATGAGTTACAAACTGTAATTTCAATAAGGATTTTAATATTATTACAGTTTGTGAAACATGGGTGATTATAACTCCCACTGGATCAAGCAACTCCCTGATATATCTCTTTTATCTGAATCAAGTGAAAGAAAGGGTAAAGTGTTCCTCATTTATTAACAATAAAATCAACTCAGTCAATATTTCTAGTTCTATAAAAATTCATAATCTCCCGACTGAGAGCCTTTGGCTTAAAATGTTCCTATCCAAACAGGCTTTTATTATCCTTGGGACATGTTATGTTCCCCCAGATTCATCTAGTTTAATTACGGACGCCATTCTTTCTGAATTTGAAATAGCTACTCAAATGGGTTATGTTATTATTACAGGGGATTTCAATCTCCCTGATATAAATTGGAAGTCATTCACAACATCTAGCAGTATTAGTAATAAATTTTTTTCCACTTGTTCGGAATTGGACTTACAACAATGGATAACTTCTGCAACCCGAGGTAATAGTATATTAGATCTTGTTCTGAGTAGTACCACCTTAGATATTAGGGATGCATATTTCATCACCAATTGGCAGCAGTGATCATAATTCTATTTTATTTAACTTGCAGAGACATATTGTCTTTAATACTAATTCTTCGATTATATATCTGTATGACAAAGCTGATCTTCACAGTATCAATCTATACCTTGAAAAAATAAAGTGGTTATCTTTTTTTGATAACCAGTCCTTATATCAAAGTTGGGTACTTTTCAAATCACTTATTTCAACTCTTCGTGATACTTATATTCCATCAAAAAATAAGAATTCTAATGAGAAACAGACTCCTAGATGGATGAATAAAAACATAAAACGTTTAATAAATATAAAAAACATCGTAACTACCTAAAGAATAGGACAACTTCTAATTGGGAATCCTATTTAAAATCAAGTAGGAAGTGTAAATTAGTCATCCGTAGGGCCAAATCTAGATGGGAAATGAAATTGGCAACAGCAACCAGTAAGTCTAATTCCAAACAATTTTACTCTTATATAAACTCCCTCAGGAAAAGTCCAAGTGTGGTGGGGCCTCTTACAACAGAAAACATACTTATTCATGAGCCGAAAGCCATGGCTGATGTATTTAATAATGAATTTTGCAAAGTTTTCTCTATATCAGAAGTTCAATCACCTGTACCTATGATTTCACCATCAGATACTTTTATCACATTCTCAGTTGAGTCTATTCTTAAAAAACTACACTTACTAAAAGGTAAATTTTGTTCAGGCCCAGACAATATAGCAGGGCATTTACTTTACCTATTATCTAAACATATTGCCTTTCCACTCAAACTTTTATTCGACCTTTTTTTACAATACAATTTTATCCCTTGTGAATGGAAAGAGGCGTTTGTGGTACCAATACATAAGAAGTGATCAAAACATCTATGGGAAAATTATTGGCCGATTAGTTTGACTTCATCCATATGTAAGGTGTTAGAAAGTCTACTAAAGGATATTATTGCCCTTATTATTGATGCATCTGATTTGGAACAACATGGCTTTATGAAGGGTAGAAGCTGTCTGACAAATTTGCTCTGCTTTTATGAACATTTTAGTTCTTGTTTGGATAACCGGTTAGCCTGTGACATTGTCTTTATTGATTTCAGTAAAGCTTTTGACACCATGCCACACTGGGCTTTAATTCAAAAACTCACAGGTCTTGGTGTTAGTAGTCATATAATTACTTGGATTCATAATTGGCTTTCAAACAGAACTCAAAAGGTGATGATTAATGGGGCATTTTCTAACTCTGGTAAAGTTTTAAGTGGTGTTCCACAAGGCTCGATTCTCGGCCCTTGTCTTTTTCAGGCTTTTATATCTGATTTAACTAATTCCTGCCTTTCATTTACAATTAAATATGCAGATGATATGAAGATTGGAGGACCATGTTCTAATTTAGACCAAATATCTTGTATTCAGCATGATCTTGATATTATCAGTACCTGGGTTAATAAATGGGTATGAAGTTAAACTCTACAAATGCAAAGTAATGCATTTGGGTTCTAATAATTTAAATTTCAGTATATTATGGACGATTTACTATCGTGCCACTAATGATGAGAAGGATTTGCGTATAAACATTTCAGATGACTTAACATATTCCAAGCATATGTATTTGGTTATTAATACATCTAATAAAATTATTTGGTCTATTTTAGTAATATCAGCCTCGAGATCAGGAGGTGTTGTTACCCCATTCAGGTCCTATGTCCGTCCCCATCTTGAATACGCTTCACAGTTGTGGTGTCCTTTTAAAAAATCAGATAGTCACTCTCTTGAAAGAGTTCAGCGAAAATACACTAAAAAAATATCTGGTCTCGAATCCTCATCTTTTGAGTTTAGGTTGGATACATTGAAACTAATGCCTCTTACTATCGGACGCATTAGAGGTGACCTTCTCCTCCTATCTGACATTATTCATGACCCCTATATCATGACTGAGTTAGGATTTTCTTTTAAGTCATCAATACATAATACTAGAGGTCATGTCCTCCAGTTAACTGGTAAATCTTTTAAACATAATAATCGTAAGTTTTTCTTTTCTGTAAGGACTATTGGGCCTTGGAATAGACTTCCATCTGATGTAGTAACAAGCAATGCTAAAGATATTTTTAAACATCATCTCGACACGCTAATTATGTCTGGGTATGACTTAACATTCTACTCTATGGCCTAGCATAGGAGCATTATGGGCTTTGGCCTACTAGCTCTTTCTTCTAACCTTAGTATGAACCTTAGTAAAGGGGTCTGACAATCCATATATATATATATATATATATATTTAGATTATAACACTTTTTAGTAGTCGGGTGTTCAAATACTTCCCCAGTCAGTGCAAAGTTGCAAATATTACATCTACTCCATTTGTTAAATCCCTTTTGTATACTCTGTGGTTTGGCTACTGGGCTCTTAAGTGACTACAGTACTAGTCACAAACTCCAAAATGCTCTTGTCCTTCCTGAAAGAAATGCAGGGAGTGACTCCAGCTAAGGGCTTCAATTCCTGGTCTGCTGTAAGTATTCACTATTGAATTTGTATTATTTGTTTAATCTCCCCTGCATGGGTGTGATAGCTGGTGACCAATGGTATCAGTTATTGGGACTGAGGATTTTCTACATGACATTATCTCCCAGGCTTGGGGACCAAAAGGGATGATCTGTAATCTGATTCACTTTTGCTAGGGCCATTTCCACTGTGTTACCGGCATAGCCCAATCTTTGAAGCACGTGGCCATTTTTGAAGCCTCCAAATAAAAGAAAGCATCTAAGGTACAATTACTCCTTAGCCTTAAAAATTCTCCATAGGGTTTACTGTCTATTTAAGGCTTCAGGAGGGAACTGTCAGCTCCAAGTACATTATTCCCCACTGTAGGTTTTATGTAGAGGGCACTACAGACTGTCAAGCCTTCTGAATCTCCCAGAGTAATGTCCAAGAAGCCAATTACATGGTTGTCAAAATGGCTTGTGCACTTCAAATTCCATTCATTGAGGTTTCGCCATCCCACAAACTGTCACTGACTCAAAACACCCACTCCAGACACATATGATATTGTTAATGTCTTTCTTCATTTTGCCTCCCCATTTGTCTCTGTGGCCATAGAGGCTCAAACTGTATATTTTGAACAAGGCGGCTGGATTCATAAAGTGCCACTTGAACGATGCAAGCTGCAGAAAAAGCAGCTTGTGTTGATCTCCGATGTGCCAGGGACCCTGCACCCAATTCACTATCGGGAGGGGTCCTGTCCAAATCCCACAGTTTGCAGCAAGCAGTGCTGTGCGGCAAAGTCAAGGTACATGAGAAGGGAATGCCATAAGCTTCAGGCCAGTTGGGTGGCATTGGTGCCCATGGATGGAGACCCACCAGCTGGTCATCATGGAGGTTGGCAGGGTCATGGGGCCAGAACAGAGTACTGTAGATGGTGGGTAGGTTGGTATGAGATGGGGTAGAGGGGTGGCAACAAACCCAGATAGGGATAATGCATGGCTGCCACCAGGACAGTGCAGTCCATGTCAGGATGGGCCACCACATGGCTGGCATCAAGGGGGTGACCTGAGGGCACCATTCCATGGACATCTCTGGGTGCTTTGAGGGTTCAGGATACTGCAAGAGAGCAGTGGCAACTGAGGATCAGGTTCCCTCCCACCCAATGACAGCTCTGGGAGTGGTGTACAGGCTGTTAGACTGGTCCCAGACTGGTCTGTTGCAGACCATGTGTCCAATGGGAAGGGGACTCCTGAATCACATTTACGGGGATGCTGCAGCACTTCCCCATCACAAGCCCTAATCCGCTATGCACTCCGGTGTGTCCATTGCAAGAACAGTGCAAGCCCAGCAGGTGCAGGAGGTCCCCCAAGTAGTGCAGGCTGTGTTCCTGAATCAGGAATGACTAAAGGTGCAGTGCAATGGGCCCCTTGCATCATATTTCACACACAAGCACCTTGCACCATTCCTGGGACTTTGTGAAATGGACCCATAGTTTTTCGTAGCTCAGACCTTAAAAAACTTCATGTGCCCTTTTTTCTGGGACCATATGTTACGCATTGTGATTTACAACCAGCTGGTAAAGTGAATACCCGTGTAGGTTGGTTTTCTCTTAACTCTCATGTATAGAGCTATGGACAAGTTGTCATGCATGACTTGTCCTTCAGAGATGGACTTGCTGTTAATTAAACCACTAAAGAACAATTTTCAGACAATACCTAAGCTCCATTCTTCCCCCCTTTCTTTTTTGTCTTTCTGTTTGTTTGTCCATGTTTTTCTTTCTTGCCATCTAAGTTTGCTAGCCTGGCATCACTATTCCTTGGTCAGCATTGCTTTAAAATAAGAAATCATGTAAATGTTAAATTAATGAGCTGCCCCACTCTCACACAATTTAAGAAGAGGCTCAAAGCCTTCTCCAATGGAGTGACCCCTTGCAAGTGTAATCAATGACCAGTTGCATCCTCAGCTACATTATCTCCCTGGGCCATGCCAGGGTGTTCACCATCCTCTGAATGGCCCTTGGACACCTCTAATTATGCCTGCTTTAACCTGCATCTTGTTTCTGAATGTGCATTTCTTGATTCTACTGGTTGTATCTAATAAGCTGTGCCTTGTATGTATGACTTCCTTACATTTATGTGACTACTCTGTAAAGCGTGTGTATTTGTTTCTCACTTAATGTATGCAACTAAGTATGGGTCACCTCTGAAAAGAGGCACTCCTGTCTCAGTGGGCCTACCCAGTCACCAAAATTCAAATAAATAAAACTAATGAGTGATTCTGCCATTGTTCAGAACTTAGCTGTGCTGCTTGTTCATGGACCATATGCTTTTTTCTGTCAAAAAGGTGTTTTAAGATAAAATTATATATTTCATACAGAATAGGATCTAGAATGTTAACATATTTGCATGTGCGGTCTATTCAGTTCAAGGTTTTAACATTCTGATTGTGTATTTATTGACTATTAGAGTACACTTTAGTAGCATGGTTTTCCTAATTGTCTGTAATCACAAATTATTTGCACATTAATATGTAGGAGTATTTAAGGGTGCACGTTAACTAACAGGCACGCCCCCCCTGAGTAAGCCACTTTGTGTGGCGATATGCAGAGGTACTGACCATCACTTTTGTTTGCTTTGCACCAAATAAAACTGTTAGCCCAGAAAAGAAATTGGTGTGTGCTGTTTTCTCCTTCCAGAATCAAACACCAGGCACTATGAGGATTTCCAATCAGCTGGAATGTTGCTGTACCACAGAAGGGTACAGTGATGTTCCATGACCTTTGAACTGTGCTACAACAACATTGCAGCTGAGATGGAAATCCACACAGAACAAGGGCCAACTATACACTACAGTTTTATTGTTGTTTAGCCATTTTTAGCAGTTATGGACTATAGGTTTCTTCTGTACCAGATATATTTCTTGTTACTCCTAGTTTTATACTAACATACTAAAATGCCAGCAGAATAGGCCTAACGGTCTTTTGTGTCTGCTCGTTTGGTCAGCCCCCATCCTGGGAGCTGACCTTGCTGCCCCCTCACCCTCTCTGGCTTCTCCCTTCCCAGTCCCGCATATTCTCGCTGCACTGGACTTTGCTTCCAGAACCCTTCCCCTGTACCTGTCCCACCCCCTCTTGAACCCCTCCACCATCTCTGCCTCCACCAGCCCCCTGGGCAGTACATTCCATGGCTCCACCACCCTCTCAGTGAAGTAGCACCTCCTCCTTTCTCCCCTGAATCTCCCCCCCTCCAGCTTCCACCCATGCCTCTAGTTGCCCCCCCTGCTTCCTTCAGAGCACCCTGACTGCTCTTCCCATATTTACCCCTTTCATGTACCTGAAGACCTCTATCATGTCCCCCCCCCGGGTCCCTTCTCTCTTCCAGTGTGTTCATAATTAGCTCTTTAAGTCTCTCCCCATAGGTCCTGTCCCCCAAGCCCCAGATCATTTTGGTTGCCCTCCTCTGGACCCTCTCCAGGAGTTCAATGTCCCTCTTTAAGTGTGGCCTTCAAAACTGCATGCAGTACTCTAGGTGCAGCCTCACCAAGCAGTTATACAGAGGGAGCATCACTTCCCTCCTTCTGGAGGTGATCCCCCTGGTGATGCATCCCAGCATCCTGTTGGCCTTGGCCGCTGCCCTACTACAAGTCTCTGAGTTGTTCATCTTAACATCCACCACCACCCCAAGGTCCCTCTCAGCCATCGAGACTTGTAGCATCCCCCCTAGGGTGTACACTTGGCCCGGGTTTCTGGCTCCCAGGTGCAGTACCTTGCATTTCCCTGCATGTGTGTGTAATTGTTTCCCCTCCAGGACCTACCTGGAAATGAGCTGTTGCTGATATATTTATTTATTTATTACCAGTAGCTTTTCCCAACAAAGATTCACTCTCAGTCAACAATGGGCTTCATCACTGACAGCAGCACTAACATTAAAGTACTGTAAGTGCATTAGTCATACAACAGAAGGGTTCAGCAATCACCCGAAGCATTACCCTTATCACATGCAGCTTCTTCTGTAGTTCAGAGCAGTGAATGCTTAACAGTGTTTAAATAACACTTGCAAATATTTTCTTTCTTCTTCAAACATGCTGCCTAAAAAATCAATAAATCATGCTTTCTCTGCTCTCTCCTACAGTGGGATTGATCATTCAAAAAGCCGCAGCTGCAGGAAATCCCCAGTGTGTGACATGCTCATACAACCTCAAGGAAGAGGATCACTTGTCACAATAAAAGGAAAAACAAACCATACACAGCGCAAAAGACTAAGTTATCACAGCACAAAGTGGGGGGCTATCAGGGATAGTGGGTGCTAGCCCCAAACAAAGTAAATTCTACAAACCACAAATCTAGGTTGTTCAGCCTGTGTCTTCCAAATGAGTATGGCTTGTTTTAGAAACTTAGAAACAGAAAATTAACAGCAGAAAAAGGCCCCATGTTCTGTCCAGTCTGTCTTGTTGTCTACATATGTGAGGTCGCTCCATGAACCCTAATGATCTATATCAGTCCTCCCCACACCTTGTCCTTCCCAGTGCACTTAACCAGTCAACGGTGCCTCTCCCATCCCCTTTTAAATCCCCCCCCACACACACACACACATTCACATTGACATCCTCTGCTTTAACACCACCTGGTCTATGAAAAAAATACTTTCTGATATCCTTTTAAACAACACCCGCCCCCCCATAGATACACACACACCATAATGTCCTACTACTGCCCTTGGTATTATTGTTGCCACTATTAGTAAACAGTTTGATATTGTTCACTTTGTTTATTCCCTGCATGTATTTAAATAGTTCAATCATGTCCTCCCCCTTCTCCCTCCTGACTACCAGTGAGTATATAACAGAGCTTTCCAGTATCTGCTCATATGACTCACCTCGTTACCCATGTATCATCTTAGTCACCCTCCTCTGCCCTGATCCCAATTTGTAGATGTCATTCTTTAGGTGGGGATGCCAAAATTGTTTGCAGTACCCCAGTAGAGGCCACACCAGGGATCTACGCAGGGGCACAATGACATTCTTTTTTTTTCTTGCTGCCAAATTCTCTCCCCATGCAACCCAGCATCCTATTTGCCTTCACTATAGTTTTGTTGCATTATACAGAAGATTTGTGGCTGTCTGAAATTACTGCTCTAAGATTCCTTTCTTTTTCAATAATTACTAATTAGGTTGTTTAATAACTGGGTTGGCAACACTTTCAGATGCCATAATGATTGGCTTTAGCCACAATAACCAGCCAGTTATTATGGCATAAAAACAATGAGCACCACCATACAGCTTGGAAAATATATAAAATATATAAAAATATATAAAAACTGAGTCAGAACCATTGTTAAACAGATGCTTTGCTGTGTACAAACTACAGCATGACTCCCTGATGAGGCTAACAAGCAAAACCGGTCAGAGTGTGTTTTTCCCATCATCCTCTCCTTTTAAAGTATGTAGCATACAGCACGCAGCATGCTGCAGTTTGTACTCAACAAATCATTTAACGATGGAGCTGACTGACGTGTTGTATAAGTCTGAGATGGATGATTTCAACCTGGGATATCACGAGTAAATAAGTAATTTTTAAATCTATTTTCCAAACTGCATAGTGGAGCTCATTTTCGTATTTTTTGTTTTTTTTCAGTTACAGTATGTGGTTGTCTGTAGCACACCATAGGATTCAGCTGTTTGTCTAGTTTTTTTTTTCCGAGTATTAGTGCATACCTGTCAATCAAACCCATTCAAGTAAAAAGCTACTTCCCATGTGCTTTTAAGTCACATAAACAAACTACCATTTCTGTAAGTTGCATGTTACAAAGTCTCTACTTCAATACAAAACCTTTCAATATACGGGTTGCCACAAAGTTTGGGAAGTACCACAGTAGAAAATAAAACATATGTTTGTGGACTTACTTTTCTTGTCAGTGCGTGTTTCATGTTACTCCTCAGATTTTCAGTCTCATTTGCAGAATGAGTCGCACCCCCCCAACAATAAAAGAATTTGCGAATGGATTTTTTTTGTCAAAAGGACTTTTTTCACAATGTGCAAATGTTTGTATTTATGCAATATGTTAATCATTAAAGACAGTAAATGGAAAAGCAAGTACAGTCTTCAATTTATCAATTTATATTAGTTTTATTCCTATTCTGTAATTTTTTTTACTTGTAGTGATGATTTTGTATTTTATAATGTACATATTGATACTTTTATGAATCATGCTCAGTAAATAAATATAACTAGAATAGAATGTGTTTATCCCTAGACAGAACCACTAACATCTTCCAACCATTTCCAAAAATAATCTCATTTATTTTCATAAGGCTTGAAACTACATTTTCAGAGCTGTAACATTTGAACAGATAATACAGTTCTCTTGTGTTGCTGCTTACATATACATGTCAAAATAATGTGCTAAAAATGAGAGGACTTTAAAAATGCAGTGAACTATTTTATGTTTTTAGGGCTGCAGTGGGCAGAGCCCTGCAGATCTCCTGTGATCAAAAAAAGGGAGACTTTTCTGACTGAACAACAGTGTGGAGTTGCTTCACAGTCACCTCTGTGTCCATGAAGGCACTCACACTGTCCAATGCTGATCGCATTGCACTATTTTAATTCAGTCCGCAGTCACAGCGGAACACGGCACAATCCACTGTGTCCAAGAGGCAATCAAACTCCACTGTGCATGCACACGTACTTGTGCATGCACAATACAGGTTGGTGGCTATCTTGGACACAGTGGACTGTGCCGTGTTCAGCCGTGACCACTGTGTACAAGAATGTCTTGTTTTGTGTGTTTTTATGTATATATAGTGTTTCCTCCCACCCAATCGACCTTCCCTTTCAGCACCCACTCCTCCCCACAATGACACTGGAGGTGCCCAATCCCCCAGTGTCGCGATCAGCAATCCTTGTTTCTTTTAGTGCCCCCCCAGTACCACGCATGTGCGGTTGTTTGTGGGTTTTTTGTTTGTTTGTTTTCAATAGATAGATAGATAGGTGGATAGATGGATTTGCCTCACACCCAACTGACCCTCCCTCTCAGCACCCACCTCCCCCAGAAACATAACAGTGACACTGGGGGTGCCTAATCCCCTAGTATCACAATCAGAACTCCTCAATCCATTTTTTTCTTAACCCTGTAAAAAGAAAACTGCCCATTGATGTCTTTTTGTGGCTGCTATTCTCCCCCCACCTGACCTTCAAACTCAACACCCACCCACCTGCACCTCCCAAAGCCCTTACTTACCCATCAGGGGTCCAATGCTGTAAACCTCTCTGGACCACAGACACGTCTTCACTCTTCAAAGTGAGGCCAAAAACTGAAGAAACAGATATGCAATTCAATGAATTTCAAGCCATTTGAGCATATTTTTGGCCCAAATTTTCAACATGCCTTTTTGGGGACCCTTCCTCATGAACAGTTGCACTGACATTAGGCAAATCTGTCCCAAAAGGTGATTATGTGGTTCCTGCACAAAATCAGCTTTCAGGCAGGAGTTGAAAATTTTCTCTGCCCTTGTTCATGAGGTGGGATCATAAGAAGGCTAGGTAGAAAATGTGGTGTAAAAATATTAAAAAAGCAACTAAGTTATGAGCCTATGTTGAATTTTGTGAACGCAGGCTCTTAACTTTGGTAAGTTTCAATATTTTTACCCTAAATTCACAATATAGCCATATCTTTACAGCACCTCATGAATGTGACAGATGTAATCTTTCAAATTCAGGTTAAAATTGTTTTTTTTTTTTACATCCCGAAAGGTAATTTTGTGGTCCCTGCAAGAAATCACCTGTAGGAGTTGAACATTTTCTCTGCCTTTGTTCATGAGGTGAGGTCACATGAAGGTTATGTTCTAAATTTGGTGTACAAATATTTAAAAATAAAAAATGATGAGGCTATGTTGAATTTTGCAAATGCAGTATTGTAAGTTTGGTAATATTCTATATTTTTTTACCCCAGATTTTCAACATAGCCACTTCAGTACAGCTTCTCATGAATGTGACCATGGTCATTTTGCAACTCCTTAGCAAAATGTGTTTTTCATCCCAAAAGTTGATTTCACAGTCCCTGCATGAAATCACCTTTAGGCCAGAACTTGAACATTTTCTCTGCTCTTTTATGAGGCAGTCATAACATATATGTTGAATTTAGTGTAAAAATATTGCAAAACAACAAATTTAATGAGCCTACATTACATTTTGGAATGCAGGCTTTTAACTGTTAGCTTTCAATATTTTTACCCAAATTCCTCGACTGCAGCCCTATCGACTCTGGCCAGAACTTGCTTATATGAATATGAAATATTTTGTTTCTTTATATCGATGTATGGTCACTGTAGTGATATATTAATGATATACCTAGCTGATCGACTCCAATCTTCATTAAAAAACAAGTCTCTAACTCTAACAGTTCCAAAGTTATCATATTTTAAAGAAAATATATTTTGAAAGGTCTAACTCTGGAACTGTTTGGGCTAGAAATTTAATTTTTTTAAATGAAAGCTTGGAGTCCAGCCATTAAGAAACAGTGTCATTATTATATTGTTATTATGTAATAGTAGTTTTTATGTTATCGACACTAAAACATGCATTTTTTCTAGCAATATTGTTATACATCTTTACATCATGACAGAACTGCTGTTTGTAAAATAAATGTTATTGATATACTTTTTCCATAATGATACTGTATCTCAATATACTTTTAACACTGACATGGAAAATGTCATGATGGTTTAAAAAATAAAATTAAAAAATGTTTGGACTTTTTCTGATTTTTGATATTAGTTCACATAATTTAATTGGTATCTATATAAGTGTAATACCCATAAATATTCAATTTATACCTTAAATTGTGTGGCTGACATTTCACTCTCCTCGCCATCAGTACCAATTCTTCTTCACTTTCGCATCGGAAGATAATAATATATTGACACACGTTTCATAAATATATGATGTAGTTATAGTTGCCATATGTTATGTAAAAACTAAGATGGTTTTAGGAAACAATTAAAAAAAACAGATTCAAACTTTTTCTAAATGTTGTTTCCACCTCAGCGTATATCATGAGGAAAGTGTGCCATTTTTAGCCTCCTATACCTTTATCTTATACTTTTAGTCGCATTCCACACATTTCCCTCCTCCTCTAGCAACCCCTACTCCTTACATATCAGAAGAGCATATTAATGACTACCCTCAAAAGCTCTTCGGCACCAAGCTTCTTCTACTACAAATAGGGAAAGTTCATGTAATGGCTGTTTGTATGTCATAAATATAGTACATACTGAATCCTTCCAATAAATGGCTGAAGACAGATAAATACAAGAGTCCATCCAGTATGCCCTCTTTCACCCAACAAGGCTTATTTGATAATACTGAAGTTCCCAGTTTCCCCAGCAACATTCTGCTTGTTTCTGGTTACCTACCACAACCATCCCATTGGGTTTTGAACCTTAAGACTGCACTGCCATTGACTACATTATTAAGCAGCTTGTTCTATCTATCCACAACCCTTTCTGTAAAGAAATACTTCTTCATATCTTTCTTTTGCAGTTAGTTCTGTTTCTCCCCAGTCATGAGGAGCCTTCCAGAAGCAGACACCCAGCCCCATCTCATCAATTCTCCACCAGGACTTACATCACATGAAGGCAGCATGGCTCAGGTATTTGTCAGGTGCAGGGCTGCTGGGGAATTGGACATTGGCAGCCACCAAAGAATCAATGTTTCCCATTTTCTCCCTAGCCCAGACTTCTCCACACACGCTACCACATGTGGGACATTGGCAGCTGCTACTCCACCCCAAACAGTCTCTGGCTGCCGTACCCCCAGCCAATCAGAGGGGCCAGAATAATGCCAGATGCTGTAACCCTCCCTCCCTGAGAGATGACATCAATCCTGCAGATACTCAATCCTCTCCCACCCCAGCTGACCCCAGGCATTGCAGGTCCATTCTCAAACCCAGGTCACATGTGTGGGGGCAGATGAAGTGCTCAGCCCCTTAGCCCTCCACGCCATTTCTCTGGCACTTCTTTATATCTTCCATGAAAATATCTCCACTCTTATTCCCAGCATTCTCCTCTCGTGTCCCTCCTTAACACTATTTAAAAAGTTGCCAGATATACATCTGCTCGCACCTGCTTTTGCTAATCTCCCTTATTTAAGTATCCTATTTGCTATCATTTTAACCATCTCGGGGCATTCCTCCTAGCATATTCTCTTTCATTTTACTTTTGTACACACTAATACCACTACTGTTGTTTTAATGCTGAATATATCCTAGAGAAACCTGCTAAATGAACCTTTGTACAATTTGATATCACTGTGCAATTTCTGTAATTATTATTTATTGTATTGTTACATTGTAATTCATTGTTTGTATTGCCAACTGAGTCACCCCTGAAAAAGGGACTGCATGGTCCCAGCGGGCTCACTCAGCCACAAAAATTCAAATAAATAAATAGTTCCTGCCACCAAAACAATCCGCCAGTTATATCACGATAGTCAACATTCTGAAGCCATGTCTAACCCATTTTTCCCTTGTTTTCTCCTGTCATAAACCCCAACATTGGTATCTGCACAGCTAAACCCTTCCTAAAGCTGGGATAGCAACAAGAAACTACTACACAGTCACCACAGACATCATTTCAACTTCTTGACTGGCCAGAAGGCAATGCACAGTTGCTTTGTGCCCCATGCCCTCCCTCCACAGAAGCCAAACACTATGGGCTAGATGTTTATAGCTCTGCAGCATGATTTTGCCATAATTGTGGTAACTGTGCCAAGACTGTTAGACCACAAAAAATGGTGTAATGTCTTGTCGGAATTACCGAAGATGTGCATCAAAATGATACATGCATCAAACTTCTGCTGCATCTGCATATTTGTGGAGTAAAGTGTCAAATGCATCAGAATGTTTGAAATTTGGCCACAGACATTCTGTTGTACTAACAGTGACACAGCAATAGCAGTAAAACTCCTCAAGTGCTGCGCCAGTACATTTGGAAAATTCAGGCCTGTACCTACATGAAATGTTCAGCCCCCAGTCAGCCCTACACTGGGATTCAGGGTCTCATACATGATCTTCCAAACAGTAATACAATGTGCTGCTTCCACATTACTGGGCCGGTCCATGTACCACTTTTTACATAAGTATTGTCCCTTCTATGATATACCCCTCCCCACTCAGAGGCCCAGTAGTCCCCACATGATTTTTAACAGAATAAATTGTATTCATTTAAAAAGTTTCCATGTCGGAGAACCTTATGTGCTGATTTTGTAGAATCACCCCATCCCCACCCCCATGGTACTTTTCACTGTAAGGAAGAAAATGTTGACCTGCCTACAGTCTGAAAAAATGTACACAGTACTTTTAAAAATGAAGGGAAAATTGTCTCAAAAAGGTGTGTTTTACTTTGCTTTTTTTGTTAATTCAGGGCAGTTCAAAATCAAGCACTAAAGCTATTCTGACTGCTTGTTCTTGAATCTGATAGGCTGAAAACCTATACAGCAACATGCATGGTGAGGTCAGGTGAAAGCTGTGCTGTGAATAAATACTGCAATAAGCTATGTTCACAGCCAATGCATATTCCAGTCCCTGATTGGATGGGACAGATAATGCCATTTTTCTGGTGACTGACATGTGAACACAGCACTTCCACAACATGTCCAGCCTCTTTAGCATTGGGACAGGGTGCTGGAGCTTGAACAGAAATCTCCCAGTTTGTAGCACTCAGGCAGCTGTTAAACTGCTATCAGAAAAAACTGACAAAATTACTGAATGCTCCTATTCTCATTATGGACCTATGTTTTTAAACAAGTCTGATAAATTGGAATGTGATCCATCTAACAAGAGCTGTATAGTGTGGTGGAAAACTATTAGGATGGAATCCATCCCTAGAATAGCATTGTTATGTTGCAGTCACATGTCGTCGTAGCTGTTATGCTGCACTCAGGCTGTAGTGACTGCAGCATAACAACAACGGACCTTCACGCATGCACATTATGTGAACCCCACCAATCAGGAAGCAGTGGCAGCGGCAAGAGCAGAAGATGAGGAGAGCATGAGATGCAAAAATCCAAACATAAGGACACAGCTGTGCACCTCCTTGCTCCTTTTATTAGCTTATAGCGGCCATACACTATGAAAGACAATGTATGGTCTCTTCATCTATAACAACCATGAGTTGCCATCTCTAGGTTGCCATGGTGACTAAAACCTCTCAAGCTTCGCCTTGAGGTTTAAACGGTTGCCATTGTCAACTTCTCAATGACAACACATGGACCATACATTATCCTCTATATTTAGTTCAAAAGTTCAGAGAATGTCTGTATAAAAAATGTTCTTGTAATTGCAACGAAACAAAGTGGTATATATTAGTTTTACTAGTTTCAATATGGTCTTTGTAAGATGCAAATCTTGTATGTATATTTTTATTATATTTTATATACTGATTATGTCTTGTAATATTGCTTGTTCTTCCTATTATTGTACCCTACTATTCAGGCATGGATGAAATGGTCTTGATCCAGTCCACTTTCCTGGGAAACAGAAATTAAAAATACAGTAACCCACATTAGTTTATACCAGTGTAGCAATGGAATAGATCAAGGGTCTCATGCATAGCAATCAGACATTAAGAGATTTTTTTTCTTTTTTTCAGGTGTCTGGATATACAGCCCAACAATCTAACTGCTCTAATGGCTCTGGCTGTGAGTCTTACCAACACAGGACAGCAGCAGGATGCATGGAGGCCCTAAAGAACTGGATTAGGTACAACCCTAAGTACAAGCACATCCTAAGGAGCAAATCAGGATCACCAGCACTCACTGGAGAATGTCCTGCAACAACCGGCAGGTAAAAGCAAATAACTCATAGAGTGCCTACTAGTTCATTATGGATTATGTTAGTAAAAACAGTTACATAAATGTGATGCTATCTTCAGACTGATTAAAGATTATAATGCAGCTTAAATCTCAAAAGTCATCAACCCCTAGGAGTACACAGACACCAACCTTTTGAAGATGCATTATAAGAGGGCTTCCTTGTACAGTGAGAAAAGGAACCCACCACAGAGGAAGCCACCATCTATATTTATTTATGTGTTTATAGACTAGGGAAAGGGGACATTGTTTAACCAGGAAAGACACACTAAGCCAAACCTTGTTTCCAGGTGTGACCTGGGAGCACAAGGAAGTTAAGTGACTTGCTCTGGGTCACACAGTATGCAAGTGGGGGCTGTGGGATTCAAACCCATGTCTTGAGGTTTGCAGCTCAGGGCCATAAACCTCTGCTCTATGCTGTGCTTACACATGCCTATTTTCAGGCATGACATAAGAGAGTTACTGTAGAAGTCAAAGAAAAAAATTACAATTATAAAATGTCTTGAATTAAACAAGCAATCTGATTTGTCAAAACTGGTCACATGACTGCTCACATGACTGATTTAATTTTACTTTCTTTTTCCTGCTTTTGCAACTCTTAAAACCATTTTATAAGTACATTAACACTCCAGTGTGCAAAGTAATGCCATAAATTACTGCACTTCCCAGGTGGTTGAAGACACTCAGCTGCACCTCATGCCTCACAACCCACCTGGGGTGTGCAGTACTACATTACCGCACACTCTGTCATGTGTTGCGGCTGTTACTTGCAGCATTTATTAGGGTGCCAATGAACCAGGACATGACAGAAAAGGTTAGGTACAGGAACCCATGATTACAACTTAATTTGGTTCATCTGGCCCTGAATGACCAGAAGACAAAGTCTAGGACAAAGATCTTGGATTTCAGGAGGACAGATTTTAGGAAAATGGGGTTGGGGGAGACCCTCCTAGACAAACTGAGGAGGGCAGAAAGGGTTGAAGAAGTAGAGGAAATGTGGGGACTTTTTAAGGGTAGTCTTTTGGAGGTGGTTTAGAAAACAAATGAAGCCATCCTGGTTCTCCAGGCACATGAGAGATACAGTCCAGAGAAAGAGAGCTGCATTAAAAAAGTAAAAAGGGGATCAATCTGAGGGCAACTGAGAGGCATATTTAGTGAAATGAAGAAGGTAAGCAGAGCCATCAGAAGGGCAAAGGGAGAGATGAAATTACAGATAGCTGTGAGGGTAATGAAAGATTCTTTGAATATATCACAGAGAAAAGTAATACTTAGGAGAGTATTATAAGGCTAAACTCAAGAAATGTACAGGTAGAGATGGATAAGGAAAAGGCTGACATCCTCTGTGAGTGTGTTCGCTCAGTACTCATGGTAGGCAGGGGCCTCCTGACACTGCAGTAGGTGGACTATGGGAGGAGTGCAGAGGGAACTGAACTTGAGACTGGTATTAGGAAATCAGGTATTTAAGGAACTGTGAACACCTAGGGTGGATAAGTCTCTAGGACCAGATGGGTAACACCTCGGAGTGGTAAGGGAATTGGGCAGGAACTTGCATGGCCATTAATGGTATTCACCTGCTACTGACTGGTGGAGGGCAAACATGGTCCTCTGCACAAGACTGGGAGCAGAGAGGACCCAGAAAATGACAGACCAGTTAATTTAACATCAATGATGAGAAAACACTTGGAGACTATCTTCAAAGAACAGCTACTGGAATTTTTTGATGTTAATGGACTCCAGGACAGAAGGCAGCACAGTTTCATGAAGGAATGTCATGCTAGACTAATCTTGACTGTTCCTTGACTGTAATGAGAGCAGTGGACAAGGCCAGCAGATGAAGTGCTGTACCTAGATCTCAGTAAGGTCTTCGACTCTGTACCCATAGACAGCTTATTAAGATGCTGGGTGATCTAGTTGTTGAGGCAAAATTAACAAGGTGGGCAGCAAACTGGCTAGATGAAAGGACCCAGAGAGCAACTGTAAATGGGGAACATTCAGAGGTCAAAGAGGCCACAAGTGGGATACTGCAAGAGTTGGTGCTGGAACCAGTTCTGCTTAAGGTGTTGATCTGTAACACAGAGAAGGGTATCAGAGGAAACAAATAACTCTGCAGATGAGACAGCACTAATCTCTGTGGCACAGTGGACTCTAAGGTGAGGTAAAGGACATGAATATGGGCCTAGAAAAGTTGAAGGGGTGGTCCATGGTATGGTAACTAAAGTTTAATGTAAAAAAGTGCCAAGCTATGCACACAAACAAGGGTGTTATGTACCGTGGCTCTCATACAGCGAACTGCATAATATGTTTAAAAAATGTGCTGTGTCTTTAAATGCATGCACTAGCAGGACCAATTTTAGACCTAATGGCACCCCAAGCAGAAATATTTGTGGGGCCCCTTTCATTGCTCCCACCACCACCCTCTCCTCCCTTTTGCCCCACCCCACATCTGAAAAGTGGTAAGTATGCTATGATTACAAAGGTGGCAACAACAATCTTGGTTTTATAACACTTTGCATCACAAGTAGATCGCTGCATGTTTCTTTAATGTAGTGCCCCCATGCTGGCATCCCAAGCAGCCTTGTGGTTTGCTTGTGCCTAACATCTCCTCTGTGTATAAGCTATTTTGGAGAACTGGAAGAGATAGTCTACCTCTGTTCTGAGGTCAACAGAAAGAGACAGGAAGTGTGTACCAGTAAGCTGTTAGAGGTCAGTGTATTCTGTTGTGCTCTGGAGTCAAGATCAGAGAATAAAGCCTTACTGTATTCATGTTACTGTTCAGTTTTGAGTTTTACTATCAACATACAGTTAAAGATAATGATAATTCAAAGGGTAACTCAAAGACAGGTTATTGGCTAGGGGGTGAAAAAATCATTCTAATGACTGAGAAAAGTGATTGGGAATCATCATTAGTAATAGCCTAAAGTTAATGGCCCCATGGACCAGAGCACTTGGGAAGGTAAACAGGATGCTGAGATGTTTAGGGAAAGTCCACCAGTATGAAAAAAGCAGCACTGTTTCCCCTCTATGGATCTCTAGTGAGGCTGCACTTGAAGTATTATTTCCAGTTCTAGAGCCTGGGCCTGAAAAAGACCACACCGAATCTGTCCAGAGGTGGGATGCAAAGGGATGGAGACAGTACAGCCAAGAGGTTAGAGCACCAAACAGTGAGCATGAGGACTCAACAGATCTGGTTTGGATCTCAAATCTGCTAGTTACCTTCTGTGTGACCCTGAGCAAGTCACTTAACATCCCTGTGCTTCTGGGTCATGCCTGTAAATCAGCTTCAACACAGTGTACCTTTCCCTGCTCACACACACAAAAAAAATTAAAAAAACAAACATGATACAGGGCCAGAAAGAAAAATTGTATAATTAATATTAAATTTATTTGCTATCATTTAGCCAGCTCAGAACATACAGTATACTTGCTGGAGGCAAGGAGGAAAAGGAGGGGACATGATAAAAACCTTTAAGAATCTAAAAAGGGGTAAAACTAGTTACATTTCATGATCTGTTTAAGCATAGTGTAGTATCAATAATGAGGGGATATGAGTGAAAACTGATGGAGAGTAGATTCAGTAAGGACACAATGAAGTATTTCTGCACAGAAAAGGTGGTGGATAGATTGACCAGTTTTCCAAGGGAGGTGGTAAACACCAAGATGGTTATAGGTTTCAGGACAGTATGGAACAGCTATGAGAGCTTGATGAAACCTAAGACAGTGAAGAGGATGAAGAGCAGGAGGAAAGCGATAAACTACTAACAGGCATTCAGCCTAGGCAAGACAAGACAGGTTGATATGACTCAGGCAGGAAACTGGGCAGTTAAGACAGACAGTGAGTCTTTTTCTGTTTACACCTTCCTATGATTCAGTTTCATCCTAAGATCTTTTTTCATAGGGGAAAAATATTTGCAATATGAGCTTGCCCAAACAGATGGTACTGAAGTACTTGTGTGGTACAGCTGTGCAAAATAATTTTACTAGCTGCAGAAGTGCATTTCCATTCCTTTTTTCAAAATCGTTTAAGCTTTTAATCATACACAAACATATATATTACTGAGCCAGTACAAAGATAGTACAAATATCCAAATCTTCCCCCACCCCACCCTCCCTCTTTGACAAGATTAGATATAGTGGAGAGAGAAAAGGGCATTATTTTCAACAAGAGAGGAAATACATCCATTAATTCTTTCAAAGATAAGCTTACTAAATCATCTTGACATTTACAGTTGTACCACAATTTCTTGTCTTTAGTATATGCCACAATTTCTACTCTATTTGGTATGGGAGAGATTGGCTGTTCGCAGTGGTCCAAAATAATTATTTTAAATGCCATTGTCCCTGGCATAAAAACTCTGTACTGATTCTTACATAATGATAGAGACTCTAGTTCATTAAATATCATTGTTAAAGGATTGCATGGAGTAATGATTGTCAATAGAGACTTAATGTCTAGCAGTTAACTTCCACCAATCCAGAACTTGTGGGCAGTTCCATAAATTATGAAATAAGTTAACTTCAAACCACGTTTATGCCAGTAAGGAAGTCATAGTTAGGACTTATTTTGTTTAGTACCACTGTTGTCAAATAAGCTCTAATTATTTTAATTTTAATTGATTTATTCTTTTAAGTTATAAAACTTTTCTTGGCTTGTACATGAACATTTTTCCATTTGTCCTAATTTAAATTTAGTCCCATTTCCAATTCCCATTTTTTGTTTATTGAAGATCTTCTATCCTGATGTGTGTTCATTAGTCTCTTATACATTTTTGAAAGAGCCTTTTTAGTGATGGACCAATCAAAACTTGTTCTTTAGAAACTGCGCTAGAACAATCTGGCCCTTTAATATTAAACTTATTTGCTAACAATTTAAAATGCTCATAAAGGGCAGACTACAATAAGAACTTACTAGCCAGTCCTACACCTAATCTTTCCCTGAAGTTTATACAAGATATAAATCTATCTACTAAGAGATCTATCTGACTCTTAATTCCTTTATTTTGTAAGATCTTTATTGAGGTCTTCAAACTGTTTAGGCCCCTATTGGAAACATGGCTTTTGTGTATTCTTCTATCCCATTCTACTCTTTGCTTGTTTAAACTGAACAAAATGAACTAAAAATGTAGCTTTTTTCAGTCTGTTTAGATTTTGTTTAAATAAAGTATCATTTAGTTCAATACCAGTTCCATCTTTAATATCTTCTGTAAGACTAATATGGTCTGGTTTAACAAAAAAGCCCATTCCATGCACATACCGTCAAATCACTTAAAAGTGTAGATACTGATCCAGAAAGCCAAATCCCCCCATGTTTCTAAGAGCCACCATGTGACTCAATGCAATATCGTTTTTTTCCTCTCTCCACAAAAATATTTAAAAATGTGTTTCAAGTCCAAGAACCATCTAGATGAATGTCCTCCAAACATTGCTCGAGTAGGAAATATCAAATAAGGGAAGGCCATCATTTTTTAAATCTCCACTCCGCCCCAGAGTAACAGAGACAAATTCTTGTAGTTGTTCAATCTGATCTTAATTTTTTCCTTCACAATACCAAAATTAATTCCAAAGTTTATCACAGCTTTATTTGTTAAAATTAATCCTAAGTATTTAGTTTGGTCTGCTTTGGTAAAAAGATTTAAGTTCTCATAGTCCTTGCCTTTGCCACATTGAGATACTTGTATTAATACTGATTTCTGCTGATTAAACGTATACCCTGCAAACTGGTAAAAATAATTTATATCACTTAAGATGTCTAGAATAGAGGATACAGCAACAGGGTATCATCAGCAAAAACATTTAATTTTATTTTTTCATTTCTAGTTTTAACTGCTTTAATTTGTTGATTAGCTCTTAGGACCTGCAATAATGGTTCTGGACACAATGTAAATAAAATTTGGGAGAGGTGGCAGCCCTTCCTTACCCCATTAAACATTTTTAACTTTGTGGTAAGAGACCCATTAATAGCAAATTTTGCCACAGAGTTTTTATACAGCTGGGTTATAATTCTAATGTGTGTTTCAGGAATACTTCATTCTCTTAGGGTTCTAATCATATGAGACCTATTAACCAAATGGAAAGCTTTACTGGCATCTAATGTCAGAGCATTTTTTTTCATCATACCTTTGAATATATTCAAACAGGGATTGAGCCTTTTAAGAGCCCCCACTATAGTTCTTCCTTGTACAACTCCATTTTGGTCTTGGTGGATGGCGTGGGAAGTTTAGACAGAAGTCTGTTTGCCATCAATTTACTTAACCATCTTATGATCAGCATTAAGTAATCTATTGGTCTATAGCTATCAGCCAATTCCTTAGGTTCTCCATCTTTTAACAGAAATACCACTTTTGCCTTCTCCATAGACTCTGAAAGGTCCCACACTCCATCCACCAATTCCTATGCCATTTCCAGCATCCATGAACCATAATCTTCTTTAAATACCTGGAGGAACTAATTTGTGAGTCCTTCCAGACCTGGAATTTTATTCTTTGGTAGGAAATTAGTAACACCACAGAGTTCTTTCAAAGAAAATTTGTCCCCCCACAAACTGTATTTTCTGAATTCTGGAATTGTAGAACTGCATTTTCCAAAATTTTGAAAATGTAAGAAAACTTAAAAAGTGGTAGAAATCTGATTCTACAAGCTAGATGATGCAGAGTTCTATAGAACATTTATGAATTTTTTTTTTATTTGTTGTGTAAATCTAAGTTTAGTACTTTCTGTAAAACTACTATAACACAGACATCACTAAAACTATGCTTTTCATAGTGATATCCCATGGAAGCAGAATTCTGCCATTTATTACAGCTATCCTATGTTACTTATATGGTCATGTGCCTTTAACACAAATTTGGGTCCAGGAATAAATGATGAATGATCATTCACTATATGATTAGTGCAGTGTGTCAACTCAGGTTTGGGTCTTACTGCTTCAGCAAGGACAGTGGGGGGAAATGTTTTCTGTAGTAGGTGTCCTGCATAGGGGTATATTGTACTGGTTCTTTTGTGGTCCAAGCCCCCCTATTTTTTCTGCAGATTTCCCCAAGTCTTCCATTCCAACATTAGGGTTGGCTATAGTGCACCTTGTCCTGGAGAACTGCCTATACAGATATTACTAAAGCTGTTCTGTGGTCAGCCTACAGAGGTTTATATAAACATAAAGTGCCCCCCCCATTGGGTATGACTTAAAAAGCAATGCCATAGTGTGGCTAAACCATCTGCTCATTGTACCAGCTTTGAAGGATAAAAATCAGAGTAGTATAATCTGTACTAGCCTTCTTTTAATGTATTTATATTTTTTAATGTTAATTTCCATACATACATACTCCAGGCATTTACTGTATTATTATCGGTGGGTTTCTACATCATTCCTAATTATTGGTGGGTTCTGGTGTAGGAATTCACTAGTAAGAAAATTGAAAGGTAACTTTCTATGTCACTGCAGCCTAAACCACCTAACATGAGAGTAACCCAGCACCAAAGCAGGTACAGGTTGGTGGGACTTGAACAAAAATACTGTATTATAACAAAAAATTCATCCAGAGTCCCAACCCAGAAGTGGATATGCACCAGTGGAGGGTGCTTGCATGGGCTTGTGGAGTGAAGGTCCTATTAGCACATGTCGCTGGTCTTTGTGCAGCCACAGCCCTTTTTAGGTGCCCCTAGCACAAACAATCTTGTGCCATCAGTGCTCCTACATGTGCAGCCCAGTTGGAGTAGGGTCTTCATGTTCCCAATTTAGTGGATGAACTCCATGATGTGTAGGGCTTTGCAGACAGAGACTGTACAGTCTAAGGGACTGCCATAATGCTTACATGTCCCATTCAGCCAAGCTGCAGGGCAGTCCCAGGGCCTGATTGGCAGCTTTACCACCCATCCTAGACTTTGGAGTCTGTACGGATGGATCAGAGTTGTACAAGAACAATCCAGCAGTGAATGAATAACAATGACTATCCCAAGAGAGATATGGCAGTCCTTGAAGGACTACCATATTCCACTAGCCCTTGCTCCATTCATGCCTCAGGATCCACTCTGGAGATGGCCTGTGAATCCAAATGGATGTCAGATGTGCAGCACTGAACCTCACCCTTTCCTGTCCATGGCCCCTCTACACACCAATCGTGTGCAGCCCCTGGGGAGATGGGGATTGTGAATGCCTGCAAGTGTAGAGGTAAGCACCCCCAAATGTGTATGATTCATGCATATCTGGGGTGCCTCTGTGGAATGGGTCCTACATGTACATAAAAAACTGTAATTGCAGCCCGGTGATCTTGGTGACAAGTACAAACCACGTGTGTGTGTGTGTGTGTGTGTGTGTGTGTGTGTGTGTGTGTGTGTATATATAATCACCATAACCACTCAGTGCCAAATTATGGCATTATGATGTACACTAAGATGTATTTTACTCTGTATATATTCTGTGGATAATGTGCTCGGATAGTTCAACAGTTGCTCCAGATCACTATCTATGTTTGGGGTTGCTAGACCAGTATGACAGCTAATTTGCCCAGATAGTCCTAGGTAATCGGGATGCTTTATCAAGATTATGTCCCAGATACAGCACTTAATATTCCACTCCTGACATAAAAAAATATCCATGCCTAAAAATACATGGCTAAAATGATAATTATCATGAGTAACCTTAAGATACTATGGATTAGCCGGACATCTTTAATGGTTAAATTGGAATACTTTTGGACAGGGAACTGTTGTCTCAAGATGCACGGAGAATGGGGCTGTTTCCTCTAGGAGGTGAATTTCTTGTAGCTTTTAACAGAGAGAGAGGGACAGATGAGCAGGAACTGTTACTCAATTTTGTATGAGGAGGTGGAACAGAGTCCAAGTAGTTTCCAATTAAATTTGACCCCTGCATGTCTTCAGTTTTAATATACCAGACTGAATTTTTAAGATGCTGACAAAGTTCAAATAATTTCTGATTCTTATCCATCATTAACCATATTTCATGTCCCCGCCTGTTATTCTGTTTATCATGGTATAAAAATGTTTCATTGACTCTTTGGTCAGAAGCTACAAAGGGCAGGTGGATGCACTGGTTCAGTGCTTAGTGCACTTCAGACTGAGAGGGTAGCTATTCTTCCAGTGTATACAATACAGGGTTTTGAAAGGTAGACCTCCAGTTTTGCCCAACTATGTGGGGTGGTTTTGTGATGTGGACTGCTGTCCTTTTAGGAACTGACCCGAGACAAACTCATTACACTTATGGCCTGTGCCAGAAGTCGAACCTGGGGTGCCAACTGTTAAAGGCAAGTTCATTATCTCCTGCACCACCCAATCTCTATCATTACTTTCAGTAGCATGAGTCTCTTTAGTTTGTCACTTCCATGAGCTTCACAGACATGTGCTTGAAAATAGTTCAGAAGTTTTTCAACACATGTATTGCAAAAGAATTAGTTATTTTTGATCATGGGGAATTCCAACATAACTTCTTCTAAAAACAGAAGGATGATTCAACAACACAAGAAAGCATTTTATTATGTATCCCATTATCAAAAAAAAGCTAAATTTGTATCGCTATAAATGATGGACTTTGATGTATTTTTGTGATGTGGATACTGCAACAGTAATGCAGCACAGCTTGATGTAATCAAGTTACCTCCATCTTGCTGTCAGTGTCACAGAGGACAACAAATTTATAGATTTACCATTCACAAATTAATAGCTGTCAAGCTATTCTAAATAATGGTAATTAACAGCTGCATAATAAAGCTAAAGGAAATACTGTGTGATACAAGATACAGTACTGTACTATTGAAATTAGTCTGACACAAAGCTTTCATCATTTTTGTGCAAAATAATAATACTTTGGCTGCTAGCCCTTTGTCAGCAGATACCAATGGAAAATGGCTAGAGAGCCAGTAGTTAAAATATCTTGTTCTTTCAGTAGTTACTTCCTGATGAAGCCCTACTGGCAAAAGCACTAAATTTGTTTTCTTTCTAATATCTTTTTTATTAACTGTGTTTGGGTTGGTTTCTACTTTCCTCACTGACACAGAAAACATTGTTATTGAGAACCTGTGATAATTTCAATTTATTGTGTGACACACATAATGAGAAGACGTGCATCGTTAAGTTCCATGGACCACCAGCAGCATGACCCATGTGTAACGAGCTTTGCCTCGTGTGCATTTACCATGCCACCTTCATATGTAAACTCTAACGGTACAAGGATTTAAGGTTGCAGACCATCAAATTGGAGCAGAACTTATTAGTTTACCTTTTCTACCCCTTGCTGTTATTGAACCTACTGTACCTGTAAGCCACAACTGTGTATTTAGCTACATGCAAAAGTATTCCTACTGTGGAGACTGTGCTATAATGATGGGGAGACTGATGTTACATAATTTTTTTATGGTATAACAAGTTTACTTCAATAGCAACTAGTAACTGTAAGCTAATGAGAAAAAAAATTATGCTGCAAGTAATAGCAGATCTGAAATGTACCTTTCTACTTAGGCCACTTTACTGATTATTATAAGTACTCCAGATAGCAGTTTGATTCCTCTGAGGTTTTCTAGATGATGAGTCTGTCATTATCTTTTACAGTTCCAGTGTTCCTGTGAAACAATACTCCGGGAATAAAATGCATACTAGATCTCATAAAAAAGAGCAATTTCTTTTAAATAAGTGCAATGCCTGTTAGCTCTGCCTTAGAGTTGTTATTATATTAAAAACTACACTGGCACAACATACAACTTTTATAAAAGATTGCATTCAGTTTGCTTCTTGCTTTAGGCAACTATTAATATAATACTGAAACAGGTTAGAATTAATTTATAACTCTAATCACACCTCCGTAGATTCAGCAACTGTGCTGATTCACAGAGATTAAACAGCAACACTGGCAAGAGATTCTAATACTTTTTTTAATGTTAATTATCCCAGTCAAATGGCAGAGCGTAAACAAATGATCTTATCACTCTAGGATGGTTTATTGCAAAGTGGTACTGTCAAAACAGACCAGTGAACAGAGTGTTGTATTTTCCTTATTTTTTCTTCAGGAAAGATAGGGACATGCTGGAGACAGCGCTGCACAGAGAAACAAAACTAATTCAGGGCAAGCAGGGTAGGTCCTATGTGGAACACCTCAAGGCACTGAGCATGTACTTACTAGAGACCAGAAGGGAGCAGGATATGTGGCAGAGACCTTCAGGTTCCTAAAAGGAATCAACAAGGTGAACTGAAAAAACTGTTTAGCTTGAATACTAATTCAAGATCATGTGGACTTAAGTGGAAACTAGCAGGAGGGAGGTTCAGGAGACAAATGAGGAAGTACTATTTTACTGAAAGGGTTGTTAAGCCATGGAACAGTCTTTCAGCTGAGGTGGTGGGAGCAAAAACTGTTTGTGGTGTCAAGCATGAATGGGACCGAATGAAGGATATACAGTGGTTGCTCAGGTAGACTAAATTAGGAGAGAATGGGGATGGGGGTGAGGAGGACTAGCACCCTGGAGGAACAGTAGGTGCCAGGCTGAATAGGGAATTCGGCAGAGTGGATGGCCCACTGGTCTTTTCTGCCGTCATTGTCTGTATTTCTGTGTTTCAGCTCCTTCCTGGCAGAAGTGAAAGATCTATATTTGGAGGCAGCTCGGCAGAAACCTGAGGTGATAGATCCTGACTTACAGACAGGACTTGGTGTCCTTTTAACCTGAGTGAAGAGTTTGACAGAGCTGTAGATGCATTCAATGCTGTTTGACAGTGAGACCAGAGGTAAAAGTAATATTTGCAACTAATTAAGTAAATACTCATTAAGAAAAATACATTTTATAGTCTCCTTTTCATATTGTGATGGTGCAAAGTAGCATCAAGACCCTTACATTAAGCAGAAAAATTATGTGACATACATATGTATATGCATTATACATGCATAAATACATACATGTGTATGCATTTATAAAATGGTTAAAAAAATTATTAAAAATGTTCTCTTCTGATTGGATAAAACTCGTTACATGACCGTGCATTATCCCATAACAACCTCACACCTGCAGTTCTTTCCATTTTTCAGCCCCCTTCAAAACAATTTTGGCTATTTTGTAAGACAGATAATCCACTATAGGGCATGTGGTTACGCTCTGATATATGCATACCTTGGTTGGTTGATTCCCTTGGAATGTTTTTCTTGTGTCTAGTGGCACCCCCACCCTCCAAATGCCATCTCCATATTTTTAAATGTTTCCCTGGTGTCTAGTGGCACCCAACCACGCCTCCGATCACTGTCCCCATATTCTTGAATGTTTCCCTGGTGTCTAATGTAATCCACCCACCCTCCAATTGCTGTCCTGATAACTTTGTAATGTTTCCCTGGTGTCTAGTAGCACCCTCCACCCTCTGATTGCAGTCCTCATATTCTTTAAATCTTTCCCTGGTGTCTAGTGGCACCTACACCCCTCTGATCTCTATCCTTGTATTTTTTTAATTTTCCCTGGTGTCTAGTAGCACCCCACGCCCTCCAATCACCATACCCATATTTCAGTATAAGCTATAATAAAGAAAACTGTTCCTCTATGTCTTTTTTTCACACCTGTAAAAAGGAAAATGGTCCCTCACTGATCCTACCCCTACCACCCCAACCTGCCACTGAGTACCCACCATCCCACTCCCACACCCTCCACACACCCTCACTCACCTGAACTGATACCAGAGTGAAGATCCACTCTCCAATTGAAGACATGTCTTGCTTCTGGAACTGTGGAATGCAGTATGAGAATCTAAGGTAAGTGCAGTTCAATGTATTTCAATGGGGGGTTTAACTTTGATGCATAACTTTGTCATTGTTACATATTTTGAGACAAACTTTTCAACATGACCTTTTGGAACCACATCACATGACCAATGGTGGTGAAATTTCACAAATCTAGTCTGAAAGGCAAATTTTGTGGTTGATTGTTGACATTACCTTTCAGGCGGGATTTGAAATTCTTCACCACCCTTGTTCATGATGTGGGATCATAAGAAGCAATTTAAAAATTTGGGTCAAAATATGTAAAAATTGCAAAGTTATGCATATCGCTGAAATTTTGCTATGCTCACTTGTAACTTTGGAAATGTTAAATATTTTGACACCAAATTTTCAACATAGGCATTTTTACACCACCTCATGAACATGACAGCTATCATTTTTCAAATCCTGGCCAAACTGTGTTTTCACACCTGTGACATGGAATGACATTGTGGTGGCAGGGAATAACATTTCAATAGGGATTTCAACATTTTCAGTACGGGGTTCATGAAGTGAAGTAATAAGAAGGCTATGCTAACAATTTGGTTGCAGTTTTGCTACAAATGCAAGGGCTCTGCACTTCCAGAACAACATATATATACTCATCTCTGGTGGAATGGGAGGGCAGGACTCAGAGGACCCTGTGTTCCCATAGACAAATGAGGATACAATTATACTATCTCAAAAAGTAGGGGAAATTCTTTGCAAAAAACTGCATTAATGCAACATTTAAAGGTCAGCCTAAAGTGACAAAAGTAGGAAAATGTGGTTTTAGGGTTTCCAACCCTAAAACCCCACCCCCACATCCTCCTCTGAAGCAAATAAGGGTTGCAGTCTTCCTTAGGGTTCTCAACTCTAACGCTCACCCCACTGTGCTATCAAGAAAGCTCAGATGTGATGGACACAGGTATGTATGTTTCAGAAGTGTATAGAATGGGGTGAGCGTTAGTGTTGACAACCCAAGGAAGACTGCACTCCAATTTGCTTCAGAGGTGGGTTTTTAGGGTTAGAAACCATAACACCACATTTTCCTACTTTTGCTGATTTAAGCTAAACCCTAAATGTTTCATTAACATAATATATATATATATATATATACACACACACACACACACACACACACACACACACAAATCTGTTAGCAGAAACAGGCCTCATGGTCCGTCAAGTCTGCTCGAATGTACAGCTAACCCATTAACATTGCAGCTGCCCCAGCCTCCCCTCCCCTCCCTTTCACAGTTACCCCCTCAACCTGTCCCATCCCCTTTAAAACTGCCCACCATCTTACAGGATACCACCTCCTCAGGTACAGTGTTCCATTTAGTCACCACCTCTCTGTGAAAAATGTCTCCTCATCTCTACTTTATCTTACCCCTCCAATCTGAGGCCATGCTATCTCATGTCTATCCCCTCCTCAGCTTAAATACCCTTCTGTACCTGTCTTATTCATCCCCATCTGGTACAGTTCAGTTCAGTTTAGTTTATTTGATCAATCATGATGATACAAACATCATGGTTATTTCAATAAAAAAGAAAAGGACATACAACACATCAATTACATACATGTCAATACATTAATACATACAAGAGCAGCATTTTTGTTACTAGTAATCCAGCATAATGCATCACAATTAAGGTTTAAAAATACTGTAATAAATATGCCATATCTAAAATAGGTTAACCCCAGCTGTTTCAACATTGCATGTCTTAATATCATAATCCTAGCATAAATACTTTCCAATCAAGACTTTCCAAATACATATTATTTCCTTTCCATTTCTTTTCTTTTCTAAGCTTCTTCTATTTTTCCAAATCCCAAATCGCTTTTTAGCTTTCACTACTGATGCACGAAATTGGGAAATTTGTTCTGCCTCTACAAGAGTTTGAGGATGTATTAATATAAAACCCCATCATAGTTGGCACTTGCATAAATTTCTAGGCAGCTTTATAAGTAAAGTTTCTTATTTTATTAAATAATGGACAAAGCAGTATTATATGCTCTAATGTTTCAACATGACCTTTATTACAAGGGCAGATTTCTTCCAATTCTGAACTCTTCTTTATTTTATTAAAGTAGGTATATCTCGAGTTAATAATTTCAAACCTAGCCCACATTATTAATTTCCTTTATTCTGGGTCCAATGGTACTTTTAAGTAAGTCTCTAATGAATGGTCAATTTTGTTTGTTTTTTTCAGCCACTGGGCATGTTTTTGTTCTATAATAATTTTCATGTTCTGATTTTTGCACACATGAACCAATTTGTTTTTAATGCTTGTCCTAAAGTAAGTTGAAATTAAGATCTGTTTTTGATTATCATTTCAAAGATGAAGCATTTTAATCTTCTCCAGACTATTTTTTAATACAGTAAGCCATGATAAGGACAGGCCTTCTTGATGCCATCTAATCTTTTCTAACAAACATTTCTTAGGGATAATATTTGTATTATTATTCACTATTTTTAGCAAATATGAAATATGGGATAATTCTTTTAAACACCTAATTGGGAACCTTCCCAATTCAGCCCTCAACATAGCATTTGAAGTTGAGGAGGGTGTTTTGAGGAGGGCTTTATAAAAAAAAGACAGGATTTTTCTAGGGCCTCAGCTTTTACATACCCCCAGACTTCTGCTCCATATAATAGCAGAGGGTTAATTTTAGCCTCCCCTGCTTTTAATGCAGGGATGATGGTGTTTCCCCCATATTTATAATTAAACTTTATAAGGGCGTTTGCTACAAATTTAGCTTTTATAATCTGTTCTTTAATATGACTTGCCCATGATGTTGAAGAAACCAATTTTACCCCTAGATAACAATATTCCTTTATAACCTCAATCTTTTCATGACCCATCAGAAACTTAGATTTATTAGAATTTCTAAGATTTTTCACAGAGACTTATGTCTTATCTTATTAATGTCTTAATGCCTTATTAATATTTATTTTTAATTGAAGGGTATTACATTTCTGAGCAAAATATTTTTTTTTTATTCCTATTTTAGTTAATGAAAAAAAATCACCAAATCATCAGCATATGCTAGCGAGTGGACCAATAATATATCTATTTTAGGAGAGTCCAGAATATCATTTTCTGGATGTTCATGTAATGAATTTATGTAAAGGTTGAACAATATTGGGGCTAACAAACATTCTGTTTCACCCCTCTATTTGTGGGAAAAAGGGGAGTTAATGAACCTTTATTGTCAAATCTTACTGCTGCCTAGGTGTCGGAGTACAAAAGTTTTATTAACTTAAATAATGAGGGACCGACCCCCTTTGTCCCAGGAGAATCACACAATATTTGTCTATCGAATCAAAAACTGATGAAAAATTGACAAAAAGTGTGAATAATTTAGTCCCCCTCAAAAAAACATATTTTTCAATAAGGTGACATAAACAAAAAACATTATCAATTGCTGAAAAACCTTCCCAAAATCCTGCTTGAAATACAGAAATTTGATTAGAAGAGTCTGCCCACTTTATTAATCTATTCAACAATAATCTGGAGAAAATCTTAGAGCTTATATCCAAAAGACTAATGGGTCTAAAATTATTGGGTAAATAGACAGAACCTTTTTTATGAATCAGGACAAATTATATTCTGCTTCCATGAAACTGGGACATAATTCTGAGAGGCACACACATTAAAAAAGGGTCAGGACTGGAACCCAGAAATCTTTATGTTCTTTATAAAATTCTGGAGGGATAAAGTCTGGACATGGGGCTTTCTTGTTTTTTAATGTTGCTATTGCTATTTCTACTTCATCTGTTGTAAAAACAATCAGATGTTCTATTAACCTATCAGATTCCTTAGTTTCAATGACTGTTGATGTCAGCATTGGAACTTTGAAGAAAATGTCCTCAAAATGCTTCACCCATTTTTCCTTCAGTACATACACTGCCAATGAAGGCTGAAATAAATTTGTTCCCAAAGCCACCATTCTCCAGAAGACTTTTGAGTCTTTCTGGATAATAATAATATATAATCACATCCAGTTTTTATATAAAACTCCTGTCTCTTATTTTGTAGAAATCTATTATATAGCTTTCTGGCCTTATTTAGTATATTATGATTTTCCCTAGTGGGTTTTTTTAATCCTCTTGATTAGTTTCCTAAGTTTGCCCTTTTCTTTCCTACAATCAGAGTCAAACCATGACGTTGATTCTGGGATAAAATTATCCTTAGTGATATAAATTAAATCCCTAATCTGTTGATTTAATTGTTCAAGTTTTAAATCAAAATTCTGAGCAGTAATCAAGAAGGATGATTCTTCCAGAAAGAGGAATTCATCACAGTTCTCTAACATTTCACAAACTTTCCATCCTATAATATGATTGTATTTTAATTGTTGTTTACCCATAGAGATAAGTTGTGCCAAAGGCATACTAATTTCTAAGGGGATATTATGTTCTTTATTTGTTTTTATGTATAAACTTAAAGGGGCATGATTGCTTTCTGTTCTCATTTGGATTTTAAGGAACTTAAACATCTCATAGGCTTCAGGGCTAATTAGAACATAGTCAATAGTGCTTTGTCCATTTGGGGAGAAAAAGTAGTTTCTACCTGTTCATCACCCTTCAATCTGCATTTAATATTAGTAACGATTCTCCTCAATCAGTTTAATCAGCTCTTTCCCTTGTTCATTAGACCCTTTATCTTTACTTTCTCTATAATTACAATCCTGAAAATACAACTGGGTTTCAAAAGTGCTTAGATTATCATATTTGGCTATACAAGCATTAAAATCTCCTGCTACCACAATAATACCTTGTGAGTATTGTAAAAATGCAGAATTAATATTTGTACATAAGTTCCAAATACTTGAATCACTAGATACAGAATTTTTTGGGGGTAAGTAAACATTCAGAAGAATAAAGGTATATTGATCCCAAGAGACTAGAATAATAATAATATAATGTCTAGTATTTTTGAATGTTTCTATAATCAAACTAGTGTGGTTAATTTTAACATTAATTGCCAGACCTCCACATGGTCTCCCCAGTTTTTACACTTTTTTAGCTGGGTTTGTAATAGTCTGGTATCCATTGAGACAAATCTCTCCCAGTCAGTACCCAAGTCCCTTGAAAAAAAAATTATTATATGAGATTTTATAAAAGCATAACATTCCTGATCAGTCATAATAACTGAAAGACCTGCTACATTCCATGATAAACAAAATTACAATCCCGTTCATTAAACTGAGTATCTTCTAACCCAATTTTTATCTCCAGGGTAGGATTATCCATTACCTCATGTCATTCATTTGTTGACAGGGAGTTCTGCTTCTCAATTGGAGGTTCATTCATATCAACTAGAAAAAACCTTATTATCAAAGATTTCTTATTACTTAACATTAAATAATAAATTGTAGAACTCTCACAATACAGATCAAGTTGTGTTCTTGGTTTTCCAATACTGCTCTCACATCATACTTTATATAGTTCTTCCCTACTTCTAAATTCAATTTTGAGGCAAGCAGAGAGTTAAGATAAGAAAGCAGGACAACCTCATTCTCACCAGGCAATTTATCAATTCCAAATAATGAAAGAATACAGTGAGTTCTTTCATTATTAGTTGGACAGGGGGAACTAAATTTCCAATTTAAGGATGTTAATGTATTTCTAAAAGTATCTCTGTTTATAGGTACAGTAGAAACTTTATCATATGGTGAATGTAGGATTATTGTTTTCCACATTATAGGTGCCCAGAGTTCAAGCCCTAAATTGTTTAGTCTGGATTGCTTAAACCAAAGACTCTTAGCTAAACTCATGTTAGTAAGAAGAATATATACTGATTTGGATTTATTAACATCATCCCTGATAGACAATATAGTCTTACTCAAATTCTGAGGGATACCAAGTTCTACAAACAATAGGTAGTCCATGAGTTCTTTAAGAGTCTCCCCAGTTTCACAGTGCTTCTCAAAAATTCCATCTATCCTAAACACACCTCCTCCTGTCAGCATCCAATGATCATTTGCTTGCCTGTTATCTATCTCCTGCCCTTGTCCAATTTCTTTTTCTGTCTCAGACCCGATCTTTTCCTTTGAATGGAGATATCCTTGATTTACCTTCTGTTCCTGATTCTATAATTCCCTTATCATGTAATTCTAGTATCTCTTCCCAGGATTCCTTGTCGTTAATAGGTTCTAAATTTCTCTCCTCGGGCTTACTCATAATTGGGAGATTTATACGCATTCTCCAATTTTGCTGATCCATCAGGTATTTAAAGGTCTCAGTCATATCCCCAATCCTCCTCTTCTCCAGTGAGTATGTATTCAACACCCTCAGCCTGTCCTCATAAGATTTGTCCTCCAAACCCTGTATCATCATTGCCCTGTGCTGTACCCCTTCAGTAATCTGACATCCTTCTTCAGAAATGGGTGCCAGTACTGCACACAGTACTCAAAGTGTGGCCTGACCAGTGACCTGTACAGAGGCAGGATCACCTCCCTATGTCTGAGGCAATTCCTCTCACAATACACCCCAGCATCCTGTTAGCTTTAGCTCCACCTTCTGCACTGAGCTGAGTTGTTCATATTTCCCATTATAACCACCCTAGATCCTTTTCCTCCTCAGTGGTACTCTAACTGAACCCTGCCCAACTGGTAGCTCCTCCCAGGGTTCATTGCACCACTTAGCATTGAACCCCAACTGCCATGTTTCTGACCACTCCTCTAGTTTGGTTAGGTTGTCCTGTAGCCCCTGCCACCCTACTGTGTCATCCACCACCACCTCCATCTTAGTATCATCAATGAACAGACTGATCTTACTCTTGATGCCATGTGAGATATCCAATATAAAAATCCCAAGCAGCACCGGGCCCAGTACCAAGCCCCATGGAACCCCACTCATCACAGCCCTTGGGGATGAGAGTTCCCCACCACCATTACCACCTTTTGCTGCCTCCCCTTCAGCCAGTTCACAATCCAGTTCACCATCTTTGTCACTACCACCACATACTCCAACTTTCCCCCAACCACCCATGAGGCACCAATTCAAAGGCCTTGCTGAAGTCTAAATACAGGACATCCACTACATGGCCCTTGTCTAATTCCCTCATCACCCAGATGTACTACTCAACTAGGTTGATCTGGCAGGATCTCCCTGAGATGAACTCATGTTGCTGACCATCCTGGAGTCTGTTGTCTTCCAAAAAGGTCACCACCCTCTCTTTCAGGATTGTCTCCATTAGTTTTCCTACAATGGATGTGAGGTTTACTGGTCTATGATTGCCTGGTTCATCCTTTGGGCTTTTTTGTGGAGGGGCACCATGTGAGTCATCCTCCAGTCCTGTGGTACACATCCTGTGTCCAATGAGGTATTGAACAGGTCTGCCAGTGGCCCTGCCAGGACCTCCACCAGTTCTTTCAGCACCCTGGGGTGAATGCCATCTGGTCCTGGTGCCTTATGCACCTTCAGAGTCTTCAAACCCTCCAGCACCCTGCCCTCCATAATGATCTTATCTGTCACCCCCTCACCCACATCCCCATCCCCTGGGGTAGCTTTCTGCCCTTCTCTTCATGAATACAGGCAGAAGTACTCATTTAGTGCTTCTGCCTGCCCCGCCTCTTCTCCAACCACCCCTGTCCTTCCTAATCCTCACTATCTGGTCCTTACAGCTCATTCTCTCCCTTATGTACCTGAAAAGTCCTTTTCCCCATCCTTTATGCCCTGTGCCAGCCTCAGCTCTCTTTGAAACCTTAGCCATCCTGATTAGTCTGGTTACCTCTTTGGACTTCTTCACATACACTTCCTCCTCCTCCCTCCCAGATTTCTTGAACCTCGAATACTGTTTTTTGGGGGTTGCCTCACCCTTCCAAGACTTCCGATTCAACCAGCTTGGTTTCTTGGCCCTTCCTTCTTGCTTTCATGTCTTGGTGCATGACCCAGTAGCCTCCACCAGCCCCAGTTTGATGATTTCCTTTTTGGCTTACATCCAAGCATGGATGAATTCCTGCTAGGTGCCTCTCAAAATTTCTCCCATCTTATCAAAGTCAGCCTTTCTGAAGTCAACCACCCTGGTTCCTGTACCTACAGCTTCCTTGCCTATGTTGAACATGAACCATACCAAGTGATGGTCACTCCCAGCCAGTGGGTTCTCCACACCCAGCTCCCTTACAGCCTCCCCATTAGACAGTACTAGGTCTAGAGTTTATCCCAACTGAGTTGGCTCATTAACCTTCTGTGCCAGGAAGCTGTTCTGGAATGCTTCCAGTAGGACCTGCTCTCTTGCATGCATTTTTATATATATATATATATATATATATATATATATATATATATATATATATACACACACACACACACACTATGTGTAGTACGTGGTTAGGCCCTTGTCTCCATAGAAAAAGCTATCATTTATTTTTTATATCTGATAGTAGCTAGTTAGCATATATGACACCAACATCATCCATAACTGATGGTAATTAACTAACATTAAGTAATTACAACATGCTATAACATTGTAATTAACACTATTACAAGTGTGGACAAAAGATATACATGTTATTACAGAGCAATTAACATGTGTAACAACCACCTGAATAATACATGTAACAACAACCTACCAACCACCCACATTACAGCCCTAACAGCCCTGCAAAAAAAGTTCCCCAAATCAATATGAACCACTTTTATGGCTCCTCCATATCACTTGCAAACTATCAACCATGCAAGAAAATCAAAGTTAAACTGTATAAAACAAAAGCCTTCAGAAACACTTTCCAAACATTTCACATGCTGTCCTGCATTTCTCTGTGTCAAACAGGCCAACTGACAAACTCATCAAACATTTCACATGCTGTGCTGTATTTCCCTAACTGTGTCAAACAGGCCTACTGAAAAACTCACCAAACATTTCACCTGCTTCCTTGCATGATATAGTCTTCAGTCACACTAAAGACAAAATCAGTTGAACCAGCCTTCCTTTTATAGGCCAGTGCACTATGGAAACCAGAAAAGGACAAAACTATGCAAAACTTAAATGCCTTACAATACGGAACAATACTACTAACAAGCACTGGAGGGAACACTAGAGAACTACAAAAACAGTCTAACATAAGCAAGATATACCTCCAAAAAATCAGCATGCTTTCTGTTAAAGCAAAACCTACCAACCTTATGTATTATATAAGATAAAAGATGGCAAGGTCCGGCATACTCATAAAATAATGCCACCTCGGGGTTGAACAAGCTCATAAAGGCCACTCACTCCTTGGGGTTGAACAAGCTCATAAAGGCCACTCACTCCTCGGGGTTGAACAAGCTCATAAAGGCCACTCACTCCTTGGGGTTGAACAAGCTCATAAAGGCCACTCACTCCTTGGGGTTGAACAAGCTCATAAAGGCCACTCACTCCTTGGGGTTGAACAAGCTCATAAAGGCCACTCACTCCTTGGGGTTGAACAAGCTCATAAAGGCCACTCACTCCTTGGGGTTGAACAAGCTCATAAAGGCCACTCACTCCTTAGGGTTGAACAAGCTCATAAAGGCCACTCACTCCTTGGGGTTGAACAAGCTCATAAAGGCCACTCACTCCTTGGGGTTGAACAAGCTCATAAAGGCCACTCACTCCTTGGGGTTGAACAAGCTCATAAAGCCACTCACTCCTTGGGGTTGAACAAGCTCATAAAGACCCCACTCCTCCTTGGGGTTGAACAAGCTCATAAAGGCCACTCCTCCTTAGGGTTGAACAAGCTCACAAGGCCACTCACTCCTTGGGGTTGAACAAGCTCATAAAGGCCACTCACTCCTTGGGGTTGAACAAGCTCATAAAGGCCACTCACTCCTTGGGGTTGAACAAGCTCATAAAGGCCACTCACTCCTTGGGGTTGAACAAGCTCATAAAGGCCACTCACTCCTTGGGGCTGAACAAGCTCATAAGGCCACTCACTCCTTGGGGTTGAACAAGCTCATAAGGCCACTCACTCCTTGGGGTTGAACAAGCTCATAAAGGCCACTCACTCCTTGGGGTTGAACAAGCTCATAAAGGCCACTCACTCCTTGGGGTTGAACAAGCTCATAAGGCCACTCACTCCTTGGGGTTGAACAAGCTCATAAAGGCCACTCACTCCTTGAGGGTTGAACAAGCTCATAAAGGCCACTCACTCCTTGGGGTTGAACAAGCTCATAAAGGCCACTCACTCCTTGGGGTTGAACAAGCTTACAAAGGCCACTCACTCCTTGGGGTTGAACAAGCTCATAAAAGGCCACTCACTCCTTGGGGCTGAAAAAAGCTTACAAAGGCCACTCACCCTTTGAGCGAGTCACTTTATGGTTTGTTTAACCCCTCAATGGTATTATTTCCTCATATACCATACTTTGCCATCATTCATTCTCTATAAATACACATATGTTTGTATGCAGAGAAATGTTCCAAAGTGTAAAAAGATAGTTTCTGCTTCTGATTAAATTATGTTAATTGATTTTCCTGATTGCCATAGACACACCAGATATGCATGCCAACATTCATGGCCATCGCTACTTTATTGGGGAAGCTGTGGTAACTTGTATGTTTTCTAGTATCCAGCTAGGACTGTTCAACATTTCCTGCTTACTTTCTTATAAGGTCCTTAGCTAAATATGGCCTCCTAGGGGTCCTCTCTAATTTTGTTTATTGTCTGCCACCCTTACTTAAACTGAAGTAGCTGATTCAGTGTTGTTGTATGCTCCTAGTAGCACTCTGTATGAACTCTAGCTAATCTAATCAGGAGTATAACCTTCCTTATTTCACTTTGATGAATGTGATTATCCCAATGCAGTCCATTACCTATGCTGTTTATACAATGCCATTTTAAAAGACATAGTTTTTAAATAAACTCTGTAATGAATATTTAACTGTTTGCATGAGTTCAGGTGTGGAAAGATTTGAAAGCAGTAAAACCTTTTTGGTGTCATCTAACATTGTCAAATCTGCTCTCCCATCAGTTCACACTTAGCCATATCATTATGACATACTTATATAGGAAATATAATTTCTTTTAATTTAAGATGTCTTTGATGACATGAATACATACAGTACATAAAAATATCAAGTTATTTCTTATGTATGTAGATATCAGAATGTATTATATTCTGTTTATTCCCACTCCAGTTGAAAGTAGCTCTCTTTCTTTCCATCTGTATCTAAGACAGACAGGCAGGTGGACAGACTGATGGACAGACAGACAAATAGATACTGTAGCTCATTTTGTTGATTTGTCCCTGTTTTATTTGCTGTGAGAGATACCAGATTGATGGCAGTGAAGACTTACTTTCTCACTATCCACATGAAAGGTGGCACGTGGGCAGTTACACTATGAGTTTCCACACATGGTTCAGCCAGTGTGCCTCAAATCTGCTCTAGAGGGGCAACCAATGTGCCTCAAACCTGCTCTAGGGGGCCACCAGTATTGCTGTGGAAAAAGTACTACTGAGCCCATGTGCACTCAGTCCTTGGTTTCTCATGTGAAACTACTGGGGGCAGTGGCTGCCAAATGAAATCACAGTATTTGTGATGTGAACACCTGACCAGTGAGAACTAGGATGAGACCACCACAACTCATTTAACACACAATATAGCATTAAACAGTTGTACAGTGGGAACAGGGTTTTTGGCCCATGTTGACTTAAGCCCAGATTCAAACAACTGATTTAGAGATGAAATACTCCACAGCCTTACTGTATTACTTACAGTAATTATTACTTACAGTATTACTGTTCATAAGATTTTGTCTTTAATTCTATGGGTAAACATACACACAGTAGTCTAAATGCAATTTATAGCAAAATAAGTAATTGTACTTTTTAATGTATAAGAAAGGGTTCCTGAGAAAGCTATCTGAAATGTAATCCATGTGAATGAAAGCCACCCCTATCTGTCAGTTGCTTATACAAATAACCTTCTCGGTCTTACAGCAGAACAAATATGTGCCGTCAAAAATCAACAATATTGGAAAAATGAAGGTTCAACTATACAGTTCCAAATGTAGTTGTTTTTTATTTTTTCTTCCACTAACACACACACACACACACACGCACACACACAGTGGGAAGTGAGCAGGTCCTGGGAATCCCTTTTGACAATAATTGTGCAGCAAATTTTGTAGTAGCAGTGATTAATGTATAGGTGCCCAGGAGGTCTGGATAGCTGGTTTATCTTATAAGTGAAATCCAGATAGTACAGTACTTTACAGCATGATTTATGTGTTATCTTTGGAGAAACCATCAGTCCTGATGAAGTGGCAAAGCCACAAAACATTGTTTTTTGTGGTGGAAGAAAAAACTGTTCCTCTGAACTATATAATTTGGCAACATTTTAGGTTTCTTTAAGTACACTGTAGTTGCAGTGTAGCTACACAGTAACTGCACTGCAACTGCAATATAGTTACATGCAACAAACATATAACCACAATGTAATTACCCCTGTTGCATGTAATTATGATTGCCCACCACGCAATTACACTGAAACTGAAATTCAAATAAAGCATGACCTATAATTTACTATAGACCTAGTGAGGCTCTGGGCATCATGGCTCATTTCATAGTTGCCATCAAAATCAACAACTCCTGCACCAAGCTAGAACTAACTTAAAATACAATTATATTTTTCAGGATTATCTGCTGTGGAACCGCTTGGGTGCAACTCTGGCAAATGGAGATCGGACTGAGGAGGCAGTAGAGACATACACTAGAGCTTTAGAACTTCAGCCTGGCTTCATTAGGTCCAGGTACAACTTGGGAATCAGTTGTATTAACCTGGGAGCTTACAGGTATGCAATGTAAACTGGAGATACGTGCAAGCAGAGTAGCGGTGGATCTGCTCCCCAAGTGGCTTATTAATATAATTTTTAGCTATACCTGAAGTGAAAATGCTAAGGGATAACATTACCTTCCCACACACTGCCAGAGAATACACATTTTAGCCAAAATGAGACTCTGCTGTTTTCAAAGTTAATTAAAACAGTAATAGAGCATGAAGATTCTTTAAAAGCAGTGGCAAGAGATTTGCTCTTCAAATACAATAAGTATCCTCGTAGCATATATAGTTTGTGGCAAATTACTAGCCCTAGCCCAAATGTAATTACCATACCTGTATTATGAAGACTAAGCATTCAGTAACATTTGAAGGAGTTCACTTCAGTCACTTTGGAGCAAGTACAGTAATGACAATTTCTTACAGATGGCTGCAAGAAAATCAACGGATTATTTTGTAGAAGTTTCTAATAAATATTCAAAGATACATAAATAGTACAACTGATGTGATGCAGAATAAATCAGTAATCGATGAAAAAATAATCATTTACCAAGCTAAGAAGGAAACTGTGGTTTTGTATCAATCCCAGCAACTGAAGGTTATAAATGATGACCACCAATGAGCTACCATGAAGCAAATATGCTCCAAAGCATTTATTAAACCTTTTCTTTTAATTAAATGTCCTTTACTGGATTGTTCAGTCATAGATACACATGACATACAACACTGTACAGAATAAGAACAAACGGTCCTTCATTGGAGCCTGTATCTTACTTAGAGGATAGCATTTCATATAATAGACATTGTGGCTTAAAAAGAGAATATACAGGTCTGTTAATTCATACAGTACAGTATTAATCTTGAGTTCATGCGCAGTTCTGCCCTTGAGGCCATTAGCATTTCTTTTTTTTCTTTTATTTCTTTATTCATTTTTTTCCCCATTTTCGCCCGTCCCTACCTGCTTGTCCTTGGCGCAGATGTGCACCTGTGGAGGCACGTGCACGTCACACACTGCATGATGCCCCACCCTGCTAGCTGCCCTTTTCACCCCCCTACACCACCACCAGACTTCTGTGACTATTAAATCATTAAATGTCAATTCATAGTTATCAGGCTCATCCTTATTGATGATTTAATCGGGACTATGAGATGGACAGCATCCTCCCTGGGAGAGGAGAGCTGCCGGTGGGTGGCTCAATCCTGCTCCCACCCTCCCGTTGATGGAAGAAACAATTCATACAGTGTTACTTTACTAATCAAGAGACTTTGTATGGCAGTGGATGTTCAGTAAAAATGAAAAAATCTAGTATATTTTGAGCCACTTAGAGAGGTGTTACATTTTTAACTTACCATATGGGAGCAATTGTTAAAGTAAAGTGTGAGTTCAACAAAGAAGTCAGTCAACTGCCTTTTATATAATACAAAATAAAATGTAAGCAACATTACTTGAAGAGAATGTGTACCCAGAGTGATCAATTTAATCATATAAGACCCTTACCACCCAATCTAGCCCTAGATGAGTAAAGGCTGGAGCACCTTGTACTCCAGCATAGTTTTTCTTACATTTTATAAACCCTTTCCCAGTACCCAGAAGCGCCATGCCATTTTTCCTGGATTTGTTGCATAGTAGAAAGGCTTGTCCTTACTAACGATGTCCATGCCTCACCATATATGAGGGCATGAATGCACAGAAGCCCCAGATTACATGGCTGATAGGGTCTGGGGCTTCTATGCATTCATGCTCTCAAATGTGGTGAGGCATGGACATCATCAATAAGGATGAGCCTGATAGCTATGAGCAATAAAGTGACAGGGTGTACATTGTTGGATAATTGGCAGTGACACAACTCAGGTGTGTTCAGCCACCCCATAAGTGCCATTATCACACAACAACACATATCCTGGAGTATCATATTGTAATTACAAAATGGCTTCCTTCTCCATTCCCTCTTTAGAGGCTTTTCAAAAATTTCAGATACCTTTATTTATTAAAATGCACAATTTTAAGATTATATCTTTACATTATTGAGAAATAGTCCTGATCCTATAATAAAATTCTATCGTTTATATGTGGTTTACTCGTATACTCCAACTTCTTCAAATACCACCCCATCTCGTGAAAGCAGCTGAACTGAAGCCTAAACAAACCTCGCATGACAACCACATCAGCAGAGAAACCACCCTTTTCCCTGTCGCCATTACTACAGAGCAGTTGTTCAGATATGGATGAGATCAAAGACAAAACTATTGCCATAAGTGGCCAAAATGATAAGCCCAATCAGGGACTCTGGGATTTTCTGCTAGCAGTGATTGAGATAACAGGTCCAATCAAGGTCTCATGGATTGCTGCTGTCAATGGAGAAAGGACCGATTGGGGTATTACAGAACTGCTGTCATCAGTGGCTGAGTTCAAAAGCTTGATTGGGCCTTACCATACTGCTGCTATCAATAGCTGATCTCAAAAATTGGATTGAGTCCTCACAAAACTGCTGTTGTCAGTGGCTGAGAAGGAAGGCCTCACAGAACTGGCTAGGCCAAAGACTCTACTGAGGGCATGACTGAGCTAGCTTGGACCAAAGGCTCAAGCAAGACCTCACTAAGCTGGATGAGATCATAGGCTTGACTGGGGTCTTATGGTGCTGCCCATAACAGCAGCTGCTATTACAGGCCCAAGGAGCAGCTGCCCTGCTGCTGAAATTTCGGGCCCAATTGGGACCTCAAAGAAGTTGCAGGGGGGGTACATAGTAACATAATATTGTGATGACAGAAGGGACTTGGAGTCCAATTTTACCACCTGCTTACTGCCTGGTGGTGACTATATCCATTTCCGTATGAACACACCTCCAAGCTTATCAGTCAGAAGGCTACCCCTACCCAGGCTGTGTAACCTTCAATGCCATTCTCTTTGAGGACTCTGCCTAGTCCTGTCTAAACAGTGCTACAGTAGCTTCCATAACCTCACTGGATAGGCTATGGCACTATGTATTGCTTTCAAATTTCTCCCATACTCCTGCTACTTCCCCAGTTAGACTACATGTCTTTTAGTTCTGCTTACCATAGCTCAAAAATCTAAACATCTGTGACTACTCCACCCTGTCTAGTACAAGAGGATTACCTCCCATTTCCTGCTCCTTACACCCTCCTAATACATCACAATGGGGCAGTTGCTGTCTTAACAGTGACTCTACATTACTGACATAGTTTCCACTTACTCCAGGCAATTATCTCTAGATCCTTTTCCTTGGTTGTGGTGTCTGCTCTTGCACTACACTGGGAATGTGTGTGACTCAGATTCATCATTCTGAGTGCATCAGCTAGCACTTTCTCACATTAAATCTAAGCCCTACTTTTAAGAGTACTTGCCTTTGTGTGTAGACTCCTGTGCAGTGCATTTCCCTGTTGTGTCCACCTCCTTGCCAAACAAATGCCATGAGCAGACTTCATCCTGATGTTGACCTCCTCCTCTGATCATTCATAAATATGTTAAGCAACAGACCCAGAGCCAACCCCTTGGTGCTCCCTAAGAACATCCCCCATTCTAAGTGGTGATTATTTAAAATAACAACCAGAGTGCAAAAGAGAAGAAAGTCACTGGGTTGGGAGAGGGTCAATAATTAACAGACAGAAGTCATGTTGATAGTCAAAAACTTTCATTACCTAAGAGTAGCGATTTTTAGTAATGAGGTCGCTAAATCTTTACCAATGCTTGTGCTAAGATAATGTGGGTAAAGATAGTCATCAGTCAGTCAGGTTTCATGATATAGTGCAATGCAGGACAACGCTTGGGTTGCATTTCATTAACCTGTTCACTGTGGGAACAGAGCATATTCTGTTTATTGCAATTTTCTTGAATAATGTATATAGAAAGCCAGTGCTTAAGGGGTTAACAGAGATAGCTGTCAGTTAACTGTCAATCTGTTGAATACTAAAGTGTAATTAATGCACCTGTTAATAAAGGGCAAGTATTCAGTAAATGCTTAAGAAAAGTGTTATAGCCCCAGACCGCATGGCTGGTAGGGTCTGGGCCTTCTATGTATTCATGCTCTCAAATGTGGTGAGGCATGGACATCATCAATAAGGATGAGCCTGATAACTATGAATTGACATTTAAAAAATGTTAATCAATATTGTCATTTTGAAGCAATTGTAGAATTTGAGCAATAAAATGATAGGGTGTGCACTGTTAGATAATAGGCAGTGACACAACTCAGGTGTGTTCAGCCACCCTGTAGTGCCATTATCACACAACAACACATATCCTGAGTATCTTATTGTGATTACAAATGGCCTCCTTCTCCACTCCTCTTTAGAGGCTTTTAAAATTTCAGATATCTTTATTTACTAAATGTACAATTTTAAGATTATATCTTTACATCATTGAGAAACAGTTCTGATCCTATAGTAAAAATCTATCATTTCTGTATGTGGTTTACTCTCATGCTCTCATGCTATTGTCTTGCAGTAATGAGAATTTTGACACCGGATTTCAAGTGGTTGTCTGCTGTTCTGTTTTTGTGCTGCATACTGGTCACTAGTTATTTCACAATGAGCAAGGTCCCGCTGCTGATGAGAAGGGAAGGGGAATCGCACTGGATATGTCAGTGTTCAGGGAGTGTGTTATTCTGTGTATCACACAAACTACAGTATTAAATAGACAACCTTCTAAGTAGCAAAAGAAAAAAGAAAATAGTAAGAACTAGTTACTTTTAAAAATGAATGTCATTCTGTCCACCGTTTGTGGCACTACTAGTCCTCTAAAGTGCTTAGGCAAGGAAATGGTGCAAGACCACAACTCCCGTACTGCAGAAAAGATGAGATTCAACATAAAAGTAGGAGACTGTGCAGCAGAGAAATATGCACTATTTGCAAAATACATGAAGTAATAGAAGCAGACACTATTTTGCTGATGAAAACTAAATAGCTTAAGAGTGCCTGAGTTGGAAGTATGAAATATAGCCAAGTCAAATGGAACAGAGATGACAATTTCACATCAAGAGGTTACGCTATAACTACAAAAGACAGGTTCCTACTGAGGCCCTGAGGTTGACATGGTGTATGTAAATCCAACAAGTTTTTTTCTCAGATGTTTTTACCACGTTGTCTCCTTTGGCACCACACTCATATTCTGGACCCAGCAATTTTAAAGTTACTTGGGAACTCTTGATTACAGCAGCACAGCCTTTGCCCACTGCATTTCATTCATTCTGTATGTGAATTCCAGTCTTATGCTTCAAAATGCTTAACTGAGGGTCAGTTTTAATCTGTCCCAAATACTGCAGTCAAATCTACAGGGACTAGACCTGTGTGGAAATTTATATTTTACAGACTGGAACTTGAGGAAGTTTGCAAATGTTCAACTAATTCTGTGGAACTCTGCCAGAAGCAAACATAGAGAATTCCACCATGGAACAGTGTAATGCCATTCCAAGATTAATGCATTTTTCTGTGGAATGCATTCCATAACTGATGTGAAAGCAACAATACAGCTCAGCTGCACTCCGGGTATGCATGCCACAGAGAAAAGTCACAAAACAGCTAGCAAATAGCCGCACTCCTCAGCTGGAATACCTCAATACCTGTGTGGTACAGTGTCACAAAGGGCCTATTCATATTCTTTACGTAGGATTTTGAAGATTTTCTGTGAATCTTAGGTATGTTACCAAGATTCACAAAAATCTTCAAATCCACCCAGCTGCCCCACTGTGGCAGGCATAGGCTCCCTTGTGGAACTTTTGTCCAAATATGTGGATGCCCACATAAAAGAGTATGTACAGGCCCTAACTTCCTACATTCATGACACCACACAAATATTAGAAATACTGGGGTATGCAAATTAAGGATGATTGGCTACTGGTTTCTAGATATGGTATCTTTGTACACTAATATCCCTATGAGGTGGATTTAGAAGCTTTGGACTATTGATTCAACCAAGATCCTGGTATGGATGTGGACAAAAATAAAAACTTCCTATTGGGCTGTACTGAGCATGTATTAACAAAAAATTGTTTTATGTTTCAGGAAGAATTTATTCTGCAGCTTAAAAAGCTAGTGTACTGCCTAAAATGAATATTAGATTTTAAAAGCTACCAACCAGTGCCTTTTATATCTGAGGTACTTTTCCTTTTCCCTTTGCTTAATTAGAAGATTGTTTACCTGATGTTAATAGGTGTGATGTGAATCCTTAGCCTGACAGCCGACATATCTTGTTCTCTACTGCTCCCACATTACATCATTCAGATTGTGACTCACTGACTGTGACATCACTGCTGCTTAGAACAGCAAGTGAGTGACTGCCAGGTCATTCACATGTGATGTCACTATCAGTGAGATCATAATGCTGATGATGCAGTGTGAGGCAATAAAGTTAGACATGTCAGCTGCCAGGCTAAGAGCTGTTCCTACACATCCAGCACAATTTTATCACATATAAGACTTTCTGATGAGCAAAAGGAAAAAGAAAATACTTCAGAACAAAAAGTTACAACTGACTGCTGCTTATAATGTGTATTATTTTCCTGTCTTCCTGTTTTGGCACCACTATCTCTTTAAGGAACGGCAGTGGGGCTACATTCGCCTCAATTATGCCAATCTCTATCTGGGCCTTTGGAAGAAAGTGTCTATGATGAGCAGACCAATCCGTTTACAGTAAGATTGATATCTGGTGTCATTTATAGATGATATTTTCATGATGTGGCATGGCACAGTGGAGGAATTAAAGGAACTTGTACAATACCCAGCAGGGACACAGAATGGCTTGCTGTCTATTCCTGCTGGTGGTGCCTCAAAACAGTATACTGACATAACTCAAACTCAGATTTCAGCTGTGGAGCATAAAACAGAGGTGGGAAATGAGTTGGGAATGGCACACACAGGGGTTCTTGTCCTTGACCTAAGACTTGCCCACACTGATTGCAATTTAAATGAGCCATGGCACTGACAATACCTCAATCATCAGAACTTGCCTTGACAGTCCTGGAACATGAATTATCAGGAAAAAAAACTGCTTTACTTAAAATCTTGGCAGATGAAGAGAATGGACATAAACAAAAAGCTGATGAGCTTAGAAAAAAAAGGACAGTGTGGTTCTGCAGCATAAGAACATTCCGACAGGACAAATAAATTAAGCGAGTAACTTGCCCAGTACCTCAACTACTCAACAGGATTGTATTCCATTCGAGTTTCCCCAACTTGAGTCTATAGTAGCAGCAATTAAAACAGCATTTGGGTTAGCATCTGATACTGCAGCTGAGAAACCCTGGTCAGACCATGCTCTCAAAAGAGCAGGTTGGATGCAAGATAGTGCAGGTAACTGGGTGCCAGATCCCAAGTGGGACATTACATCTTCTCACAGAACTCTACAAACCCAGAATGATACCCCCACCACTGAAAAATTTGGGGTTAGAAACTACATCAAGTTCTAGTGATATTTACTCAAGGAAGGTCACAGCCCTGGTAACTTCCAGGGGATTCACTTCACTGGACACCCCCTCTGGGCATATGATAGTACACCAGAAGGCAGACAAAACCACAGTCACTCCTACTATGCACCCTTAACCTGTGCAGACACCCTCTGATTCTGAGGGCAAAAATCAGAACAAAAAAGGAGAATGAGTCCATCTCCTCACAAAGTCCTTTATACTCTCCAGAAACAACTCCCATGATACAGGAGGATACAGAACCTCAGAAGCACACCTCTCCAGACCTAGACCCTCAGTCTGAACAACCACAGAGACCATTACTTTCAGAACTGTTTAAATAAAACAAAGCAGAACCACTTCCCAGAAAGCATGCAGTGCAACTTAAATATAGAGGTGGTTTGGACCTCCACCCAGATAGTATGTTGGAAAAACACTAATCAAAGATTCCTTGTGGTTTTACCCAGCAGATGTCTTTGCCTTATATATATCTCAGGAGGAAACATTTGATATCAGTTTTCACTGCCCTCTTCTGGAAATCTTCTGGACAAGATATACTCAACTCAAATCCTCCCTCTGGAACCCCTTTGTGGCTATCCCATTGACAAAATCCTTATAAAATCAGTTACAGTTATGTTTCAGAATGAAAGTGTCCAGTGAGACATATACCATTAGCTTCAGTAAAAATGTCAGGTGTTAAGTGTGCCTGAAGCAATTTTGGATGATGAACAATTCTGGACAGGAGGATGGTGTTTCAAAGTAAAATTACATTAGACTGAAGAAGGGATAGCACACATCCCAAACTGCTTTTTCTTGGTATGAGATTGAGGGGTGTGCTTTTATCCCAGACAGCCAAAGGCCTGTTACCATTGTGGATCATGGACACACTTGTCAAGTGTCTGCGATAAGCTTCAGTGCAGCCTCTGCAATGAAGTTGGCCATATCAGCTCCCAATGTACAATCATATCAGCTGCAATCTCTGTGAGGCATATGGCCACTTATACAAAGAATGTCCATGGCTTTGGCAAATAAGTCACAGACCCTAGACCCAGAAGACTTAATAAACAAAGATCAAGCAGATGTGAATTCAAATCCTGACCCTTTCTCCCCTGAACCAGCTTCTCCAAAAGAAAAGAAAACACCAGCACCAGAACCTCCATCTAAGGCCCCAGAGGCACAGAAGAAGTCACCTAGAGAGGACATAAAGCCTAAACAGATGGAGAAAGCAACAATAACACCTTTATTACAACCTGTCTGTTATACAGATCTACCAGAGCAGAACCAGATAGAGGAAAAAACAGAATCACTAACATCTTCAAAGGACCCCATTTCACCACCACACAGAAGATCATCCAGAAGACTGAAAAAAAGAGGGATTCTTACAGGAAGTGGAAACTGAGAATCCTTATGAAATTCTGACAAACTCCACATGGGGGAATCAGAGCTGGAAGAGGACCCCAAGGACACAATGGAAGTAAACAATACTCTTTCCCCCAACCTTCTGACAAATCATATAGTGGAAAGAAGAAGAAGGGATGAAAAAAATGATAATAAGATCCAGCTGTATAACAAACTGACTAACATCCACAGCACAGTGGTGGCATCCCTTAATTGCCACAGCCTCTTAAGTGATAAAAAATGGCAGGCTGTATTTCAGCTAATTTTTGATTTAAAGATAGAAATCACTCTGCGCCAGGAATCATGGATGGTATCAATGACTTAACTTATGACCTTTAAATCAGAACAGCCCTGGGAACCATCCTATTGGTCCTTCAGAGCAGATAGGGCAGATGGTACTGGTATTCTCTTTACAGGTAGCCGATTCTCACTCTTTTGGCTATTGGACCTTATACCAGGGAGGGACTTAATTCTAGATGGTTACTGGGATGTGGAACCATGTTGGTTAGTTAACATCTATGGTCTACAATCAAAAGCAAAAAGAGTAAATCTATTTGACTAACTACAACCATACAACCTTACCTAACTATAGCTAGATCAGTCATATAAGGAGGTGACTTTAATTGTAGTTTGAACATTCCAAAAGGCCAGCATCCCCCATCTAAAATGTATTGTGATTTACAAGGTTTCAAAAAGTGTATTTCAGTTGCAGACTTCATAGATTGTAACAATCATATCCAAAATCCCAAATACGTAATTTATAAAAGGCCCAATACACTATCATTATTGATTATGTATTTGTATCCAAATACTTATAGTAAGTTCAACAAAAGTATGCCCAATTGAATTCTCAGACTACCAGATGATAATTTCCTCCTTGGGATCAGACCCAAAACACCCCATTACTAAGACCCGGTGGAAATTGAACACACAAGCTCTGGCAGATCCGGGTATGCAGTTTGCCATTAAACAACTGTTAGTGGCACGAGCTTTAGTCATCAGTTTATACGAAGATATAGGAGACTGGTGGAACCAAACTAAACAGGATATTAGTCAATGCTTCCGAAATTATGGGAAGAAGAAAAAGTCCAGGACACAAAATTTTAAGTATCTGACATTAAGAAAACACTAACAATATTTACTACCAAAGACACCTACAGAAGGGAGCAACCTAACGTACCAAATTAACAAAATTAAAATCAAAATGCAGACATTCCAATATGATAGGGCAAGTTCAATTAGGGCAGAATTTTCTTATGGAACCCCAAAATCCCCAGTGTTTGACCATTGTGCAGCCTGTAAAGCAAGGATACAAGCATCTACAATCTCTACCCTATAGAACAAGAAGCGTATCCCAGTTACCTCAGTTCAGGACATTTTTAGTGTAGTCACTGACATGGGAGAAATGGAAAAAAACCTTACTCAAGACATGTTATATTATCTTGCCCATATTCCGAAATACACAATATCACAACAAAATTCCTGTTCTCTCACTCAAACCATATACCATAACAACTCAAGAAATAAAATAGGTAATACAAACAAGGAAATTGGGGGTGGCCCCAGGTCTGGATGGCCTACTTTTTGAATTCTATAAACCTTTTATTTCAGAAATAACGCTTTGCCTAGAACAAGTCTTTTTTCTTTTCACAGAACTCTGTCCCAGGACATTTTTCAAAAAGCTTAACAATTTACTTATACAAAACTCATGGACAGATCACTTATTCACAATTGAGACCAATAAGTCTATCAAATGCAGATTTAAAAATATTTTCACAAATCCTGCATCTTAGATTGAGAAGGATAGCAGTAAGTATAATACACATATTCCAATACTGTGGATTACCAAACAGAGCAATTCACCATCATAGGTATCAGAGCTTAAAAGACTAATGTCCATGATGCTCGCAAATATTAATTGTAACCCATTATAGAATTTTTACCTAAATGTTGATCCAAATGCACTTTAAAGGTATCCATGCTATCACTGTCTACCACATCCAATGGCAAATTGTCCCAGAGTTTAGAAACTCTAACAGAAAACCATGAACTCCTTTTTTTGTTCTACAGTAATCTACTGTGAGTTGTAATGGGTGTACCCTAGTATCATAAACTGTCTTCCTAAGTCCCAAACCCAGCAGTTCCCATAAATGGTCATCATACAAAGCTTTAAATACCAAACCTAGGTCCCCTCTCATTCTATGATATTCCAGGGTATACAGTCCAAGTTCCCCAAGGCTGGCTGTGTAATCCAGGCCCTTCAATTCCTCCATTTTTCTGGTAGCCATCTTCTGAATTTTTTCAAGAGCAAATATAGAGCCCCTATCTCCTGGTGCCCAAAACTGGGCACAATATTCCAAATGGGGCCTTACCAAGGAGGAGTATAATGGCAACAGAACTTGCTTCTGCTTCTAATATGTTTAAATATACAATGTAATATACCTGCAGCCTTTTAATTACCTGCTGACAATGAAGTTTAGAACTTAGATAATTTGTTACCTAACTCCAGATCACGTCTCACTCGATCACCTTTAAGACTTCGCCACTTAGTATATAGTTAGCATACTGATTATTTCTCCCAAAGTGCATCACTGTACACTTGTCTACATTAAAAGTTAGTTTCTTATTGTTTACCCAATTTTCTAGTTCCCCAAGTGCATACTGTAGGTCATGTTAATGTTTTTCTGTGTGCTTTTACACTTAATATAGATGTGCTGTGCCACTTTTTTGATAAATAAAATGGTTTTATAAATCTATTACCATTTTTTATTTTTTATTTTATTGAAATCTAGGATTACAAATACCTTTGAGCAGGAACTCCTCATTTACAAAGGTTCCAGGTCGAAGGAATGGGGGGTATATATACATACAAAGGTCGACATAATAATACATAGTTACACAATAAAAAGAAGCAAGAGACTGTGGCTTAGGAAATTCCAGTAATTCAAAATGTGCCAAATGTTAGGTAGCATGACATACCAGCCAAGGGCAATCTTAGAAATAAGCGTTGCAGGTGAGGGGAGGGGTATGCAGGCAGTAAGGCCATTGTCAGAGGGTAGAGGGTGAGGGTAAGAGCTCTAAAGGGGAGGGGGGATAAAAGGTAGGAAATTCCTGGGGGAGAGGAAAGGGAGAGGGGACAAGGGGGTGGGCAGGTGAGGCAGATAGAAGGGGGGCAAGGTGGGGAGAGGTAGCTGTCAAGATTGAAGTTGAGGGCAGTGAGCAGTAGGCCCCTGATTAGGCTAGGCAGTCACAACGACTAGTTGAAATGAGATGAAGTTGGAGTTGTCTCTTAAAAGGGCCAAGAGCAGCAGCAGTAAGAGTTTCTTTGTTGAGAGTATTGTACCACTGTGGTGCTCTGTGGACAAAGGCCCTCTGGCCCATGGTAGTCCGGCATCTGGGGACAAGGAAGGTTAGTTGTTGTGAACTTCTAGTTGGCTGGTGCTGTGGTGGTCAATGAGGAGTTTTCAATGCCCGGGCGTGACCCCGAGGAGGACTTTTTGCTAAGAGGCAGGTTTGATACTGTATCTGGCTGATGAGAGGAAGCCATCCTGCCTGAGTGTACAGGTCACAAGTGTGTGTAAGCCAGTCAGCCCCAGTTAGCAGCCTGCATACCTTGTTGAGTGCAACTGTAATTCTGCAGAGGGCAGAGGCAGAGGCAGAGCCATAGATTGCTAGCCCGTAATCAATGATGGAGGTGACAGAGCTGTTGATAGCCAACCGGAGAGTGTCAGGAGTCATGCAGTGTTTGTGCCTGTAGAGCAGGCCTATAAGCAGATGTTGGTGGCTTTGGCAACAGAATCTATGTGCCGATGGTAGGAGAGTGAACTGTCCAATGTGACACCTAGGTATTTAAAATCAGGAACGTGTTCAAGTAATTCATTTAAGTCATTTATGTGTCCATACATAATGGTGGGTTCAAATATTTTCTTTTATTTGCAATTCTTGTTTTGTGCCCGACCATAATTTCCTGGTGCTTTCGATGTTTTCCTTTGTATGTGCTTGGCTATTTATTTGAGCACAGGTTTCCTTATTAAGGGTGTAAAAGTGTTTGGACACCATATGCTCATTTTTGTGGTGCTACACAAGCAATAATATGCAGCCTACATCTAGTAAACTTTTTTAACTTGAGTTACGTTACAATTTTTACCAAGTTATGGGTGTCGGTAGTTCCCCCGTCAGCTTACTGTTTCAAAGTGAGATGGCCGAAGAACATATGGCAGCTGGGGGTCCGAGTAATGTCCCAGGAGCAACAAGGAGTTTTACTGAAACTTTATTTGAATCCCGAGGAGGTATCAATCTCATTCTTGCAGTCACAAACTCTGCTAATGAACAACAAAATGTGCTTGAGGTAAAAGATATTTATAAAAAATTGGAGAAGCTTATGCATGGATGAAGGATGTACTGGCATAAGGTGACTTTGGAGGCTTACTTAGGAATAAAGCGAATCCCTCATGGACTCTGCATATTAGATAAACCTGCCTAGGGAACTGATGATGCTGAATTTATGACCATGTGGAGAGCACACATGGAAGAAGCCTCCTTTAAGAACATACAATTAATTTTGGCTAGAGCAACACCAGTTTGGGAGGCACTGTCCAGGGAAATAGCAGAGATGGAACAAAATGTAAATGAGCATACTACTGTAGAAGAATTTGAAGAAGACAACAAGAATCTTATGGACAAAATAACTAGATATGATAATCAACTACAGAAGGCGAAAATAAAAAAGTTTATAAGGGATGAAAATGATTAGAAACTCGATCGAGTCTATGACTAGACTAGTAAAAATATATGATAAAAAATTAAAGCCTAGTTTGAAATCCAGATCCACACCCTCAGAAGGCACCAGGGAAGGAACAGTGCTTGATTATACATCGGGTCCATCCGACACTGACTCTGATGTGTTTTTAGAGGTGGAGGAGGAAGAAGAGAGACCGGTCAGGCAGAGCCAGAGGAGAACCAGGTTCCAAGACTCTTATCAGCCATTCCAGCATTAATACAGGGGCACAAGAGAATGGGAGGTGGCGGAAGAGGCAGAAGGTGAAGGCACTAATTTACAACATGTGGCTGGGGCAACAACAAACATAAACCAATGGAGGAACAGATGTATCCATGCACAGCATGCAGAGCCCAGAAGAATCAATGGAACACTTTGTTCTACATTGTACTTTTCCCAAAATTTATGGGAATTCTTAGATAGAGTCTGGAACCTACCTTGGTTTCAAAATCTTACATACTGTAAGAGGCAGTAATTTTGGGGAATTATACAAATAGATTACTTAAGTACAGTGCTGGAACAGTACCTGTATTTTTGCAGTGTTGAAGTTTTATTTCTGGAATGCTCAAATGCGATGGGTACTTCACCAGCAAAGCATGCCCTATACAGTATTTAGAGTAATTTGTGAGAATGCACTAAATGGTAGCCCGTGCATGCATGACTGCGACTGAGTGAAAGCAAAAACAGTGACTCAATCACAGCGCATGTCATTGGGGCTACCAACGAAGGAGGGTGACCGGATGGGGGGTTCATTCATATAGCGACAGGATGTCACTACATGCATACGTGAAGGGGGGGGAGTGAGCACGCTGACTGTGGAGTGGGACAGAAGGGAGGGTTTGTGAGGTGCAGTGCCACAGTGGGCTGCTGAGCTGGCTCCATGGTATAGTGGGTAGGTGGTGGGCTGGGATTGCAGGGTGCTGGTTCAGGTCTGAGCACACATACATTTTGTTGCTCAAGCCTGAAAGTTTTTCTTGGATTTTGCGCTCGACATGTGCCCCTGGAGTTGAGAACTTTTAGTAAGGGGGTGTAGGGGTGCACCTCCACTAAAATGAAAACCTAAGTCCCCAGTGCCCTTTGTTGTGCACTGGGAGTCACTTTGCCAAAACTGATTTTCGGTGATGTGACTTCGCCCTAACGGTGATCGCCTTTTAGTGGTCGCTGTTATGAAATGGAACCCATTAAATACTATTTATGAAAAAGAAGTTGAAAAATATGGTTTACAGACAGTTAAATCATGGTGGAGAGGCTTCTTCTTTTTTTATAAAATTTGAATGAATTTTTTGAATTTGTTAACAGGACTTGATATCTAAAGAATGAATATCAATAAATGACAGTAGGTGATATTATGTGGGTTTTTAGTTTCCTTTGATGTATTTTTTTCCCTACAAATATTTTGTTCTTTTTTCAAATACTTTGTTTTATGTAAATATTATATTTTCCTTCCACCTTTTTTTTCTGTATATGGTTTTGTACCCTTCAATAAAAAACACCTCTACTTCTTTTGAGAAGTGCTATGGATCTTTTAACATCCACCTAAATGACCACCAGAACAGGCAGGCAGGACCTCTGTTTAACATCTCATCTGAAAGACGGCACTTCAGGAGTGCAGCACCTCTCACGCTGCACTACAGTGTAATGCTCCCAGATTGATTTGTCATCTTCCCTGTAACTCAAGGTACTTTTCCTGTATTCTACATTATTTCCTAATAAAGCAGAATTGCTCTGTTTTCCTGTATAACCAATGCAAGTCTATGGGAAATATTCCCCAGTAGATGGCTCCAAATTGCTGTAAATACAAGAATCCCTGTAGTTCTGAGAGGCCCTGTGTGTCTGTATTTGGATTTAACCTAAGTGCTTGGTGTGTGATCAAACCCTGGGTCTTCCAATCTTCCAGCCTCAGAGGCAAGTGCAACCTGCTGAGCCACTGACACTGCTACTACTACCCAGTGCTAAATAAGCAAAATGTATCTGTGTTGAAATGCTTTGTGCGTGATACACTGCATATATGTATATGAGTATAAAAGTAGTGCCTGTGTATATGTTTAAAAACATATGTTTGTATATGTATAATGTGTATATGTATATAGACTATATTCTGGATGGCAAGTGTTGCCTGCCTATCCCAACAAAAATGTTTGGTATAGCTTTAAATTTATTCGCTAGTATGTACGGACTTAGCACTATGTATTTTTTTTATTTGGATCTTGCATTCAAAATTGTATTCCCTTTTCCCCTTTCCCCAAGACACATCTAGAAACAAGCTATTGCAGCTCAATATGCCTCAGTAAACTTTACAAAATAAATAACGTAGTCTGAGGAGTTTCAAACGTTCCTTATATGGCTCCCTCCCTCCTAACCTTCCTTCTAACGCAATAATCTATGGTGGCACTACCTCTCTCATACCTAAGTTCTAACTTGCTGTTGCACTAATACCTGGATTTAAGCTCATGCCTACCTTAGCTACTACTGTATAGGCTCCATAACAGTGCCTCCTCATCTGTAATTGTTATGCTTGTGTAATTATTGTTCCTTCCTTATGTTCCCCATGTTTCCCCCAGGTCGCATCTGGAAACGAGTGGTCCTCCGCTCAGTATGCCTGCCTGGTTAAACTCTTGAATAAATAAACAAATAAATGTCTTATGTTCCAAACCCTTTCGTGTTGCCTTCCTCTGAATAAATACAATTGTCTTTCTATTAGTAATAGTAATATTTAAAGCTTCCCAAAACTGTGAGCAGAACTCTATTATAGGTACATATTTTATGAAGTTACTGCATTATGATGGTATGCAGCTGTATACCAATGTTGAGTTATCTACATTATTGGATTTTATTTATTTATTTTTAAGAATCTATACATTGTCTACATACTAATGACACAGCCAAGAATGCTTCTTACAATCTGTGATCTCTTTTTTTAACCACTGTATTCAGTTTTGGGAAATCACTTGCAACCTGGCATGTGCTCTGTTTTGTAAGGTTAACTATGGGTTAACCTTAGCAACTGCAAAAATGCTAGTCTCTCTCTCTCTCTCTCTCTCTCTCTCTCTCCCATCTCATCTCTCCTCTCCCCTCTCTCTCTGCATTTATAACACAGGGATCACCCCTTACCATCCACACCAGAAGTAACCATTCACACAAGGAACTATTTATCTTCACATCACAAGGCAAAGTAGAGGAATTGAAAAAGAAATGGCACTGAACTAATTGTTTTATTAGGTCTTTGACTATAGACCCTTCTCTGCTTTGTGCTTCACTGACTTCAACTTTGGAATGTCAGTAATGAGGGGGAGGTGCACTGACTACAGTAGTAGCATAGCACAGCAGAACTGTGATTCTTAAACACAAGGTCCTCAGCCTAGAAAAGCTGTGAAGGGATCATCAGAATATAAATGAGGTGCAAATCAACAAAATCCCATATAATTAGATATGTACTAGCTGTCAGGTCACTTAAAGCAGGCAGGAGGAGAGAGACAAGATAGAGACAAACAAGCTGAAAAATAGTGCTGCAACTGGTCTACTCAACAGAGAGAATAGAGTATTTCATTCAACTGGCATAGTGTTTTGTAGTTGTGAAAGGATACGCTGAAAACTCAAAAAAGTTGTGCTTTGGTATTCCATTTTTAAAGCTAATGCAAGACAGCTGTAGGTTCCGCCCACAGCCATAAAAATTACTCACCAGAGTAATTGTGTTTCTTCCAGAGGATCACACAGTATGATTAAACTAATGCAGCCAGCCTTCAGTGTTGAACTGCCGGGAGAGATGGAATTTCTGCAAATGATGGAACTCTAATTGGCTTGTGCCCATTTCAAACTGCTGCCCTTAGTAACTGCTGCACTCTGAGTGCTCAGATTCATTACACAGCCTAACAGGGTAAATAACCTTTAGTTAACTATCTATGTAGATTAAGCCCCCCCCAATCATATTCCCCACCCAAAAAAAACAAGTTCCAAGTAGGGACCACAGTGTGAATCAGCTGGTTAAAGAACTGAAATATCTAGTCATAAACCACACAAAAGTCAAAGCAGAGATGCAGAACTAAGTCTATCCCTGTTTTTAAATCATAGGTTCAGGTAGGGGAAGCAGGGTGGAGTGTTAATCATACTGTGTGATCACCAGGAAGGAACAAGATTACTATGGTGAGTATTTTTTCTTCTAACCTCAGGAATCACACAGTATGATTAAACTAATGCAGACTACCAAGCAGTACCTTTGAGGTTGAGCTGAGAACCTATCTAGAAAAACAGGTTCTGCAGCACTGCTGTACAAAATCGAGCATCACTTCTGGACTGTATGTCCAGGCTGTAATGTTTGGTAAATTTGTGTAGCTGCTTTGCAGATCTCCAAGAGTGGGATATCCCTTGCAGCTGCTGCTGATGCAGCTGTACCCCTGGTAGAAGGTGCCCGGAGGCCCAGGGGAGCTTGTTTTCCAACTTTACTGTAACAGAACTGTATGCAGGTCACTATCCAGCATGCAATGGTTCATTTTGATGCAGGTTTTCCCTTACCCACTTATCCATAGGTGAGGAACAGCTGGATGTGCTCTGGTCTGTGAACCTTGGTCCTGTCAATGTAGTGGCTTAATGCCATCTTGACATCCAGGCTATGCAGTTTCCATTCAGGTGAGCTGAAACTGTCAGTGAAGAAAACAGGCAAAGTGATAGCAATATTCAAATGGAAGTCTGAGACCACTTTAGGGAGAAATTTCCTATTGCTCGTAAGTACCACCTTGTCCCTGTGGAATGAAATAAAGTCCAGATCTGTGCACAGGGCTTGCAGTTCACTTATTCTCCTGGCTGAAGTGATGGCCACCAAGAAGACAGTTTTCCATGTGACATATTTCAAGTCTACAGTTGCCATGGGATCAAAGGGTGGCTCCATGAGCTTGACAATACAAATGTTGAGATCCCAGGCTGTGACTGGCTCCCTAAAAGGAGGACAAAGGTGATTGGGACCCTTGAATTTGTGAAAGACAGGGTGAGAGGCCATAGATCTGTCTTTGCTAGCTGACACATTACAGTATGCTGAGACTGCTGCTAGAGGCACTCTCGGCATCGAAGGATGAAGGCCCAGGGTATGCAAGTGTGTCAGATAGTCCAGCAAGATAGGAAGACTTGTCCCAGAGGGAACAATGTCCCTTCCTGAGCACCAAATGGAAAACCTTTTCCATTTTGAGGAATAGGTTTTCCTGGCTAATGGATTCCTGGATCCTCTGAGCACAGTCAAAACCTCTTCTGAAAGGTTTAGGCTAGCTAATTCTAGATCTTCAGGAGCCAGGCCTTCAGTCACAGGGACCTGAGGTTGAGATGCAGGATCCTGCCCCGAGAGGATAACAGAAGATTGTGCCTCTGGGGCAGGTGAATTGGAGGAGAGACAGACCGGTTTACTAGTAGAGAATACCACGGCTGCCTGGCCCAGTCTAGTGCCACCAGGATCATTGTTGCTGGCTGTGACCTCAACTTCACCAAGGTCCTGAGCAACATGGGAAAAGGGGGGGAAGGCATACAGGAATCTTCCTGACCAGTCAAGTGCAAGTGCATCCAGAGGGACTGTGCACTTGTTTGGAGGCCTGCAACAGAACTGTAGCAGCTGATGATTGTCCTTGGAGGCAAAGAGGTCTATTTCTGGTGTAACCCATCTTCTGAATACTGCCTGCAGCACTTAAGGATCCAGCATCTGTTCATGATGATCCTGGCTGATCCTGCTAAGGGAGTCTGCCAGGATGTTGTCCTTCCCTGGAAGGTGGACAGTGGATAGGGACACCTGTACAGAGTAGGCCATACTCCACAGCTTCATTGCCGCTGTGCACAGTGGGGTGGATCTGGTTCCTCCTTGCTTGTTGATGTAGTATGTGGTGGTTGTGTTGTCTGTTCTGAACTGCACCACATTGTTTCTTTAGTGAGGAGCAAATGCTTGTAGAGCCAGGTATACTGCCCTGAGCACTAACAGATTTATATGCAGAAGTGATTCCTGGAGGGACCATGTCCCACCAGCTTTTAAGTCCAGCATGTGTGCCCCCCACCCCAGCAGGGAAGCATCTGTTGTGAGCACCAGTGAGGGATTCTCCTTTAGAAATGTGATTCCCTGCCTGAGGTTGTCTCTGTCCAGCCACCACTACAGGGCCTACAGGATGGTGCCTGTGACTAGAACTAGTTTGGCTAGTGCATCTCTTTTTCTGGGACCAGTGAGCTCTTAAGTTGAACTATATGTCCCTCATCTGAAACCTGGATCCTGAAACAACTGCTGTGGTGGCTGCCATGTGGCCCAGCAGACATAAAAGCTCCCTTGCAGGTCTGGGCCAGTTTAGCTGGAATGATCCTGCTACCAGCAGGATGCTGTTCACCTGTCCTGAGGAAGAAATGCTCTGCCCAGGCTGGTGCCCAGCTCTGCTCTGATGAAGTCCAGAATCTGAACAGGTTCTTGCTGGGACTTTTGTTCATTTATGAGGAATCCCAGAGACTCTAATGTGCTCCTGGTAAGGGCCAGAGCTTCTCTGGTATGCTGCTGGGACTGACCTATGACTAGCCAGTCATCTAAGAATAGGAACTCTGTCACCCTGCATGCTTAGGTGTGCCACCACCACTGCCAGGCACTTTGTGAATGCCCTGGGGGCAGAGGTTAAGCCAAAATGGCAGTGCTGCAAACTGGTAGTGACCTGAGGGTAACCTGAACCTCAGGTACTTTCTGTCACTTGGTTCAATAGGAATATGGAAGTATGCATCCTTCGGGTCTAGTGATGCCAAACAATTCCCTTTTTGCAGTGTGAGGATGATCATGGCCAGAGTCACCATCTTGAACTTTGATTTCAGAATGTGTTTGATTAGGAGTCGCAGATCCAGAATGGATCACCAGTCCCCATTTTTCTTTCGAGTGATAAAATATCTTGAGTAGAAGCCCTTTCCCCTCTGAGGAAAGGGGACAGGTTCCACTGCTCTGATTGCTAATAGGTTTGCCACCTCTGCTTCTAAGAGTATCTTGTCTGCAGAGATAACTAGGGCAAAGTTTCTGGCTCTTAGTCTGGTAGTGAATTGAAGTTTAGAGACAGTCCTTGGCTCACTACCTCCAGGATCCACTTGTCTGTGGTGATGGTGTACCAAGCTTGGAGGTAGTGAGTCAATCTGCCACCTGCTGGCAAGGGGGAGGTGACCTGTACCAGCCCATCAGGGATTCTGTTTAGCCTGGGACTGCACTTGAGATACCTGAGCAAGGCTCCTCGTGAATCTCCTACCTCTACCTCTAAAGTACCCCCTGGACTGTTGGTTGTCTGGCTTAGCTTGTGCTTGCAAAAAGGGCCTGGAGTAGGATCCCCTACCCCTGCCTCACCTGTATTTGGATCTGTAAGAGGTTGAAGGCCTTTTCTTAGAGTTGCTCCTATAGGTGGCCTTGTACTCTTCCACCTTTTTCATGTAGGTCTCAGTTTTGTCCGCAAAGAGGGCATTTCCCCTCACAAGGAAAATCTATTGCCTTTGTCTGCATGTCCTGGGTCAGATTAGTGGTCCTGAACCATGTAGACTGCCTCAAGGAGATGCAGAGAACCATGAAACTGGCTGCGATGTCATTTGTATCCACGGCCATGTGGAACTGGTATTTCTTACCCCAGGAGCCCTTTAGCATCAGTAACTTTTTTGCACTTAGCTGGCTAGGTACAACTTCCCCAGAGGTGTGCCTTTAAAATATATTTAAATGAGCTTAGGGCTAAGCCAATCAAAAGACAGGAGGGGTGTGAGCTGAGTGAGAGCTGTTGAAGATTTCAGAATGTTTTCTCCACTGGACTGAGCAATATTGTTCTGAGGTGTCTCCCAACTTTCCTTGTTGACAGCCTCCTAGTGCTTATCTGGATAAAGTTTTCCCTCATAAATTATTTCCTTTAGTGTGCTGAGTGAAAGTTTTACTTTTTCATTAGTGCTGCACAAATTTTTAATTTTTAGCACTACCTCGCTATTTTGACTTTATTTTGACCGCGACTATTTAGTTTAAAGCCTAATTTTATGGCGGGTGCTTATTTTCGATGGTTTCCTTAATTTTTGGGCAAATTCTTGTGGGAACTTTCGAATTAGAGACAGTTGCCTTGTTTTTTACCTCAGACCTCACAGGGTTTACCGCGAGGCACCTGCAGTGGATTTCAACTTTAAACAGTGCCTGGGGGTTTTCGCTCTAGATTGGCAATTCGAGGAAACCTTTTTGTTGTATTACTGGACCTTGGTATCATCTGTGTCAGGACTGTCCATAAGGGTCCAGCAGCCACTTGTGCAGGTTGAGTATTACTGGTTTCTGTTATCACTGGCACTGCTATAGAACCCAGTTCTACAACCAAAAAAAAGGCACTAGTAATAGACTGAGTTTATTAATTGAGCAGGATGGCAGGTGGCATTTTAACAGAAACTTGCACTTAGTTTGTAGGTCCAGGACTGGTTTGCTTTGCTTAAATTGGAAAACATAGCAGACAGACCTTTGATTATTATGACTGAGGATAAATCAAAGGTTTCCAATGAGGCGCCATTCAAAAGTACTAATACCAAAAGCAGAGGTGCTGAGGAACCCTCCAGATTCCAGCCAAAAAATAAAGCTTCCAAAGATGAAGTTCCTCACAAATTGAAAAATATTTACAGTGACAAAAAAGGAAGCTTGATCAAGCCTCTAATGAAGCAGCTAAAAATAAACTCTGTCAAGACAAATATGCTCCCGTTGCTCCTGGGAAAGCCAATAGCGAGACAACAGGCAGCTTAAAGCATATAGAAAAAAACTTAGAAACTCATGAGTTCTTCCTTCAGTGCAAAATATGGAAAAGCATGATAACTGTTTCAGACCCTTCAAAAGATGGGTCCTCAATTTACTGGGCTTGCAAGCACTCTTCCACAGTTCTCTGATGTAGACTGTGAAGGTGATGAAGATGATGATCTATTTTATGATGCCCTGACATGGATTTTGAGGGCCTTGAGCCCCAGGAGTCCCCGGACCTCATCTTGGGATCTCCCAGGTGACCACAAGCATCCTTCCTCTATGTTTACATTTATACAAATATGCTGGACACCCTAGATCTCCCTATGCAGGAGCCCAACCAGGATGTCAATGAAGATGAAAATTATAGGGCGATGAAGGGTCTTTCATCCTCAAAGACCCTGGTCATCCCTATCTATAATGCGTTTAGAAAAATACCATGCAGGTGCTTCAACACCCCACTTCAGTATCAGGGGTTGATAAACAGCTTGAGAGAAAATATAAATTGTCTAAAAATGGTACCGAGTTCCTGTCTGTACACCCTAGCCACAAGAGTATAGTGCAGCAGGCTGCTTGTGAGAAAGCTGGAGTCTCCTTGTCCCCCTCTCCTCCTGACAAGGATTCTAAGAAAATTGACTTTATAGCAAAGAAAATGTATGCCACAGCTTCCCTGCTTCTCAGACTTTCTTCTTACATAGCATTCATAGCCAAATATCAGAAAGCCCTTTGGAAATCTGTCCAGGCTATCACCTGCAACGGATCAGATTCTATGGTGCAGGAGCTAGTGGATACATCAAAACTACCCTGAAGCTATTATGTACCAGTTCCACATGGCAGATGACAACAATGTTGCAGCCTCTAGGGCGATGGCCCATGCCATCTCTCATGGCCCATTGCCCTGAGACACTTCGCCTGGCTTAGAACAACCAGTCTGACCACGGACACTGAGAACAAGGCCATGGATTTTCCTGTGATCAAAGTATGTTGTTTCATTACAGAATCACTGACTACATGAAAAAGTCAATGAATACAAGGCCTCCTGGCAGAGCACTCATCCAAGCCTAAGTCCGCCACCCTCAGATATCCTGTCCCAGGGGTGGTAGGGGCAGAAGTTTGTTCCCAGGCTTTACAATTTCTGTCCCCGATCTGACTTTGGCCAGTACACTGGGGGTCTTTCAGAAGCAGGGGCAGAAGGGGCCAAAGAAGAACCACCTCTACCCAGCCATTTGCCTCTCAGCCTAAGACCTGATGTGAGTTTCCCAGTCTCCTCCTCGCTTCCAGTTGGAGGCAGACTCTCCCACTATCTTCAGCACTGGTCCCTCATCATGTCAGACAAGTGGGTGCTGGAGATAGTGGAGAAGGGTCTGTCATTACAGTTCAAGCAGCTGCCAGACCACAAACATACCCAGGTGTCAAGACCTCTGTCCCCAACACAGTACCACTGCTGGAAATGGAGGTTCAAAACCTTCTGGCTTTACAAGCAGTGGAAAGGGTCCACACCACAAGAAGGGCAAGGACCTCTACTCCAGGTATTTTCTGACACAAAAGAAAACTGGGGAGTGGTGGCTAATCTTATATCTCAGATATTTAAACAAACATCTGAAAAGAAAACAGATACAAAATGGTCACTCTGTCACTGGTCATACAGTCCTTACAGCAGGGAGACTGGCTAGCCTTCCTAGACTTAAAGGACGCCTACTTCCACAAACCCATAAGGAGATCTCACAGGAAGTTTCTCAGGTTCAAACTTCCTTCGGTCACTATCAGTTCACTGCAATGCCCTTCGTCTGTCCTTGGCCCCAAGAGTCTTTACTAAGTGTCTTGTAGTAGTAGCACATCTCAGGAGACTGGGTATGACTCTCTACCCTATCTGGATGACTGGCCTGTAGTAGCAAAGTCTCCTTGCTAGGTCATGGAATCTCTTTCCCTCACAGAATATAGTCTGGGTCTCTGGGTTTCCTGGTAAGTCTAAAGAAATCTCACCCAGAACCCACCCAGCTGTTCACCTTCATAGGGCCCAGCTGGACACTCAGAAGGATATGCTTTCCTCCCACAGGAAAGAATTCAGAGTTTCCTTCGGTGCCAGATTCTTTCACCTGGGACAGCCAAGACCAGCCAGATGTTTCCTCAAACTTCTGGGACATATGACCTCTATGACTGCAGTAGTGCCAAGGGTCAGGTACAGGATGAGACTCCTGCAAGTCTAACTCAGAGCTTGCTGGTCTCAGAGAAGCAATAAATGTTCAAAGTTGATGCCTGTGTTGGAGCAGTTTTTCCAAAACTTGCTGTGGTAAAGGACCCCTGCAAATTTTCAGGCAGGGGTTCTCTTTCAAGCTTCTCTTCCAACAAAGGTGATCACCACACATGCCTCCCTTTTGGGCTGGGGAGCTCATTTGGACAGTGCCTCAGTAAGCGGCAACTGGACTCAAAAAGAATCACAGTTTCACATAAATCTTTTGGAACTCAGAGCAGTCTTACTAGCTCTCACAGCTTTCGCTCCCAGCATAGAAGGGCAGGTGGTTCAAATTTGAATGGACAACACCACTGCAATGTTCTACATAAACAAGCAGGGTGATACCAGATCAGAAATACTCTGTTTGGAAGCTCTGGTCTCTAGCATTCTCCTTGGGAGTCAGCCTCTTGGCTATTCAACTCCCAGGCAAACTCAGTATTCTGGCAGATGCTCTAAGCCACATCAGTCAAGGCCAGAGTGAATGGACACTGAACAAGCAAGTACTAGCCACAGTGTTCAGGTGATGGGGCACACCAGACATGGATCTGCTCGCCCCTCCTCTCAATTTTCAGCCTCAACAGTACTGTTGCAGGCCCCCAGTTCTGGGAACACTTTCTCTGGATGTCCTGATCCTGGATTGGTCAGGGAGGTTCCTATATGCATTTCTTCCCTTTCCCCTGATATTCAGAGTTTTGTTGAAACTCTAGACAGCAGCCTGCATCGATGATCCTAGTGGCTTCGGACTGACCCAGACAAGCCTGATACTCTCTCCTTCTCTCAATGTCCTGCAACAGGCCCATTCGCCTGCCTCCAACTCACTCCCTGCTAACCCTTCCTCAGATGGGAGAGCAGTACCCAGACATACACTCTTCACCTGAAGGCCTGGTTCTTGAGGAGTTAGAGTTTCCAACCTCACAGTACTATGAACAGGTCCTTAAGACACTGAGGATGGCTAAAAAAACAGTCACTAAGAAGACTTATACAGTGAAAAGGAAAAGGTTTTCCCTCTGGTGCAAGAGCGAAAAGTTGACCCTCTATCAGTTCATACCCTCAGCTGCTAGACTACCTGGTACTCCTACAGGTGTCAGACTTGAAACCATCTTCACTCAAGCTACACTTGGTGGAAATGTTGGCCTACCTTTCGGTGGGAAAGAAGAAATCATTTTTTTTGCACATTTTTCAACAGTTTTTCAAAGGCCTCTTACACCTCAAGCCTCCAACCAGGCAGCCCGTTCCTCCTTGGAGCCTGAACCTATGCATAGATGGGCTCATGAATCCACTCTTTGAGCCAATGACCACGGTCCTCATCAAGTTTGTAACTTGGAAGACATTCTTCCTGGTAGCCATTATGTCTGCCAGGAGGATTTCAGAGTTACAAGCCCTGTGCACTGAGCCGAATTACATCATTCCTCACAACGATAAAGGTGAGCTCAGGACAAATAGGTTATGTCTGCTAAAGGTGGTTTCAGAGTTTCGCTTGAATCAGTTCATTTTGCTGCCTGTCTTCTTTACTGAGCCATTCATTCCTGGTGAGCAAAAGTTTCACAGCATGGATGTCAAAAGAGCCATCTTTCACTACCTAAAGCATACTAGACAGTCCAGAGGCTGTTCCACTCAGTTGTTTCTTACCTACGGGGATGTAGGTAGAGGAAGATCGGCTACCAAGAGAACTATTTCTCATTGGTTGGTCTCTTATATTAGACTCTGGTATGAGAAAGCTGGTCAACAACCTCCAGTGGGACTCAGAGCCCACTCCACCAGGGGCACTGCAGCCTCACTTGCAGCAGCAAGGGACATTCCCTTACTGGATGTCTGCAAAGCAGCTACCTGGAAATCTGTGCATACCTTTGTGAAACACTACAGTTTGGATGTGCAGAACAGTTCTGATGCCAATTTGCAGGGCGGTTCTGCAGAGCCTCTTTCCTAAGTGAGGTTCTCTGCATACCTCCCACTTGGTACTGCTTGATAGTCTGCAAAAAAGTTACTGATGCTAAAGGACTCTTGGGGTAAAGAGAAAAAAATACTCACTGCAATAATCTTCTTTCTTTCAAGGGGTCCTTTAGCATCATAAGCTCCCACCCTTCCTCCCCAGTTCACCTGTTGGAGAAGGGCTGTTTATGTCACCTTCTACCAAATTTGGAGTTTCTTACTGATGAGTTTTTAGCTCGTGTTGCTGTTGTTTCTATTTCCATTTTTGTGGACATCTGCATGTTTTTTGAATCCTGTTGATTCTTTTTTGGGGCATTTGCCCTCGTTTTTCCTCAAAAAAATTCTGAAGCCTTCAACAGCTCTCACTCAGCTCCTACCCCTCCTGTCTTTTGATTGGCTTGGCCCTAAGCTCATTTAAATATCTCTTAAAGGCACACCTCCAGGGCAGTTGCACCTAGCCAGCTAAGTGCAAAAAAGTTACTGATGCTAAAGGACCCCTTGGAAGAAAGAAGATCACTGCAGTGAGTATTTTTTTCTTGGTGGCATCCAGTGCTGCCCTTGCAATGTCTGCCAGGCCCACTGCCTCATTACCTGGAACCTTATCAGATATTGCCAGCATAGTGTTCCATAAGGCTTTTTGGTATTGTACTGCATAGGCCATATAGTTGGCCTGTCTCACTAAGAGTGATGCAGCTAGATACCCTTTTTCCCATCCCATCCCATCCAGTTTTCTGAAGTCCTTATCCAGGGCATTAGAAGCCAAGGGAATCCTTGCTTTATCACAAGCTGCTCCCTGGACCATTCCTTCATGATCTGGATGGTTAAAAAGAAATGCAGCAGTGGATCTAACTGATATTTTTTTTTATCTACTTTATGTTTTTTTTCAACTCCTGGCACCAAGGTGGGGGGTTTCAGGATGTGCAGCACTGCTTTTTTTTCAGTGATTTGTGCATGGAGAGCATCAAACATTTTGTAGGTGCTGCCCGGCCCGGTGGCGCTGAGGGTTGAGGCGCTGGATGCCACACCTCACGCCACACTGGCAACCCGGTTTGGGAACAGACTCCAGATGTCGGGTTTGGCAGGAAAGGGAGGAGGATCAAGCATCTGAGGAGAGCTCTCCTCTCTCTGGGGTGGGCATGGGGCTCACGTTGCTCTGCAGCGGCATCTGGCAGCTGTTTGGTGCAATGAAAGTTGCAGTGCACGGAAAGAGGGTTGGAGCATGGCAGATGTTGGCACATAAGTGTGCTGTACATCACTGCACACCGGCTCCAGAGGAACACCAAAAAGGCGTAAAAATAGCAGGGTGGTTGCGGTGGCTGATGGCCGTGCACTGCGCCCCCGGACCAGAGAGGTGCACCCCAGGTTTTGGCTCCAGGTCCCCAAGGGCGGGGGGACACTGTGTGTACACCAAGCCTGTGGAGGAGAGTGTGTCACTGGCCAGACCAGGTCCAGGGGTGCAGATGCTGGTGGCCAGATGACCTGCCATGCTTGCGCTGCAAGGAGGAGAAAATAATGACTTAAAAAAAAGGTTTTATAGGTGCCAAACCCATCATCTCCAAAAAATCAGCTTCCTCTCCATCTTCCTCTGTCTTCTGGATGGGGAGAGTCAGAGTCTCTGCCATTTGTTTCATAAATACGTAGTGCAATGTGTAATCCTCAGGACCCTTGGGTGGGGAACCAAAGTCCTGTTCTAGGGATTACTCAGGTTCTACGGGTTCCCTTTATCTTCCTCCTCCTCTCTTCAGGATTATCAAATAAAATAATGGTTCCTGACTCCTTGAAACTGGGGCAGGAACTGGTGGAACAGTGCAGGAGCAGGGACCACTGCCTGTAGACCCTGCAATACCTATAGGGCTTTAGCAATGTCCTCAGGAGAGGGCATAACAGCTTTGTCTGCTGAGAGATCCTTAGCCTTCTCAGATAGAGGTGCAGCAACATGTTTCTCTTTGTGTTTTTTCTTAGATGGAATCAGTTCACTAGCTGGTTCCACAGGCCTCTTTGATCTACCAGTATCAGATTTTTCTGTAGATTTAGACTCCACTACCTCCTTAGGCTCGTCTTTATCCTTTTGTGAAGAGGAGATGGGCAGACATCCTCTGAAGAAGCAGCACCTGTTGTCATTTCTTCCAGTTTTTTAGCCCTCTTTTAAGCATTTTAGGCAAATTGTTTTACAAATGGCATAGTTGGAAAATATATGTCTAGTCCCTAGGCAAATAATGTACAGGATGTGCCTGTCTGCCTTGGCTATTATCTGACCACAACTGTCACTGTACTTAAAACCAGTGGGTCCTGTCCTTTTATAAGGTTTATCTTTAGGAACCTCTGATATTGGTTTAAATTAAATCGCTAAACCATTATACAAGATCTCAGTTCCTGGAACCGATAAATACAATTTTAAAGTAAAGCGATCGGTCCCAAAAAGTAAAGATGAACCAAGCGCTTATCAGTTCCCTGACTGAAAAGGGAACCGCAGCCAAATAAAATAAAGATAAAGCTTAAAACTCTATATGGATCCTGTGAGGAACTGTCAAGAAATAAAAAATAAATTCTGATGTAAAAACACCTCAGAAACAGCGGTTCCCTGCGGTTTCACAGAACCATTGAGGAACTGAAAAAACTATTAAAACAACCCAAACACTAAACAAAACTAAACTAAATGGGTGACAATTGTAAAAATAAAGTAATAAAATGTCACTTATCGCCAAATGAAGATAATAGAGAGTTGAGGAGAGCCTCTGAGGCATCTTAACTGGCACGTTGAGTAAAGAATCGGAGCACCCAGAGTGCAGCAGTTACTAAGGAAGCAGTTTCAAATTGGTACGGCCAATTAGATTTCCATCATTTGCATAAATTCCATCTCTCTGAGCAGTTCAACACTGAAGGCTGACTGCATTAGTTTAATCATTCTGTGCAATTCCTGGGGTTAGAAATCTTTGGAATTGTTGCAGTTTTGTTGCAGCAAGCTTTTATGTATTTTATGTACTTGAAAACTGGTAACTAGGAGAGGCATACTGAGCCAAGACTCGTATCCAGTTGCTTTTCCAAATTTTGCTCTAATCTTCCTTGTTTCCACAAAATGGTATTAAAGGCTCATAGTTCAAGTGATAGAGGAATCATTAGTGTTTTTTCTAGTTAGATTTTGTGCTCTTTAGACTGATCTTGCAGGCCGTAGTTGTTGTGGTACCGAGGAGAGGGACAGCATGCAGAAGTCGGTCTGTACATAAGAAACATAAAGTTGACAGCAGATAAGGACCGCAAGGCCCATCCAGTCTGCCCATTTCTTTTTCTACCTTATAAATGTGCCATCGGCCTTTGCTCTGTCAATGGCCTATCTAATCATACTCATCTGTATTGCTCCCTTATGTCTATCCCATGCCTGATTGAAGCCCTGCACTGTATTTATATCCACCACTTCCTGAGGTAGGCCGTTCCATGCATCCACCACCCTTTCTGTGAAAAAGAACTTCCTCACATTATCCCTTAATCAGCCTCCCTCTAATCTCATGCTGTGTCCTCTTTTCCTGCTATTTTTCTTGTATTGAAACATGTTAGACGCTTTTACCTTGTTAATGCCCTTAAGGTGTTTGAATGTTTTGACCATATCACCTCTCTCCCTCCTTTGCTCTAGGGTATATATATATTGAGCTCCATTAATCTGTCCTGATATGTTTTCTGATGCAGTCCCTGCACCATTTTGGTTGCCCTTCTCTGGACTGCCTCAATTTGGTTAATGTCCTTGTGAAGGTGTGGCCTCCAGTACTGCATGCAGTACTCCAGATGAGGCCTAACCAGTGTCTTTTAAAGAGGATTATTACCTCCCTCTTCCGACTTGTGATACCCCTACTAATACACCCCAACATCCCCCTAGCCTTACCTACTGCTTTAGTGGTCTGCTTGGATGATTTCAGGTCATCGGTGATGATGATGCCCAAGTCTCTTTCTTCCCTTGTGACTGCCAGCAACTCCCCTCCCAGCCTATAGGTGGCTTCAGGGTTTCTCTTTCCTATGTGCGTGATCTTGCACTTCTTTGCATTAAACCCCAGTTGCCACTCTTCTGACCATTTTGCTAGTTTATCCAGCTATCTTTTCATTCTGCTGACCCCATCTGGATCATCTACTCTGTTGCAGACCTTGGTGTCATCTGCAACAGACAAATCTTACCCTTCAGTCCATCTGCAATGTCACTGATGAAGTTACTGAAGAGGACTAGCCCCAGGACTGATCCCTGAGGTACCCCACTAGTGACTTGCATCTCTTCTGACTGTATACCATTTACCACCACTCTGTTTTCTGCCTGACAAGTTTGCCACCTACTTGACCAACTTCTGACCCACTCCTGAACCTATCCAGCTTATTCATCAATCTTCTATGTGGAACAGTATCGAAAGCTCTGCTGAAGTCAAGGTAGGCGACATTAACTTCCCCTTGGTCCACCACTCTGGTTACCATGTCAAAGAAATCTATTAGATTAGTTTGACAAAACCTTCCTTTTGTAAACCAATGCTGTCTTGGATCCTGTGCCGCTATGGATTCCAGGTGTTGCACTATTCTTTCCTTAAGGAGTGCCTCCATAATCTTGCCCACTACTGAGGTAAGACTGACTGGTCTGCAGTTCCCTGCCTCCTCCCTGCTACCACTCTTGTGGAGTGGGATCACATGAGCCCTTCTCCAGTCTTCTGGGACCTCACCTGTGCACAGAGACTCAGTAAACAGTTCTGATAATGGCTCTGCTAGTTCCACCCTTAGCTCCTTTAGTACCCTGGAATATGTGCCATCAGGTCCCATTGCCTTGTACATCCTGAGCTTATCAAGCTCTTGTAGGACCCTTTCTTTTGTGAAGGGACTAATGCACACCTCCTTCCCCCCGGTGTCCATGGTGCTGAGCTGTGAGCTCTGCCCTACCTTCTCTTCAGTAAATACTGAGCAGAAGTATCTATTTAGGATAGATGCATTTACATGGTCCTCCACCTCGCACGCCCCCTTATCTCCTTTGATCTTAGCAATACCCCCTCTGGACTTTCTCCTTTCACTAATGTATCTATAGAAAGTCTTGTCACCTTCTTTACTGTTTGTGCTAGCATTTCTCAGTTTGGGCCTTTGCCTGCCTTACTGCCTTCCTGCTTCCCTTAGGGAAGTTTGGTATGCCTCCTATCTTCATCCCGCTGCATTCCCTATATTTCCTGAAGACCAGCCTTTTGGCTCTGACCTTTCTGCTACTGTTTTTGGGAACCAAAGTGGTTTCCTTCTTCTTTGCACTTCATTTCTCTCTAACACAATGGGATGTTGCTTCAAATATTGCATATTTAATGCCTGCCCACTTTGCCTGTACCCCCTCACCTGTATTTCTTTTTTGCCAGGGCTAGCTTAATTCTGTTGGCCATCTTATCAAAGTCAGCTCCTCTGAAGTCCCATATTTTTGCCTTGAAATGGGATGATTTAGTTCTAGTGGCCAAATTGAACCATACCATGTGATGGTCACTGGCCCCCAGGTAACCTTCTACCTGGAGATGTGTGATCCTTTCCCTGCTAGTCAATACTAGATCTAGGATAGCCCTGTCTCTTGTGGATTGTTGTACCAGTTGTTTGAGGCCCTCCCTCTGCCGGGAATCCACCATGTGTCTAGTTCTCCATAGTATAGCTATTATCCAGAGAAAAACATGCACTTTAAGGCTGTAATAGGCTAGTGCAGTTCATTTTCTCATCAATTTTGCAGTCTTGGTGATTGATATTTTTGTAGTGCTTACTAACAGCTTCATTTGTTGAGTGTTGTGAGGGTGATCAGACTATCAGGACACAGCCCAGTAATAGCCACCACGTGAGAGATAAGCTGATGCTGAGGACCTGTGAGTATTTAATTTTTTACAGCCAGGTGAGAGTAATAAATATTTTTAGTGTATGCCCATTTTGTCCATTGTTGCTGGTGCATATCAGCAGACAATGAAGAGGAGCAGTTCAGATCACGGAGCTGTTCATGGACCATGCAGAGGTGTGCATGAGTGCAGAGGGTACAGGTAGAGTCACGAGTCTAGTGCCCCTCTCATGGACAGACAACAGCTAAGTGTCAACCCCCATCATCCCAAACACTTCAGAATGGGATTTCTATGTCACCAACATAAAATACAGGAATGCTGTAATATGCCAAATTTGACAGAGTGTAGTGAAGTACGTGGAAAACTGGGTCATGTCTTGGTACCACTGGACAGTGTAGACAGTTGAGAACAATGCATCTTCTTCTGTGGCAGCAACATTAAAGAGATACACAACGTGGTCTTAATAGACCTGCTGGTGAGGGTCAGGGTGGGGATGAGGTACTGGTGTTAAACTGGACAAGAACCCATAGTAACTTATTTCCCCAACCTCTTGCAAAGTTGTATAGCATGACAGCTTCTTCACATCTATCATCTTTGTCAATTTAATAATATAGGAGAGTTCTGCCAGCTAGACATGTTTCACACTCCAGGCCACTATCTCTGTTACATCACTCACAACAATGCAAATCTCCTCCCATATCCCCCACGTCAACTGATACAGAAAAGGATCCTCAGACTCTGTCACTCTTTCTCCCCCCTTTCTAAAACTCTCACACTCTCAATTGTAAAAGTAAACCAGGAACACATGTGCAAAACTGTAGGATCAGAAGCCACCGATTAACATGTATTCCACTAATTACATAGACCTCCCTCTAAAACCATGAAATACTATACCTGCAGGGGAGTCTGTGTCATTAAAAAGCAAAAAGAATACTAATCTGCAGTTACAATAAAAACAAACAGTAACAGTGGAACTGTGGAGCGCCCTTCTGCCAGTCTACAATCACAGAAGTGGGAAATCAAAAGTCTAACCTGGATCCACAGTCAGCTACTTTAGTAATAAAGGCACAAAATGCTTTCAGAATTCCACAGAATCAACCAAGAAGTTCTGAAATGCAATTCTGAAGTGAAATTGCCATTCTGACAATGGAATTCTGTATTCTGCACAACACTAGTATGGACCCAAGAGCACGCAGACTACACAAGTGGTATTGCAGTTGATGAAAGATCATGCCCACACAATGGATTGTATCAGCTGCAACACTTGTGTGCTCTGCATGTTCTTGTCCCAAAAGCATTGGTCCCTCAGAAGCCAGTAGTACAAGTCTCACTCTCAGAGCAGGGAACTCACCAGGTTCTAGAATGCATCCACCGACTAGGGCAATAGCTGTTGGGTCCCCAAGGATGTTACTCTTACAAATAACCCTACTAACACTAAGAACTGTAATACCCAACTTTTTGCTCAAGCGGTCTGGATCTTTACTATCAACATACACAAAGATGTTTGTTTTAGTAAATCCCTATAATGACAGGATTCGCACTCCTGCTAAAATACCATAATAACCTTCTGAATTCCATAATAACTTGATAGTGGATTATTACGACGTTCTCCTCCTCACACTCTCACTTCACTGAAGCATGAAGAAAAGCACAGTGATCAAGATCGTCGTTTCATTCTGCCCCCCAAAACAAAGCCGCACTACCACCCTAACATTTCCGCATTTGGTGAAACATTTTCCATTGATCAGAGCAGCAACCACCTTAATCAGAAAGAAAAACAGGAAGCAAAAGCCGCTCACTAAAGCAGCTGTTCAGGGATATGCTTGCTTGCACAAACACAGCTTATGGTTTTTGTCTCTATCAAAACCTTGCACCAGTTAGTTATAAAAAAATAATGCCTGGGCAAGATTTGTTTCATGAAGATTTTCACACTCTTGGTGTGTGATAACTTCATAAACCCTTCAAGCTTCACTCTTCGGGTTTATGGATTATCATACACTTCAGGTGTGTGGAAAGTCCTCATAATACACACCTGCGCAGGCATTATTCTCTATACAGCTACCTGTTTAACGGTGCATATACACTGAATTTCTACAGGGACACTTGCATGGTTATTTGCTGTAAGTTCACAACTGCCTTTTAGTTACCTAACATTCTATCGGAATTCTCTCTCTCATACTGCTCACTTATTTGCTCGTCCCCAACCCCACATACAAGATGTCACAATCTAGACATAGTGCCTTCCAAATGACTATTGACAGGAACCTTATAATTACTCTTTAGGGCCATATATAACTGATGGGGATGCCAACCTTTCTGCTGAAACTGCCACCTTCAACAGACCTACAACTCTCACCCCCAAGTGTTAAACCAGATCAAGTGGACTTCCTCACTTCCTGGTTTGATGCCCCACCCTGTAAAGCTTTTGTAGCTGTCACCAGTACCAATGTGGATTTGGTGAGATCCTTGGCAGCACCTACAACCTAACAAGCAGAATAACTGCCCCAACAGCTGGATGTGCCAGGGAGAAAAGTATATATAGAGTCAGAAAGTCTCTGCACCATCCGCCATTCCCCATAAAATAAGCAGACAAAACAGACATCAGTCTAATACTTTATTCAGACAGATATCTTTATTGTCTGCTTATTTTATGGGGAATGAGCACACCTCCATAGATTAGGAATTTCCATCCAGGCCTGTAACCATGGGGGGAATAGTAGGTGGTAGATGATATAGAATCATGCCTGTAACGTGTTTCTGCTGGACAGTAATATAAATAATCTTTCTTTTTTCTTCTATGGTTTGTATATGACATCCATACACATCCTGCTCCTATGGGAACTGTATATATATATATATATATATATATATATATATATATATATATATATATATATATTACGTTCGGGTTGTGTTATGTATATCTTTCTTGTACATGTGACTTGGAATGTAAACACTCTGCTCCTATCAGTATTGTAAAGATGTTGTTCCTTTTGTATTATGTATATTTATATGTAACTGTACAATTTTCCCTGCCAACAGCAGGTCCACCTTGTAAATGAGCTTGCTCAATGGTGATCGCCGGGATAAATAAAGATTTGATTGATTGATTGAGTGGATGGTGCAGGGACTTTCTGATTCTATATCATCTACAACCTACTATTCCTCCCATGGTTACCCGCTAAAAGCTCTATCCACCATGACTGGAGAAACTCTAATCCCCACTTCTGCAGACAATCCTCAGACTGACACATTACGTTTAACAACTGCTTCAAACACTGGAGGACCCAACTAGTATATCGAGAATAATGCAGAGGCAGCTGTGTGTTATGAAGTTTCTTTTACACTCCTGAGGTGTTGACTGGCTGAAGCCTGGAATGTTTTGGCCTCAAACTCTCTTAGAAAGTCTATTAATGGCTGGCCCGCCGGTGCAGTGATAGTGCTACTGCTTGCAATGCCAGTAACCTGGGATTGGGAGCGATCTCAGGCTACTTGAGGGACAGCTGTAGGGGAGGATCAAGCACCCAAGGGGCTGCCTCCTCCCTTGGGGAAGGTGGGCTGCAAGTTCTGCTGCATTACCACCACCTGGGTGACCACAGGTGGAAGTGAAGATGTAATTCAGGATCTGGAGTGGCGGCACATCTCAACATGCACCACCTCCTTGGATCCCCTTGAGTGCCAATGTCCTTGGGAGGACCGAAGCAGGCAAACCCTGCACCAGTCACTGGGAATGGGACCCAGCTGCCCCAGACTGCTTAACCAGGCTCCTTTGGGGGCGGCTGACTACCTGACTCACACTTAGGGACTGTAGAGGAGATGATCCGGGATCCCCTCCCTCCCTGGGGGGGCAATCTGAGGCAGGATGGGGGTGGGTGCACCATTTCCCGAGGAGTTACCTGGTGCAGAGCTAGAGGGGCATACAGCATAGGGGTCCCTGATGAGTGGTGACTGTTGGGGGAGAAGGCGGCATAAGGAGCAACTTAAAAAAAAAAAAGTCTATTAACCATTTAATAACTGGACTTAAACCAGTGCAAGGGGTGAGAGGCAAATTTAGAATTTTGGAGCGAAGACATCAATTTGCATGAAAAATTCAATAATAAGGCATTATGCTACTGCAAACCATTTTTCCTCAGTTAATTTAAAACTGGTGGCTCTGGAACATGTGAGTGTGATGCCAAGAGGAAGAGACATGATCAAAAACCTACATAAAGAGGCTCATTGGATCTGCACAGTCAGTACTACTGTATGTTCACTCAGGCCCTCCTACCAGGGTTTGTCTTTCTGTACTTTTTTTTAACTCTGTTATCTAAAACTGAACTCTGCTCTCTTGACACAGTGGTATTTCACACTTCTAGCTCAGACACTGTTATGCTTTAATAAGTTGATAAGGAAAGGAACATTGTTTAACCAGGAGTAGCACACTAAGCTGAAGCTTGTTTCCAGATGCAACCTGGGAGCACAAGGAAGTTAAGTGACTTGCTCAGGATCACACAGAATGCACCAGGGCGGATGTGGGATTCAGACCTAGGTCTTCAGATCTGCAGCTCATAGCCTTAACCCACTTCATAATACTGCTTCCAGAGTATGTTTTTGTTTCTTGCATATTTTCTTGCAGTTTGATTATCTCATCAGCACTGTCTCCACTTTTATTTGAGCTGAATCTATCTTCTGTCTGTCCCTAGGGTCATTATGGTAGTTCTTGGTATTGTACCTTTTCTTCGCATGACCACTTTCAATACGGTATCTAAGCGCTTCCACATGACCAAGTTTGTACTAAGCATTTTATCTACCCTCCAGCTGAACTCACCCACAAAGCCACTGCTTGCATACCTGTTCCTTTGACTGCTGCCTTAAGCCTATATGGCTACAAGTGAAGGTGCATACTAGGGGGGTGTGAATACCGTAGCCTGAATATTCAGGCCCAAAATATTCAAATATTTGGTATTCATATTCACGTATTCAGGGGATATAATTAAAACTAAAAAGAAAAATAAACAGCCCCTCACCCACCTTCCCAGCCCAAATCCTTAAATTCAAGCCCCCCATCCCCCCAACCTCTGTTAGGAAACACAATCTCACCTTCCCCCCAGCACCCACAATTTAATATTTTAGCTAGGAAAAACTCCGCCAGTGGGTGAATGCACATTCCTTCCCATGTCCAGCCCCCTTCTAAATGGTCATTTGCACTTAAAGAAAACCAATCCTGCTATGCTACAGAATTCCACTCTAGGTGGAAGTCTGCATCCATCACCCCTATTTTCAAAAGTGGGGACCATACACCACCAATAACTACCACCCTATCTCCATTCTCCCTCCTCTGTCCAAGGCCCTAGAGTGGATTGTCGCTGATCAGCTCACGGACCACCTCAACAAACACAACCTACTCTGCAAACAGCAGCATGGCTTTTGGAAAGGGCACAGTACTACTACTGCCCTTCTGGAGCTTACTACCTATGCCCACTCCACTTTGGACAGAGGCCATATCACTGGTGCCATCTTCATAGATCTCACTTAGGCGCTTGACACCATCAACCACTCCCTCTTACTGACCTCACTCCAACATTGGTTTCGCCAGGATGCCCTTGGCTGGTTCTCTGATTACCTCTCCACTGTTGCCAGCAGGTCAAAATTGGTAACACCTTATCCAATAGGCTGCCTGTCCTCTGATGTTCCACGGGTCCATCCTAGGACCACTACTTTTTAGCCTCTTCCTTAACTCCTCCCCAAGTCCTTCCCTGGCAACCTTCTACTATATGCGGATGATGCTGTCCTATATTCCCCAACTCGGACCACTTTGAACTCCACCATTCCTGCAGTCCTCCTTTAGTGACACTGAAAATTGGTTCTCCACTTAGTGCCTTATTCTCAACTATAAGAAGACCAAAGTTATGCTATTCTCTCATCCTATGAACTCCCGGAAAGAGCAGTGCCTCCATTTACTAACTGCCAATCTGACCTTTAGAGCAGGTGGACTCCTTTAAATACCTAGGCATCACTCTAGACCCAGCCTTAATTTCCACCAACATATCCATCTCCTGTCCACTGCCCTCAATGTTAGGTTATTATATAGTTTCAAACATTGCCTTACAGCGGATGTCCTTAGGCTCACTGTCTCCACCTCGGTCTTCTCCCTACTCGACTATGGCCTACTGATCATAGTCGGCAAACACCTTGGGCCCTTTATAGACTCTGTCTCCCAACAAAGCTTACCACCTCATACTGGGATGCATCATCTCACCCATACTTGCTCTCTATAATGCTACCAACTGGCTAAATCTCCACAATAGAATCAGGTTCCACACTTGCCTCATGGCCAGAAAGATTGACCTCGCCTCTCCATCCAGGCTCACCTCCTTAGTCCACCTGGCTCCAATGCTTCATACACATAGCTCTGACAAGCTGCTCCTCTCAGTTCCCCACTGCCAAACCTTCCAGTTCCAAAGGTCCTTCCACTACAGGACCCCTTCTTGGATGAACAACCTACCACCTCACTTGTGAATGAAAACAGAATTGGCCCTTCAAAACCCTACCTTAGGGCCCACCTAAGTCCTTAAATACCTAGACTGCCACTGATCCTTGCCCTGCCCCTTTCTCCCCAACTAGGCCTCTGGCCTGCTTACCCCCATTGACCCTACTTGAGTTGATGACTCGTTATACTTCTCACTATAAATGTATTTAAAGCCTTGTACAAATTAATCCTAGTAACTGCCCGTTAGCCTTCGCTGTTCTCTGTAAATATGCTGGGCTGTGTACCTTGTTGAATTACTAATGTCTGTTATGTTTAATTTTCTGTGACATGAAACCTTTGTAAAGGAGTCTTTGACTCAAAGGTATATCTGAATACTCATTAAAATAAATAAAAATAATCACCCCAGCTAGTGACACCTCAAACCCTTCCCCACACCCAATCCTTTAATGCATGTTACTCTATATCAAGAAATCAACCAGCACAAATCCACTCACCATCCTCCACTGTTCAGGCGCCTGCTACAGAATGAAAATGCTCCTGCTCACTCTGTATAGGAAATGATCAGCTGGTACTTTCACTACACAGATTGAGGAAGCACAGGAGTGTTTTATTCTGTAGCATAGTAGGTGATCGGCCGCGCGCCTAGGGTACTAATCACCTTCTTGATATAAAGTAAGGTGCATTCAAGGACTGGGTTTGGGGGGTCAGAGGGTGCTGTCAGCTGCGAGAATTAGTTTTTAAGTGCAAAGGAGCTCTTAGATGCCAGCCAGCTATGGAGGCAGTGTGGTTGTGCCGGTCACTCACCATGGAGTTTTTCCTAGTTAAATTATTAAATTATGGGTGCTAGGGGTGGAGATGGAGGGGATTGGGTTACTAACAGAGGGTGGAAGGATGGGGACTTACATTTAAGGGTTTTGGCTGGGAGGGAGGGAGGCTGTTTTTTCTTTTCTTTTTTAATAGTATTTCCTAATTAGGTAGAATGAATAATGCTACTATTTGTCATTCGGATCCAAAAACAAATATGCATTATTTGTGGTATTTGAGAAATACTATTCATTATTTGCACACCTAGTGAATTCTCTGTAAAATTTCTGTTGGCTCATTTTGATAAACGTTATTGGTCAATGCGAAGAGGATAATTTAAACAGTGCTTTAGAAATATACTGTGTGACTGCCTTGTGTGGGTTTTTTTACAGTTTTATGAAATGGGGCCTGGTTAATCCTGCTTCCTAAAAAATCAAAATCTGGTCACATGGAGACAACTTAAAACCCAGCTAGAGGCATGTTAACGGGAAACAAAGCCCTACAGGCCATCAAAAGGTCATCATGAAAATCAAACGCAGTCATGTAACCAGTCTCTCTCTCTTATCACTCAACTTGGGGTTGGTTAATAGAGGGCTCTCAAAGGGGTAAGTCTGAGCCTGAGTATTGTCCTCTAGAGGGGCCCATTGCTTGCTTGAACACAGGATGTTTATGGTACAGAGTATTCTTGACTTGCCAGAAGCAGGAAAATTCTGCCATGAATATTCATGGACCGTCTCTCCCCCGAAACTCTATTTGAGAGGGAGGCAAATGAGCAAGGTGCAAGTGCCCATGAGGGAAGATAATGGCTAGAGGGAGTCCAGCCTCTAGCTGTAACCCATGCAGAGGCCTGTGGGCCCAGGGATGGTGGCAGGGTCCCTGGGTCCAGGAGGAACTGGTCCCTATCCAGGTCTCCGGAGTTTCATTGGCAGGCACCAGAAGGATGGGTCTCCTAAGAGGGCCTTGAGGACCCCAGTGAGAACAAGGACCAGATAGCACACAAGGGAGCATAGAGGTACACTCTTCAAGGGTTGTCACCAGGATCCTTACAGATCTACTCCCACCAGAAGCAGTCTAGCAGAGCTCAAGAGTTAAATATAGCAACGTCTGTATGGACATGTGTAAGTACACCTTGCAGTGAAACTATAATATTAGGCCTAGGCAATGCAACAAAGTATCCTCCCAGCAAGTAGACAAATGAAAGGGTCATGGGGTCTGGCAAAGAGTATAGGTAGGCAAGTCCCCTGTGAGGGGCCAGGCAAGGAGCCTGTATCTTGGGCTATTTGGGTTATAAGTACACTGTTGGAGGAGGGCAGGTATGACCAGACCAACTATCAATCTAGCAGTACTGCCATAATGCTGACATGCTGTTCACTTTAAAGCTGTCCTTCAAAGGTATAATAAGATGCTTACAGGCGTGATTTGGCCCAGTGTTAGTGCCTGCCCTACCTGGAAGCATCTCACACCCAAATGTTCTTGAAGTGCCAGGGTCCAGGGACCCCAGAGAGAGGTTAGGATGTGTATAAAGTATAAATTCACCTAAACTAGATCCAATGATAACTGTGAATATGTATGCCTTTATGCATGGGTAGACCTGGAAACATTACTGTGGGAAGTATTTCTACTGGGGTGTCTTGGAATGGTGGGGATGGAATCAGAGCCCCAGTCAGCAGTGCAGGGTACAGTGAGATGCAGCTATTACTATGCTAAGTAAGGAAGGTACAAAGGAGTAATTGAACTGGAAGTGCCCATTGAACTGGGATATACTATGGTATCCCTAAACTCAGTATCCTGAATCTCAGGATACCAACCCCACTGGCCCAAAATCCATAATCCTGAATCAATCAGATGCCTGAAAATACAATTTCAGGCATCTGATTCAAAAACAGAAAATGCATTTTGGGGGGCTTTGCACCCCTGAACCCCCCACACCCCCTGTAACTAAAATAATTAACTCCAAGGGGGAGCGGACCTCGGAGTTACAAAAAATTAGTTATGGGGGTTTAAACTTTTAAAATGTTGCAGGACGCAGTGCGGGATAGTATCCTCACCTCCCAGAGCATGCTGGCTGAGCTGCCAGTGGTTTAGTCCTCAACACCATGGAGCAGCTCAGCCAGCCTCCCGATTCCTCCAGTATTTGGATCCGATCAACCGGGGTAAGGTAGCAAGCCGTTGCATCCGCTACCTTACCCCTGTAAATGACCATCGGGTTTTCTACTGTCAGGATACTCACTATCTGGATACTGAACCTGTCAGGCAATACTGCCCAGGCAGGTCAGTGTCAGGATAGTGAGTCTCAGCAAACCATAAGGGTATCTTGAACTGGATAACATCTTTAGATGTAAAATAAATCCACCCAGCTTGATCCTTGCTCTACATTTGATCTCTGTTTGTGTGTGATCTCTCATTTATTGGTTCCCCAGGCTGAGGTGGTAGCAGTGTTTGGTGCAGATACAGGTTCTAAGACATAGGGCAGGTACTCCTCTGACAAGACAACTACCCCATGCCTCTAGACACAGGAGGGTGTTTGGCCTGTACAGCCACATGACAAACCACATATAAGCAGCCTGCCCCAACCTTAAGAACAAAATCCACTCCAAGAAAACAAGAGAAATGGAAATTAATCTGAAATGCAACCAAACTTTAAATGGTGCAAACCCACACATCAAAAACTACAACTGAAAATGTATACACTGTCCCCACCTAAAAACAAAGACCCCAGCCTAAGGAACAAAGAAAAAATAATTAACTAAGCTGAAGCACCTCAAATGTCTGTAACAGTACTCAAACCAGCAATGACAGAAAATAAACAAAACATGGCTCGGTGCCATGGAGGTCTGAGGTACTGGACGCCTTACCTCCTGCCACACCTGCAACTCAGGTTTAAGAACAAGCTTGGGTCATTGAGGGCTGGCCAGGCAGAGAAGGATGATTGAGTGTCCTAATGAATGCTTTCCTCTGGGGAGGGAGGGCAGCCAGCTCCACTGCTATACTGCCACCTGAGTGGCCACTGGTCAGGGTGCAGCTGGAGAGGCTCTGGAGGGGTAGGATGCCAGCTGTGATGCAGCCACATTTTGTGCATGAGCTTGCACACACTGCACATTGGTGTCTCACAGGGAGAAAAAGTGGTGGTTTATCCCAAGTCCTGCAGGATGATGGCTCAGCTCCCCACAGGCCCCACCTTGATGACAAGGCCCTTCTTTGTATTTGGGTCCACTTTGCGGTACTGTGCTGAGTGACTGCCCCGCTGCCCCTGCCACAGTAGCTAAGCCATGGGGAAGAAGTTAAGCTATGCCCTCAGGAAGCTGGGTGACGGGCCAGGAGGGGTCATGCAGAAGGGGAGGAGGACCAGCAGCTGGAGAATAAAGAGGATTAACTGAAAAAAAATGCCCACAAAAATCAAGCATTTTAAACCACCCTAACAAACACAGAAATTCCACAAAAACACAAAGACATAATAATAATAATACTAATAATAATGATAATAATAATAGCTTTATTTATTGAGCACCTTTCACATTATCAAGGCGCTTCACACAATCACAAACAAATCATTAAAACATAATTAAAATCACAGCAGATCAGGGAATGCCTTAATCCACAAAAACATTTTCAGTGCCTACTTAAAGCTCCCCACAGTCCTGCACTCCCGAAGCTGACGGGGCTGAGAATTTCAGAGGGTTGGGGCAGCAAACGTAAAAGTGCGAGCCGCAGATGAATTCAAACTAACCCTCAGAATCTCCAGTAACCCCTCGTCAGCCGAACGGAGCTGTCGCACAGGGACATAAGGAGTCAGAAGCTCTTTCAAGTAGTCAGGACCAAGTCCGTGTAGGGCTTTGTAGGTTAACAAACCTACCTTAAAGGTGATCCACCACTGACTCGGCAGTCAGTGCAGACCACACAGCACTGGGGTAATATGAGATCTCCTGGATGCCCCAGTCAGTAAACAAACATAGACCCAATAGTACTAATATCAAAAACAATTCTACATATACAATACCTGTGCTCCAAATGCTGCAAAAGCCACAAAATCCTAAACTTACACATCTTCTCTCCAAACCAGCTTGAAACAAAATGATGTCATCAGCCAGAGACTACACTCACCATGAAGCAGCATAACATCCCCAGCCAAAGCCATATTCAGACGAGGGCTACAGCACACTCTTTCTGTAAAAGGGCTAAAGCTCTCAAATGGACACCAGCCTGAAAGTACCCTTCAAAACACTTTGATTCATTTATCACTTAAAATATTTCGTAAGTTGATGAACCCTTTCCAGAGTTGGGAATTATGCCATGTTAATCATCCCCAGTGGTTGAATGCCCAAGGCATATCCACCAGGAGGTAATGTTAACGTAGTAATCCCCGCCTGTAATATCTTATTCTCAGTTAATGTAGACTTATTATAAATGAGGCTAAATGAGTATTACTTTGCACTGGTATTTAAAAATCTGCTTGGGGGACAGCCTTTAATGGTATTTCTCCACCATACCATGCCACACTGGGACATACAACACTGCACAAATCTATGAGCTACTCATTGTAGATGTGGTCCTGTCTCTTTGAATCTAATGGCAGCACACAAGCGCTACTGATTGTAGCCACAATTCTGTCTCTACATGTAAGTAGGTAAGACAGCTAGCGGGCCATTTGCATGCCCATTATGGGCTCATCTTCATGCTTCCACAGTGGCAGAGTGTGCCAGACCAAGTCCCCCCGCCCCAGCCCCTATCCTCTGTTCAACAAAAAGAATGGTTTCCCTGATAGTCTAGCGGTCCCTCCCCACCCCAATCCCACAGAAGCAACACAAAAAGACATCCAGGGTGGTCCAGTGGTCCTCTCTTGCCCCGATCCCCACTCAAGTAAAATAAAAATATCTCTGTGGAGCAGTGGTCCTCCCTAGCCCTGATCCCCACACAAGTAAAGAAGAGAAATCCCTGGTGGACCAGTGGTCCCTCCGTAGCCCCAATCCCCACAAAATTAAAACACAAAAGAAATCCCTGATGATCTAGCAGTGCCTCTCCAGCCCCGATCCTCTGTCTGCACACCAAACAGGACACCCTGATATTCTAGCATTTCCCTCTCCTGAACCCTGGCCTGCCTGTATCAGACAAAAAATTGTCCCTGGTGGTGTAGTGGACCCTTCACCCCCCTCCCTGGCAGGTAGTGCTCCACCATCCCGTTCTCCCATCCCTACCTAGAGAGTCTGCAACCGGCACAACCCTCCACTCACCACTATGATCATTATTGTTTAACATCCTGGTCTCTAATATGCAGACTACCTGTACTAACAGCGTCTGGATAAATAAATATGCAGACGACTGTAAAATAGGGTGCGTAGTAAATGATACATAATCAGTTGCACAACTGCAAGCAAATCTGGATATATTAGCCAACTGGGCAGTTGAAAATAAAATGACCTTCAATGAGTCCAAATGTAAGTTCATGCATTTAGGTAACAAGAACACCAGGGCAAGTTATACATTGAACAATATACAACTCCAGGTGACATCAGAAGAAAAAATCTTGGTGTTGTAATCTCTGATAACCTTAAATTTGAAATACACACTAAAAAGATTGTTAAAAAGTGTTACAGAATTCTGGGATGCATCCTAAAACATGCTACAAGTAGGAAATCTGAGGTTATTATTCCACTTTACTCAAGTTTTATAAGACCTCATTTGGAGTACTGCACCCCATTCTGTGCATCCACCTCAACTGGTGGTAAGGTCATGGTTGAAAAAGTTCAGTAAAAAGTTACTAAGAAATTCAAAAACATAACTAACATGAACTTTGAAGACAGGGTTAGAAATCTTGGCTTATATTCTATGGAATACATAGCACTTAGGGGAGACTTCATTTTGATCTATAAAGCCTTCCAAGATGCTTCAACATTAGAAACAATTTGGGAAAAACACTTAACTAACAATATCACCAGATCACATAATTTTAAATTGAAAGGTTCAGTAAATAAAACAACTAAGAGGTGTAACTTCTTTATAGAGAAAGTACCTTCTATCTGGAATTCCCTACCACATAACATCATCGCATGTGATAATGTTCAGCAATTTAAATAAAAACTCGATCAATATATGGGGGATAAGAAGTACTCTTTCCACCGTTAGAGTCTTGAATGGTGGCATGTTCATTATGGACCTTGGCTTTCAGAACTTGTATCAAACTATGAAACTATGGCCAGCCACAGACTGAGATCTCCTGGTATGCGTATCTGTACAATACAGTATGCGTGCCAGAGAGATTTCAGTCTGCAACATGCTCATGGTGTGTGAGCGGAGGGCTGTGCCGGTTGCCAACTCTCAATGTTAGGATAGGATAGGGAGCAGGGTTGTGGAGCACTACCTGCTGGGGTGGGGGTCCACTACACCACCAGGGACAGTGTTTTGTTTAATACGGGCAGGTCAGAGTTCAGGAGGGGACAGCTAGATTATCAGGGTGTCATGTTTTGTGTTCTGATAGGGATTGGGGCCTGGGAGGGATCGCTGGTCCACCAGGGATTTCTCTTCTTTACTTGTGCAGGGATCAGGGCTAGGGAGGGACCGGTGGTCTACCAGGGATGTTTTATTTACTTGTGTGGGGATCAGAGCTAGGGAGGATGACTGGATCACCAGGGATGTCTTTGTGTTACTTTGTGGGAATCAGGGCTAGAGAGGGACCACTAGACTACCAGGGGCACTGTTACATTTGTTGCAAAAGGATCAGGGCAAGAGAGGACCTCAGGACTACCAGGGTACCCAGCCCTTGATGTTGTGTGGACGCCCCTTCTGCACACTGTTAATGGCTGGGTTTCATAAATGTTAAACTGTACATTTAGTGCTTCTGAAGATTTTTAGTATTGTGCTGCACTGTGTATGCTTGAGGGATCCCTCATTTGCATATGTGCAGAGTGATATTGTGCACCACAGAGCTGTTGGGGTGCAGCACGCATTGGTGATCTTCGAATACGGCCACCCCTCTGACAGCCGGTGCTACTCTGGGTTAGCGCAGTACACACCCGGTTTATGCCACGCTAACCATTTGAAAATGGGGCCTATGGTCTTTTATTTGTCTTCAAAAGTAAAATGGAAGCATATTTCAATGAACGTTCCTAATTTTTATCTTTTAAATTCTTTCTTTTCTTTATTTTACATCAAATGTTTAAATGCCATTTTATAAGTGCAGTAACATACTTTAGGGTATGCTAATTATGGTGATATACTAGCACTTCTCAGGTGCATTTAATCACACACCTAAGATGTGCATTTATATCACCATAATGCACACCCTTTCATGTCTTATTGCTTAACAATGTCATACCTCAGGTGGGTTGAAGCATGACACCACAGGTTGAGTGCATTCAATAATCAAGAAGTAAAGTTATTTTACAACAACACAAACCCTTGGAGTGCCTTATTGCTAACTCTAACAAGGTACAGACCTAGAATTTTGTACAAATTTACACTGAGAAGAAGCTGAAATCACCAGTGTTAAAACCACTTGATGGTGCCCAAACTGGCCACTTCAAGGCCAAATTTTAGGTCATGGGCCAACAGTAAGTTCACTTACTTACCATAACTGTAGATCTTCAAGAGAATCTTCTCCACTGAACCACACCTATGAAACCGAACCACCCAGAAACATTTGCCAGCTGGGGCCACCCATGTAAACAACTTTCAGTACTGCCTATATAACAAGGGTGGCCCCATCATTCTTCAGGTCCCTGATGGAGACAAGCTTGGAGGATGTATCAAACCGGCAGGGACAGTGAAAACTAGAACCACAACCAGGCACATAGGAGATGGTATGGAACTGGATAATGCAGCTCTAAGAGGGCAGAAGAAAAGTATTGAGTATACAACAGCAGGCAGGACTTCCCAGTAAACACCACCTAAAGGAGAGAAGGGGGAAGGTGGGAGTGTGAGTTGGGGCTCAAAGGAGATTATCTTGAAGAACTATTGTTATTGTAAGTAAATGAACTATCTTCTTTGAGGACATTGCCTTCACTGAGCCACACCTATGGAACAATTCCCAACTAGTTAAAGGCAGCGAGGGGAGACAGGAAGAATTAATCTGACCCTAAAACAGAGAGTTTTGTAAAATGGCAAGGCCAATGCAGGCAAATCTACAAAAGACAATTTCCAGATTATAATGTTTACTGAATGTATGAAGTGTTTACAGTGGCTGCAAAAGAGATTTCAGTAGTGGACACATTCTAAAAACAAGCCACAGATGTAGCAATGCCATGAGTGGAGTGGCCATAGACAGGACAAAGTGTTATGAGGATTTTCTACAATCCTTGGTATGATCCAGGTAGAAACATAATGTCCTATGAACATCTAGGGAATGCAACAACCATTCCACTCTACTACAGGAGAAAGGAACACACACACACGGGAAGTTGAATAGTCTGATTCAAAATGAAGTCAGTGACAACCTTCAGGTGAAAATGAGGATTGGCCCTTAGAGCAACCCAATCCTTGTGAAAAAAATAGGATTAGTAGGCTCCACAAGCATAGTTTTCAGTTTGGATACTTTTCATGCCAAAGTAATAGTCACTAGGAGCAGTGTCTGTCAAGAGAGGAGGCACATCTCACAGGTAGCAAATGGTTCAAACTGAGGTGCCATAAGGGTCTTCAGAACCATGTTAAGGTTTCACATCAGAAACATTAGAACTGGTTTATGGACCGGGAGAAAAATATACTGGAGACCTTTCAGGAACTTGTGGGAAACCTGAACTGGGGCAAAGAACAGTTGCATACTTACTGTAACAGTAGATTAATTAATCAATCAATCAGTCATCTTCATTTTATCAGGCAAAACACCATTGAGACATGCTCATTTGCAAGGTGGACCTGAATGAGTCAGAAATGGTTCACAAAATCGAATTTTTACAGGCAAGAATATGACAGACAGAATAGTTCAGCGCAAGTAAGAATGAATAAAAACAAAGCAAGCTACAAGGAAGACAATACAGCATAACCACAGGTTCTTCTATAGGAGATAATCACAGATGACTGACAGTAAATACAAGAGATACACTATACAAACAAGTCATGACATGATATTATACAATGGCAAGGAAATTTGTCAATCCCTGATTGGTCAGTGTGTGCCTTGGACAGTGATGTTATTGAACAACAACATCACTGTATTAAGTCCAGACACACACATAACCAGGTGACACACCATGAAATGATCCACTTCTCCCACAAGTTACAGCAGCTCCAGTCAGCCCTGCTTTAAAGATGATTTACGCCAGGCAGCCCCGCCTCCTCCCCAAACATCACCCCAAACATTGCTTTCCCCGGCAACTGCAGCAGTCACACAAAATACAGCACTGCATAAAACAAAAGTAATTTGCTTTCATGCCCCTTCTTTACTGTTCTTTAACTTCTTACAATCGAGCAGTTTCACTGAACCACGAAGACCGTAACTGCCGGTCACGTGGTTCACTTAAATGCCCATAACGTGTCATCCAGAACAGAAGCAGAGTCAAAACAATACAGAATACTGTACTCACAAGAACACAAAAATCTGATTTCTTTTTTGTCCCACAAAATAGAGTACTGGGATGAATTTATCCAGCCCTTCAGTGTTCATGGCTCAGATGGCACACTCATGCTTGATCCTTAGCGGTCGGTCTTTCTTCGACATACAGGAATTTAAAAACCCATAAAATAAATCATCAGGTGACCCAGTGAAGCTATATGGCCACAAACAAGTGAGGGGGGGCATGCACACAAACTAACACCCAGAATGGCAGATAAAAACAGAGGGGGCAGCATGAAGCACCAGCACCACCTACCAGACTACTTTATCTTACCATTACAATATATACCTGCCAACACAAAATAAACAAATAATTAAATAGAAATCTCATGAAAAAATGTTTTTTATACACTTTTATATATATCTTTTTTTAAAACAGCCATTGTATAATAGCAATAAGGCACGCCAGGGTGTGTGTTATTTAAGCAATAAGGCATGACAGGGTGTGTGTTATCGTGTAATAACGTCACTCCTGGGGTGGGTCGAAGCACGAGGTGAAGCCGAGTGCTTCCACCACCCCAGGAGTGATGTTATTACATGATAACACACTCCTGGAGTGCCTTATTGCTATTATACAATGGCTCATTTTAAAATAAAATTATAAAGTAAAAATTATGACATTTTTATTCTTTCTGTGTGCCTGTGTGTGTGTGTGTGGATGGCATATACTAAAAGTCAGTGAAAATGTAGTCCACTAGGTGGTGCTGATGTTTACTTCCGCCTCTTGAGTGTTTCTGTGTATCTGCTAGGTTAATTTGCGTCATTCTTTCCTCCGTTTCTCACGCAGACACACACAGACAATTATTATTTGTATTAATTTATTTTGTGGTGGATTTTGTTATTCTGAGCCATGGAGCTTGAGTTGATCGGGCAGTTCAGGAGCCGAGCAGGAGCTCATCGCCAAGTGCAGGTAGCGCAGATGTGTGAGGAGGAGAAAGCAGATTGAAGGTACAGGTTCGTTTTATGTTTCAAGTATTTCGTTTTACTTTTTTCCCCACTTTGTTTTGCTGGTGAACGGTTCTATGTGCCGTGACTGACAGTGCTAGGGTGAGCATAGTAACGTCATGCGCACGTGCTACAACAACCGTCGCCGAGCTTCTGTTAAACAGAAAAAAAAAGGTTTTCCATTTCTCTGGCAGTTGTTTTTGTGGGAGCTGGTAAAGAAAATGTGGAGTGAGGGGAAAATTAACTGTGAGCCAGCAGATGGGGATTGTAATGATGGGTTCCATGTCCGCTTGCAACTCGCTGTGCAGTCAGAGCAGTGTGAGGTTGACAGTGTTTGTGTGGGGAAGGAAGGATTTCTTTCTATGTTCTGTGGTCATCTGTGTGCCTGGCCTTTTTCCAGTGATGTTGTTGTTCAATATCATCACTGTCCCAGGCACGCAGTGACCAATCAGGAAACGAGAAATTTTCCTGCCATTGTATCATGTGTAATAACATCACTCCTGGGGTGGTGGAAGCACTCGGCTTCGCGTCATGCTTCAACCACCCCAGGAGTGATGTTATTACACAATAACACACACCCTGCAATGCTTTATTGCTTAAATACATATCAGGTACTACAGTATAGAGGATACTATATACCCAGTATGGTATATAGGGGTTGGGTAAGGTGAAGGTAGAGGTGGAAGGGGTCTAGAGAGTCTAGGGGTGTAAGGGGCAGGGACAATTAAAGAGGAGGGCACAGGAGGCTAAGGGAGACAGAGAGGTCACAAGGATGGATACAGGGTGGACACAGGGTTAGGGGGGGAGAGATGGGTAGGAGAAGCACTAGGGTACCAGGCTAGGTAAGGTGAGTATGGTTCACAGGAGGAATTTAATTATAACATTCACAGGTTTCGCTGATCTTGCAATGAAACAGTGCCTTAAAGAGGACATGCTTACCAATACTACAAGCTTTAAAGTCTTTTTGCAGTTATTCCATAACACGGGAAGGGCATAACTATGGCTGCTGCACTAAAGCATGTACCGACCTTAGACAATCAAAGAAATCAGGGAACGTTTCTCAGTTCATAGCAGCTAACAGAGGAAACAGACAGAGAGTCAGAGATATATCGGGCAGTTTGCTGATTATAGCCCTGTAGGTCCATAAAACTGCATTTCTCCATTGTCTCAAGCTGAGGAGGACCAACCAACCATGGCATAGAGTGTGCAGTGATGGGTGTGGAATGGTGCTCCTGTAATAAATCTAACGCCTGATGATAAAGGATGTCTAGTTTGGACAGGGCAATGCTAGGTCCTTGCCCATAGATGAAGTCGGCATAGTCCAAAAGGGGCACGTAGGTGGTTTGGACTAACCTAACCATTGCTTCTTGTGTAAGCACATTTTTGATCCTGAAGAAGAGGCCAAGCCTCCATTTCAGCCTCTTTGCAAGCTTCTCCACATGGTCCACAAAAGAAAGTTTGTTGTCAAATCCACAGGCCCAGGTACTTGAATTTTGTCATGAATTCAAGAGACTCCCCTAGCAGGGTGGAGACTTGAGGGGCCTTTACAGAGTTATATTTGGGGTCCACAAGAGGAGGTGAAAATAAAATTGCCTTGGTTTTTTGGCATTAAGTAATAATTTTAGATACAGAAGATTTTTCTGCAAGGTGTTGAAGTCTTCTCTGCAAGTCCACGCTAGCTCGTTCAGTCTTTCAAGGTACAGACTGTGTCATCGGCAAAGAGATGTACCCAGCTGATTTGATCCCTGTGTCGATGTTATTTATGTACTGTAGATTGCAAACAACAATGGGACTAGAATGGACCCTTGTGGGACTCCCCTTAGCAGGGGTTTTAGAGGTGAAGGTCCCCACCAGCCTTGACACTCTGGTGACAGTCAGTGAAATAACATGTAAACCAAGTCACAGCTGAGCGGTCAAGCCCATGATTCCTGAGAACAAAAAGAAGCAGCACATGATCAACTGCGTCGAATGCTTTGCTCATGTCTAAGAACAGGGTGCAGACATGTTTTTTCACATCCAAAGACATTAGCCAATCATTGGAGACTTTAGCCAACGCTGACGTAGTGCTATGCTGGGATCTAAACCCTGACTGCACTGGATTTAGGAGGTTGTTACACTCAAGGAAACTCCTAAGCTGCGCATTGACAACTTTTTCAAGTAGCTTGATAAAGTAGGAGTAGGGAAATAGGCAATAATTGTTTAAGTCACGCCTGATCTCGAGACTTGAACAATGGTATTACATGAGCTATTTTCCAGATCACAGGAAGCGCACCCTGTGACAAAGACAAATTGAATAAGTGCGTACAGTAAGAGAAGGAGACAGAACATAGTAGCCAAGTTTTAGATAGTAAGGCTCAATCAGGTCTGCGCCTGCACTCTTCCTTGTATCCAAGGCTAAGATCAAGTCTTCCACAGCTTTTTCTGACACTGGGTCAAATGAGAAAACTACATTGTGTTGAGGTGTCGCTGAAGACGAGGACGCTGTGTCATGATTGTGCAACTGTTCATGGAGAGCATTGGCTGAGAAAGTATCGAACGCCAACCCTGCAGTGGAGAAGTGATAGTTAAGAAGGTAGAGTATCTGTTGCTTATCAGTGTAGATGACCCCATCAGAGCATATTTTAGGCAGGAGTCAGCTGGCAGGGCTGTGCCCTCCATGTCCTTAAGTGTTCTCCAGAACTTGGAGGAACATTTGAGGAAGTGTCAAACTCGCTACGAAAATATTTAGCCTTTTCAGTCCTGGTTAGTTTGGTAACAATGTTTCTAGCTGTTCTGAAGGCTGCCCAGTCATCTGGAAGTTTAGTTTTTCTGCCTTTTCCATAGAGCATCATTATTATGTAGAGCGGTTTTCAGATCTTCCAGAGAATCTCTTCCATTAGGCCCCACCTTTGGAACTACAGCCGCCAGCCACTACAACCTCACAGAAATGTTTGCTATCCAGGGATCACCCATGATGACATCCCACATCTGCATTTATATAAATGTGGGTGGTTCCATCACTTCTCAGTTCCTTGCTGGAGATTAGCCATGGAGGACATACCATGGAGAACCAGGGTATAAGTCCAGCATTAGGCATACAAGGAGGAGGCATGGAGCTGGATACAGGATGCATGGATTAGGTTCAGGTACAATATCCAATGTAACCCTCACTGAAGAAGAAGGGGATGGAGGAAGGATGGCATGGCCTAATGGAGAAAATTTCCTTGAAGATCTACTGTTACAGTAAGTGCGTAACTATTCTATCTTCTTTGAGGATATCTCCTTCATTAGGCCACACCTTTGGAATGATTCCCAAGCAGTCCCAAATAATCACTGGGAGGAGGTTGCAGTCTGACATATATACATATATTGAGGTCAGCAGGCCTTGCAGTACAGCAAGTCCGAAACCAGCATGCCTATGAGAGACTATGACCAGACTGTAATGTTTAGTGAAGATGTGGACAGTGCTCCATGTGGCTGCAACACTGTCAGCAGAAGAAACGTTTAAGCAAGCAACAGAGGTGGCCATCCCCTGGTGGAGAGAACATGAACCACACCAGGAGTGTCCCTTGCCATACGTCCTATAACAGAACATAATACAATGTGCAAGCCATCTGGACAGGCATTAATTGGATACAGAAGTGCCCTCTTTCCTAGGAGCAAATTAAACGAAAACCTGAGAAGACTTTCTGCAGTCCTTGGTGCAATTTACATAGTATCTGAATATTCTATGTACCTCTAAAGTATGGAGCAAAGCCTCTCCTGATTGGCATGCTCAGGGTAGAAAACAGGAAGGTGTATCATTTGATTCAGTGTAACTTAATACCACCTCAGCAGAAACTTAGGATTTGCATGCAAATAAATTCTGACTTTGTGGAAAATCAAAGAGGCTCACACATTAGAGCCTGAAGCTTAGAAATCAGATGAACCTAATAGATTTCTTTGACTGGGTGACCAAAGTAGTAGACCAGGGAGGGGCTGTGGATATGGCCTACCTAGACTTTAGCAAGGCATTTGACACAGTCTCACACAGAAGATTAATATACAAGTTAGCTAGCCTTGGAGTGGGTCCCAAGGTGGTAGCCTGGATAAAAAACTGGCTGGACAACAGGACACAAAGGGTAATAGTAAACAGAGTCCATAGTGAAGAAAGGAGGGTAACTAGCGGGGTACTGCAGGGTTCGGTACTGGGACTGGTCCTCTTTAATGTCTTTATAAGTGACATTGGAGAGCACCTGGATAGAAAGGTATGGCTCTTTGCAGATGACACAAGACTTGCAACAGGGTCAATACACAAGGTGGGGTGAAAAGAATAAAAGGGACTTGCAAGGTTGGAGGAATGGTCAAATATGTGGCATCTCAGATTCAATGCAAAGAAGTGCAAAGTAATGCATCTGGGAAACAAAACCAGAGTTAATAACAACACAGATCAAAAGAGACCTAGGAGTAATTATTATATCAGATGACCTAAAGGTGGGCAAGCAATGTGAGAAGGCAGTACGGAGGGCTGTGGGGATATTGGGATGCATAGGGAAAGGCATCAACAGTAGAAAACAGGAAGTTGTTATCCCTCTGTACGCCTGTTAGTGAGACCCCATCTGGAGTATTGCGTGCAATTCTGGAGACCCCATCTCCGAAGACATAGACAGAGTGGAGACTGTTCAGAGGAGGGCAGCTAAATGGTGCAGGGTCTGCACCAGAAGAACATACGAGGACAGACTAAAGCAGCTTAATATGTATTCCCTGAGGGAAGGAGGAGGGGGGACATGATAGAAACTTTCAAGTATCTCAAGGGAATTAACAAAGTACAAGAGGGTATTATCTTTCAGAAGAAGAAATGTGCAAGAACAAGGGGGCACAATTTGAAGATGGGGGGACAGCTCAGAGGTAATGTTAGGAAGTATTTTTTCACAGAGAGGGTTGTGGATGCATGGAACAGCCTTCCTGAGGAGGTTGTGGAGTCAGGAACAGTGGGAGAATTCAAGAATGCATGGAACAGGCATAAGGCAATTCTAGTGGGGGGTAGGAGGAAGTAAGCTGTTGATTAACTAGACTCTGCAGCTTATCCATCAGGTAGGGAAATGGGCAGACTGGGCGGGCCAAGCGGTCCTTATCTGGCATCAAATTCTATGTTTCTATGTAATCCTTTAAGCAGAAGTGATTGTAACTAAAAATAATATTTTCCACAATAGGAAACAAGCCACAACTTGCAGCATGTTAAAAAGGAGCCAACATCACCTTCTCAAGCTCAAAATTCAAGTCCCAAGGTGGGACTGGATCACGACTAGGAGGTTTCATGTGAAGAATACCTCTTACAAGTATAAGACACCTCTAATTCAGCAACTGTGTGATCATTAGTAGGGGGGTATAGAAAGCTAATTTAGCAGACAAATGCACCTTAAGTGGGGAACACTGTAGGCCAGAGTCTGGTAGGGACAGCAAGTATTCCAACACAGCATTTACTTAACATGTAAATGAGTCCAACTTTCTGGAAGCAGCCCACAAAGTGAACTGCTTCCATTTCAAGCAAAATGGATGTCTGGTAGAAGGTTTCCTAGTCACAATCAGAACATCAGCAACTTTAGGGGATACCCCAAAACATGTTATGTCTTCAGGAGCCATGCAAGCAGATGTAGGGATTTCAAGTCTGGATATACCAGGGATCCTTTGTCCTGTGACAACAGATCTCAACACAGAGGCAGGGAGACAGGAGGCTCCACTGCCCTCTATTGTAGAAGTGGAAACCATATCTGGCGAGTCCATGATGGAGTAATAAGGATGAGAGTGGCACTCTCCATCTGCATTTTGAGCAGCACCCTTTCTATTAATGGAATTGGGGTAATGCGTATAGGCATTTCACTTTCCAAGACAGAGACAATACATCTGACCAGAAAACTCCAGGCTCTGGAGCAAGCAAACAGAAATGTGACAGTTGTGCATTGTGTGGGAACACAAAAAGGTTCAATTCTGGATAACTCCATCTTGCCAAGTGGTTGTCTACCACAGAGGTCAGCAGTTCCCATTCATGAATATTGTACTGTGACTTGCTTAGCTAGTACGCCAAGATGTTTTGGAGACCTGGGAGATGCACAGCTGACAACTGTAGACCGTGAGACAGAACCCAGTACCATACTCTCTTTGCTTCCATCCACCATAGCAATAGCTGTGAAACAGAGCGTGATGAGAACCATTTGGTCTCTCTTGTCTGTCACCTTATTGCACTGGACCCTGAGTGGCCATTGAGGGATTGTCATGTATGTGTATGTGTGCCACTAGCACAGACACAACAACCGACAGCTGTGACACCCAGGAGAGTAATGTTCTCACAGAGACATAATGACTCCAGTATACCCGCTGCACTTGGGCAATCAGATTTTCTGTTCTGTCCTGCAGCAGGAGAGCACATCCTTCTATGTCCAAGTCTGCCCCTATGCACTGCAGTCTTTGGCAGAAGTACACACAGATTTTGGCACATTTAGCGTGACCCCCCAAGTCCTTGAACAACTTCTTTGCCCAAGACAAGGTATACAGGAGAGTTTCCTTGGAGCTGGCCTTCAGCAGCCAGTCGTCCATATGGAGAACACATACAGGTCTTCCCTGTGAAGGGCTGCTGCCACTACTACCAAGCATTTGGTAAAGACCCGGCATGCAGAAGATAAGCCAAAGGGCAATACTCTGAACTGGTAATGTTTCTCCTCTAGCACAAAGCAGAGGTATTACCTGTGGGATTTTCTGATCCTGACATTAAGGTACAGTATGCATCCTTCATGTCTAGAGAACAAAGCCAAAAGGAAAAGATACCTGAGATCCAACACAGGACTCAGATCTCATGTCCATTTTGGGACTAGGAAGTATCTGGAATAGAACCCGTTGTTTCGCTGTCATGGAGCAGTGTTAGTGGCTCAGCAGGTTGCATACTCACCTCTGAGGCCAGAAGATCAGAAGGCTGTGGGTTCTATCCCCACACCAGGCACTTGGGTTAAGTCCCAGTATTGACACTGTGGTGTAGCATGAGTGGGGTACTGCACTCCAGAAGTGCTGTCTTTTGGATGAGATGTTAAACCGAGGTCTCATCTGCCTGTTCTAGTGGTAGTTCAGGTGGATGTTAAAGATCCCATGGCACTTCTTGAAAATTTGAATTTTTTATTGAGACATCAAAATCAAATCATAATACAAAACCTGTCAATATCACAGTCAAAGAAATATATGGCTTGAAAGAAAGAATAATAAATCAAATAAGTATTAATTTCATCCCCCCCTTCCTTATTCATGTTTCCAAAAATACATAAACAATACATATTTAAAATGGAAAGAAAAAACAGGTAAACATAAAGTAAATCGAAGTAAATATTGATATTATAACCCTGCCCCTCACCTTCTCCACTACTGAAGAGTAAAGGGGGGGGATTGTTTTATTATAACTTCCTCAAACAAAATTCCAAACATGTAAAATGCACATGAAAACCATTTACCTTCAAGACTTGGAAAGGCCAAGTTGCAAAATATAAAAGGTATGTCAATCATACCCACACCCCAGTCCCCCGTTCTTTAATTGGGAGATCAGATCATAACTGTAACACCAAGCCATATGTCAATCCTCGTGCACCTCTTAATAACATAGAACACTGGTAATCTTTAAACTTAATAGGTGTGCAGCAACTCCCCCACCACCACCACCACTACTGTAAGTAGTAAAAGAAAGTACTCAAACAAAATCAAAGTATTATTTCAGATATACTCCAGTCTCCCTCCTTACCTATTATGAGAGAGTAGGGGTTCCCCATAACACAAAGTGCTTTTATTCTTACCTATCCCTGTTTCCTAAAGTTTCAGGAGAAGGACAGGCATATTTATACTCACTAACTCTGTTTTCAAGGCAAAACAGGATACTCCATTCTCATAAACAGCCTTCTATACTTGTTATTGAATCCAAGTCATACTGTCCCACCATTTGCCATATACCTGCATGGAAAAAGCAAGTTGTTCTTTAGTTCTCAATTTCATAATAACAGTCTCAATCATAGAGAACAATTGTTCTTCTGATATCAAAGCTTGTTGTATAGATAGTCGACTTCTTACATTCTAAATATAAAATTTTAAACAGACTAAAACCAACCACATAGTTTTTTTATTTATTTATTTCGTTTTTGTTGACTGGGTAAGTGCACTGGACAAATTCTGCCTATTTTCAGGCATGACCCAGGGGAAGGGGGATACAGATGAATGCCAACTGACCTTGAACCAGATTAAGCTGTTTGTGGTATTTTTAGTGTATTTAGGTATTGTTTGTCTATCATGTTTTGTCCATTGATGTGGTAATATGCCAAAAACAGGATATCAGAATGTCATTCAAAAATGTCAATTCTGGCCATTTTGTTGTATCAGTGCCCAAAACTGGATGATATACAGGCATTCAAAAATAAGTGATTCATGATTTCTACTGTCATTACACATGTGGAGCTGGGGCAATAACATTCATCTAAATTACCCCAATGTTCAATCTCTCATGGGTGGTTAGCCACAGGACATCCCACATACAAGAGGAATGGGGGATACTAACATTCTGCCTATGGTGGATATTACTTGATTTGGTCATGTCCCCAAATTCGGTATGTCCATAAAAAAATGTGTCATTATGTATTTATATAGTTCATGTCTTGTCATAGAAAAAATTTGATATCTTGTGAGCAACCATAGCTTTACTTTACTAAAGCATACCTGAAAGTAAGACAGTATACCACTTTTAGGTCTCTATTTCAGAATCTGACTGTTCAGAGGCCATACCTGCATAATAGATTCTAAACTGTCCCGAATCCATAAAGTCTCCTTACATATTAAAAGAGGGCATTTGTTTGAGGTTACAAACATGCAGAAAAAAAAGGGTATGGGGTTCACCATTTTCAGGCCTCCTTGAGCTTTGTCTAAATACAGAATACCACATTTAATGAGGTTTAACCTACTCCCCCATAAACATTTAAAAAGACAATTATATACAGAGGTTTCAAGTTATTTCGGTAATGAAAAGACACAGCTATGGTGTAGAAACAATGTTGGAACAAATGTTTTGGCCATATATACTTGTTTTAGTATTGACATCCTCCATCTGTTCCACTGTGTGACTCTGGACGAGCGATCCTAAGCATTTGCCAATTCAGGAGTGCCAAGTCCCCTTACCAAACAAAATACCTAACATTTTACATGGTTCGTCTGAAACTGGTATATCTATTATAGTAGTGCCACCTTTGTAGAATCACTAACGGTATACATTTACTCTTAGCATAATTAATCCCAGAACCACTCAGACTTTAAAATTCTTTCAAATTTAATTCACATGAGAATATGAGGCCAAATCTGCCAGCAATATGCACACATCTCAAGTATGCTATAGTTATAATCTCTGTGTCCAGCGCTAGAAGGGACAACCAGTTACCTTGGAAACAATTTATTTTCTATAATAAAGGATCCAACGTAAAGAGGTAAAACAGAGGACTGAGGGGGCACCCCTGACATACATCCCGACTGTGCCTGCATTCTTTTCCCATCCACCCATTACCATAGGGGATGACTAATGCTTTTCTGATAACATTCAATAACACAGTTAATAAATTCCTTAGGTATTCCACAGGCTGCCATGCATTCCCATAAATATTCATGGGAGACCCTATCAAAGGCTTTGGCCTGGTCAATACTGAATAAAAAGCCAGTTAATTCTCCCTCCTGTCCCCGATCTACTTTTTCCCTCAGTAATATCAAGTTATCAGATATTGTCCTACCTGGGATTGTGCATGACTGAGAAGGATGAATGATTTCTCCTGCTGCCAATGCCAATCTATTACTAAGTAATTTGGTAAAGATTTTAAAATCAGAGTTCAAAAGAGTAATTGGTCTCCAATTAGTCAATACACTTTTCTCCCCTGACTTATGCATTAAAACCATAGACCCTTATACATGCTTGATGGGATACCATTAGTCTGGAGCATACTGTTAAATGAAAGTACCATTTTGTCCAGTAATTTGTCAGCTATATGTTTATATAGTTCATACGGAAGCCCATCCTACCCTGGAGCTGAACCCACTTTCAAATTATTTATGACCCCTAATAATTCTTGTTTTGTGATAGGTTGAATTAGGAATTACTTAGAGTGTGATGATAGTTGAGGAAGCCTACATGCTGCCAACCACCCAACTCTATCCTGTGGAGGTAATCTGGGTTCCTGAAACATACTTTCAATGTAGTTATCTATTGCTGATAACATTTCTGATTTCTGTGTTAAGGTTGTCCCATCTGGGAGTGTTATTTGGGTAATTATTTTTTTCTGTTGTGCTGCTGACAGAATTCTAGTGGGTTAACATACGTCTGTTTCCCTTGAGTACCAAATCTCTGCTCAGTTTCTAAGGATTTCAATCTATTGTATTGTAAATTTGCCATTTTGGTTTTAATGTTTGTAATCTGTGCTGAACAATTTTCCTTATCTGCACCTTGGGGGGACAGTAGAGTATATAGTTGATTCTTAAGTGATTTCTATTGATCTCTCTTAAGTTTTCCATTTAATTTCCCCATTTTTATTAAAATAGACCTGTATGTGTATTTTCATATCCTCCCACCACTCCTGGGGGGAGTTGTATAAAAACCTGACAGGTTTACGTGCCACTAAAGTATTCTCAAACCCCTGCTTAATTAAAGGGTTTTCTAGAAGTCCTACATTCATCCTCCAATAGCTCAGTCCCCTATACATCTTTCAAAATTTGCTACTGTCATGCATAGCATGATCCGAGGAAGCTACTAGGAGAATCTTAGTTGCTTTTATTTCTAAGATTTTTGAAATAAACCAATAATCTATGCGCTAGCCAATTGTCTGAGAAAAGTAAGTTTTTTGCCATTGTCCCGGAGATTCAAAAGCATCCATTAACCCTGTTTGATCCACAAGATTATTTAAAAGGTAGCATCGCAAAACATTTTAGATGTTTTAGCCACTGTCTCTCAGAAATCTGCTACAATTAAAATCCCCAACAAAGCATACCGAGATGTAAATAAAATGGTTGAAGACTCTGGAATAGTTCAATTCTAGTAGCCCTCGTTTGAGGGGCATATATATTAATTAAACAGAATTCCATTTTATATAATGTGATGTCTATCAGCAAGGCCCTCACTGGGATGATGTCCACCATGTGTACTACTTTGGCTGTGAGATTATTCAAGCATATTCCCACCCGCACCACATGTCTTCCCCTGTTGACCAGTGAACCCCCCCCCCAACCAGGCTGAACTGGCTTCCTGCATCTCCCTGACTGAATGCAGTCTGGTGTCCTGAAAGAAAAGCACATCAAATGCATTAGCTTTGAACTGTGCAAAGGTTGACAATCTTTTCCTTTCAGATTTAATGCTGTTTGTGTTCAAGGATGCTACCACAAGCTCATATAGGGTCATCTCATATTACCTAATTATGAGCATCATTTTGTTTTTCACATGCCCTGATATCCATTCATCTCCTCCTAGTTTTCTGATCAGGTTCCATAGTATTCAGATCTAAATCTGAACCCACATCCTGCTGGGAAGAGTGGATTGGGCAGAGTCTGATTCTGTCTCCATGTCCATCTCACCCATCTGCAGCGTTGTGTATTTGTTTTAGTACAAGGGTCACATGAGACTTTACTGTACGTGACCTCCTACCCGTCCACCTTTTGCTTTACTGTTTGAAAAGGTTCCTCTGCAGGGATGGGGGTGCATATCAACTGTACTTGTGGCTCTTGCCTCCGGTTGATGTATCTGGTTTTGTGGCTCGGGTATGTCCACAGTTTTGCAGTGGGCCTGGATCATCCATAATAGGCTGAACCACAGGCACTGTGGTCTCTGGCATAGAAGGTGTAACAGCAATCTCTGAGTAGATTGTACAGGAGGAGATGTAATTCTTGTGACTTTTGTTGCTTTATTTACATAAAAGTCCTGTATGCCATAGTCAGCATTCTCTGTATTGTGGGCCATCCATGGGCATTCGATAAAAGAGTGACAGTCTCTGTGTGTGTGTGTGTGTACCACGCACGCGCGTGTGTGTGTGTGTGTGTGTGTGTGTGTATCTTCTTTGTGAATTTTCTCTCTGCACTTACAGTATTGAAATAAAGGCTCTTTTGACTTCGGTGGCACACAGGGATGACAAAATAAACTGTTAAATAAAGTAAGACAGCAAACAGCAATGGCTAGTTGATGGCATTTCCTTCAGCAGGTCCGATGATGATGATCAACAGTGGAAGAGAACTGAGGAATGATGGGGCCACCGTTCATATAGATGCAGATGTGGGATATCATTGTGGATGGCTCCTGCTAGCAAAGTTCCGTGTGGTCCTAGTGCCTATAGTTCCAAAGATGTGACCTAATGCAGGAGATTTCCTCAAAGATCATCTGACTAACCATCCATGACAGCACGACAAGCTGAAACAACAGTCAAACATTGCATTACAGAGGAGTACTTGAGGTCTGATTCCAGCAGGGATAAGAGGTCATCCAGACCATGTCTCCCTAGACTCATAAAAGAGTCCAGGCTATGGAAGGCACACCAAGTTGTGAAACATTTCCATTTCTGGGAGTAGATATGCCTAGTGGACAACTTACAAGCCACTAGGAGAATGTAAAGAAATGCAAGGTAGATCCCAAAGCAGAAGACTACTATATCCTCAAGAGCCAGATGTAAAGATGCAGGTATACTAGACAGCCCTACTCCTTTAATGAAAGACTGGCTTGAAGAGGAAGCAGGATAGGTGGTTCTACTGCCAACTACTGTAGCAGTGGAAACTAGATTTGTCTGGACCAAAACAGAATCACTAGAAACAGTGTGGCTGGTTCTGCCTCAAGCTTGACCAGAATCCTCTGGATGAAAGGAAATGGAATAAATGCATAAAGGAACCTCCCTTTCAAGAAGCGGGACAATTCTTCTTACCAAAAAACTCCAGGCCCCAGTGTGAGTGAGCAACATGCTGCAGTTTATGCATTGTGTGGGGACAAATAAAGGTCCAAGCTCCAGGCAACCCCATCTGTTGAAGAGATCACTGATGATGGAGTCCAAAAGGACCCACTAGTGGGACACAACCCGGGGCCAGATGAAATGGTCCACTAGGATGTTGAGGGAGCCTGGCAGAAACATGATCATGAGAAATGTGTCAAGTTCCATGCCCAATGACAGGCCCTCTTTGCTTTCCTGTAGAGAGGATAGGAATGAAAACCTCCTTGTTTGTAGATGCTGTACATCACTGAAACACTATCCATCTGACTAGTGTAAATGGCTGCAACTTGTTTTGAACATACTAAGGGACCTCACTGTAAATGAGCCTGTGGTGCAAGTTCAATATACTGTATATATCCCTGTTCATTATCATGAATAAAACTACTTAAGCACTACTATTTTACTACCTGCATCAACAGTGGTTGACCCTGAAAAAGGACAGTGAAGGCCTGTAGGCCATGTAGATCTGCCCTCATCTCCACAGTATCAATGTGGAGAAAGTGACTGAGAGAGGGCCAAAGATCTCATGTCCTGAAGATCCCTAGATGAGCACCCCAACTGGATCCATGGGCAAGCCATTATCAGGACCATTAGGGATGTGGGTAGAGAAAAGGAGATACCGTGTCAAAGTTGCAGCAGTTCTACCACCAGAGGAGGGCATGACAAAGAGATGTAACCAGAATGAGGATCTCCAGGTCGAAGTGTTGAGTCCATTAGATGTGGGGGAACCACTGAAGAATCTCCATGTGCAGACATGTCAATGGGAATATAATGATGGCCACAGCCATTACCCCAATCAGTCTGAGAGACATCCTGCCAAGACATAAGAGCTGAAGAACACCAACTCTGCCTGGGCAATAAGAGCAGCGCATGGTCCTCAGAAGGAAGGCCTGACTGGCAACATGTCTGGGACAGTACAGATGTACTGAAGGCACTGACAGGGGTCAAAACTGATTCTGGTTCATTTACAAGCGTGCCCAACTGACTGAACAACTGGTGAGTCCAAAATAATATGTGAAGGAATGTGTCCCAGAATAGAATCTTTCAATAGCAATTGTCCAGATATGGAATACATACAGACGTTTCCTCCACAGTACCTCAGTCACTACTACCAAGCATCTGATGAAGTCACACCATGCCAATGACGAGCAAAGGGCAAGACATGAAACTGGTAATGAGACCACTTGGAGATGAAGCATAGGTACTGTCGATGACTGAAGTATCTTGATATGGAGGCAAGCATCCTTAATATGCAGGTTGCACATCCAATCCCTCTGCAGGAGGAGAGGGATCATGGATTGAAGCGATACCATACAAAACTTTTTGTATTCAATGTACAGGTTCAATCTGCTGAGGTGTTGGACTACTGGGTTTGCCTCTTGTTTTTCTCCCTCTTCCCCTGCTCTTTTTCTTTCCCTTCTCCACTTAAGAAATGTTCTACTCATGTACTGAAAAACTGTGCAATTTTTTAACTAAGCTGCTGATAATGTACTAGTAGCAGTTGTTTGACTGACTGACCAGCTGTTACTACTAGCACATCATCGTTAATTCATTCATTGTGAATGAATCAGTGACGATGGCTGGTCATCACTGCTGCAGTGGATGTTTTTCTTTTTCTACAGGTGTCCACTGCCCAAATCCTTGGGTGATGAGGGAAAGAGGGGTGCTGGTTGTTAATGGGTGGAGGGATGAGCACGTACTATACACAAATTATTTAAATAAGGCCAAGGTATGAGGTAGAAAATTGAGAATCCTATTCAGAATTGGGACTAGGGACTTTTTTTTAAATTATAAAACAAGAAAAGCAACTTCACTGGCAATTGAGGGAGGAGGGAGGTGAGTGCTACGAGGGTGAGGCAGTGGGGTAATGCATGTTTTTGAACTGGTAGCATGGGAGTGGGTGGATTTATGCTGTACTAGAATTTTTTAATTAATGGAAAATTCTTTTAAAAAAAGAACTTCACCCTGCTAGAAGTACAGTAGTACCACATTTCTGACTTCACCTCAACTACACTGGTGAAGTAAAATATTGCAAAAGTCCTAGCCTGAGGACACAGTTTCCAGAGGTTGCAAAATGCAGAAGAGGCCAGAAAAGGAAAAGAGAAAGCAGTCATCTGGGAAACTTTATCTTTGCTCTGATGGGAATTCTTCTCATTACCAGAAGAGGAGGATTTCAAAGATATCTCCTTTGACTTCATCCGTGGCGGTGATTTCTCGGCCATCACCAGCCTCCCTGGCCATTGGAGAGATATCATAATTGTTAAATCATTAGAGCAGGTAGGCAAAACCAGCACGGAAGCTGGTGTTGAATGTTGGGCAGTCTCTAGTTTCTGCAGAAAGGTTTCTAGAGCCTTTCAACACCACCACCTTGTGGCCTGGTTGATGCCCTGACAAATGGCATAGGTTTCCACATTGTGTGAGAGACCCAGGCAGCAGGCACGAAGTGTAAAACCTAAAACTCTCTATGCAATGTAGGAAGCAGCAGCAAAGGCAAAAAAAAAATGTTGGCTGCATTGCCAGGAGGATCAGCAGCAATTAGAAGGAGGTAATACTGCCCTTGTACAAGTCAACAGTAGCCTGCACATGTAGTACAGTGTATAGTACAGGTGCCCATACCTTAAAAAGGACATAAACCTGCTGGAGATGGTCCAAAGGAGGGCAACTAAGAAGATCATGGGCCAGCAGGGTAGGATATATGACAAGAGGTTGGAGGCCCTGAACATATGCTCCTTGGAAGAGAGGACGGGGGGGACAAGACTGAGATCTTCTAGTATTTGAAAGGAATAAATAGGGTAGACAAGGAGCTCTTCAAGCTTAGTGTGAACCGTAACATGAAGGGACACAGTCTGAAGTTGGAGGAGGGGAGGTTTAAGAAAGAGGCTATGAGGTATTTCTTCACACAGAGGGTGGTGGCAGGTTGGAATGGGCCTCCTGAGGAGGTTATTTTGTTGAAAATGGTAGACAGTTTCAAGAGAGGGTGGGATAGAGTTAAGGGGAAATAAGGGTCAAGAGAGGGATGGATGGAGGGGAAGGGCAGAATAGGAAGGGAAACAAAGTTAGTAGCTGATGCTGAGGACCCTGCAGTATGAGCAGACTCAACAAAACCAATGGCCTTATTCTGGTGGTTTCACTGTATGTTCGTAAAAACATTGTCTTTATAATGACAGATGAAGAATAAAGACTCTCTGTTTTAGATGGTGGCATACAATTTACAATTGAAACAAAACAAATAAATAAAACCTGCAAAGCAACAGCAAGTTTCAGTGTTGCTTCTCAGATGATCTGATGAGTAGTTGACAGCAGGAGAGAACTGAAGAATGGTGAGGCTACCCATGTTATATAGGCGGTGGCAACAGACATCAACATGGAAGGGTCCCAGCCAGCAAAATTTCCGTGTGCTCCTAATGTCGATGGCTTACAGTTCTACAGGTGTGGCTCAATGGAGAGAGATGTCCTCGAGGAATATCATTGTGTTTCTTGGTAACTATAAATTAGATGCATGTCCTGTGTGTTTTGTTCAGTAATGTGCTGAAATATACTAAAAACCAAAAAAACAGCACTACATTAAATAATCCCATTAAGTGTTGTGAGATTGTAAAAGTTTAAGAGTAGATATGCACTTCATTATGTACTATCATAAACGTGTCTGTGATTATAATTTACTAAAGAATACATTTTTGTAATATTCAGTTTTCTCTCCAGAGTTTATAGCACGTGTTGGTAGCAAGCCTGCCCATGAAGTCTATAAAAAAGCATTTGACTGTCCAACCAATCTCCTATAGTGCCTTTTGGTGGTATCATAGTACTTACCATGAAAACAAACTTTGATGTCATAAATAACAATTGTGAGGTCAGCTGGGGACAGACGGGTGTTTTTAAGCTGTGGCATCATGTTTCATTGAACATGCAAGAGCATCAGGTGGCCAGGGGTAGCTCAGGTAATCTAAAAGGTACTGATTATAAAAGAACATAAATAAAATAAAAAGATACAGCAATAATATGAAATTCTGGGACATACATATCTCATGGATATGTATTTAAGTGTTTCTGGCACACCTTTGAAATGGGGATTTAAAATTTGGCAAAAAGGCCAACAGTGTCTGTTTAAGACCTCAAAGATCAGGTAATTTCTAGCTTAGATGCCTAAACTATTTAAAGTGTGTCTCAGTATTTTCTATATGGTTTTGCAAGGTTGTTGGTTTCTAGGACAATCTGGTGTCTCAAACATCAGCTTTATATGAAGACCATATTGCAAATTTCCGAGTCTATGGTCATATATAGGATGAAGTTTCCCTAGGGTGCAATACTAGGCAGGATATTGTCTCTCTCCCCACACACCCACCCTCCTCTTGTTTGCTCTACAGATTAAAGCAGTGGCTCAACAGATCTAGAAGAAAATCTAAAGATTGCATTGTATGTCAAAAAGTTGACATTTTGCTGTTTCCATCTCATCCTGAAACCTCTCTAAAAAAGACTTTGGAGGGCCTAGAGCTCTATGGTTAACTTTTTAGCTACAAATTGAGTTTGCAAGAAATGGATCCTTTGGCCTTCCGTCATCAAGTCTCTCATGAAATGCAGACCCAGGTACTTAACAGTTGGCATAGTGCAGAGGTAGGAGCCATGCTGCCTAAAAATCTCGAGGACCTTTTAAATTAAACTATTGTCAGGTAAAATCTGTATTGGGTAACTCCTCTACCAATACTAGTTTTGTTTCAGTATTGAAACTGAGGATGTTAGCCCTACATCAGTTTTATATTACTCTCAAAATACTATACTAATGACGACAAACACATTTCATACAGAAAATACGCTATCTCAGTTTATCTCAGCTAGGCAGAGACCAAGGATAAAATTAAAATATTGATGCTTTCTAAGGCAGTGGAATGCATTGGCTTACTGTATATGTAACATGATTGATACTTGGGGCGGATATTCAGACTGTGCCAGGCAGTGGCGCAGAAGCCTGGGCCCTTGGCTGACTGGGCCACGCTGGGGCCAGGACCAGGTGATATTCAACAGTGATGTGCCATGACACAGCACCATTGAATATGGCACAGAGAGCTCACATACTGCGCATGGCGCAGTGACACAGTGCCAGCGCAAGACACAGAAAGGGAGCACGGGGATGCGCAAGTGCAGTTGCGCTAGGCGCATCACCCACGATATTCAGCCGGGGGCATGCAAATGAGGCCATAAAATATGCAAGATGCAAATGAGGCTATTTGCATGTCATTATGGCCCCATTTACATGTGATTCCCTGCTGCCCAGTGACTTGCGCCTGGCACCCTGCCATGTTGCTGCCATCGGGAGTGACACCCTGGTGGGCTATTGCAGCCCCCACTCCCGTATGCCCAATCGTGGGCATCTGTACACAGTGCAGTAATACCTGGTGGTCTAGCGGTCCCCCCCCATATGCCCGATTGCGGGCTGTTGTAAATGTATGCAATATACCTGGTGGTCTAGCAGTAACCCCCCATATGCCTGATCGTGGGCTGTTGTGTAAATAAAGATTTACCTGGTGGTCCAGTGGTACCCCCTCCCCACCCAGCCACAGAGCGTCCTGCAGCCACCCAGCACCCTCCCTCCCATCATCGGCAGCTGGCAACATGCCACCCACATACCAGCCATCCCGCAAATGACAGCATACAGTATGATCTATGCGCCTTGTTGGTCCATAGTGTGGACCAATGGGCTTATGAAATATACTTTTACTATAGACCAGATATGTGAATGAACGATTCATTCACATATCTGGTCTCTGAGTAGCAAGTATGTTCTGCAAGCCCATTGGTCCACTATGGACCAACAGGCGGACAGATCATACTTATGCTGTCATTCAGTGGGTGGTAAGTGGGTGGGGTGCTGCTGCCCGCTGATGATGGAGGGGTGCTGGGTGGCTGGAGAACCTCTGTGGGTGGGTGGGGGTACCACTGGACCACCACGTAAATCTTTATTTACACAACAGCCCATGATCGGGAGTATGGGGGGGTTACCGCTAGACCACCAGGTATATCACATATATTTACAACAGCCCACGATTGGGCATACGGGGGGGACTGCTAGACCACCAGGTAAATCCTGGATTTGTACAACAGCCCACAATCGTGCATATGGGGGGGACTGCTAGACCAGCAGGTATTACTGTACTGTGTACAGATGCCCACGATTGGGTGTAGGGGTCAGGGGGCCACTAGACTACCAGGGGGTCAGGGTGCTTGTGGATGGTGTTCCTGCTGGGTGGGTGGCCACCCAAGGCAGTCGGCTGTTGTGTTGTGCCTTGCACTACAGCCACCCTGTGGGTGGCCAGCATTTAAGTCTGTTTTGTTCGGCTCATCTTTGAGCAGCAGTGCACGGCACATGTAGGGGTTGCACCAGCATATGCACCGCACATCCCGGGCTGAATATCAGGATGTGCCGCATATGCATGGGCACGCCCCCTGCATCTGCACTGCACAGGATTACATTGCACCCCAGTGCATCAGGACTTGCGCTGCACCTGGCTGCCTTATGAATATCCTGCCAGGGGGCACAATGCTGGGTTGTGCCAGTGTAACTCATTTGAGCCAGGTGCAACCCCTTTGAATATCCAGGCCATGGTATTTAACATTATACTGTATATATTCCAATGTAAAACATGGATAGGGCTTTATTCCCATTAACAGTGGTTAGCAGTTATTTCCCCATACACTCTTTCCTTGCGTATGCAATTGCAATTAAACTAATAGTAATGATCCAACTGTAGTATATAAAATAAACAACTACTGGCTACTTACCCTCAGAGTGCCCCTCGATGGTATATGTCCTTGTACACCACAGCTGCCTATCATTTATCTGTATGTAGAAGGCAACAGAACAAAGAGTTTTGGAGGAGTGTCCCATCTGCACACCCTCTTCATACCGAGTTGTACCACCACTAGCTGAAAATAGTCACATGACTTGTTTGTCCTTTGATTTTCTTCAGGAGTGAAGAGGGAGTAACTTTAGCTCAGAAATCAAAATTTGGCCATGGATAACCTTAGTGGAGAATAAGAAATTCCCAGCAGTGTAGGAGAAGCTATCTAAGGCAAAAAGATACTGGGGAACAAGTTTGACATGGGATATGCTTACTGGGAACAGTACACCACCCCCCCAGGGTCCACACCTGGCAAGTGTATATTGGGTTATAGGGAATTCCCACAGGCTGAACTAACTTTTGGAGGATCAAAAAAAAAACACATGCATTTAGGCAGTGGACTGAGCAGATGTGCAATCAACCATCAATTTCCCAAGCCTTAGAATGTGCAAGTTGGGGAGAACAAGACCCAATTTCTTCTGTCTTTTAAAACATGTTTTTTTTTTATTATTTTCAGAGAAGCTGCCAGCAATTTCCTCACAGCACTAAGTCTGCAGAGAAGGAGTAGAAGTTGGCAATTATCAAATCAGGTTATGTCGGGCAATATTTGGGCAGCCCTCCGGATAGCACTTTCTATGATGGACCAACCAGAACTGTTTCAGGCAGCCAATGTTGGTGATCTGGAATCCCTCATGAAGGCCTTTAACTTGGACTTGTGAAAAACATGTTATTTTTTCACAGCAATCCAAAGATTAAAAAAAGACAAATGATTCTGCTGAAATGTAATGGAGAAGTATATTTTCTGGACTAGTTAAGCAAACTCATCATCAGTGACAAGCTACGGAATCTAAAAAACGTGGAAGCACAAATCGTAGAAAAATATTGCAATGAAATACTGGAAAAAATATTGAACAAAATGCATGCACATGCGAATAATGAGATCAGCTGAGCAGGCTAACCAGGATCAGATTTTATTTAATCTTTGAGACATTTTTATATTAACAGACAAAACCTTTTGTACACAACTACAGTTATTGACTACACCGATTAAGTTCCAAAATGAAGTCATTGCATGAAGAAACAACTGAGCACCATCTTTAGAAAGATAACATTGGATGCGCCTCAAGTTTATGTAATTATCTGTTGGTTAAACATTCTAGAGGAGGCAGGCCTTTCCTAAGGAGGTGCTAAATCCTCACTTACATTTCTGCATTGTGCATTTTGAAGTGAATGTATCACTGAAATGTACTGCAATGTCTACTGCATGTATCAGTTGAGTGACTGTACAGTAGATGATTAGTACAGACATTTTAGGGTTACGTCATAGTCTAAGACCACTGGTTGATGGTGACCAAAAAGTAAAAATTCACTTTTAAAAATGTGATTTCAGGATACCCCCATACTCACGTTCATTACCATAAAATGGGTTTCCACAATTCCATTTATTTGGAGTAACTGGGTTTCCAGAATTCCATCAGTTTGCCTGCAAACTCCATAACCAGTGGTCTTGTTCACTGCATTTTTTTAATGGTAATGAAGACAAAAAGGATATAGCCATGTTGGCGTAGTGGACCAAATATAACCCCCTAGGGATTTAATATTTTTTTCAGCAAGCCAACATTAAAAAAAAGAAACTGAAATTGCAGGGTTACAGTAACAATAATACAGATTTTTTATAATTTATGCAGTTGCAATATTTGCACAGATTTTACATTATGAGAAGAAAACGAGTTCTAGAAATTTAAGGGTAGCACTTTAGTCTTCTAGACAATATTTAATTAGTTTGGAATTATTTTCCTAGCTACTGTAATACTATTTCTTTATTAGATAAAAACATAGAGCTGTACCAGAAGGAGCAATGATTTAATAGTTCTGTTTCCATTTAAAAAAAGTAAATCACTTATCTATCCTATGTAATTAATATTTTGAAAAAGAGATAACCTAGGATGTTTAATAATTATCTTTTAAGGTTATAAATGTGTACAATATCTGTATGTAAAGATGCAGTAACTTCTTTTAAATAAAACATATATGAATTACACCTGAAAGGCACCAGAGCAGTCTCTGAAGTTGCTCTGAGAAAAATAGGTTTCTCAATTGTAACCAAGTTCTAGCAGTGGTATATGGTTCACATCCACACATTGACATTTCTTTCTTAAGAGCTGATTCAGTGGAACGTCTTTAAGCAAAGCTCTTCCCACCATCCAGATGGTATATCCCTCAGCTCTGCCTCATAACATCAGATCTTGCATGCTGGAAGCAAGGATCCATGTGTCACTTGCCAGGGGAGGTCGCGTGGGTGACGTGGACGTGAACTATAAACCACTCCTAAAACTATGGTTACTGGGAGTAACTTATTTTCTAGGAGCATGGACATGGTTTATGTATCCACACATTGGCAGACTTCCAGCAGTTTTCCAGGAGGAGGGGCAAGGTGTGCACCCTACTTGGAAAACGGACTGCAGAACTGAGGCCCCAAAAGCAGCATCCCAGCAAGACTCAAGGTTGATGCTGTAATGGGAGATAAAGGTGTGTGCTGACTTCCAGGTGGCAGCCCTGCAGATCTCCTGAATAAGGAAGTCCCTGAAAGCAGCCACCGAGGCAACAATATGCCTGGTGGAATGAGCCCAGAGTCCTACAGGAGGCTCCATACCAGCCAACCTATAACAGAGGTTGACACAGGAAGTGATCCACCTGCCAATTATCCACTTAGCTGCCAATCTCCCAGGTGCAGCTTCAGCGTAGGTAACAAACAGCTGGCAAGCCTCACCCCAGACTCCAGCCGTATACTCCACACAGCAGTAGAGCACCCACTGCAGGTCCGCAGAATGAAGCCTGTGTTCGGCCTCCAAGGATGGGTTGGTAAAGTAAACCAGAAGATTCATCACCTGGCTAAGGTGGAACTCCAAGACAACCTTTAGGAGGTACTTCAGATGGGGACGAAGGACTACCTTGTCCCTCTGGAGGACCGAATAAGAAGGCTCCATTGAGGGCACCTAGAGCTCACTAATTCTCCAGGCTGATGTGATGGCCACCAAGAAAGCAGTCTTCCATGACAGGTGTGACATTTCACACCTGTGCAGAGACTCAAAAAGTTTGCCCATGAGCATTGCCAATACCAGCAATAAGTCCCAAGGTGGTGGTGGCTCATGTACCAGTGGGGACAAGTGGTCAAGACCCTTAAAGAAGCAGCCAACCACCTTCTCTTGCACCACTGTCAGCATATCAGCCCATGACTGGTGTGCAGAGATGGCTGCCAGGTGCACCTTAAGGGTCATCGAACGCAGTTCCAGCTGGGACAAGTTGCAGAGGTATTTCAAGCTGCTAGCCACAGGGCAGACCAGGAGATCAAGCTCCTGGCCCTGACACCAAATGGAAAACTGCTTCCATTTAAAGACATAACACTGGTGAGTGAACTTTTTTGAGAAGCCTCCATAATGTGGAAAACATTTTGTGAAAGACTCGGAGCCTGGAACTCTAGCTGCTCAGGAACTAGGCTGTGAGGTTCAGAGATTGATGGTCTGGGTGCAGGACCTTCCCTTGTTGTCTGGTCAGCGGATCTGGGTGAAGAGGTAACTGCAAAGAGCCCTGCTGCTGAGGTTGAGGTGATCCGGTACCAGAACTGGTGAGGCCAGTCCAACGCTAGAGGATCATCTCGCCTTGTCCCTCCCCACCTTGACCACCACCTTGTGGATCAGGAGAAATGGAGGAAAGATGAACAGGAGGCCCGGGGTCCAGGGCATTGTGAAGGTATCCCCACCAGTGCCCTGGACTGTGGGGGCAGGCACAGAACAACCTCAGTTTTGTGTTCTCCCAGGAGGCAAACAGGTCCACCAGAGGGGTGCCCCACAGGAAGAACAGGTGGTTCACCACCTTCTGATGCAGGGATCACTTATGTGACATCTCACTCACCCAGCTGACTGCCTGATCTTGTGACATTAACCGCCAGGGAGATCTGCACCCTGGCTGTGCACAAGGGTCCAGGTGGAGGGCTTCCCAACACAACAGAAGGGAAAGTGTTCCGCTCTGCCTGCTGAAGTAGAAAATGGTTGCAGTGTTGTCCATCTGGACCTGCAGAACCTGAACTCTGCTAGAGCAGCAAATTCTGTCAGAGCTAACTGCACAATGCTCCAGCACGTTGATGTGGTGATATGACTCCCAGGGTGACTATAACTTGTGGGTCCTGTGGCCTCCCAGGCATGCTCCCCATCCCTGAGAGAGACATCCATCATGAGCATGATGGTCAGTTCTGGGTGGACAAATAGGACTCCTTCCTCCTGATGTTCTGGGATTAGCCATCACTGGATCGCATCCCATATCTGCTGGGTCACTGTGATCAGCTACAGTGGCGTGAAAAAGTATTTGCCCCCTTCCTGATTTTCTCTATTATTGCATATTTGTCACACTGGATGTTTTCAGGTTTTAGACAAAATATAATATTAGATAAAGGGAACCTGAGTGAACAAATAACACTTTTTTTTTTTAGTTATTTCATTTATTTAACGAAAAAAGTTAACCAACACCAACTAGCACTGTGTGAAAAAGTAATTGCCCCTAGTTAAATCAACCCAATTAAAGGGATAATTAGAGTCAGCAGGCTGAACACAGCCAGGCTTGATTACAGCCAGCCCTGCTCAATATAAACCTCACTTATTTTGACCCTTACCATCAGAGTCACGTTGCCTGCACAAAGATTCAACAAGCACAGTATGCCATGATCAAAGGAAGTTCCTGAAAAGATCAGAAAAAATTTGTTGCCTCTATCAGTCTGGAAAGGGTTACAAAGCTATTTTTAAGGCTCTGGGACTCCATTGAACCACAGTGAGAGCCATAATCTCCAAATGGAGAACACTTGGAACAGTAGTGAATCTTCCCAGGTGGCGGCCTGCCAAAATTACTCCAGGGTGCAGCGTAAAATCATCCAGGAAGTCTCAAAGGATCCTAAACAACATCTAAAGAACTGCAGGCTTCTCTTGCCTCAGCTAAGGTCAGTGTTCATGACTCCACAATCAGAAAGAGACTGGGCAAAAATGGGCTTCATGTGAGAGTAGCAAGTGGAAACCACTGCTAACCAAGAAGAACATAAACGCTCGTCTCTCATTTGCAAGAAGCACCTGGATGATCCACAAGCCTTTTGGGAAAATGCTCTATGGACAGATGAATCCAAAGTGGAACTTTCTGGATGACATGGATCCCATAATGTCTCGCGTAAAAGCAAACACAGCATTCCACAGTAAGAACACCATACCAACAGTCAAACATGGTGGTGGTAATGTGATGGTGTGGGGATGCTTGCTGCCTAAGGACCTGGATGACTTGTCATAATTAAAGGAACCATGAATTCTGCTCTGTACCAGAAAATTCTTAAGGAGAATGTCGGTCATCCTTCCATCAGCTGAAGCTGAAGCGTGAGTTGGGTCATGCAGCAAGACAATGATCCAAAACACAAAAGCAAGTCCACATCAGAATGGCTAAAAGAAGTAAAATTAAAGTTTTGGAGTGGCCTAGTCAAAGTCCAGACTTAAAACCCAATAGAGATGCTGTGGGGACCTGAAACGAGCAGTTCATGCTCGAAAACCTACCAAATGTTACTGAATTAAAGCAGTTCTGCGAGGAAGAGTGGGTTAAAATTCCTCCACAGCGATGTGAAAGACTGATATTGAATTATAGGAAGTGTTTGGTTGTAGTCATTGCAGCTAAATGTGGCGTAACCAGTTATTAAGTGTAAGGGGGCAATTACTTTTTCACACAGTGCCAGTTGGTGTTGGTTAACTTTTTTTCATTAAATAAGTGAAATAAAAAAAAACAAGTGTTATTTGTTCACTCAGGTTCCTTTATCTAATATTACATTTTCTGTAAAGACCTGAAAACATCCAGTGTGACAAATATGCAATAATAGGAAATCAGGAAGGGGCAAATACTTTTCACGCCACTGTAGGTGTTGGAATGACTGATGACTATCCCTACTGCAGGTGTCACAACCTGCGCTTGCCCACCAGACAATACCAGCAAGATGCCATGTACCCTAGTAGCCTCAGGAAGTCCCGGCAGGGTGCAAGTGCCCAACCTGAAATGATTGGGCAAAGGAGGTAAGATACAATGCCCGGTCTGTTGGGAGGTGGGCTTTGGCCTATGAGTCTAATTCTGCTCTGATGAAGTGAATCACCTGCAAGGATTAGTTCAGACTTGGCCAGGTTAACCAAGAGGCCCAAGTCTCTGCAGGTCTGGAGGGCCAGGCCATTGAACAGCTCCGCTGCCTCTTTAGACAGCTCAGCTATCAACCAGTCATCCAGGCAGGGATAAACCCTGACATCCTGGTGCTACAGAAAGGCTGCCACCACTGTGACACACTTGGTGAAGACCCTGGCTGCCAAGGAGAGGCCAAATGGCATGATCTGAAACTGATACAGCATCCCTTCTGTGTAGAACTAGAGGTACCATCAGTAAGATGGATATGCTAGGATGTGGAAGAATGCATCCTGAAGCTCTAGGGAGTAGAACCACATGATCTGCTCCAAAGATGGTACAGTCTGGTTCAGCATGACCATCCTGAACGTGTGCTTCCTTAGAAACTGGTTCAGATACGTGTGTACATGTGTTTCCTGACTTGCACTTCCACTATGTTTTTATTCCAACTGTAAATATTGATGCTTGTTTTGTAATATAATCTGGACATAACCAGGTCCATCTTGCAAATGAGCTTGCTCAACAATGTTCGCCTGGATAAATAAAGATTTGATTGATTGATTTATTGATAGATAGTGAAGATCCAGTGTGGGGCTCCAGCCCCATCAGTTTCAGAACCAGGACATACCTGGACACATACTCCTGACTTGCCAAGATGTCTGGGACATGGGCCCTTGCTTCTTTTGCAAGAAGCTGAGCAATGTCTTCCCTGTGGGCAGACAGCATGTCCTGCAACACCAAGGTCTCCCTTGGAGAGTGGAATCAGTATCTGCCAACCACCTCAAGAATGCACTTGTCTGTCGTAATGATGGCCATTGAGGCCAGAAGTGGCAAAGCCAACCCCCAGAGGAGCTGAGTCAAGGATTGGACAGGCGGAGGTGAATACCCCGACTTGTCACTGGGCAGCTTTAGAGAGGCACTGGCCACTGAGGCCAGGGGTTACCACTTCTCCTACCCTTGCCCTTTTGGGCCCTTGGCGAAGAACTTGGCCTTGGGGTGCCAGGCTTGGAATTGCCCCAGCTGTGGCTGCTGCTGCTAAGACTGCTGTGGCTGAAGGAGCCAAAACTGAAAGGCCTTTTTTTTGGCCTTTCTGGTCCTTCTGGGATGAAGCTATAGAATACAGAGTGCCATTAGACTTCTTAATCCTCATGAGATACCCATCCACCCCAAGGCCAAGAAGTCAGTGGCCATGAAGGGGACATTGGTCAACTTGTGCTGCATGCCCTGCGTGAAGGTGCAGATCCTCAGCCAGGCCCTGCAATGCATCATGACTGCTGCTGCCATAGCACAGGCTCAGGAGTCGCCAATGTCCAAGGCTGTCTGGAGCTGGCAATTAGCTTGACCCTGGTCTCAGATTACCTTAACCAGAAGCTGCTTGTTGGCAGACAGATAAGAGAGGATGTTATCAAGCACTACCAACAGGGAGTTACTGAAGTGGGCCGTCATCAAGGTATAGCTCGCCAGATGGAGACCAAGAGAAGATGTGGTGTAGACTTTCTTAGATGCATGGTCAACCTTCTTTAACTCCTTGTCAGGGAGCTTGTCCACATCCCCAGTATTACCGGATTTCCAGAAAATGGAATTGGAGACCAGACCCTCAGCCAAGGGGTGGTCAGAAAATCCAGGCAAGGTGCCAGTACGGACACATATTTGTGGATCATACAGGCTGAAGCTGCCAGCGAGGAAGCTGGATGCTGCCAAAACTCCAGAACCAGTCCCAGAATGGCTTCAGCTACTGGAAGGTAACCCCCGGTGATTTGTCCTTATCCAGGATGCCAGTGAAGGGGTATGTAGCCCTCTTCCAAACTTGCCCCAAAGGAATGTTCATGAACTCCAACGTAAGTTAGAGTTGCATCCCAAAAGACACTGGCCCATGGTCAGTGTTCAGTTCCTTGACTGATACTCCATCGAATGTATGTGTCACTGAAGATTGCATGGAGGATGCATTACTATTGTCTGAGTACTCTTCACAGATGTCCCCTGGGTACATACCACCATGGACCACCCTGGAATCATTAGTGCTGGTAATTTCCATGGACAACTGGCCTGGCAAGCTGGTGCATGGATGGAAGTTTTTTGTAGGAGACTGTCCATGTGAGCTACTGTGGAGGCAGTTCCACCAACAACAGTGGAGAGATGCATGTTTTGGACAACTGTCTTACGTGGGCTGGCATGGGCTTGACTGGTACCGGCCAGTTGACCATAGGTGATGGGAGTAAAGCCCTACCCGGCCCTGCCAAGGCCCATTGCTGCCAAAGGAGCTCCTTGTAGTGCTGGCACATCCACTGGTGAAGCTTCCCCTCATCTGAAGATGAAGAGGATGAGGAACATCGATGGCAACAATCGTATACCATTAGGGAAACTTCATTATGGTGCCACAATTAGGGCACCATAACAAGGGTGACAGTGACAGGGGGTGGTCTTGATTTTAAATCATCCCACACTCACACCGTCTTCAGCACCAACACAATTTCTGTCCCCTTCAGGGCATGCCCACCCCCAAGGAGGTTATATTTAGCTTTGGGGAGTGTGAGGATGTGAGGTCCTCCAACGAAACCTATTTTACATGATGGCGCTTTGGTGCTCTCACTCCTGGGAGGCCCAATGCCTGGTGAGGCAATGCCAGGAGGTGTATTGTCTGCACCTAATTGGCATTGACAAAATGACTGTTGCACCAATATGGGTGAACCAGCAACAACTCCAGGTCAAGAAGGATTGAGAACTCAAGGAGCCCCTCAACCTCAACCTGTGCCTCAACCTTGACCATTGACCCAGGGGTCGATGTTAAGGAGACACAACAGGGGTGCAGTGTAATACACTGGCAACAGATTCAGCTGCATGACCAACAGTGGAGGCTGATCCTGAGTAGGGACAGCTTGGGATACCAGTTGCTTCACATCCTCCAGGAGAGGATCGGGATGACTGGGGTCTTGGAGACTGACTCATCTTTGAATCCCTCCAACAATGGATCAACGTAGTCGAGAAAAATCTTGACCACCTAATTGATTGGTGTCACGGTCAGAAGGCCTGACTGGGTACCATGGATCTAGCAACCCATCCCCCAACCAAAAGGGACTCAGGTGAAGCTGAGCACTTGACAACCATCAAGCGACCAGGGGAGTCAAGGCCAGGAGCAGCATGCTTTTACATGCTGTTATGACTGATGGTGTTGTTTCTTACTCTTTTACTTCTTACCATGGTGGGAAGGGCCCTCACTGAAGACCTTGAGTGCCTGACACACATCACAGAAATTACTAATGAAGGATGCTCCGACACTGGCCTCAGCCGCGAACAGCACTGAGTTTGACAAGATGCCTGCCGCAGCCTTAACTGCCTCTTCCATTGCTGTTAGCTGCACTCCAGACCCCACCAGAGCAAAGGCTGCCTTGCAACCAACCTTGTCCCACAATTGTGGGTCTTGATTGGCCAGCCAGCTGAGGAAAAGGCAAGCCTTTCTGTCTGAGTGAGGACGGGAGCATCATTTGAGAGAGGCCACAACCAGCAATGTCATGTGCCAGTCCCAGGCAGTACAGGCATGACACATATGGGTCCGTCTATGACATCTTCTGCTGGCACGTGATGGTAGGTGCGGGCTTTGCTTCCTCATGTTCCATGTTGATGATCAGAGGTCAGAGCAGGACCAAGGGATATACAAAATGGTTTAGAAAAGTTACCAAGTTTGCCAATAGTGCTTTTACCAGGCCCTACAATGTGTGGAGTTGGTAAAGAGGAGACCCAACTCATCCAGCAGAAAGGAAGATTTGATGTCATGGGGCAGAGCCGAGGGATACACCACCCAAGTAGTGGGAGATGCTTTGCTTAAAGTTGTTCTGGTGAATCAGCTCTGAAGGAAGAACTGCCAATGTGTGGATACATAAACCATATCCACACCCCTAGAAAATATGTTTTGTACAAAAAATATCTTTGATCTGTTTTACAATACCCTGTAGACATTCCTTTTAGACCCTTTCTCCCATGACAACTTGCAATCAGATTTTATCATTCTTACCCTCTTTTCCAGTTGTAACTGAGAAGTAATTTTTAATGCTTTGTGGGCAGCACTGATTGCTCCTTTTGAATAGAGTTGGAAAAAAGGCTGTTTGCTCTGCGTCACGGCACCAAAAACCCTTGAGCTGAATCTTGTATTAGCATTGCAACACATGATGCACAGCATGATTTAAGGAATGGAAATGAATGGACATAAGGATTTTGAGACAAAGAACCAATTCAGACAGCCTGATTATGTTTCCATTTAGTAAGTGTGGTGGTTCATCGTATAAATTCCTAATGTGATCGTCCCTGCCATATCGCTCAAGCTGGACATATTTAATTTATTTTTATTTAAACATTTGGTAACTGGAAAGGCACACTTAGCCAAGGCTCATTTCAAGTATGACCGGGGACATTTTGAGGATATGAGGACATACAACATTTAAAATGAATCTAACTTTACAAAACATGTCTTAAAACATAACACTACTTTAAATCTTGCTATTTTAAATTTAAGAAAGATGCTGAGACATTATGGCTATTTGCTCATTTTAAAATCCAGTGCTATGCATATTAGCACTGAGATGTATAGTCCCATCGGCTGTGTTCCAACCCCATGCCTCCACCGACTGTGAATCTTAATACTGCAGGTCAAATTGCAATGAAAACCTGAACATTTGCAATTGCTGTATATTGGTGCACTGGATAGGTGTGAGAGGCCTTTCGGCACCATGCTTTTCTGCTTAAAGTTGAACCAGCATAATATTCTATGGTGATTTGCATATGCAGTCCATGATGCTTTGCATTATGGGGGTATGTGTGATTTTGCATTTCTTTGAAACTTGACTTCCCGGCCAATGCCCTTTGGGGTAACTATTGCCTCAGTGCTTGCATGCTGAGGTTCTTTGTCTTTTAACTTGTTTTTGTTTTAATTGGGTTCACCACAACATAACCAAGATAGACCATCTTAGGGTAGCTGGTTCATTCCACTGGGGTGCCAAACAGATGAGGCACACTGACAAGTCCTGGTAGGATGAAACACCGGTCTGTGTCTTCTGTTGGCACCCTTTGCAAACTGTGTGAGAGACCTTTCGGCACCATGCTTTTCTGCTTAAAGTTGAACCAGCATAATATTCTGTGGTGATATCCATATGCAGCCCATGATGCTTTGCATTATGGAGGCATGTGATTTTGTATTTCTTTGAAACTTGGCTTCCGGTCAATGCCTTTGGGGTAACCATTACATCAGTGCTTGCGTGCTGAGGTTCTTTGTCTTTTACCACAGAACAGCTGCCTTTCCAGGGGGCTGCATGGAGAAGGATCTTAGCAGGCCCATATTCTTGGAGCTATAACTAACACTGACAGGATATCATTTTTGTTATCCATTTCTTGCTTTCTTTGCTCCACCATTCTGATCTTATGTTTCCTATTACACCATCTTGGTTCTGTTCTTTCTCTCTCTCTCTCACTTTTGCCTCTTTCTGTGCAGAAGCATCACTTTCAGAATGTCACCCAGGAAAAGATGATAAGGAGGTAAGCAGTACCAGCATCAGAAATGACTTCAGTTTCTGCAGTGGCACACACCTGAAACTGAGAAACACACTGTTCCAGTCTGATAGTGCCTCCTTAAAGCAGTAACCAAACAGCTACTTATAGTACCATGGTTCAAATATAGCATTCTGTCATGAATGCTGGTTGCTTAGTGCTAGATTTCAGTTTCCATGATAACTATGCTTGTCATGTTGAGCACTATGTGGTAAACTGCCATCTGAACCTCACACTTTGTCACAAAAAGGGGACAAGCGTGTGTACTATGTCTCATGTACTTTTTCATTTCACATACAATAGCAGTATATTTTTGGATATCAGTTTTTTAAATTATTTTCTAATACTGCTATGCTCTGCCTGGTTTCTTTATTACCCCCAATCTTGCATCCATCTATGCTGCACATCACACATTATCAAACCATTAAATAGCTCCTGACAGCATTAGGAAAACTTTGAAAACAGTAATATTTATATTCAGCTCCATTCCATTTTCTTTATTACTTTATGTACTTTCAATAATTAATTCCCATTTCTTTATTACTTAAAACAGTTGCATAAAAACAAGATCCCTGTCCCTAGATGCCATCTGCTCTGGCTGCTTGACTATATGACATCACAATGCCCTGTTTATGACATCATGATCATCTCCACAGCGATAGGTTGTGATATCATAAATTATGGTGCCATATGTAGACAAGCAGCCATGGCTGAAAAGGCAATGATACTGTTTTTATGCAAACACCCTGAGTAGTAAGGAAATAAGGGTGAGAATAAGAGAATAAAACAATGAAATTCAAGCTACATTCATGTCTCAATATTAATTTTTATCAAAGCTGTCTCAAATGTGTCAGGGCTCTTTAATCCTCCATAATATGAAGGGCCACAATTTGTTGCCAAGGTACAGAAATGGACCACATGGGGAACCACTAACTTAGACTGCTCTAATAAGAGCATGGCATTCAGCACATCTCTCATTTCTCAACATATCCTGACCAATACAGGCAGCTGCAGACCATGCCCCACACCAGCATCCTCTCCATTGTCTTAACTGACTCACAGGACACTTGACTTCTTCTAACTACTGTGATGGATGTAATTCTTCACCTACTGTTACTCCACCATCCAAGCTCCATAACTGGCTTAGTGATAATGAGCAAAAGCTGGAAAATGTAACTGTTTCAGCCCATACACATTGATACATGCACCCTGGACTCAATGGTGCTGCTCTTCAAAATCTGCATCCTAGCCCCTACCCCAGACCAATGAGGTCCAACCTGAAGCTATCCTGTGCCAATCATGGGTTCATGACTGACATTTTACTCCAGATAGGACTTGCTTCTGGGATGACAATATCCACAGAGAAGACACCTCCCCCCATGTTGTATGTTCTGTCTACCTATTCCACCTCTCTCTTTGTTAGTGTGAGTGGAGAGTGCTCATAGCTAGAAAAATGTGTGATCTCCATGCTTGCCTCCCCCAATCATGGTGGGGGGGGTGGAGTGTGAACATCCTTGTGCCATGCTAACCTCAGTGGCAATCCTCCAGAACCCTCACCCCTAGTGAGCAAACTTGTTTCCATTGATTTCGTCCCTTGCTGATTGCTTCCAGAAAGGGCAGGGAACAGTATACCTTGTATAACATAGCAACAAAACATCATCACTTTTATCACGAGACCACTTTATGTACAGAAATCATTTGTTACACATCTGATTTAAGCCAAAAGTGGTTATGAAGTTTTCTACTGCTACTTAAATTAAGATTAGCACATCAGTTGCTATGCAAACATATTTAAATTCAATTTTATCTGGAAAGGGAGGAGGCAGTCTGTCCAGCCTAATGCCAGTGGTCCCAGTAGCAGTCCAGGGTGGGGGAGGGACAGCCATCAGAACTGAAGTCCAGGCTGAGATGACCTACTGTGGGGAGCAATAAGCATTGGCTGCATTGCTCCACATTCATTTCCTCCAACCTCATCTGTGTTATGTTGTCACAATTCATTCTTCTTTACATACTTAAGAGTAAAATGTACACCTAATGATTTCTTACCATATATTTTATCTCGTCACAAGTATCCAAAAGTTAAAAATCATTGTGAAGAGACGTGTTTGTCATGATTGTCATTGACCATTAACAAAAAAAAAAAATTACCAGTTTCTCAAAATCCAGGGATAATCAGTCACTTGTATCATGATTCATGACTACATCTCAAATTCTAAAATACTTTATTAATTTTTATTTGAACAGGATGCTGCATCTTTACATTTCTGTCAGATCAGACAGATGTCAAAATCTCTGTGTCCTTAAGTACTGTAGATAAAGGATTAATGCAATTTACTGTCAAAACTTATGTAAATCCTTTTTAGAAGTGATATATTTTCTCAGGTACAAACAGTAGAACATGCATGAGTTTAGAATTGTTTTAATGTAAAAAATTAAAAAGAAGCATGCAACATACCTGATTTTAAATGTCAATATTCTATTGATGCATGAGAACATCCTAACACAAAGTACCCCTCTTCCCTAAGAGGATGATTTATCAAAAGTTCTTCATAATTTGTAAGATTTGGTTTTCCAGCAGAGGGATTACATTCTATTTCAAGGAAGGTGCCCACAGCAACAACCTTACATTCATGACGTAGGGCAACTGGCAGAGTAAACTCCTGCTGTTGCAGAGATGCCAGATAATTTTGGTGGTTCCATGATGGTCTGTATGGACACTGTGGCAGGGCAAAAACAGATTGCCGCTCAGTACCAGCCTACTGGGGGTTCACAAAGATGATGATGAGACGCTTCAGTACGCCAAGGAATGGATACTGCTGCATATGTCTGATCAGCACTGACACAAGAACAGCTACAGGACTGGGTGGACAATTGGTCTTTTTCTGCTGTCATTGTCTACACTACTGTAACTGGCCTTTGTCACATTTATAGTTGCCAAACCTTTAGGAACCTGTCATATTTGTCTGCAAGTGGTAGATTTACTTGTTCAAGTTATTTGCCATAGGAAGACAAAAAGTTCTGTTAAGCAACGGTATTTGTAATTTTTCTCTGACTTCCACAACTGTGCAATATTCTGGTTACAATTTTTTTCTCTCCCCAGTAAATGTTCTTAAGATTTACACTGCAGCTTTTTTTTTTTAATATTAAAATCAGTTTCCATATTGGAAACTACTATTGTGAACAGAGCTATCTAGTTCTGAAGGCACGGACTTAAAGTGAAAGTACACTGGGGCATTATGTCAGAGCTGCATAAAGCTGTAAACTGTTTGTACTGATGATTCACAACTGACAGTTGGACCATGATAACATTAACAAGACAGTATAACTGCAACAAACATGAAAATTGGTTTTCTTCGTTTCCCAAACTCTGTGACATACCCTGCATTTTGATCTTGACTTTTACCTTGTGAAGTAATGATCTTATTGATAACAAAATAAATTATTTTGAAAATCTTCACTAGTTTTTAAATATATTTTAATGCATTACATTCAGTGCTTGGAATTGAATCAAATCAGCTGTGGGAAAGAATGTATAGAAATTGACACAGTGCTCTCCCGGAAACCATGAAATGTGTTCTTGCATCCTTTTTCCAGTTGTATCTCTGAATGCTGCATATTTTTTTATTCAAGTGACCCAACCAGTTAAAGAGTTTTGTGATATGCAAAGATTCCTGGCTCGTCTGCATAACAAAACAAAATGTACTTTTGTGTGGAAAGCGCACTATGGCTGGCTCTGCCAACTGCGAGCTCCAAAGATTCAGTTTAAGCCCTTAATACATAAGTGTTATTGACAAAGCAGAACTAAAAAATCACAGCACTACTCAGCAATAAAACTCCAAACTGGTCTCACATTGTACAGCTATAAGGGTACTGGTTCGAAAGTGTGGGAAATGAATACTGAACACAGGCATAATAATTTATCCAAACTGGTGAATCCAAAATATAGTAAAAGTTGCAGTGTGGAGTCAAAACACATTAGCACATTTTACTATTGGAAAAGATGAATCCAGGAGTCTAAACTGATAAGTTCAGCTACAATGAGATGATAATTGGTAGTCATATGTTTTATAAAAGAAAACATCAAGCATTCAATTTACAGTAGAAAGGATTGCACTAGGACTAGAAGTGTGTATTACTCTTCAAGTGAATTTGATTATGCTAACAAATATTGGCTAGAGTAAAGAATATGACATAGAGTCATGTAATTTAGTTCTTAAAGGTGCAGTATCCCATTTTCAGTATGTGCTGAATCCAGAAAACATTTAATCATCTTCATTTCAGTCTCCACAGAAGCACATTTATCAATTTGACTACACCATTTCAAGGGGAGCACAGTTGATGCTATCACGAATAAGCTATTTTAAAACTCCGGTTTATGCCACCCATTTAGATTTACTTATACAAATACACTACAGCTGTCATGTTTTGTACAAGTGAGGTAGTTTAGAACAAATGCTTTACACTGCCTCAGTATGAATGAGTGAGTTGATCTGCACTATGGATAAATATTGCTTTTAAGAAAAAGGTGCTTTAAAATGGGATAATACACCTTTATATTTGGTAAATTCTTAAATACTGCCTGCTATGTATTGCATTAAGGCTCTAGCACTGTAATATATAGATATTGGAATTATTCTGTTCTCTTTTAAATAAAATACTTATATAAAGGATTTTTTAGTATGATTACTGATTTCAAGCAAAAAGTACACAATTAAAGTGCTGTCTACATAAACTTTCACTGGGAGCTGATGAAAAGTGGAAATATTTGGTAGAGCAAAGTAGTCTTCAGTATTTAAAAGTGGGTTATCTATTACATATATATATATATATATATATATATATATGTATGTATATATATAATAGTTGCACGGTAGTGCCACTATAGTTAGGGTTGAGTACCCCGTTTAAGGTTAAAGTATGAAATTTTGCATCTTAATAACTTTGCCACTGTATGACAGATTTGCCTGACATTTGGCAGGCACAGAGCAGTACTATAGATCTCTGGATCTGCCAAGTTTCGTAACAGTCAGATATACGGTTGCGGAGTTATAAAGTGACATTCTGTAGCGCATTTATGCTTTTTTGCGCATTCTTTGCTCGTGCCTACAGGTCACATGGTTTGTGCAACTGGTCCGAAAACTTCAGGAAACATGCGCCAGGGTCCCCAATGTGCTTTTCGAAGATTTTGTGAAAAAATATTGAACGGTTCAAACGTTATTCAAAAAAAAGTTTCCCATTATAGTCAATGGGAAAAGTTAACAAAAAGTTCAACAGCATTGCAAATGCAGTTTTTAGTGTCACAAATGACACCTGTAGTGTCATGAGTCAGCCATTTTTTTCAGTTAGTGGTCACAGAAATGCTTGGCATTTAAATTTGGGACCCTCTAGGGACACAATTATTTTTGTGTTCAACTAGTTGGACCCTGAGGATGTTAGCCAGGTCTGTTTTTGGGGGGTTAAACACCCCAGAAATATGTTTTTGAAATTTTTGTAAAAAGTATTCACACAAAGTAGCATCGCACTCACGACACTTTCAAGATTTCATTTGTGAAAGTGTGATTTACAACACTATTTTACGACGATTTTTCTAGACTTGATAAATAAATAAATAAAATAAAACTATGCCTAAAGTAACAGGAATTCTTTGCCACCCTGCTGAAAAACAACGGTTTGGTCTTTTGGGCTGAAATTTGAAGGGAAGAAAGCCAACACCCCAATGATGTGCCTTTTGGTGGTTTAGTGACAAAATCTTGCATGGATAGAAAGTTACGGTGCTCCAAATTTGACACTTTTTCCCATAGACTAACACTGTGGCGTCCGCAGTGCCTTTCGGGGCCCATATCTCGGAAACAATTCAAAATATGGACTTTTTGTCAGAAAAATGCTTAGTCCTCCTAGGGGGCTAAGTGCAAAACTAGCCAGGAAAGTCATAATTTATATGGAATTTTTTTTTACTATGTCGTACAGTTCCTGAGATATATGCAATTTAGTATTCCAAGTGCTCGTTTTCTGCTCCGAGGACCATTATTATGCATACATTCTTTGTATTCACTGTGTTTCTCTAAGCAGCTGTTGGTGAAAAAAAGAGGTGTGCGTGTTCGTTACTGTCACAGTTAGCGTTCCACTTGCGTTTCCATGACCCGTTTGCGTTAGCATTCCCGTCTATGCCACTATGTGCATTACCCTTTGCCTTTTTGTTTGCACTTGCATTTGCGTTACTGTTACAATTTGTGTTTCCATTACTGTTTCTGTTTGCATTTCATTTTGCAACACCATGTGCGTTACCATTTGTATTTGCGTACACGTTTCCGTTTGCGTCTCCTTTGGTATCATCATTGCTGTTACTGTTAGCATTTGCATTTCCTATTGTGGTACCATGACCGTGCGTGTTACCAATTGCGTTTCCGTATGCGCTTGCGTACCATTTCCATTACTGTTCCCGTGTACGCGTTACCCTTTGTGTTTCCTATTTGTGCTTGCGTTACAGTTAACATTCGTGTTCCCATTCCTGTTTCTGTTTGTGTTTTGCATCACCGTGTGCATTACCATTTGCATTTGCACATGACCGTGCAATGTTACCAGTTGCATTTCCATCTGGCGCTTGCTTTTCGTTTCTGTTTGCATTACCGTTCCGTCTACACCACCGTGTGTCTACCCTTTGCATTTTGTTTGTGCTTGCGTTTCTGTTAACATTTGTGTTTCCATTACTGGTTTTGTTTGTGTTTCGCTTTGAGTCACTCTGTGCTTTACCATTTGCATTTACGTCTGGCGCTTCCATTTGTGTTTCCTTTAGGCGTCATCGTTGCTGTTACCGTTAGCATTTGCATTTCCTATTGTGGTACTGTGACCGTGTGCGTTACCATTTTGCGTTACCGCCTCGCCACCGTGTGTTACCTCTTTGTGCTTTTCGCTTGCGCTTATGCTGGTGTAACTGTTAACATTTGCATTTCCATTACTGTTTGTGATTCCTTTTGCATCACCGTGTGCATTTCCATTTGCGTTTGAGTATGTGCTTCCATTTGCGTTTGTGTTTCCTTTTGATGTCATCATTGCTGTTACCGTAACTGTCTTGTGTTTCCAATTACATTACCGTGCCCATGTGCATTATGGTTTGCATTTCCATACGTGCTTGCATTTGCGTTTCTGTTTTCAATAACATTTGGGCTTGTGTTTGTATTACCATTTGCGTTATCATTTATGTTTGCGTCACCATGTGCGTTAGCATTTGCGCTTGCGTTGCCGTTACTTCACTATTTATAGTGCACATTCTCAAAAAGAAGGGAAATTCATGGCAAAAAAAACTCAGTTTAATGCATCAGTTAGGGTTGTTCCACAGTGACAAAAGTGAGGAAATTTGATGTTAGGGTTTCAACCCCCCTTGCACCCCACCACGCCCCCACCAACAGGCAGTGGGGTGTGCATTGGGGTCATCGGTCCTAACTCTCACCCCATTCTCCTATACTCCACCACCTGAGCTTGTTTGCACATAGGATGGGGTGAGAGTTAGGACCGATGACCCCAATGCACACCCCGATGCCTGTTGGTGGGGGTGGGAACCCTAACATCAAATTTCCTCACTTTTGTCACTATGGAACAGCCCTAACTGATGCACTAAACTGATTTTTTTGCCATGAAAAAACATATAAACATTTTTGATCTATTTCTTCCCTGGTGGCTGGAGATGGGTGCAGGCAGGGGGTGGTAACGGCACCCATCTCCAGCCACCCATCCAGCATGATACCCTGAAATCAGGCAGCTTCAACTCTTCCCCCACAGATTACCCCCCATGGCAGGGTGGCACAGTGGGGATCACCGCTAGCTCAACTCAACTCTACCAGGATCCAGTTCAGGAAGCACCGTTCGAGGTCGGGGCCTGTGGCAGGTGGCTGCTTCATCCTGATCGACTGGCAGGACCATTTTTCTCATTTGCACCCCTTACGTGTGAGGGGTGTGTAATGACACCAGTGGAGGCAGCACGCACCCATCCACACAAGCTCTTCTGGGTGCCTGCCCCATCTCAGCCTCTTCTTTGCAGCATCAGTGCACTGTCCTCCAGCCTCCATTAGGGGCCAGAAGCACGCCGACCACAGGAGTCCCCCCCAGAGAGGGAGAGCAGTCCCTCGGAAGCTCGATCCCTCTCAACCCCTGCCATCCTCCGGCTGCCCATGCCCGTTCCCGAACATGGGTCACTGGCGTGGCGTGAGGTGAGGCGTCCAGTGCCTCAGCCCTCGGCACCACCGGTCGGTGCATGATTTATATATAATTGATATTCATTGTAAAAACTTTGTTAATGCATCAATGAGGGTTAAACCAACAAAGTGGGAAATGAGATGTGAGGGTAGAGCCCTAACCCCCACTACCCACCCCCCATCCTCCATAGATCGACAGACACTGGGTATGCCACGGGATCATGAGGCTAACTCTCACCCCATTCCATGTGTAAACAGGTTGACATGCTACTGTAAAAGAGAATGGGGTGGGAGTTAGACCTCCTGACCCCCTGAGCACACCCCGCCATCTTTTGGTCAGTGGAGGATTGAGGTGTTGGGGGGATGGAGCTTTATCCTAATGTCTCATTTCCTCACTTTTGTAAGTTTAACCCTAGCTGATGCATTAACAAAGTTTTTTTGTAATGAATTTCCTTACTTTTGGAAACAGTGTACTATAACTAGTAAAGAGCATGTGTTGATGGACTCTGCGCTCCACCAAGCTGCTCATTTCCGCATAACTATATGCATCTGTGAGAGTGTGGGCCCTCCAGGCTCTGCGCTGCCCCTCACAAATACAAGTACGGAGCTGTACAGCAGCCATATAGGGCAAGGAACCGTGCCACTGATGTGCCAATATTTCAGCAACCGTAGCAGCTACAAAAACAACTCAAATGTCATTGTAATGATGACAGCAAGCCCTCCCTGCACGACGGGTCAACGAAAACTCTATTTCACATAGTTTTCGAGTTAGAGGTGCCACGGTTGCCACAATTCAAAGGACGCATGTAACTAGGGTATTTTTACAATTCTTTCCACCCAGTTTTCAAGACGATATTCTGAGGACCCCACGTCATGACTAATGTCACTGCCATTTCATTAATCTGTCCCAAAAGTTGAGTTCATACAGCAAATCGCCATTTGCACCACAGGTGCAAAATAATGTTTTGGCAGGATGTGAAAAATGACAGCTGTATAATGTTGATGAGGAGGTGTGGAGAAGGGTAATGTTGAAAACCAGGGGAAAATCGTAAAACTGACGAGTTATGAGCATGCGCATTACAAACTCGCCGAATGCATGCTTGTAATCTGGTCGTTTTTGGAATTTTTCACCAAATTTTCAACATGAGCATTCTGGGAAATCCTTCATGAACACTGGCACTGTGATTTTGTTAATCCATCCCGAAAATCGATTTTGCACAATGACATGCCATTCTGTGGCAGAGGTGCGAGAAAACACACTTCCTGCAGGATGTGAGAAATGACAGCTATACTGTTCATGAGAAGGTGTGCATAACTGGCAATGTTGAAAATCTGGAGCGAAAATATTAAAAATTAGCTAAGTTACGAGCATGCGTAGAACCTGCGTAACGCATGCTTGTAACACGGCCATTTTTTAAATTTTTTTGCATGAAATGTTCAACATTGGCTTCTTCGGACCTCCCCCACCTCTCGGATGTGTATTCAGTTCTCATAATGCACTCCAACTCATACATTGTTCTCTGTTATAAAACATTATGCAAAGCAATTAGACCACAGATGTTTTAGAAAATGGTGGCAATTGCACTGTGAAACATTTCTCAAAATGGTGCAAAATTTATTTGCAAGAAGTGGTGCTTACATATCTGCAAGTTCGCAGGACTGTTGGTGCCCTAAAATGCAATTAGCACAAGTTACCAACAATGATGGAGTCATCAGAATCAGGCAATATTCGTTAGGAATTACTGCCAGCACTGTATTTTACCTCTTTATTTCCCTTCTCTGATGTCATTTCTTGTGCGGTGGTATAGAAGATGGAGGCTTGTAGCTGTAAAGGAGGGGACTTAGTATATTGTGTTTCTTGGCCTAAAGGAGGTGCAATACAGGAATAGTAACATATTCAGAATAGAGTTCCTTGGAAACAATATTGTCACCCTTCTTTGTACATGTTTGTTCCCGTGAAGGACTACTCTGGAGACGGACTGCTCCATCCTCCACAGACCCGTGGCACAGAGGTAGATGCCCACTGAGCATGTGTCAACCCTTACACCTACAAGGTCTCGGGGTTGATTAATAGGTTCCTCACCTCCAACTCACCCTTGAGCAGCTTTACGAACTACCAAATCTGCATATGTGAATCCCATACAATGTCAATTGCTCTCTGCTCCAGGGTAACAGGTGTTACAGTTCTTTTGCTTCTCAGAGGTCCTGTTAACTTATGGACTTGGGTGATCAGAGCCTGCTAGGGGACCACAGCTTTGCCAGAATATATCTCTCGCCAGTCCCCATGAAGTAGAGGGTCTCAATTCAATGTAATTGCTTCTTTAAGATCCCCAAAGTATCCCTTCTGTCTTTTGCAGGAAAGGGGAGCACCGAGTGGTGCCCAGATTCAGTCCTTTCATTACAAAGGCTCCAAGTTCTTCTCTTTTCTCTTCACTCACAAACAAGTAGGTTTAGTGCAGACACCCCAGTGGGTATGGTTGGCTTTCAGCCACCACCATGATCCAGAAAACTTGAGAGCTTCTCTTCAGAGAAAACTGCCTCAACTGCGGGAACCATGCCAGCTCCAAGTAGCTGGCCACACCCCCGCTTCCAGAGCACATACCAGCTGACTCTGAAGGCCCAATGAAGCTCAGAAGTTAACTCTATGAGGCCTGGAGACCCTATGGGAACCTATGCGATACCTGGGAAGTTACAGATAGTTCCACAATCAAGAGACTGACTCCTTCAGCTTGCCATGAAGCAGCAAATTATTATAAAATGAATAGAGAAAATCCTGAAAGCAGACTGGTCTAGAGGCAGTTCCAGTCATTATGTTGTCTCAGCACAATATCGGGGACTGAAACTTATTTAAAGAAAAACCTGTATAAAAAGCCTTGTTTTAAAATCCCTTTAAGTATTTCCTGGTGGGTCCAGTTTTCCCTACTCCTACTTCCCCACCTCAATAAGCAATGGCAATCCAGTGGTCCCCCATAACCTCCCCACCCATACCAGTATCCCTGGTGGCTCAGTATCCCCCAACAATGGTCAGGTAACCATGTCCGACAATTGTGCTGCCTGCCCTAGTAAAACCGAATTAGCAGGCAACAATGCAGGAGGATATAATCCTCAATTAGCAATGGCAGTCCTGTGGTTCCCCTCCATAACCCCTCACCCATACCTGTATCCCTGATGGCCCTGTGGCCCCCCCCAACATTGGTCAGGTAACCATGTCCACCCATTGTGTTGCTTGCTCTAATAAAACCCCACTAGCAGGTAGCAATCCAGGGAGGTTGCAGCTAAGTGCCCCCATGCTTCTGTGACTGGGATATGACAGGCAGCCCCTGCCCCCTTCTCTGAGCACCTGCAATGACCTTTGTAAGAGTGTGGGAAGGGGTTGTGACCCCTGTTGAGTAATCACAGCCGTGCACTGGTACCAATTTTTCATTCTGACCACTTAGCACCGGCTGCTGTGGCTGAACATCAGGACCCAGATATCTGCAGTGACATAGCGGAAGCAGGCAATGATACAGAGTGATGGAGACATACATAAAGATAGGGGAAACTATTTCTGAGCCAGAGCGAAGTGATAAGGCTTCAACAACAGCTTGAACTTAAGTGAAGAAGGGAGTCGGTGGAATAAAGTGTGAACGGAAGTCTATTCCAGAGAGATAGAGAATTGCTGGAAAATGCTTGACCTCAGACAGATAAGAGCTGGATGGACGGATGGGGAGGAGATTATTGCTTAAAGATCAAAAGGATTGTGAGGGAACATATGGAAGAATTAGGTCAGTAAAGTAGGTGAGGCCAGGCCTTGATAAGCTTTTAAGGTCAAAAAAGCAATGGGAGCCAGGTTATGTAATGTAGGAGTTATTGCATCCTGCTTGCATGCGAAAGAAAAAGGAGGGACTGAAGTGCTTTGGACCGGCTGCAGCTTGTTAGTAAGATTTCTGGGTATGCATTCAAGCAGATAATTAAAATAATCAACATGAAACATGATTAGAGCATTATAAAGATTTAATGACTTCAGATAAATACTGTAAATTATCTGTGAGTTGCATACACTTACAATGACCATCTACTGTATACATTTAGTTAAAAAGCTAGTTCCACCGAAATAGAAGAAAAAATTACTCACCTTAGTAATTATGCTTCCTCTATTGGAGTCTTGCTGTATTCTGACTAATGCAGTTAGCCCCAGCCTTTAAACTGCCCGGAGAACAAAGGGATATTCCTCTCTTAGAAATTTGTCAAGCAGCCACCTGGAAAACAGTCCATACCTTTACCAAGCATTACTCTCTGGATATCCAGGCTAGGAGTGATGCTCAGTTTTGCACAGCAGTACTTCAGAGCCTATTCCCAAAGTAGGTTCTGTCCCTCCTCCATGGAGGTACTGCTTGGTAGTCTGCATTAGTCAGAATATAGCAAGACTTCATGTTGTTTGAAGAAAAAATTACTCACCTTAGTAATGTTGTTTCTTCTAATGGAGTCTTGCTGTATTCTGACCTCCCCGCCTCCCCTCTCAGAGCCTGGTTTTTGAGAAGTGGGTGGGCAGGTGCAGTGTTGCACCTCAGGGGTGCTCCTTTACACCCTCTGCTTTTTTGTTTGGATGTTTTTCTTGTTGTTATTCTTATTTGAATTTTTTTTTGTTTTGGGTTTCCTGACTTGAGTCTTCCTTTGGGAATCCAAAACTTTTTGTTGCCAGTTGGCTAGTAAAAATTTTACAATTTCCACATAGGATAGCTAGTGAGTTTTTGCTCGTAAGAATCTGACAGTTAGATTTCAAAGGGAAACAGACAGAGACATCAATCGAGCTCGAGCTCAGCATTCTATGCTCTGCATAGAAAGTTTAACCCTTTATTCTCCGGGGCAGTTTAAAGGCTGGGGCTAACTGCATTCGTCAGAATACAGCAAGACTTCATGTCGTTTGAAACATAGAATCTGTCGGCAGATGAAGACCATACAGCCCACCTACTCTGCCCATTTCCTTACTCACTGCTGCAGCCCCAGATCCTATTTGATCTGCGGCTCTCCTGCTCTGCACATCTCCAGAGTAGCCTTATGTCTATCCCATGCACTCTTGAACCCCTGTATTGTTTTCGCCCCCACTTTTGTTGGAAGGCTGTTCCATAGCTCCACCACCCTTTCAGTGAAAAAGTACTTCCTAACATTAACCCTGAACCTTCCACCCTTCAACCTCATAACATGCCCCCTTGTTCTTGTGCAGAGTTTTCTCTGAAATATGCTTTCCCCCATACCGTTTATACCCTAAGGTCCTTGAAAGTCTCTATCATATCTCCCTCTCCCTTCTTTTCTCCAGTGAATAGATATTAAGGTCCTTAAGTCTTTCCTCATAGGGCTTCTGGTGCAGTCCATGTACCATCTTTGTTGCCTTCTCTGAACTGCCTCTATTTTGTCAATGTCCTTCTGGAGATGTGGTCTCCAGAACTGGACACAGTACTCCAGCTGAGGCTTCACCAGTGATCTGTACAGTGACATCACCACCTCCTTCCTCCTGTTTGCTATGCCCCTCCCTATGCACCCCAACATTCTGTTTGCTCTCCCACCACCTTTTCACACTGTTTGGTCACCTTCAGGTCAGCAGATATGATAACCCCCAGGTCTCTCTCCGGACTTGTGGTAGCCAGAATTTCCCCACCCATCCTGTATCCTCTCTTGGATTTCTGTGACCCAGGTGCATGATCTTGCACTTCTCAGCACTGAAACTCAGCTGCCAGACACCGATCACTCTTCTAATAGGCTTAGGTCCTTTCTCATTTTTCCAACCACCTCAGTGTGTGTCCACTCTGCTGCAGATCTTAGTGTCATCTACGAAGAGGCACACCTCTTCACAGAAAATGTTAATTTGTTTATTTTTACAGTAACCTCATTGCTAATTGTTTCTTTTTTTTTCAATAAATCTTTTTATACCCCCATGACTCCTCCTTCGAAACCCAGCCCTGACAACGGTCAACAATTGAGCAGAACAAGGTCCTAGAGTACTGTGAGGACATCACTGTGCTACCAACATGGGGGGGGGCATTTCCCGGACACTGCCCTCCCTCTGGCACCACAGACACACTCAAGACCCACAGAATTACTGTGAAGAAGACAGAGCTCAGCTGGCATGGTAGCACAGTGGTAGCACTCCCATTTGATATGCTGGAGACCCAGGTTCAGGAAGAGACTTGTGTCCTTTGGGAGCCAACTGGTGGAGGGAGATTGCGCATCTCATGGAGAACCCTCCTTCTTCATGGAGGGAGGGCTCTATGTCCCACTGTTTTTTTTTTTTTTAATAGAGGTTTTTCTCCCAGGTGGGTTGACTCCGGCAGCTCTCAGCTCTGTCACTACCCCCACTCGGCATCTACCAACCTGACCCCACCACCTCTGTAAGGCTGGGGGCGGTGGTCATATGGTGACACAGGAGCAGGGGCAGGCAGGCAGGCAGGGCTTCACAAAGCTGGAGCCTTCCCTTTTGTTTTCATCCCTTGTTCCCCATACTGGGAAGCACATGGTGACAAGCGCACACCACAGAGTCCTACAGCCCTCCCTTCCACTACCTTCCTCGACCTGCACTACTCTGTGGCTCCACCAAGTGGCAGTCATTTGGCAGAGCATGCAGGTCCTCCCCAGGAAGGAAAGCAGCTGTTGGGTGCTCAATCTTTTCTCTCTCTCTCTGGCACCCAGCAACCCATGTTCCTGACCAACCTCAGGTCTCAGTGTGGCAGGAGGTAAGGTGCCAGCGCCTCAGCCCTCCCATGCCACTGGGCCAGCTCTCTACACCCCACTAGTTGCCTGACAGCTGGCAAAAGTTGGGTGACAGCACAAGCGGTGCGCAACAGTGGGGAGACCACCAGATGAAGATAGCATACATGCATGCCACCATGTGCACATATGTATCACTACATACTACCCCCTCGGGGTGAAAACCAGATGGAAATCTCCTGGCTTGCAGGGTGGCACTGGCACCCTCACAGGCCCTACACCAACTACCCTGTCACGTGCTCACCAGACAGTTGTCCAGGCCAAGTGGCAGACGTAAGTCCCAGGTAACGAGGGTGATGGGGCTGCAGGGTACAGCCAGAAAGGGGGTAGGTGGGGCAGCACAAAGAGATAAACACAGAATTAAACAAAAGACAAATCCATGGCCCATCACAGGAGCTGCTGGGTGAGCAGAATGTGGCCCCTCCCTCCCCCGGCCAGAACACGCCACCATTAGCAATACCCGACCACGGGTCACCAGACAGGCATAGACCAAGGCTCGTGTCTGAACTGAGGTGGCCTGCACGGTAGAGCAAAGTGCTACTGCTGGCCTAATGAGGTGGCCCCTTACCTTTTATTTCTGAAAAAAAATTTTTCCTTTTGTCAATCAGATTTTCTGCTTAGAAAGCACTGCTCCATGCATTATATCTAGTGCTATTAGGCATAATCTCCTATTAGCAAAAGCAAAAATGAAACGTTCTTCAGAACAAGAAACTGGGTTTTATACAGCTCCTTATGCATACACACTGTATCTGGAAGTCCTTTAAAAGTCATAAAGAATAGTAGTAGCTTTAGGCATTACAGGGGGGCAGGTAGTGAGACTGAGGAAAGCTTAGGGAGGTTAAGCAAGGGGGGTCATACCTCTCAAACATTTGTTACTCAGATATGGTACATAATGTGGGGAAGAGACAAAATGTGACATTCCATCAAATCAGTGATTGGGGCTCAGAACATGCAGTGGAAATGAGTGACTTCATGCTTAGAAAACTGACATCCACCTCTGCTTTTGATGGCCAGACCCACTTATAGGGTGATGTGCAGCACAGTACTGTATATGAGTAGGCATGCAGTACGTATCTGGGGAGTGGCAACTGCTGCAGTACGTGGGGATCCTAGAGCGTGTGGATAGCATGAAGGGCAGCCTGACCCACTGGGTAAGGAGGGAAACCAAAAATAAATGAAAAATGAGATTTGATGGATAGTGACTAGGTTCTTTTCCACCATTAACGACAGTTGCCAAAATCTTCTGTATGTAAATGTGTATTATAAGTAAATTCACAGTTGGTTACTTGATTTTTGGTCAGAGGCGTGTACATATATTGACAAGTTTACTTTACATTGCTTGTAAATTGGCCCTTAAGGTGGTGACAGTGTCATAACTGACTGAAACATTGCTGTAGTGAGGAAACAGCCAATTGCACAGTGCACTGCTGCCACCTTGTGGTTAATTTGTTTTTATGTTGCAGTTGCAGAGCTCATTTCTAAAAGCATTTGTTGACAAGCAGTGTTTCAGTTGAGTGGGAAATGCTCTCAGAACTTACAGGAGTCATTCTATTTATTTTATATTTTTTTAACCTGGAGCCAGATGCCTAGTGCCATCCCCTTCTGTTGCTCTATCCCCCTCTCAGGCAGCACTAGGGTTCTATCCCCACACCTGGCACTTGGGTTAGATCCCAATAGTGACACTGTAGTGCAACAAGAGGGGGGTGCTGCACTCCTGAGGTGCCGCCTTTCAGATGAGACGTTAAACCAAGGTCCCACCTGCCTGTTCTGGTGGTAGTTCAGATGGATGTTAAAGATCTCATGGCACTTCTCGAAAAGAGTAGGGGAAGTTTATTAAACAAAACACAACATCACCAGATTATACAAATACACAAGATTGTACAAAAATCAATTACATGAAAACAACAGATTTAAACAAAAAAAGTTTTCCATAGAGACAAGAACTTAGTGGCAGAACTTTTCTGCCTGTCCTTAGATTTAACAGACAATACACCAGCCTCTACTTGAGACATTATCATGCAAACAGGAACCAATTGTTGTTGAAAAATGAATTGACATCTAGCTTGCCATAAATAAAACTGAATAAAGGAAAAAAGATATTCAAAGTACTGGGATGAAAGGACTATCAAATTCCTGTGTAATCCCCTAAAATTAAAACTTTATATGTTACCTGAGTCAATATAGGAGCCCCCAATGACCAGATCGCCAGACCAAAAACTTTTAGCAAAGGGGCAATCAAGAAAAAAATGTGTAAGACTTTCTTCAATAGAAATACAAGAAGGTCTTAGACAATATCTATCCGTTAAAGGTTTATATTTAAGATTACCACGAACCCCCAACTTCCCATGTGTGGATATCCAGACAATGTCCCATATATAGGCCGGAAGTCTATAATCAGTTAATTTATTTAAGGCAAAAGACATCTTGGTTGGAACACATTCTGGAAAAAGCAAAAGAGAACCCTGAACTGTAAAAACAATATAATTATAAAAAGATTTCCTAGAGTGAGAAATGAGATTGGAAAATAATAAATTCCACTGCCTACATTTCTTTAATGTAGATAACCCATAAACAGGTAGATGATTCTGTTTTAGGATTTTTGGTGGATACGTAGTCCATTTCTGAAAAAAAGGATTCCAAATGAAATGAGACCAGGTTTGCCAAAGCATGTAAGTTTGACTCCAAAGAAAACCAAAAGAGTTAAATAAGAAAATGGAGTGAAAAAATACAATTGGGTTTATCATGGCCAGTCCCCCTTTTTTAACTGGTAGATAAAGAAAATCTCAGTACTGGGTTTAGTTGATTCCCCAGATCATTTGAAAGAACACACTATAAATTCGTGTTTCCAATGAAACTGGTGGTGGATATAAATAACTGAGGTACAAAAATATAGGAATCAAAATTTCTTAACAATATAAACCCTTTTTTTCTTCCCAAATTTCCAATGTTTCCATACATTGACTTTTGTTTCTCAAACTCTTAATTGCTGCTCCCAGTTGAAGATGGCCATGTCACCAAAACCAAACCAGATACCTAGAATTTTACTTGGTTGTGATAAAAAAGGAATACCCCCAGTATCAAAAAGGCAATCTTGTTCTGGATGTAAAGAAAAAATAAAACTCTTAGAAACATTAAGCTCTGATCCCGAAATTTGTCCCCAATTCTGAAAACAGTGTAAGGCCGTCGAAAGGAGGTCTTATCCTGCACATACAGAGTTATATCATCTGCATAAGCTGTAATTTTAACTTCGGTAAGGAAATATCAGGGCAAGACCTATAATACCTCTACGATCCTGAATATATCGGATAATGGGGTCTAAAACAAATGTATACAAAAGAGGGCTCAGAGGCATCCTTGTCGAACCCTCTAACAACTGGGATAGCAGGCCCCATTAGGCCATTCACTAAAGGATGTATTACTGCATCTGAATATAGAATAGAAATCCAATGTACAAAGGCCCTCGGAATCTTATAAGCTAATAATAAATTAAACAAGTAAGAGTGGCATACTTTATCAAATGCCTTAACCTGGTCCAAAGCTACAATAAAGCCTGACCCTTTGCCCCTGCTGCCATTTTCAAATAAATCCCTTAGTAAATACAAACTGTGCTGAATCTTCCTATGTGAAACAGCACAGGATTGAGCGGGATGAATAAGAGAATCAGAGACTAGGGACAGTCTATTTGTGAGGATTTTAGAAAAGATTTTATAATCACTATTAAGAATGCTTATAGGCCTCCAATTCGTAAGTAGAGAAGAATCTCCTTTTTTTTAAATATAAATTTTAATAAAGAAATATTAAAATCAGGAAAACTTAAACCCGAGGTCAGGATGAAATTAAATACCATAGGAAGAAAAAGGCACATGAACGGCAGGAATTTCTTATAAAATTCATTTGGAATACCATCCAAACCAGGGGAAGTTTTAAGTTTAAGTGACCTTATAACTTTCTCGACTTCAAAGGAAGAAATGGGCTGTAATAAATGGGTTTGATGGGTAACTTCCATAGCTGGAAGATAGGCCAAAAATTCCTCTGGTAAATTTTCACTATTACCAGGGTCTCCCCCAAAAAGAGTCCGAAACAAAGGTGTGTACAACAGACATCATATCCATTTCAGAAGTGACTATTGTACCATTAGAGGATAATAGTTTTGACATCAAAGTTCTATCAAGGCGTTCTTTACAGGCAGAATAAGGGTCGGAAACAGGCTGCGTCTGAACTCCAAATCTAAACTCCATATCAAGGGATTTAGCCCTATCATATTGGAATCTAGACATCTGTTTCTTGAGTTCTGAAATCTGGGATAAAAAAGGAAGTTTATCACCAGAAGGCAACAACATCAGTTTATAAAATTGATCACGATATTGTAGGTAAGTAAGATACCGAGAGTTGGCCATAAATTTCCCTTTAGAAACTAGAAGGGATTTAATCTCAGATTTAGTATCAGACCACCATAAAAAATATATTGTCATATAAACAGAGGGTAGAGTAACGTTCAGCAAATAAATCCTGTAAATCAGAAATAAAATCTCCTTCTTCCAGGACAGACACATTTAAATGCCATCTAGGGCCTGCAGATGGTATTTTAGGTGGAATACCTGCTAAACTTAAAACCCCTATCAAAAGGTGATGGTCCGAAAACTCCGTTGGTTTTATGTGGGCAAGATGACGTTCCAAGAATTTGGATACAAAAAAATAATCAATACGGGAAGAGAATACATTTCTATAGTACGATGAACCCCTTGTAGCATGTAATGTCCTGTAAACATCCGACAAACCAGCAGTTTTAATAATTTGTCGTAAAGCCAGGGAATCGCAATACATTTTCTGCTTAGAATCTCCTTTAAATTTAGCATCGATGTCGCAGTTAAAGTCACCCCCCCAAATGACATGTATTTTAGTATAAAGAAAAGGTTTTACATCCTCAAATAATTTAATTCAGGCAGATTTTGTTTGAGGGGCATAAATATTTATTAATCGAAAATCAAAATCACGCCAAGAGCAGTCTAAAAGCAAAAGCACGTCCAGGACAGAGGTCAACTAATTTAGAGACCCTGAAAAAAGTGGAGGTAAAAGAATGCCAATCCCATCTGCTGCGTCAGGACCGAAAGTCCAAAAGGAAGGTCCCCAGACCCACCTTTTCTGTGCTTGCTTAATTTCAGCAAGAGAGGATAGTCTAGTCTCCTGCAAGAGAATAATATCCACCTGTAAAGTATTAAAAAACGAAAGGACTGCAAGTCTTTTCTTGAAATTTTTAATACTACACACATTATATGAGGCTATTCTGAGTGTTGCCATGAGGAGAGAGCTTTAAGATTAAGACCCAAACTTCTGAGAATGGCTTGCTTTCCTTTTTTTCTTTAGCTAGTTCCGTTGTTTTACTGTCATCCTCTTCTGAAATTAAATCGGAAATGTGAGAGGTATCTGATTCTAAATCAGAATCCCGCCCTTCCACCTGTAAGGGAGAAAAAAAATTATCCACTGGAATACAGTTAGTAGATGAAGATTTACTGGAGGCTCTAGTAAACCTTCGGGGCTTCACTGTCTCAAAGGGGGGGGGGCATGGAGGAAGATGCTAATTGGGAATCAGAGATATCAAGAGGAACAGGTGGAACTAATGGAACAGGGGTCTCTGTATTAGAGGAGCCACCTTAGTATCAGACAAAGGAGGCTTATCCACGGATTTAGGTAGGGAATCACCCTGTCTTTCAGATGTATGCAAAGGTCTAGTGCCCTCAACTTTTTTCCTGAGCCTTGTGGACCAAGGTGTCAGAGTCCCAACCTCCTGATTTATTATGAGAGGCCCATGGGCATTGGTGAAAGGCATGGCCTTTCTCTCCACAAAGATTACATTGAAAGATGTTCTGGCATCTCTCAGCCACATGCCCAAACCCTCCACATAAAGGGCATTTCAAAAGGTCACAGGAGCTACTCAGGTGTGTACGAGCACCACATTTATAACAGGCTCGAGGTTGACCACTATAAAAGCAGACTCCTCTGTCCTTACCTAAAAAAAAGCTATTAGGCAAATGAACAATTTCACCATCTGTTTGAGTTAACTTCACCTTGAACTTCCAACTCCCTGTCCAAATACCTTCTAAGTCCAGGATAGCCTCGGGGGGACCCAGGACCTCACACCTGTTCTTTAACCATAAATAAATGTTACTGACATTTACCCCTTCATTTCAAAACATAACTGTGACATATCTAATCACAGGCTTTGTAAGGGGGAGAGCATAAAAAGGAACCCACAGAGGGTAACTCTTCAAGGAGGAATATTTATCCCAGAATTTTTCTAAACCTTTAAATGTTTTGAAGCTTATATCATAAGAGTCTTCACCCGAAATATGAATCAGAGCAAAAATATCTACAGGAAGAAAATTCATTGAGCCCTTCAACAAAGTATTGGCAACATAATATCTATCGGGGTGAGTTTGTAAACCACCCCTATAACGTAAACGGACAGCATTTCTCCTGGGTGCTTGTTCTAGTTTGTTCTTAAACAAATCCGACATTGTAGCCTTAGGCTGCTGTGGACTAGATTATACCTCTACAGAATTTGGGGAAAAATTATGCTGTGCAGCAGGTATAACAGTATCAATACCCCCCAACGAACCTGGCCTAGAAAAGGCCAAAGAACATACATTAGAACTCTGCAGATTCAACAAAATCCCCCCTTCTCCTGCAAGTCCATACCTGAGCTCAGGATTGTAGAATCGTTGGCATGCATAGAAGGCAACTGTAAGCTGTCTTTCCATGTAGGGTCTGGTATCCAGGTGCCTGACGATGACTTAATCCAGCCAGTGTCCTGCAAAACATCCTCCGACGACCAGTCCATGGTGGGTAGGAGAATTTACGTTGAGGCAACCCAAATTGCCGCTTTGATAGTTTGAGAAATGGTAAGTGCAACAGGGGAATTCGTAACACTCATTTCCTGATCGTCAAGCAAACCAGTCAGTGGTTGCACTCGAGTATTGTTCCCTTCCGGTATTTCCTGTGGTGCACTTGTAGGAAAAGTCCGACCCGAATCCTGCGACTGTAAAGAAGTACCTTCTGAGACTGTGGAAGACGGTTTAGAGAAAGAAACAACATCCATGCGCTTTTCCAGGTCAGTGTCTCCCAATTCAGACCGCGACTCAGTCTGAGGCTGCTCCGGTGAATGGTGTACACACTCTGATACTCGAGACAAAAAAACCTCCTGATTCAGCATTTCAGCATCGGGCTCCAACGAGCCTGGTAACGCGACCTCCTTCTCCATCGTGTAGTGAGACAGCACTGAGCAACCTCTCCAGGTTACCCAGCAGCACTCTCTCTCGCCAGCAAGCGCTTAACAGAGTAGGGGAATTTCCCAGTGTCCTGGCCAAACTTCCCCATTAACTAAAAATACCATCAACAGCTTAATCCGGTTCAATGTGAGTTGGCATCCATCTGTATCCCTTCACCCGGGACAAGGCTGAAAATAGGCAGAATTGTCTAGTCCTCATTTCCCAGTCAACAACAACAAAATAAATAAATAAAATAAGTAGCCTCTCCTGCTTATCATTGAGATTGTTATAATGATGATCTTCCGTGGGTAACTGTTTCCCCTTCTCCCTGTGCCTTAAAGTTTTTCCTGACCTGTCTTACTTCATTTAAGAAATAATGTCCAACAGGGTGTGTGTCGTGCTAGGATAACGTCACGCCCCAGGTGGTTGGGCACGAGGCCGTAGGCCGACTGCGTCCAATACCTGAGGCGTGACGTTATCCCAAATGACACACACCCTGGAGGGCATTATTGCTATTATACAATGGCTCGTTGTTATATATAAAATGAAAAAATAATTTTAAAGAATGTTTTTATTAGTGTGGAAAAATATTTTTGTTTCTTAAGAGGAGATGCAAAAAAAGAGTAACTCATGGTCATCACGGTCCTCTACATTGGTTCACAGTACTGAGACTAGACCTATGGCATTATGCTGGGATAACATCACGGGTCCAGCCCGAAACTGACCAATCGCAGTCCAAGATTCTTTCTTGCCATTGTATAATTAAGCATATTATACATGTTTCCATGAACCTACGTAATATCCTTTCCACAGATGCTGCTTACTGTTTAATGTTAGTTATTGTTGTATGTTATGTTATTTAGATGTAGTGATAGTTTCTTAGTGTCATTTCAGATCATAATTGAGATAATAAGGAGTGTATTATTTAGCCTTGCTAAACATATCCTTACATGTTCACTCTGTTTACTGTCTGTAATGGTTGTACTTAATGTTTCATGACTATTGTTGTTATCCTTGTTACTTTGTTGGTTATATGTTTGGAAAATTAATAAAATGTTTAACAAAAAAAAAAAAAAATCATCCTGGGGGAGCGGGCTGTGCAGACATGTGTGAGTGCAGCTCCATCATTTTTTGGCCTTTTTGGTCTAAAATTTGTGTTTATCTGCTGGGTTCCTACTTACTTATTGCCTGCTAACTGCCAATATTGATGCTGAACGAGGATGGCTCCTCCAAACAAAACAAAAAAAAGACAAAGTGTCCAAGCCTTCAAACAATTTTCTACAAAGATCAGTGAAAGCGTCGGCAGCAGACCCATCGAGGAAGGCAACTCCACGATACAGCATATGCTCACTACTGTACAGAGTACGAAGCAGAAATTCGATAGCATACATAAGTAGGCTGACGGCTAAGGAGCTGAAAGTTATGGAAGTGGAGGGTAAAGTGGAGTAGAAATCGAAGCAGTTGCATGGGATCTCAAATAGCTGTCAAGAGTGGAGGCTGTGATGACTAAAGACACGTGGGCTTGATTCTGAAAGCCCTGAGGCTGATGCAAAGTGCTTGCGCCAAACATAAATGGTGCAAGTGGCACCTTGCATCAGAAACGACCTCCCTTGCTGTTCACAAAGACAGCCTGTCAACACGCAGGCTGTCTGCTCCAAGCAAGGGCTTGCACTGCCCGTGCGCCCAGAAATGGGCTGTGACATTGTGCTGGGGGCACGTGGCAGGCGCCATAGCTGCCACATCCCTGAATGCGGCATTCTCAGCTCTCCCAGAGGAGACTTAAGTACCCTTGGCCAGGCTGGTCTAAGGGTACTTAGCATAGTCTCCCTCTGGGAGAGTTACCGTGTGCAGCAATGTGCCACGTTCCCCCCACCACCTATCCCCATGTGTCCCAGAATAATAAAAAATAACAGTGCCCCCAATCCTGGTAGTCAGTGTCTCTCCCCATCCCAATGAGTCTCGTTATAATACAAAATAACAGTGCCCCAAATCCTGGTAGTCAGCAGTCCCCCCTCCCATCCTGAAGTGGCCCAGTATAATAATAATATTGCCCCCCCCCTCCCTGTTGATCCAGTAGCCTGTCCCCACACATCCCGATCCCCACATTAAAACATATGTACATATCATTGGTGGTCTAGTGGCCCCCACCCCAGCAAACAGTGTCCCACCACCCCGCTTCCCCCCAATCCCTAAAATGGCCAGCGAGTGGCACAGCTCACCTCTCACCTCCGCGGCCAGTCATCGGCTGAGCTCTCAATGAGTGCTGTACTGTATACAGTACACGCCCATTGATAGACAGCTCTGTCACTCAATTGGTTAAGAAGTAACCAAAAAAGGCCCTTATTTTACACCCCCAAACACACACATTTTTAAAACTGGTATTTCTCTACTGAAAATTTGTAAGTGCAGTAAGGTATGTGTAATTATTGCCAATTAGAAAAAGTATTTAACTTGAAAAGTGTAGCTTGTCTCATTGATATTTTCCTCTGATTACCATTTTAAACAGATGGCTACATGTATTCTCTTCCCTGGAACGTTTAAGTAGTTTGAACCGATCCAGCACTGATCAGACGACCCTGTTCTTCAACTGCCAGATCATTCAGTAAGGCATGGGTGTCCAAAACAATTATTTATAAATCCTGAAACTAAATATTCACTACACAAATATAAATTTGTCATACATGTAAGTACTAAGATACATTTTGCAATAAAAGTGTAAAAAGTTATATTTCTATTCACTTACAGCATCAGTTATAAAACTGCCAAGTACTGAAGTACCTATACCTGTTTTAAGAGCGAATGATGGGAAGGTTGCAGAAATCAGATGAAAACATATATTAGAAGAACTATAATTACAAGTTAATTCATCGGTTTCTTCTGATAACATTAAAAGTTTTAATCTGCTTACTACTTTATGCAGACTGAGCAATATCAGAAGGAGGTGGGTACTAGGGTTACTTAGGGAACAGAAGTACCAAACCTAACATCCCTTCTACACAGTATATCAATGCAGTAGTGGGATGTGAAGGTATGGATGGAAGACAAAGTTGCAGCCTTACAAACATCTTGAAGGGAAACACTCCTGGAGGCTGCCATAGTAGTACCTCTACTCCTGGTAGAATGGGCTCAGAGACCAGCAGGGGTTCACTACCAGCCAAGGTTGTTATATTTGTTTAAAGTGTTTCACCAGACAGACACACGGAGATATTGTTCCTAGCTGCAGGATCTGCAATACCAGAGAAAGGAAGTATGTCCAGGAAGAGTCAGGTCCCACCATGTGAGCCTATAGCTCAGTGATTATAGCACAAAGACAGTATTCCAGGGACCTGGGTTCAATTCCCAAATAGGTCACATTATTTCTTTCTTACTACAATTTGTGACAAACAATCTCATTTACAGATGTGCCCTGGGTGAAGTGGGAAGGGAGAATTGAGTATGCAGCAAAATACAAAATAAACAACATAAATGGAGTATACAAAAAAGTCAAGAATGTTATAAATTCAACAGGTATGTTCAGCAAATTGGTGGATAAGTATACAACAACAGCTGCCAGCAAATCAGGTACAATCACAGTAGGACATATTATATTCTTGAGAAGCAATTTAGCAGAGGCAATACTGGTGGGTGAACTGTACATAGCAATGTACAATACAGGACACCAGCCAATGAGAAATCGTCTGCTTAACTGTTTGGTTGCCTTTGGCAATCTCGCCAAAAGTAACACATAGTTTATTTATTTTTTATTTATTTATTGGTGAAATCGGACACAACCTTTGAGCACATGTGCTCATTTGCAAAGGTTCCATGTCAATGGGTTACAGAGGCATCATCAGCACACTTGGAGCATCGTCAATAACACAGGATATACATCATTAGATTCAGGTATATACAGGGTATCTCAGTTTTAGACGCTAGGACAATCATATAAATAAAATATGAGTGTAACAGCACCGGACAGGATATCAGCAAGAAGTATGGTCTTGGGTACTTAGCAGAGCAGATGCAATGAGATAGGGTTGGTTGGAGTGCACCTAGAGGAGGAGTCCAGTTGGAGGAGAGGAGGTGGGACAAAAGTTGGGTGGTGGAGGACTGGTTAGGGAAGCAAGAGGAAGAGGAACAAGGTGGAGCACTGACATCTAGAGCCTAGATTAAGCTCTTTTAAGGCAGTCTTGAAGTGAGAGAGCCGGAGAGTCCTGCTAGCACAGAGGGAGTTCATTAAGCCACTGGGTGGCTCGGATGGAAAGAGCACAGCCCCAGGCTGGTACTGCGATCCAGGCTGATGAAGGCTTGCCTAGACACACTTCTTGTGGAATACTGGTTGTTAACTGGGTGGAAGATAGTGCTAACTGCAGGAGAGGTAAGACCAAGCAAAGGTTTTTTAGCCATGAGGACAGTTTGGAATTTGAGATGGGCATGCAGGGGGAACTGGTTTGTTTGCTCATAGAGGGTGCAGGTATGTGTGAGTCTATAGGCACCAGAGATGAATCAGCAAGCTTTATGTAGAGTGACCTTGACCCAATCCAGGGATGTGGCACTGGATGCACCATAGATGGGTAGGCCATAGTCTATGAGAGGAAGGATGGTGCTGGAGACAATCAGTCGCTTGGATTCATGGGTGAGGTTTAGTCTATGTCAGAAAAGTGCTCCAAGTTTCCTGTTGGTGATATCTGTGATGTTATCTTTGTGTTTGAAAGAGATCAGTGTTTCATCAAGTGTGACACCCAGACACCTAAAGGAATGAACCTGCCCCAGGGTGAAGCCAAATGCAGTGCATACTACCAGGGGTGGCATTCTATTTGTAAGGTATGGGCCAACAAATAGCATCATTTTGGGGGGTTTTGTAACTGACTATAAACTTGTTACTTTGGAACCAGTGCTCGAGAGAGGCAAAGCTGTTTCGTTGGGTTCTATGGAGAGCCTCACGCTGGGGGCTGCTGTTACAGACGACAGCATCATCCGCATACAGGAGTAATTTAGAGTGGGTGCAGGCCTTGGGTAGTTCAGTTATGAAGAGACTAAATATGAGAGGGCCAAGAATGGATCCTTGGGGAACTCCAACAGAGACATCTCTAGCGTCCGACAGTATGCTGTCAATCTTTACTCATTGAGGGCAACCTGTAAGGTAGCTACGGAACCAATACACTGATTCAGGGGAGAGGCCTAGGTTGTGAAGTTTATTCAGTAACAGTGTGTGACTGACCAGATCAAATGCTTTCATGAGGTTAACATATGTGACGGATGCCAACCAGGTGACTGTTATCGAGAGCATCAGGTATGAAGTTAGTGTATCCTAAAAGGGTAGTGTTGGTGCTGAGACATTTTCAGAAGCCATGCTGCTGGCTACAGAGGATAGTATGTTTGTTAACTCACTGGGTCTGGGTGGCCATTTTGGGTCAGGTTCAGCAAAGGATGGTTCCGACGCCACATGGCGTCTACTGGACCCAATGAGTACTCAACCATTTGGTCAGAGATTATCCTTTCCAGGGCTTTGGACAGTGGTGACAAGGATGGAAATTGGTCTATAGTTGTTAACACAGGTGCGATCTCCCCCTTTGTGGACTGGGGTGGCTGTTGCAGCTTTCCAGATTTTGGGAAATTGTGAAAATTGTAGAGAGAAATTGAAGATCTTTGTGATGGGTTTAGTTAGCTCATGTAAGGACACAGCTAGTAATTTCATGTCCACTGTGCCATTCCCACCCTTGTCTTACGTAACACTCTTTTGATATACTTTACAGTATCTCTATGGGTGATGAGTTTGAAGTAGAATTGTGCGATCTGAATTGCCCAGCCCTGGGTTATTACTGTAGGTATGTGTAGGCATTGTGTCAGCAGGCAATACTGAGCTGAGGTCCATAAAGGCTCTGATAAGGGTGTTGGCTATTTCAGCTGGTGTGCGGAAAGCTATTTGATCATCTATAAGTAAGGAGGGGAGGATGTATCTTTGCCGCCTAGGAGATCTTTGAATTTATCCCAGAATTTGTGGGCATTGCTGCTGTTCTCTGCAGTATGCAACCTTTCTTACCCTAACTGCCCTAGTGCACTTGTTACATCACTGTTACCGCCACCTCTGAAAGAGTCAGTTTGGCTCACGTAGTGGATAAATGCCCTCAATGTCTATCTATGGAGATTTGCTTCTTCCGGAGTTGCAAGAGGTCTAGGGAAAAACAGAGGAAGTGTTGCTGGTTGATTCATATGAAATTCATACACTACCCTGGACAAAAATTATGTGTCCTAAAAAAATGCAAGCTGTGAGAGAAGGACGCAAATTGCACAGAAAAAGGGGCCAATTATGTGGCATTAAGGGCAAACAATACCGATATGCATGAGAAATAGTACAAAAATCTCAAAACAAGAACACTGACAGGGAGCTAGCGGAGCAGATAAGGAAGATCAGTGGGAAGGGTAGCACCGTGATTGGGGGGGCATCGCAATATGCCTCAGGTAGATTGGAGCACCCCAGCCACCTCAAGTGCCAGGGAAAAGATCCTTCTGGGGACGTTCCAGGACAGCTTCCTGGTGCAGATGGTAGAGAGCCAACCAGGAAGGTAACATTCTGGACCTGTGCTGACAAATGGGGAGCTTGTCATGGAACTGGGGGTGGAGGATCCACTGGCAGGGAGTGACCACCACACAATGTGGTTCTCACTCAGTATGGGTAAGGAGGCTGCCAGTACCAGGACAAAGGTGTTGGACTTCAGGCGGGCAGACTTTGGCAGGATGAGGGACATAGTAGCAGAGCACCTAGCAAGCATCCGCCCACATACGGATGCTAATCAGAAATGGGAAATTATCAAGCTCGGCCTTGCAGAGGCCACTAGATCATGTACAAAGAGTCAAAGTAAAAAAGGCCAGATCCAGGACGCCAAGCTGGTTAAGCAGGGAAGTATTAGAAAAGGTGAGGGATAAGACAGCAGCCTTCAGAAGATTTATAAGATCCAAACACGGGAAGGACAGGGAGGAGTACATGAAGAAATCAAGGGAAGTGAGCAGAGCAGCCAAGCCATCAAGGGAGTGGAGGCTGGCACAAGGTATCAGAGAAGGAGAAAAGGATTTCTTCAAGTACACTAGGAGAGGAGGAGCTGAAAGGATTAAATTGTTAGAATTAAAAATATGATGGGTGGGTAGAAAAGGAGACCAGGCAGAAGTGTTCAATGACTACTTCTGTTCTGTGTTTACCAGGGAGAAGCTTGGGCCAGTGCCACAGGGGATGGTGGTGGTGGTGGTTAACAGATGGGGAAATCCCAGCGAACAGGGTGATGGAAGGCCTAAACGCCCTGTGGGTAGATAAGGCGCCTGGCCCAGATGGCATACACCCCAGGGTTCTGAAGGAGTTGGCAGAGGTCCTGGCAGAGCCACTAGCAGACTATTTCAATATTTCACTGGGAACTGGGTGCATCCCCCAGGACTGGAGGATGGCACGTGTGGTGTCGCTCCACAAGAGTGGTCCCAAGGATGAACCAGGCAACTATAGACCAGTCATCCTTACATCTATTGTGGGGAAGCTAATGGACACTATCCTTTAGGAAAGGCCAGTAACCTTTCTGGAGGTGAATGGTCTCCAGGACAACAGACAGCATGGGTTTGTCTCAGGAAGATCTTGTCAGACCAACCTGGTGGACTTTATGACTGGGTGACTAGGGTGCTCGACAGGGGCCAAGCAGTGGATGGCTTGTATCTAGACTTCAGCAAGGCCTTTGATTCAGTGCCACATGGGAGACTGCTTAGCAAGTTGAGATACCAGGGAGCAGGGGAGAAAATGGTGTAGTGGATCAGGAACTGGCTGAATGATAGGAAGCAGAGGGTAGTCATGGGGGGGGGTCTCTCTCAACTCCAAGAGCCGTAACCAGTGGGGTACCACAGGGCTTGGTACTGGGTCCAGTGTTGTTTGGCATTTTCATTGCTGACATCTCGCATGGGATTAAGAATAAGATCAGCCTTTTTGCGGATGACACAAAGGGGTTGCAGGGGCTACAGGATGATCTGGATAGACTTGACCGCTGGTCAGAAACATGGCAGCTGGGGTTCAGTACAAAGAAGTGCAAGGTCATGCACTTGGGAGCAAGAAACCCAAGGAATCATTACTGATTGGGGGTGTACAGTTATCCCCTACAGAGCGGAAAAAAGATCTTGGGGTGATAATAACATGGCAAATGAACCATTCAGCACAGTGCAGAAAAACGGCAGCTAAGGCTAATAAGATGCTGGGGTGTATTGCCAGAGGAATCACGACCTGGAGAGGGGAGGTCATCCTGCCACTGTACAGGTCATTGGTGAGGCCGCACTTGGAGTACTGTGTGCAGTTCTGGCACCCCTACTTAAAGAAAGATGTTAAATTGCAGCAGGGGGTCCAATGCAGAGCAACCAGGATGATCCTTGGTATGGAGGAAAAACTCTATGACGAGAGATTGAGGAAGCTCAACATGTACTCCCTGGAGGAACGGAGGGATAGAGGAAACATGATAGAAACCTTCAAATATATGAAAGGCTTAAATAAAGATGGTACACAGGGACTTTTAAGATTAAGGAGAGGGAGGGACACTAGGGGGCACAATCTAAAGCTGGAAGGTGGTAGATTCAGAAGGGAAATGACAAGGCACTATTTCACACAGAGAGTGGTGACAGGGTGGACCGCACTGCCTGAGGAAGTGATATCCTTGAAGACGGTGGGCAGTTTTAAGAGGGGATGGGAAAAAATAGGGGGAAGGTCGCCAATGAGGCAATGGGGGGAGGTGTAACAGCTAGTACGGGCATGAAATTGGATATGCAGGTAGGAGAGGGGAGAGCAGCTGCAGTGTAACAGACTGCTAGCTGCACACTCGAGCAGACTAGATAGACCATCAGGCCTGTATCTGCTGGTATTCTTTGTACGTTCGTAAAAAAAGCATGAAAAAAGTTGTAAAAGCTGCTCACCTATGCATTACATCTCAGAGCACTATAACAGAAAGGCAGAGGGTAGAAGGTAACTGGAAGTAGGTGCAACACCTCATCTAGGGTAAGGGTATAAAGGTATTAAATAGGGGAAAACTAATAACACCCTGTCTAGGGTAGGAGTAGAAAGGGATCAAGCAGGGAATAAGGAAAACTAATAGCATCCTGTCTAGAGTAAGGGTGTAAAGGGGAAAACTAGTAAGGTCCTTTTTAAAACATACGCGGAAAGTTAATTAGTAACCTATTTATGGTATAGCAAAAAGTGGTAAACCAAACAAATTAAGAGAAATCAAGAAACACCCTATCGGGGGTAAGGGTATAAATTATTTTTCAGGACATAGAGGGAGTACATTTGGGAATGCTGGAAGTAGTGCAGTGCAGTGACTGTGGTGCAGCAGTCTTCAGGGAGACCTTCTAAAGACTGAGGTGTTTTTCCGTGTGTACCTTTCCAGGCTGAGGGATGAGGTCTCTAGAGTCTGGACCAAGTTGGCTAGGATTCAGGGGACCTCCTCCCCCTCATCTTGGGGCCACAAAGTCCTGCGCGTTGCCCCACAGGGTGCCAAGAAGGAGGGCGGATGGACTCCTGGTGGGCGGGTGCTCTGGAGGAGGGCTGTCCGGGGACGGGGGGGGGGATTAGCCAGCCCATCAGCACAGCAGTGCTGCTACAGCTTAGGGGACCCGGGTTCAGGAATGACCTGGGTCATCGGGGGTTGACCAGGGAGGAGGACTAAGCATCCCAGAGGATGTCTCCTCGGGGGTTACAATGCTTCTGCTGCCATATGTGGGTGTTCAAGTGGTGGTGCAGTAGTCAAGGCATAGGGAGAGGAGGACACCATTAGGTGCTTGTCGGGGCATGCGTTTGTACGGTAGCGGCCCGGCATCATAGCCACATTGGGGACTCTGCTGGAAGCCTGGGAGGGTGTCCCAGCTTTGGCACCAGCCCCCGATTCCTTCTTTTTATAGTTGGAATGTGTTTGGGGAGATCAGGAAGGACTGTCTCGGCCTTCCCAGACCCTCCTCCCCGATTTTGGGAGAATATCTGCCTTCGAGAGAGAAAATGATGGCTATGGGAGACCCAACCCAGTGGCTCCTAGAGCGGCACATCAAAGGCGCTTGACATCTGTTTAAAAATCTAATGGCAGTAAATGCTGTTAGATGGGCTCATACTGGAGAGGAGACGCAAGGGCTGAGTAGCAGCTCTCAACACTGATTGGTTTTGCAGTTAAGTCCTTGATTTGCGTAATCAATCAGCGTCACCCCCTCCCCATTCAGTAAGGGAGCCCCTAGGGTAGCCATGCCCCCTCCCAGGAGCATAAAAGAAGGCTGCCAGGAGGGCTCAAGTGTAGTATGAGGGGGAGTTTGAGGAGCAGGTTGTAGGGGGATCAGAAGAGCTCCAGAAGAGAAACCCTAGAGAAAAGCCTTCCAGGGACCTGCAGAGGCAGCTGGGAGACTGCTGTCACCAGAGCCCTGTCTGGTAGGTATCCTTTTTAAGGCCTCAAGAGCTGTATAACCAGGCAAGACAGTTGAGGAGGCTGGTGCCACCAGGCAGCTTTCTCTAGAGCCATGTAGGCGTCCCTGGCATCTGCTAGCAAGTTACCTAGGCTATACTGCCAGCCCAATATATAATTATGATATAATAGTGATAATCAGAGGGGACTGGTGGGACAGGCTTCCAGTTCAGCCGACAGGCTAGCGCTGCACCTCCGCGGCTGTCTCCTCAGCGAGAAGGAGCCTGCCACCACCCGCCCTTAGGACCCAGCTGCAGACTTCCAGTTCAGCCTGATGGGCTAGTGCTGCACCTCCGCAGCTGTCTCCTCAGCGAGAAGGAGCCTGCCGCCACCCGCCCTTAGGACCCTGCTGCAGACTTCCAGTTCAGCCCGACAGGCTAGCGCTACATCTCCGCAGATGTCTCCTTAGCGAGAAGGAGCCTGCCACCACCCACTCTTAGGATCCAGCTGCAGGTAAACGGATCAGACAGAAAGGCTGCGCCTTCTCCCTGCCAGAAATTTTCGGCTTCCAAAACCGGCGCCTTCCTGGGACTTGGCTCTCATTGGCTGCTTGCAGACCCAGAGCTCCCTGATTGGCCTTGCATTTGCCCGGTATTTTTGAGAAACTGGAACCCTGAAAACTCTGCTGTTTCTCTGAAATCTGGGACTGAACCGAAATTTATGTTTTTTGCTGCAGCCATCATCCCTGCATATTCTCTCTGCTCCCTGTAATTGTCAATAGTGGTGACACCTCTTTTGCACAGTAATTTTGGCTCGTAGAAATCTCTGGCTTCTCTGAGCTTGTAAGGCGCTAGTTATATGTCTTCCTTGTATACAGTAATTAAGTAAGTCAGTGGTTTCAGCCCAGAGTATACTGTGTGCACAGGATTTCAGTGCAGTTTCTTACAAACTGCTAAATAATTTGCCTTTCTTAATTTACCCACTGTGACCTGCACTAAAATCCCTGCTTTGTTTTCTATCTCTCCCTCCTTCCCCCCTGCAGATCTTACTGGCGCCTGCCGGTGGTCTGAAACCACCCCCCGATTTAGTCGCAATTTCTCAGTGTACAGCTCCTTTTGTGTAAATGGTAATTTTGCAAACACTCCCAGCTCCAAAGAGACTTCTAATTCCCCTGTCTGTCCCTTCTCCCCGCAGGCTTCCAGTTCAGCCCGGCGGGCTAGCGCTGCACCTCCATGTCTGTCTCCTCAGCGAGAAGGAGCCTGCCACCATCCGCCCTTAGGACCCAGCTACAGGTAAACGGATCGGACAGAAAGGCTGCACCTTCTCCCTGCCAGAAATTTTCTGCCCCCCCACCACACCTCCAGTGATTAAATCCACCTAAATCACTCCCCCTTCTGGCAATCCCATTTCACATTGGCTATTGCATAGCTCTCCCTCAATCTTAAAGCTACAATTCCTTTCCTATATGACCTCTACCTGATACTTAGCCCTGCTTTCTGAGTGTTTTAGGTAATCCCGAGCTCACTCCTTCTGTCACCCCTTCACCTTCTTTCCCACACCCCCCCGCTCGAGTTTTCCACCATCTCTAAACTCCTCTTTTCTCCTCTCTTTCTCCCCTTTCCTGCAAAAATTAACCTATTGTCTACTTCGCTGGCTGTCCTCTTATTATCTTCTCTGGTGCTGTCAGACTTCTGCGCTAATGTGCTGGCCCACGACCAAGAATGCCTAGCCCACCTGTCTATCACCCACAAACCCTTTCCACACTCCTCCCAACTCCTCGCATGGGAGGTGCCCTCCCGGGGACACCTCACACTTTTCTTCCTGTCCAATCAGGAATTCCGCCATCTTGGCCACCACCTGGCGTCCCTCTCCTGGTCTCCCACACTACCCTCCTGCCCATATCTACTCCTACTATCACTTCTTCTCCTCACTGGTGATATTGAGAGCAACCCCGGTCCATCTAATTCCCACATTACCTCCTCCTCAAGCATCTGGACGAGTGCCCCTGGTCTTAAATTCGTGAACATCAACATTTGTAGCTTTCCCTCCAAGTTCCCTGAACTAAAGGCATGGATTGCACTACACAAGCCCCTCGTTGTGGGACTTACTGAAACCTGGCTGAAACCGCACCACACCGACAACACCTACCAAATACCTGGTTACTCCCTGCTACATCTTGATAGGCTGGGCAGAAAGAAAGGAGGTGGTGTTGCCCTGTTCTGTAGAGAATCACTCATTGCTAGGATCATTCTCTGCTCAAACCCCTCCTCACCAAGTGAATGGCTCCTCTCTGAAATGACCCTGGGATCTTGCAAGAAACTTTACATAGGCTGCTGCTATAACCCCTCCCTCTACGCAGGAACGGGGGGACTAAACAGCTTCCTTCTGGGCCTCAGCTCCATATCCCCCCACAGGGACTCTGTCCTCCTCAGGGACTTCAATCTAAACTGGCTGAGCAACCACCAACTGGACTATGCTTCCCTGCTTAAACAACACAATCTGACACAGACTATCACTTTTCCCACCAGACTCAACCATAGAACTGGTACCCAGACCCTCTTGGATTGGATTCTCACAAACAGGGATGACCACATATTGCACTCCGGAACCATGGCTGACTCCATTAGTGACCATTCCCCAACCTATCTCCTATGGTCCTCCAAGCTCAAGTACTCTCCTCCCAAATACATATCGTTCCATAATTTCAAAAACCCCAACACCCCCAATCTCCTGGAGGAGACCTGGGCATTGGACTGGTCTTTCCTCAACCCACTTACTGATGCGACCACAGCAGTTAACTTTCTTACTCAGACCCTACTGTCAATACAGGACAGGTTCTTTCCTCTTACCACAAGAAGGGTCAGAGGTGGCTGCTCGTGCTGGGTCTCCAGAGATCTCCTAGGCCTCGTGAAGGACAGGGATCATGCTTGGTCCACCTACAAAGCATCCCCCTCCCTAGTCCTCTGGGAGGCCTACAGGCGTTGGAGAAACCAATGTAAGCTCCTGGCCAAATCACTGAAACAAACTCATTTCCGTAACAAACTAAGGACTAACCTTGGTGACCCCAAGAAATTTTGGGAATCCACTGGTTCCCTCCTAAACCCCAACTCTAGCAAGGCTGCACTACATCTAAACTGCATGGGTGGCCTGGTTTTAGATCCCAAGGAAGTGACCAGGACATTAAATAGCACATTTACCAATCTATCCAGTTACCTAAATAAACTCCCTAGCGGCATACCAAGCAGCTCGGCCACCATCATAACCCACTGGCATCTGCTACTAGCTTTTCGACCCACCCACCAGTCCCACCTTTTTACTTCAAAGTGCTCTCTCGCACTGATACCACCAAGCTCCTCAAAAGCCTACCAACTCATGGCTCTGCTGGAGCCGATGGCCTATCACCAGTCTTCCTCAGCCTGCCTTAACCAAACCTCTCACCTTTGTTTTAATACAACCTCTTGTGCAGCCAGCAACATGGCTTCCATAAAAACCATTCCACTACCACTGCCCTGGCACTTCTGACTGACCATATCCTCATGAACATGGATACTGGTAATGCCACCGGTGCTGTTTTTGTGGACCTCTCCAAGGCTTTCGATATGGTCAACCATGCCCTCCTCCTCTCTAAGCTAAGTTGCCTAGGCTGTTCTCAGTAGGTAACAGACTGGTTCAGGAGCTACCTCACACACCGATCCCAATTCATGAATATTGGTCAGGCCTGCTCCCCTACCCTGCCCATCTCCACAGGGGTCCCCCAGGGCTCTATTCTGGGCCCCCTTCTATTTTCCTTATTTGTAAACTCTCTTCCTTCAGACAGTCTCAGCTGCCACTCTCTCCTCTACGCTGATGACCTCGTACTCTTCCACAGCGACAAATCCACTGCCAGCATTTCCACAGCTCTCACTCAAAACTACACTGCGGCCCACAACTGGTTCTCAAAGAATCTCCTCTTGGTAAATGCCAAAAAAACGAAATCCATGTTGTTCAGATCAAAGCCCTTCCTTGCAAAATCCACAACTCACTGCCACCTAAACATTCTCTCCCCTGATGGAACAGCCCTGGAGGCTGTAAACACTTTCAAATACTTAGGAGTCATACTTGACCCCTCTCTCACCTTCTCCGAGCACGTCAATTCCCTAGCCAGCAGGTTCCATCAAAAACTGGGCGCAGCTTATAGATTCCAGCAATTCCTTACCCCGGATGCCAGGCTAGCCATTGTCCAGGGAAATCTTCTCCCAATACTGGACTACTGCTCTACCATCTATGCCAGAGCACCTGTAACCACTATAGCCAAACTCTCCTCAGCCTACAACAATGCCTGTCATTTTGCCTTGCTGGCCCCTTTCTCTACCCACCACTGCGTCCTATATAACTCCCTTGGATGGCTCCCACTGCAATGTCGCTTTGACCTCACCCTCTACTGCCTGGCAGATACAGTTATCCGTACTGGCCAGGAATCCCCCCTTGCGGCTCTCCTCAAGATCCAAACCCCCCGCCGCTGCCTCCACTCAAACAGCACTCCCACACTAGCAGTTCCTAGGGTACACACGAATATGGGTGGGAGAGCTTTGTCGGCAGCAGCCCCTACTCAGTGGAACAAACTGCCATCTGTACTCCGCTCCGCTGACACACACTCTATCTTCAAATCTCGCCTCAAAGGTTGGCTCCTAGCAAATTCCTCCTCTCACTGTTCCCCTGGATAGGCGACCTGTTCCTGTCAAATTTGTCCGTCACCCGCTGAGTCACGTTTTGCCTCCCTCCCCTAGGATTTTCCCTCTGTTTCCCTCCTCATCCACTCACTACAAACTGCTGTTTCTACTTCAATTATAGGTAATGTACTAATGTTACCTACCGCAAAATGTACTTCTGTAATAACTAATTATTGGTAATTGACCTGACTTGTGTTATCAAATTCTTGTTTCAATTTTGACCTATGTATCCTATCTTGTTTTATTTGTAACCTGTATCACAGTTTTGTTTTTTGTTCTTTTTCTCTGTTTGCCTTTTCTTGTGTTTTTTTCTGTCGTATTGTTATATGTGCCATTTCAGAATATGGCCCGGGTCGTGCCTGAAAACGGTCCCTGGGATCAGCGCACCTACCCGGTTATCAAAGTCATAAATAAATAAATAAAAATAAAAACAGTCCTCAGGAATAATGGCACTTGACACCATGGAACATGACCTCGGTCTTTTGGCCATGGTGCCCAGTGTCATTATTCCCTCGTATAGCCTCCGATCCCTGTAAACCTTCCCAACATCACATTATCATCATGGCAATCAGAGTGCAATAGAGTGACTTGATAGGAAAACTTATGCAAAGTTAGTAAATTTAAATGGCATAACACTATGCCTGTTTTGCAAGTCCTTAGTCTGCCACCAACGATGACCTTCCACAGAGTGGTACACTGAAGCCAAGGGCCAGTCTGGAACTGTTGTGGATAGGGAAGTAGGACCAGTGTTGGAACCCAGAATTACACTTTATGAATTTTGGGGACCCGAGGGTCCTTGTCTGTTAAAGTGCTTCCCTCCCAATCATACCTCTCATCTTCCTGCTTCATAAATCAGGGAAAAAGCTTAATAAATCTGGGACAAAAGACTAAATTCAGTGACATACATCTTGAAAAATGGTGACATCCTCTCAGGAGACTGGCAGAATGATTTTGTGATGTTTCTTAACATAATATATGATTACCATATTCGGTTGCTTATGCTGGCGATAGTCTGTTTATGACATGGTGAACATTTTATTTTAAGCCTGTATTGTTGTGGAAAGGATCGTAGTTTAGCCCCGACAAGGTGGTCAGGTGATCAATTCCACTTCCTGATTCAACTACGTTCCCCGGCGCTCTCCCTTGCATGATGAACTATGTGCCTGAGCGTGGGGTGAGCCTCACTGAAATGAATGAGATTTGTCCTTACTTTTTAATACATTGTGTTGGCAATTTGGAGATTAATAAGGGCCACCGATCAACTAACAAGGGCCTCGTTTAGTCGAGTGGTGGCCATATCACAATGGATTGTATAAGGAACCATTCATTTCATCGGGGTCACTTCAAGCCAGGGCACTTAGGTTCAACATGCAAGGGAGAGCACGGGGCATGTGAAGGAACCAAGAAGTGATGCAAAGGAGAGTGCGGGGGAGTGTAGCTGAATCAGAAAGTGGAAGAAGTCGGGTGGCCACCTTGTCGGGGCCAAACTATGATCTCCTGCCACTTTCAAGAGGCTCAACATCAAATATTAAAAATTTCACAGAAGGACTATCACAGACTTAAGGTACCATATTCCAACAGTGGTATCTTAAGTTCACAAAATCACTTTAAGGGTCAGTGTAAAATGCATAGTATAAAGAAAACATAAGTAACTATAATGTCTATGTCTAGTATTTTGTGCATACAATCCCACTGTTTAGTCACAGAAACAAACATGTTAGGAGGCAAAGAGCAAAATCAGGGACTGTTGAGGGGTAAGCGCAAGCTCCCACTGTAAGTCAACGGCAGTGATGCGAGAGCTACAGTGGCTAATATAAGAGCTATGGCCGGGGTCAAACCCTTGCAAGCCCAACCTGTAATTCCTACACTGAAAACAACCTAAGCTAAACAAAAATGCTAATAAGTGCAAGATAATGCACCTGGGACACAGAAACTGAAGAGAGGAATACAGGATTGGGGGAAGGGGGGCAGGTTCTAGCCACCACAAGTCAGGAGAGAGACCTGGGCGTTATCATATGCGATGACCTGAAGTCAGCCAAATAATGCGAAAAAGCAGTGGGGAAGGCAAACAGAATGCTGGGGTGCATAGGAAGGGGCATAACCAGTAGGAGGAGTGAAGTGGTGATGCCACTGTATAGATCACTGGTGAAGCCTCATCTAGAGTACTGTGTCCAATTCTGGAGACCGTATCACAGGAAGGACATAGAATGGAAGCAGTCCAGAGAAGAGCAACAAAAATGATACACGGACTGCACCACAAGCCTTATGAGGAAAGAATCGAGGAACTAAACATCTATTCACTGGAAGCGAGAAGGGAGAGAGGGGATATGACAGAGACTTTCAATACCTTAGAGGGATAAACAAGGTACAAGAGGGGAGCATATTTCAGAGAAGAAAGTGCACAAGGACAAGGGAACATAACATGAGGGTGGAGGGAGGGAGGGAGGCTTAAGGGGAATGCTAGGAAGTATTTTTTCACAGACATGGTGGTGGATCCGTAGAACAGCCTACCAGTGGAGGTGGTGGAAGCGAAAACAGTACAGGGATTCAAAAGTGTACGGGATAAGCATAAAGGCACCCTGCTGTACAGCAGAGTGGGAGAAAGGCAGTCCAAATAACAGTAGGGATTGCCAAACCAAGTAGGGAAATGGGCAAACTAGGCGGCGCCTCTCAGAAGCAGGGCGGAACAATTGCCGCCTCCGGTCGCCGCCGCCCGACTCCCTGGACACTTTCAGACCGCCCTCGCCGTCCTCAGCCCCAGATTCCCAACACAGAGGCCAGCGCCAGAAGTGGCACCTCTCAGAAGCAAGGCGGATCAATTGCCTTCCTCCGGTCGCCACCGCCCGACTCCCCGGACACTTCCAGACAGCCCTCAGCCCCGGATTCCCAACACAGGGGCCAGCGCCAGAAGTGGCGCCTCTCAGAAGCAAGGCGGATCAATTGCCACCTCCGGTCACTGCCGCCCGACTCTCTGGACACTTCCAGACTGCCCTCGCGGTCCTCAGCCCCAGATTCCCAACACAGGGGCCAGCGCCAGAAGCGGCGCCTCTCAGAAGCAAGGCGGATCAATTGCCGCCTCCGGTCACCACCGCCCAACTCCCCAGACACTTCCAGACCGCCCTTGCGGTCCTCAGCCCCGGATTCCCAACACAGGTACTGCCGCTCTCAGAATTTTCGGCTCCAAGGCCTCCGATTGGTGCGGCGCTAGGTGAGCGGATCCTGATTGGTCTGTTCTGCCCCAGAAGCCTGTCCTGATTGGTGCACCTTTCTGCACTGACTCAGCATAGCAATATCAGGTCTGTTTTACATACTAACATACTAAAAGCCAGCCGAATAGGCCTGATGGTTTTTCGTGTCTGCTTGGTAGCCAGCCTCTATTGGGCGCTAGCTCCTCCCCCCAGTCCCTGAGAGGGTCAACCTTGGCTTCAGTACACCCATGCATCTGTTCCACCCCCCTCCTGAAGCCCTCCACAGTGCCTTGCTCGACTAGACTCTTGGGCAACACATTCCATGGCTCCACCACCCTCTCTGTGAAGTAATGCCTTCTACGTTCTCCCCTATAGGTTCCTCCCTCCAGCTTCCATTCATGCCCTCTGGTTGTGCCCCTTTGCTTTAGCCTGAACATTTCTTTGGTTCTACCCTTTAATCCCTTTCACATATTTGAAAACCTCAATCATGTCCTCCCTGTCTCTCCTCTCCTCCAGCGAATACAGCCTAAGGGCTTCCAGCCTTTCCTCATAGGTCCTATCAGTCATGCCCCGGATCATCCTGGTTGCCCTCCTCTGGACCCTCTCCAACAGTACTATGTCCTTCTTAAGGTGCAGCCTCCAGAACTGCACGCAATACTCAAGATGCGGCCTAACTAAGGCATTATACAGAGGGAGGATCACCTCGCTCCTCCTGGACGTTATTCCCCGGGCTATGCAGTGCAGTATCTTGTTTGCCTTTGATGCCATTCTTCTGCAGTAAGCTAATTCCTTGAGTGCCGCTAAAGAGGGCTACATTTTTAATTAATGTACTGCTTGTGCTGTTAACTTATGACCATGTTTGTGGCTTTTTAAGCTTTTTACCCTGGCTGCTGTGTTTTACATTATAAACTTACCCTTATCTGCTCTGCAGGGTTGTACAGTATTAAGATTATGCTTATCTGCTCTTCTACTTTCTACTCGCTCCCTGATATTTATTGTAGCTCTGTCTAAATCCTCTTTTCCCTGCTACTCTGGTGGTATCTAAGTCCTAAATCCATAAGCTCTGCTGTCTCTGCCACCTCATCCCATCCCTTGCCTTAGTCTCCATTTCCCTGTCTCTCAGTAACTTTGGCTCTAAATCCTGCCCCACCTCTGCGAACGCTCTCACCTCTTTTTCTCCACCCTTCTCGTTTTCTTCCTCTTTCTCACCTCCACCCCTGCCCCTTTCAAAACTCTTCTGCCTTTGTATTAAGTGCCAACTCCCCACCCCCTGCTGTCGGACTGGCGCTGCCACTTGCCCCCTCATTCACTATATTACTATATTTACTCTGTTTTTTCCCCCCTCTCCTCCCCAGGGGCCAGCGCCAGAAGTGGCGCCTCTCAGAAGCAAGGCGGATCAATTGCCACCTCCGGTCGCTGCCGCCTGACTCCCCGGACACTTCCAGACCGCCCTCGTGGTCCTCAGTACTGGATTCCCAACACAAGTACTGCCGCTCTCAGAATTTTCAGCTCCAAGGCCTCCAATTGGTGTGGCGCTTGGAGAGCGGATCCTGATTGGTCTGTTCTGCCCCAGAAGCCTGTCCTGATTGGTGCGCCTTTCTGCATTGACTCAGCATAGCAATTTTGGGTCTGTTTTTGCAAAGCTAATTCCTTGAGCGCTGCTAAAGTTGGCTAAATCTTACTGTTCTTTCTTGTGCCCTCAACTGTATTGCTCCACTTATCCTTACCATCTGTCCCCCTTGCCCACTCGGCCTTCCCACATTACTTGCCCCATGACTACCAATTCTCCAACCTTCTCCCCTTATCCCCTCTCCACTGGGACCCTACACCTCTTTTATTGCACAGGCCCTGGGTCCATATTGTTACCTATACGCTAAAATTCTTCCCCTTAAATTTGCGTACCATTCACCCTCTTTTGCATCATAAACTCTGGTTTCTCCTCCTTATAGCCCTACTGCTCTCTGGAGATGTGCATTCGAACCTGGGACCGACCTATGATGAAAGTTGTCACCTCTTGCATGCTCAGGGTCTTATGGTAGTGCATCATAACATCAGAAGCCTGTTACACAATTTTGCCGAATTTGAATCCTGGATTACCCTATGTAAACCAGATATTGTATGTCTTACCGAAACATGGCTTAAAACTCCCGGTGCTCGCTAACTTCCTACAATCTCTTGAGAGTTGACAGTCCTGCCCCCAAAATAGATGGTGGTACTGCTGTCTATTTCAAAGACCACCTCAATCTCACTGAGATCTGCTCATCTCCCCTAGTCCATAGTGAAGTGCTACATGTTCTTCTCACCCTGGGCTCCAAAAAACTTCATATAGTCTGTGCTTACAACCCCCTCCAGTGGCTTAAAAGGTCTTGATGAGCTGCTTGGCCAAACCTCTCTTCTCTCAGGTAGAAATGAGGTTCTTATACTTAGTGATCTCAATATAAACCGGCTGGGTAACTCCCAACCTACACTACTTTCCAAGAGCCAAAGTTTCAACTTTCACCAGGTTATTAGCACTCCCACAAGAACTGCCCATCACTCCAACTCCACAACTCTGCTAGACTGGATTATGACCAACCACCCCGAAAATATTATCTCCTCTGGCACACTAGCAGATTCCATTACAGATCATTCCCCCACTTTCTGCATTTGGGGTAAGACCAAGCCCCCCCAAAGTCTCGGTTTATCACTTTCCGTAACTACGCACACCTCGACCACCAGTCCTTCCAACAGGATATTGCTTCTATCAACTGGACTCTTCTGTTTAAACTGGATGACCCTCAGACTGCTTTAAACCTATTCCTAAATTGCTTTTTGGAGAACTCAGAACAAATTCTGCCCCCTCATTACCTGTCGTGTAAAAAACAAGCATACCCATGGCTTAAGTCTGACCTTCTCTCTAAACTACGACTGCGTGATAAAAGTTGGCGCCACTGTAAAAAGACAGGACTGCCTGCTGACTTCAATTCCTATAGGGTACTCAGAAATTCTTGCAAGAAGGATATTAAATGTGAAAAGAACACTTACGATAAAGATCTCCTAACTAAATCTTATGGTGACCCAAAAAAATGCTGGTCCCACATAAAGAGCTTCCTAGGTTCAAATCCGGTCCCCACTCCAACTGATATGTCTCTTAATAGTGTCCACTGCAACAATCCTTCCACTATTGCAAACGTTTCAATGACCAGTTCTCTGATCTTACAAACTAGACATCATCCTTCCCAGCTTCACTTAACTCTCATACTCAACCCAATGACTCTGGGCCCAAATTTCATTTCAAGTCTGTCACCCGTCTGGATATACTTAGATTGCTCAATAACATTTCCGACCTTTCCACAGCAGGCTCTGACAATTTTATTTATTTTATTGAACCTAAGCTGCTAAAACTTGCTGCCCCTTACATAGCCGCACCTCTAGCAAGGATCTTTACCCTCCCCGTGTCATAGCTATGTGCATGCTCTCTGGAAGACGGCAAGGATTACCAGTCTTCAAAAAGAGTAACCGCAAAAACCCCTCCAACTATAGGCCTATTGCCATATTGTCAGTTCTCAGCAAAATCCTTGAGAAGCTCGTAGCCACCCAAACCATAGACTTTCTTCAGAAATATGACCTTCTTACGAATGCGCAACATGGATTCTGCAAGGGTCATAGCACCACCACTGCATTACTCAAATTCACATCTGCCATGGACTCTGGTCTCCTAACAGGGGCAATTTTTATAGATATGACAAAAGCGTCCGACCTGGTTGACCATCCTATCCTCCTTGCCACTCTTAGATCCCTAGGTTTCTCGTCAAATGCCACAGCATGGTTTAGCAGCTACCTATCAGATCGCACCCAGCAAGTTAAATTCAACTCCACCTTGTCTGATTCTGCGACCATAAACACTGGCGTGCCACAAGGTTCTATTCTTGGTCTGCTGCTTTTCTCCATTTTTATAAACGATATTACCTCTAACCTTCTCCAGACTGCCTCCCTATTATACGCTGATGATATTGTCCTTTATGCCAATGCTAAAAACATTACAGAAGTTAACGAAAAACTTTCACTTGACTTTCAAAGGATTCAGCAATGGCTATTCAGCCACAAACTTCTGCTGAATGTATCTAAGACTCAAGCCATGCTATTTGGTTCTAATGCCAAGCTCAAACTCTCTCAACCCACTTTCAAAGTTACTACCTGAAATGGCTCTTCCGTCGGTGTTGTACTTTCATTTAAATACCTTGGTCTCACACTCAACCCAACTCTCACTTTTGATCTCCATATTCAACAATCCTGCAAGCTGGCTAACATAAAACTCGGTATGGCCTATCACTCCAGCTACATGCTTACACCTTCAGCGAGGCTTGCCATAGCCCATGGCATACTCCTTCCGTTACTCATCTATGGAGCTGTAGTGTATGCCTCTGCGAGTAAAACTATTCTCAGGAAGTAGGATGTCACCTACAACAATGTCTGTAGGTACGCGTCCTCCTCGCATCGGTTGAAACACCATTGCCTACTATACTCAGAACTCGGGTGGCTTTCTCCGAATGCATCAAGAGACTTTGCGTATGGCTCAGTCATAGATACAGTCATCTGTAACCAAACACCTAAGCTCCTGGCGGATCTATTCCTCATCCAGCCATCCAAATACGGCCTGCGCTCGACTGCTAATGCCCCTGTGCTTATTCCTCGACACCACTCCACCAAAGGCGCTAGCGTTTTCTCCTGTTATGCCCCCATCACTGGAATTCCATTCCACTGGCTATAAGGTTAGCACCATCCCATGCCTCTTTCAAGAAATTGCTTTGTGATCCTCTTGCTGACTTCTGTTCATGCTCCTGCTTCAAACCACCCTAGCCCATTATCTCTCTCTCGATCTATGCATCCTCTCACCTCAGGTATGCACTGTACACTCCTCTAGTCGTCTACTTGCACTTTTAGTATACCAAGTTCCTATCCCCCTACTTAAGTTTTGCCTTTCTTTCTGTACTATCCCATCCTTCTCCCTTTTTACTGCATCCCCTCTCTAGTCATATCCTGGCTCTGCTCTATCCTTTATGTATAATTATAATTTGGGGGTATTTTATTACACCATTCTCTCTACCGGGATTACTGCTTAATGGTTTATTTATTGCATTTGCTCTCTTATTCACTCCATGTCATTGTTGATGTAATCTGTATCGTGTTTCTTTGCTGACTACTTTGTATTACTACTGTCTATGCTTTTACTTTATTGCATTTTACTGTTTTGTATTTGTTTCTACCTCTGTTGATCAAATGTTAAATCAATTGTTTTGTATCTGTAAACTCCCGGGTCGTGCCTGAAAATAGTCATTGCTATGGCTAGCACACCTTACCCAGTCAATAAAAACTAAATAAATAAATAAAATCTGCCGACAGATTCTATGTTTCTATGTAACCAATACTGCACTAGTAGTAGGGAATCCTTATTGTATTTACGTGATCCTGCTTGGCAACCCTCCGATTACTGCAAAACAGAAATATAGAAATAATGCACCACTGAACACCCAACATTCGCCAAAGAGATCAGAAACCCTAATTATCCACCATTCGTAATGCCCCCTCACTCCGTGCCCTCTCCTCCTCCCTCCTGTGCTCCACTTCCCCAACTGGTGCCCCTAATCTACCCTTCATTTCCCTACTTTTGTCCCCCTGCTAATTTTTCCCATGCACTTCATGCTCCCTTCCCTCTAACCCATTCGCTCACCTGCTTGTTCAGAGTGCATAGCCTGTTCTTCAAATCAAAGGACTCATCATCCAATCGCCTATTAGTTCCTCCCCCCCCCCCCATTAGTGCCTAGCTAGGGATGACAATCACACTATGCTCTCGGCACTTATCCTTCAGCAAACAAGATTGTGCTGTATTCTCAAAATCTTTGTTCCTGCGTGTCTGCCTGCACTGCTAAGCTCAATTTTCCCAGTGCTACATATTGTATATTTGTATTGAAGCAATTTGTATTTGTATTACACGAGGAGGAGTGGAAAGGATGAGAAGGGTTGGAGGAATGGTCAGAGGTATGGCAGCTAGGATTCAATGCAAAGAAGTGCAAAATAATGCACCTGGGAAACAAGAACCCAGGGGAAGATTACACAATTGGGGAGGTAGTAACAACAACAAAAAGGAAAGGGACCTGAGGGTAATCATATCAGATGATCTAAAGGTTAGCAAGAATGTGAGAAGGCAGTAGGAAGGGCTGGGGGTATACTGGGATGCATAGGGAGAGGCATCACCAGCAGAAAACAGAAGTTGTTATCCCTCTGTACAGACAGTTGGTAAGACCCCATCTGGAGTACTGCGTCCAGTTCTGAAGACCCCATCTCCGCAAGGACATAGGCAGGATAGAGGCAGTCAAGAGGAGGGCAACTAAAATGGTGCAGGGTCTGCAAAAGAAGCCGTACGAGGAGAGACTGAAGGAGCTTAATATGTATACCCTTGAGGAAAGAAGGGAGAGGGGGACATGATAGAAACTTTTAAGTATCTCAGTGGAATCAACAAAGTCCAAGAGAGTAGCATCTTTCCGAAAAAGAGACGCAAGAACAAGGGACACAATTTAAAGATGGGGGGCCGTTCCAGGGCAATGTGAGGAAGTATTTTTCACAGAGAGGGTGGTGAATGCATGGAACAACCTTCCTGAGGAGGCTGTGGGGTCTAAAACTGTGGGAGAATTCAAGAATGCATGGGACAGACATAAGGCAATTCTTGTGGGGGGGTTAGGAAGAAATAGGCTGTTGGTTAACTAGGATCTGCGGCCCATCCTGTAGGTAGGGAAATGGGCAGACTAGGTGGGCCAAGCAGTCCTAATCTGCTGTCAAAGTCTATGTTTCTAAGCATATTGTTATCCTAATCCTAGTCGTGTATAGTTTCTGCCTATATTTTTACCATGTATTCATAACTGTACCTCCCATTATCCTTTCCACCAGGACACATCTGGAAACGAGCATATTGCTCAGTATGTCTTTCTAGAGAAACTCTTACACACACAAAAAAACCTTTTCATCTGAGATCAAAAAAAAAAACCCTGGAGTACGCACTTTCACGGTGGCAACCTAGCGACACCGACCACGTGGGAGGTGGGTCAGCACTACCAGTAGGGGGCGCTCCAGTGCACTCACAGTAGTAGGCGGATGTTGTGGTGCAAGTAGGGACAGAGCAGACGGGATGGATTTCGGTCTTTTTTGTACCCGATACATTTTTCGGTTTCTAAGCACATAACTAGAAGAACACTTGCATGATATCAACTTCTGGGTAGAGACTCGCTTGAAATACCACTCACAAGCAAGGTTCTCACGGGAACGTGGCCTGTGAAAGTCGCCGTTCTAGGCGTTCCGTTGACTACAGCCACGCAGCGTGCGCATTACGTCATTAAGTGCGCGACTGGGCTGGGCCAATGAGAATCGGACGGCGCGTCCGACTCCAGCCATCGCGTCCGACTGAGCCGAGGATTGCAGCCAAAGCCAGAGACCCCGAGCCTTTAAATGTTGAGAACAGTCTGTATTTCCCCATTACTTAGCTTGAAAATAAAACGGCTGTATTTCTGCGAGATTTTTGGCAGGTTTGATAGTAGAGGTATAAGGTAGGTTTTCACTTAACGCCGGTTTTCGAATAGATCTGCATTCAAGCAGCACCCACTGTTTGTTTATTTCATGTGCCAGTTGATGACAGCGGGGAGCACACTGAGCCAGGGCTCGTCTTCAGGTCTGATCACGGGCACAATAAAGCTTAAACAGTTATTATGGCAGTGAAAAATACCCAGGCAAAGAAAGTGCACGGTAGTACAGTTATATTGCACTGAGTAAATGCACGATGTGAGGCAATTTAATCAGGGTAACAGAGTTCTGAATAAGGTACTACTGTTATTTAAAAATTTAGCTAGGAAATACATACTGAGCTTGTAACAGTTCGTTTTCAGATGTTACCTGGGGGAGAAGGAGATAACTAGAAAAATATAATTATTAAAAATACAAGACGTCAGATACAGAAATACAAGCAGAATCATAACTGTTACAGGCAATTTAGCAATGAATGCAATCAGAAAAATAATTACATATATGTGAAGTAGGTAAAAAGTAGTGAAACAGCATGAATAGGGCAAAACCAGAGAAGGGGAATAAGGCTAACGGTAACAAGTAATGAGGCAGTAAAAGAAGAAGGGGCCATAGGCAGTTGCAGGAAGGATAACAACAGTCATGAAGAAGAGACTTTAGGGAGGCAGAACGAATAGAAAGGGGAAGAGAGGACCAAAATTTAGGAAAGCGGTAAGAAAAAGCAGATTGACCAACAGCAGATTTTTCTAGAAGGAAGAGAGAGAGATAATGTGAAGTAGTGTTGCGGAGAAGGTAGGAGGAAGAAGGCAGAGGGGATAGTGCTGGACCAAAATCTGGGCGTAAAGGCACTTAGAATCAAGAGAGGGGCAGAGATTTGCTGAGTAAAGAGAGCAGTGATGAGTACTGTATGAGGTGAGCAATCTAAAGCAAAACGACAGAAAGAATGAAAAAGAGGGTCCAGTCTGGCAAGGGAGGATTTAGGGGTACTTCTGTAGTAGACTAAGTCACCGTAGTCAAAGATTGGAAGGATCATTTTTGATACAGTTTCTCGGGCAGGGAGTGGAATACTCGCTTTATTCATGTACGATGCACCTAATTCGGGGTGAATTGCATCTGTATGCACTGAGAAATCGAGATGCTGGTCAAGGCAGACCCTGAGGTACTTGAACTGTTACACATAGTTATTTAAAATTGGTAGCCGGGCACGTTGAGTCCAAGATGGTGGACAGGTGGTGGGTACAAAGAGGAGTACAGCTAAGGAGACTTCAGTTAACACATTTTGTGCAAAATACAATATATATTTGCTAGGGCGCTGTGTGCAAAGAGATACTTGGCAAAAAGACAAATTTAGGAAGTAGTTTCCTGAGGTAAATGATGGAAGTAGGGGCATCCAATAAGACTGGGCCAGTAAGGCCAGTTTTGCCAAAGGGATAAACTGAGCAGGTGGGGGCTTGGTGGGAAAGGGAGTAGTAGACAAAAATTGGAATGCAGAATGAGGTGAGGGTCCCTAGAGATTGTATATAACAAAATCTAGAGGGGTCATAATGTGATCCTCCAGTCATTTGCATAATAGCCCCAATGAGATTGGATAGGCCACTTGCATGTGGTATTGTGAAAGCCCTAATTTTCCCACGTGATGTCCCCTCAATGTTTTACTCTATATGATCTCTATTGTAAGTTAGCTGCAAGAGCAGGTGTGGTAGGTTACAACAGAGGACTTTGAAAAATAGAGAGAAGGTGAGGAACTAGCAGCCAGATGGAGGTTGTTTTCAGAGAAGGGGAGGTAGGAAACTGGGACAAGAAGACATTGCCCAGCAGAGGTTCTGGAGCTGGGGATAGCTAAAGAATGGAAGAGGGGAGGGATGAGGCAGCAGAGAGGGGAGCTGGACCAGAGTTTGGAGAGGAACAAGGCACAGTGAGATAGAAACCTAGACAGTGATGGCAGAAAAAGAGCAAAGGTCTGTCTAGTTTCGGCTTCCCTGGTCTTTTCCGAGGTCCTCTCTGTATGGAATAAGGGAAATGGATACAGTAGAGTAAGGAAGGAATTTGTCATGGATTTCTAATATGGACCAACTTGTGTAAACTGATTACCATCCTTATACACTGATGTAACTAATGTACATACTGTGCATAATGTGTGAATCCATACACACTGTATATATTATGCGAGTCTGAATGAGAACCAGACTTCTACCCCTGTATAAATGTTGCAAATGTAATACTGTGTAACTAATGTAACTACTGTCTATAACTGTTTCTAAATGTCCTTTTCTGTAACTAACTCCGGGTCACTCCTGAAAAAGGAACCATTGGTCTCACTGGGCTTACCCGGTGAACAAAATCTAAATAAATAAATAATGGGTGGTTGAAGGGATGGTGTCAGGAGGAGGGGTACCACTTGGTGGGGGACTGGGGGGGGGGCTTCTGGAACAGGAGGCTCTTGAAGGGTAATGGCCTTCACCTGTCGAGCGAGGGGGCCAGTGCTCTGGAGCAGACGTTTGATGCATACACTGAACAGTTAAGCTAACTGCAGGGAAGACGGAGGCAAGGGGAACCACTGAGAAGGGAGAGTAGGTGGGGAACCTAGCTGGGGCTCCACCTGAACGGGACAGGTAACAGTAAGGTTGAAGTTCAGGTAAGGTTATGGGAAGAGGCCAGTGGCAGAGAGCTTGCAGAGCCTACATTCAGCATGAAAAAAAAAATTAGGGAAGAGTAAGGGATAAGGAATAGGAAAAGGCAAGATGGACTCATGGGAAAGATGGAAAGAGGTGTGCTTTAATTCCATGAGTCTGGAAAATAAAATTAGTGAGCTCCAGCCAATGGTGGCAGACACGGAGATGGATGTTAGCCATCACAGAAATTTGGGTCACATGGAATAACAATTGGGACCTGACAGTCCCAGGCTACACCATGTTTAGACTGGGTAGAGGAAAAGGTAAAGGAGGAGGCTCCAACCTATATGTCAGCGAGGGTATAGAGGCAGCGGAGAATGGAAACATCAGGGGAGGTAATGGGGGAAACTGAATCGCTGTGGGTTCAGCTCACGGCATACTTGAGCAAGAAACTATGAATGGGGTGATCTATTGACCACCAGGATGTGGGGGGAGAGATGAGGAAGTAGTGGCAGAACTGGAAAGGGGGGTAGCAAATGGGGTTGTGTGGTGGTGGGAGATCTAAACCTGCCAGATTATTGATTGGGTCATTCCAGCGGCCAGGAGCTCCAGAAGTTCGGCCCTGCTGGATACATTGCAGGACTGCCTGCTGGTGCAGCTAGTTATGGAACCCACTAGGCAGGCTGCCATTCTCAGTGTTGTGCTCCCCAGCTCAGAAGTGGTAGGAGGAGTGAGGGTAGGGGAGCCAGTAATGTCCGCCGACCATAACTCTGTATGTTTCAAACTGGCCCTTGGAACAAATAGCCCCTCATCAAAGGCCGAAGTTCTAAATTTCAGAAGGGCTGACTTCAACCGGATGAGGAAGCTGGTCCAGGATAAGCTAGTTGGAGTGGGTAGCATCAGGTATGTGGCAGAAAGATGAGGGCAGTCAAGAGGGCCAGTCTTGGCTGGCTTGCTGGCACAGTGGTAGCGCTATCACTTGTGACGCCTGTGACCCAGTTTGGAAGCGAGTCCGAGCTGTTGGAGGGACCAGCTTGAGGGGAGGGATAAAGCATCCATAGGACTACTTTCCTCCAGAGGGGCATGGGGCAGAGCCCGAAGCTTGCCTGGCCCCTGGGGAAAGACAGCCCAGGCCAAGAAGGTTGAGAGGCATGGCAGATGTCGGTGCACTTTGCACGGGGGTGCAAGGCTTGTGCCATGATGCCATTGTACACCAGGTCTCCCCAGGGCCGAAAACTAGAGGAAAAAAAGAGTCTAGCGGCAGGATGACGATCGCCCTCGGGTCCTGCACCTGACCAGCTGGGCACGCCGACCCGAACTGGATCCATTCTGTGGCGGGGCTTGGGGAACCCCACCAACCCTGCCGGTGGGGGGCAAGCCCTGGGGAACTACGGCCAGCAGGTGAGTCGGTTCTATGTAATAATAGCGTGGGGAAAAAAAAAGGCGACATTTAAAATAGCGAACGCATTGTAGCGAACGACTAAATAGTGACTGTACAAATCACCGCTGCTGTCAATACAGCGAAAATTCAAGGGGGATTAATAGGTTGGACAAATGGCAACTGGTTGCCATAAAGTTACTCTCTTAATGCCCATTATACCACAGTTTCACTAGCAGCACACATTTGACGTTGTGCCAATCAGAGTTAAGTAATCTCAACCATTAGCCACAGTTGGTCAGATTCTGGTTAAATGGACAGGTTTACTTCCGCATTGAATCTGTTAGCTTTCAGACACCAAAACTAAACAGCACAATGTCGTTTCAATATGTGACTAGCCAGAAAGGTAAGCCTCTGGTGTTACTTTCTGGCTTCTTATTTCACAAGACTAAAGAACGAGGTGATAAAGTGTGTTAGCGCTGTGCTGAGTATCACAAACACAAATGTCTAGTGAGATTGCATACTTCTGGGGAAACTGTGGTTGCATCCATTTCTGAGCACAATCCTGTTGCTGGCGATGTTGGTGCTCGCCAGGTTATGGCTAACATAAGGTCCCGGGCATGCAGTACAGTAGAGACGATGTCGCGGGTCAGTGTCGGATGTACGGCCAATGCTCCAGATGCAGTCAGTGGTAGGCTGCCTGGAATTAGCCTTATTAAGCGCACAGTACGGCACATAAGGCAGCAGGAAAAGGATTGTCCTGCAACACCAGCCTCTGTTGAAGCACTTGTGTTACCCCATGAATTCACCATATTATGCACAGCTGAATGCTTTTTAGTTTTGGACAGTGGCCCAGATAAAGACAGGATATTGATCTTTGCTACTGAGATTAATTTGAGACTGCTTGGAGAACGTAGTGTTTGGACATTGGATGGGACATTCAAATTATGTCAAGCTTTGGTAATCAGCTGTACACTATATATGCAATAAGGTCTGGTTCAGTAATTCCCGCTGTATATGTTTTAATGTGCTTGCGAACAACAAGTGAGTACATAAGGGTTTTTGAGGAAATAAAGAAAATGGTGGTTAATTTGCCTGCAAATGTCATCATGGATTTTAAAAAAGCAGCCAGTAGCCAGTACAGTATTTTTAACTGTTTTTCCTGACACTCAATTAAGAGGCTGCTTTTTCCACTTTGCTCAGTCTGTCTGGTGTAAAAATACAGAAATGCTCTGATATACAGAAGCAGTATTGTGTGGACCCAGAGTTTGCACTCAATCTAAGAATGTTGCTTTCATTGTCATTCGTTCCTCCAGAAGATGTCAGTAGCAAGTTTGAGGAAATGAAGGACATGTCTTTTTATGTTGATAATGAAGAGTTGCTGCAGTCATTGACGGACTGTTACGAGGATACCTGGCTAGGTAGACCGCGTGGTAGGTCTGGACGAAGAAGACCTGAATTCTCAGTTGAACTGTGGAATTGCTACGGAGGAACTACTGATGGCCTTGCTAGAACAAACAACGCAGTTGACTGCTGGCACAGAGGTTTTAATTCCAGACTGGGTGCATGTCACCCCAGTGTCTGGAAACTAATACAGTGCCTCTAGGAAAAGCAGCAGCTGACAGGTCAAGCTGACCCAGATTTTATCTGGTGCAGAAAATACTGGAACTGCAGGAAAGAAGAGATACAAGGACCAGAACTGGATGATCAAATCGATTGTATCCCAGTATGGGACCAGAACGACTACAGAATACCTATGCGGTCTGGCATATCATTTTCAGTTCCAGCCTTAACTTCGTACCCCAAATAAATAAACAAAGGAAAGAGAAATAAAGAAATAAAAGAATATCAGGCTTTGGCCTGTTTTTTTTTTTTTCCCCAAATCAGAAGTCACTATTTTGACACTGCTAGCCTACTAGCCTGATAGATATGAAACACATTTGTTCGCCTATTTTTCTCAATTATTACATGATGGCGAAATGTACACGCGTTGTTATTGTGTTTCGCTGATATTGCGTCGCCGTTTTTTAGTCACTGTTATCACAGGATACAGGTGAGTCCCACGGATGTTGGGATGAGGGGGCTGGGGTGCTCGTCAGAAGAAGGGCTGACTGGAAGGGGGAAAATAAAGAAGGCCATTCTCGAAGCAAACGTCTTGCATGAGAACGGTAATAAAATAAAAAAAAAAAAAAAAAAAGATACAGGAGACCAGTATGGTTATCTGGAAAGGTCAGGGAAGAATTGAGTGTAAAAGAAGGTCTTATGGGAAGGAAGAGTGGGAAGAGTACCTAATGAGAACAAGGGAAACCGAAAGGGTCATCAGAGAAGCAAAGCAGACACAGCTGTGTATTGCCGAGAGAGTCGAGGTGGGGAAGAGTTCTTTAGATATCTTAGGGGAAAAAAGAAAGGGGGGGGGGAGAAATTGTTAGGCTACCAGAAGGAGGGTAGCATAATTGAGGGGCCGGGCAGAAAGCAGCTGTTCTAAATGACTGCATTTGCTCCGTATTCAGAAGGGAAGACAGAGGCCTCTGCCAGAGAGTGGCGTTAAGGGAGTTGTAAGGGGGATCCCTGAGATGAGGCAGCAAGTAATTACCAGTGAAAGGATTTGTAAAGGGCTAGCAGCCCTAAAGTTAGATGAGGCCCGGGGCCAGATGGGATGCATCTGAGGGTACTCAAGAGAGATGACAACAGAACTAACTAAACCCCTGGTGAGCTATTCAGTAGTTCGGTTCAGACGGGTAGTTCCAAAAGACTGGAGGGTAGCAGATGTAGTCCCACTCCATAAGGGGGTGGGGGGACGAGGAACCAGGTAACTACAAACCTGTCACTCTCACTTCTGTTATAGGTAAACTGATGGAGACACTAGTCAAAGAGGACCTCGTAAACTACCTGGAGAACAGTGGACTCCAAAATAGTAAACACCATGGGTTTCTGTCAAGAACGTTTTGTCAGACCAAGCTGATTGTATTCTTTGACTGGATAATTAGGGCAGTGGATAAGGGCCATGCTGTGGATTACTCTGCTCTAATTTCAGCAAGGCTTTTGACTCAGTGCCACTGGGCCGGCTGCAAGAACTGATTCCGATGGGTGTGAGTGGTAACCAGATAACTATAGGTTGCTTCTGTGCCAGTTACTTGACAATGGATGACCATCTCTTTTAATTTTTTGCTCAGCTTTAAGTTATCAGTTTTTCTGCCACGAGATTTGGCATACTACTCTACAGTGGTTCAGTATTGGCAAATTTTTTGTTAAAATCTGTTTCACTTTGAGGGCAGTTTCCTTATGTTCAGGAAAAAAAGTCAGAGTACCAGAACCAGTGTCTTTATTTTGGCAGGTCTGTGAATTAAATTATTCCTATTTTGAGGTGCCACTCTGAACAATACTTGGTCTAGAACTGAATCCGAGTACCACCTTTGTTTTAATCTTGTGTGCATCTCACTGGTCTGCATGTCAGAATTTGAGTCTGAGGTGTATTTGCATCTCGGTTGTAAAAATTAGCCAAATGGCATTGAAGAAGCTAAAGTGGGGGGGGGGGGCACTCAAGGTGTACAGAATGGTATTTGCCTGCAGTGGGCTTTCTAAAGCCTTTTGTTCTCAGCTTCTTGATGTGTAAATCAGTCTACAATTTAAGGTCCATGAACTCAGTATCATCTTTGGGGATATCTCGGTCATCAGGTCACACCATAGGAACTTCACCATCGGTGAAGCAGGATTCACATGGAAGATTTTCCAGCAGTACCACTGGGGCCTCCCACGCCGATGTCACCTGCCGAGGACATCAGTAGTCGCATCCTCAGGGCCTTGTATGACGTTTCTGATACTGGTACCAGGGCTGCTGCCACAGGCATTTGCTTTCATAGGCACGCCTGGCTGAGGGTCTCGGGCTTCGCAGCAGATGTCCAACAGAAGGTGCTGAATGCCCCCTTCAGTGCCTCAGAGTTATTTGTGCTAGTTGGCCAGAACATCATTAATGATTTGCAAGCATTTAGCTGGGCTATCAAGTCTTTCCATTCGCTCTACCATACCCAGCTTAGGAGCAGACGATGCCCATCCTTTCGCAAGGTGTCTCACAAGTCTGGAGCAGGCTCCTGTCCCCAGGGAAAGAGAAAAGCTTTCTCTGCTCTACCTAGCCCCTCCTCCTTGGGCTCAGCTGCTAAGCATCCCAGAGGCGACGGATTAGCCCCAGCGGCCAGACTCCTTTCCAGACCTCCCTCTTCCGGTCCCCAAACAAGAGGTGGTGGACGGAGGTCCGTTCCCCCTCCATCTCAACCAATGAAGAGCCATAACTTCAGATGCCTGGATTCTTTAGATAATAGAATGGGGTCACACTCTGGAGCTTATAGAACAGCCCCCAGATACTCCTCCGGTACCCTACAGCCCAATGAAATGTTTTTTTGGGGAAGGGGGACAGTCACTTCTGCGTAAAAAGGCCATTGAGTCAGTGCCCAGGTGGCAGAAGAACAAATTTTTACTCCAGGTTCTTCCTGGTCCCCAAAAGAACTGGAGATCTGTGGCCTATTCTAGAGCTCAAGGACCGCAGTCTTCATATCCAGTACAGAAAATTATGCATGGTCATTCTGCCATGCCTGCTGCCCCTACTCAAGCAGTGCAACTGGCTGTGCTCGCTGGATATGCGGGACACTTAGTTGCATATCTTGGTCTGTCTTCCGCACATGCGGTTTCTCGGGTTTCTTTTTCAGGGTGAACATTACCAATTCAAAGTTTTGCCCTTTGGCTGGGGGTACGGGGTAATGGTCCAATGAAATCAATTTGGATATCATTCCAAGGGCCAGAGTGGCTCTGGGGTAGAAATTTGGCATTTTTCTTGCCTGGAATTGGGTTGTTCTGTGCACAGGTGAGGCAGTTATCAACGTAGTGCTTGACATCAGCTGTTATACCAGGTCACCAGCCCACGGTTTTCACTCTCTGGACTGTCTTATCCACCCCTTTGGTGTCCACCTGTAGGGGTGTCGACCTGCTAGATAACTTCAGGTTGAAGTGATTTGGGAATCACCCAGAGTTTTTGGTCATCTGAGTGATAGAGGATCAATTTCTGATCCTGAGACAGATGGCGGTTATCTGCATGTCTTTTGAATGGAATATTCACTGACATTTCTTTCTCTGTGTCTTTTTTGAGAGACATTGGTACACTTCCTTTATCTCTGGATCCCCTAGTTACAGCTCGGTGAGATCCAGAGGAACCTCTTGGACCGTATGTTTGCAGCCATCATAGGTGTTGCACTGGGAGGAGGTATTGTCCATATTCGGCCCCCCTCCCCGAGCTCCTTCTTTGGCTGAAGAATCGGCTCGGTCGTTGTATTTGTGAAAGGATTCAGCTTTTGCGTGGGCCTTCATTTTGTGAATGAACAATTAGAAAACACATTGTACAGCCATGCTGACAATGTAGTTGAACAAGTCTCTGTATTTGATGGTGGTACCTCCTGAAGATGTAAAGTCATGGGTCTTTCAAAAAGGAAAGAATTCTGTCAAAGAATTACATACCCAAGATGAGTCAGAAATGAGGACGGTATCTTCATTTCCTTGACCAGCTATGATTTCTAAGGCACAGGCAATGGCTGAAAGTTCTGCATACCGTGATGATTTGACAGTGCACCTCAATGGTATCACCTGTTGGAACCAGGACCAAGACTCCATAGCCTCGATCTGAACCCCCCAATCATATGAGGAGGGGACATCTGTAAAAACACAACATTTAGTAATGTCTTTCAGGATGTTTTCTGTTGCTGGGAGGAATGGGCCTGGTTCAGGTACGACCAGTGGCTCTAGGTCACACTCACGTGGTTCTCCTTGATACAGGAGACCATGTGCCAAAATGGAGGGCATTTTAACAGGAAGTACAGTGATGTCTCTATCTTTAAGCAGTAGAGACCAATGTGTGAGTCTGGTGTTGGACACATTGCCAGCTTTGATCCTGTCTGTCAGTAGGACATTGGTGGGGGTGTGATTGGTGTGTAACATAATAGGACAAAACCCTATAATGGAGGCAAAATGTTTGACAGCCCAAAAGGTTGCCAGCAGGTTCCTTTCACACAGGGAATACTTCAGCTCTACTATGGAGAGCATTTGGGAACATAAGCAATTGGTTGCAGGGTACCATAGGCCTTTTGAGCAAGGACTGCTGACATACCTGTTTCAGAAGTGGCAGTTTCCAAGTGAAAGGGAAGTTCTGGGTTGGGGTTGATCAGTGCTGGAGCAGAGGCCAAGGCCTTCCTCAAGGATGTAACAGCATTGGTGTGATCAGGTCTCCATTGCCATGGATTATCCTTTTTCAGGAGTTCATACAGAGGGGCGGACTTCTGTGCAAAATTGCAAATGAAGTCCCTGGAGTAATTGACCATACCCAGGAAACGTCTGAGGGTTGCCACACTAGTGGGCAATGGCAAATCTTGTAGGCCCTGGATCTCACTTAGGGCAGAGCTTCTCTCCTCTCCTCTCCGGTTAACGCGCAAGCCCAGGATATGACCCAGTACTGTCTCCCACCCCTCTAAGCCTCCCCCAATCTCTTCTTTTTCTGCCTGGTCCTATTCCCCCTAGCAGGGCTTCTTCAGCATCCGGAGGTTGAACAGATCCTGGCTGTCTCCTCCACACTTGCCGCCCCTCCTCCCACTCCCCATCTCCTTCTCCTTTTCTGCCTGTCTGTTGTCCCCCTTGAAGGGTTCTCAACGTCCTGAAGGGTCATAGATTCGTGGCTGCTCTTTCCTCTCCCCCTTACATTCTCCTACCCTTTACCCCACTATCCCTTGCCCACCTACATCCCTTTTTGTCATAGTCTAGCCCCCTTTGGGCTTGTATCACACTTACCAAACTTGTGCTCAGCCTTCGACTTCTAGCACTTCGTTTAACTTACCTGAAATTATTTTCCTAGTGTATTACAATGTCATTTAATAGTTCTGCAATGTGATGTAATTCTAGTGTACTTTTATTTTACCTTGTACAAGTGTTTGCTTGCTCTCCCAACTTTTGTAATCCCCCTTCCCCCAGGACGCTTCTGGAAATTAGCTGCTTACAGCTCATGTTGTCTTTCCTGGTGGGAAACATTTTGCAAATAAATAAAAATGACTTCTGGCTTACATAACTGTACCTTTGCAGGATTGCATTTGAGGCCTGCTCTCTAGCAAGGTTAGAAGCTCATCTAAGAGTTCCAAGTGCTTCTCCGGGTCCACTGTGGCCAGAAGAAGGTCATCTACGTATTGCAGAAGACACTTGGATGTGGAAAAATTATGTATCGCGTCCTTTCACGTGGATGTGAAACGACGAGTGTGTGAACCACTCTGCTCAATGCAGGAAGGCAGCTGCAAAGGCAAACAAGATGCTGGGGTGCAGAGCGAGGAGAATCTTCTCCAGGCATAGAGAGATGATCCTTCCCCTGTACAGGTCACTGGTCAGGCCACACCTGGAATACTATGTGCAGTACTGGGGTCCATTCCTGAAAAAGGACATCAGATTGCTGGAGGGGGTACAGTGTAGGGCAACAAAGATGATCCAGGGACTGGAGGGAAAATCCTATGAGGAGAGGTTGGGAGAGCTGAACATGTATTCACTGGAGGAGAGGAGGGATAGGGGGACATGATTGAAACCTTTAAATACTTAAAGGGAATAAACAAGGCTGAAATGGATGGGATTCTTCAAATCAGAAGGGGGAGGGACATGAGAGGGCATCGACTGAGATTGGAGAGGGGGGATTCAGAAGGGAAATCAGAAGACACTTTTTCATGGAAAGGGTGGTGGACAAGTGGAATACTCTGCCCGAGAAAATGGTATCATGTAAAACGGTGGGGGGATTCAAGAGGGGTTGGGACAGAGTGGAGGGTTGTGGAGGGAAGGGTGGGGCAGCTGCAAGTTGAGGGGCTAGCTTCACAATTGAGCAAAGTGGATAGACCGTGAGGCCTGCTTCTGCTGGCATTTCATGTGTTCGTATTGTGGAACCCCTGTGGAGGCAGTTCAGTGTGTATTGGCATCATTCAGATGTGAAGGCAAATCTGTATTGACTCTCCTGGGCTGAGGCAGTGACCAAAAATCTTTGGAAATGTTCAGTGTGCTGAACCACTGGTGCTCAGCTTTGAGGAGTATTAGCACATTTGGGACAGATGCCACAGTTGGGGCACAGCTTCATTGAGTGTGCAGTAATCAGTGGTGATCCTCCAACTATTGTTGGGTTTCTTCACAGACCAGTTGGGGGAATTGACTGGACACGCAAAGCCTAATGACTCCTTGTTGGACAAGTGAATCAGTAGTGGCCCTCAGTGAGGGTATTGCTTCTATGGGGAAGGGTTATTGCTTTTGGCAAGGTGGGTCCTCGCCAGTAATCTGAATGAGAGTATCCATCCATCCACAATCTTGTTTGTGCTTGGCAAAGGCCTCTTTATGCCTTTCCAGGATTGGCCTGATCTGGGGTAGTATCTCGTGATGATGTTGTATGACAATTATGTCATACTCCTTGTCATTGATTTCCACTGCTGCCACCACATGTGAATCAGAAATGAGTAACATATGGAATTGACCTTGTATCTGGAGAAACAGCCTGCTGGCTAAATCTAGGACGTATCCATATTGTGACAGGAAATCTATTCCCAAGATACTTTGGTGATGATGATGATGTAAGACCATGAGGTCAAAACGGTGCTCCACCACCAAAGTACCAATGGTGAAAGGTCTGAGCTTTCCATAGACCATGAAGATGGCTTTGGGTGTTCTTGATGTAGTACTGAGACCACGGTTCCTGTGTATAGAAGTAGTTCTAGTTGGTGGCCCCTAACCAGTGCTTCTGTGCACAGTCGGACGGATTCATCCATCACTAGAGTGGTGATGGTGTGTACTAGGGCGTGACACTGGCATTTGGAACCTTCCTGCTCCGATGAGGACTGGCCTCAGCCTCTTGGAGTATTTGGGTACATTCCCGGTAAGGAGACTATTGGGCCTTCTCCTCTGCTGGTTTCTTCTAGTACAGAGGTGCTGACTGAGTGACTGCAGGGCCAAGAGCAGCAACTTGCTTTGGGGAAAGAGTCATAGCTTTGGATTTCACCCTAGCCTGGAACTCTCGGAGTCAGTTGCATTCCTCCTTCTATTCCTTGTAGGAAGGGTCTGGTAGTTTCTGCTGCTGGCCTTGGTAGTACTGCTGTTGCAGCACGCTTCTGCTTCTGGTTACCTCCTTTCTTGAGATAGTAGGCCTGTCTCTTTTGTTTACCTTCCACCACGTACTGGGTTTGGGTGGTCGGCTCGGCACTAGGCTACATCGTGGCCACCTTGGCCTTCTGGCCGGAATTCAGGTCTTGCGCATACAGCTGGTATGCATGTTCTGTCCTTTCCATGATTTCGGCAGAAAGGTCCACTTTTGGGGAAAACAGAGACCTCTATCTTGTCACGGATAACTGGTAACATATTTTTCAGAAACAAATTCCTGTACTCCAGTGAGTTCCTGTCTGCATCTTCTTCTGCCATCTCCTTTCCGGTACGATATGCCATTCAGAGACGGCTGTCATACTGGGCCAGAGTTTCCTTGGCAGACTGCTTTAATTTGTGGGTCATGCTCATGCCCACTAGGTTGGGATTGTGTGCAGCCAGTAGGCCTGCAGCGATTTTGTCAAACCCTGCCTGGGCATCCTCGCTGGCCGCTTCCGGCAGCTTGGCCCAGAGCGTAGGTTCTGCTGTTTGTTTCAAAACCTGTACTCTTTGCGCAGCCGATAGGCTTAGTATTTTGCACTGATTTCTCACTTACTCCAAATGACAATTTAACTTGTCACAGGGCCCCATTCGACCTGTTTTGTCCACAATGTTCTGAATAGCTTGGGCGGACTGCAGCAGGTTGGGGGTTCACTCCGGTTGCACTGCCATGGTTTTAATCACAGCCGTAGCCACAGTATCTCATCCCGGAGCAAATCGATCATTTCTTGGCGGATCGCTGGGAATTTGCCCTCAGTAACGCCAGCTCTCTCGATCGCATGATCGACTATGGCTTCTCTCTCTTGCTAGTCTCCCTTACCCAAGACGTGGGCGAGGCTTCGTCCCTCCGGCATCTGAAGGACCGACTTCCTGGAAGTATCTGTCATTGCTTTTGTCATCGGGTGGTGACATCAGGTCGATGGGTGAGGTAAAAGATAAAGCTTTCACATGACCCTTAAGGATTTCATATCACTGACATAACTGTAAATATTTCTGCCTGCATCTAGAATGGTTTACTTTTACACATTGTGCTGTCCTGTACTAAGATGCTTTTATAAAACCCTGTACGCGGCACTCATTTCGCGGTTTCCACTGATCTCCCTATCCAAATCCTTAAGACACTTACCCATTTCTTCCATCTGTTCCTCATTTGCATCTTTCAAGGCATCATTACACCTTACACCAGAAGCCTTAAGGTTGTCCATACAGAGCTGTGTTATCTCCATTATTGACTATGGATTGATAATCTATGGATCTGCCACTGAAACTGCCCTCCAGCGCATTTCCACTGCTCTAAACAAAGCGTGTCACTCATCTCAGGAGCCCACCATCTCACCCACTCTTGCGACCTCTATGCCCAAACTGGTTGGCTGCAGCTCAGAGATCGCATCAAATATCAAACATGCCTGATGGCCAAAAAAATAACCCTAGGCCTCCTACCACCTGGAATTCAAGGGCTTCTCAGCCCCTCTCTTGATACCCGCCAAACCTAGGGCTCTGAATCTCAGCTTCTTCTGGTAAATTGCTGCCGTACTTCCCAGGGACAAAGATTGTTTGCCTACAGAGCCCCTCTTTGGATAAATGCCCTCAACTGTGACATCGACAAATCCAAATTGGGCCCTTTCATATCCAAGCTACAGCGATTACTCTCTGCCACTTGTTCCTGTGACTGTTTCCGCTAAACCCTCTTTGGCAATCTAAAAATCCTAGCACTTGATTACTGTTAAATCTCCTTAGCACCATCTCTAACATCCCTTCCCCCCTGCTACCCTACCCCCTTCACCTTTACTCCCCTCTACCTAATGCCCCCCCCCGACCTGACAAGGACTGTTGGCTGATTTCAGCTTACCTTATGATTTTACCAGTAACTGACAAAGCATGTTTTGGCTGATTTTCAGTTTACTGTATGCATTCCTGTACACGAAACTGCTTAGCGTTACTCGTTTCTATTCTTTAATTCACTGTGAATGTCAACTATTGCTTTCTTTTTTTATTTACAATTATTTTACCATACCCTGTTTAGTCTGAAAACCTGTTGATCTCCTTTCTTTATGTATACTATTTTGCCACACTTTTTGTTCTGTTAACCTGTTGTATTATGCTGCTGACGTGGAACCTTTGTAAAAGAGCTCTAAGCTCAAAGGTATTTGTAATCCGAGATCTAATAAATAAATAAAAAATTAGCATCAGTGAGGATGTCATTCAACTGTAATGCTTGCTTCTTGTCATGATACATTTTTCACAATCCTCTCTCAATCTAGCAATCTCTGTCTTTCTCTAACAGTGTATTGCACATTCCTACCTGCGTCACATGCCTGTGACTCTCCATTTCCTTCTCCCGTGTCTTCTGTTGCTCATCTTTCTCTCGCAGTGTGGATTCTAGCTCTGTTTCCAAAGCCGACACCCTCGCTTCAACTGTCTGTAGGGCAGCGTACAAAGCAGCAACCATTACTCTCTTACGGTGGTACTTCTTCACCATTAGTTTGGTCTCTGAGTACAGTGAACACGCATATTGTACCGTTTGGGCTTCAACCTTGGCACTTGGTGCAAAGTTGCTCCAGCCTCCATGGGAAGCTGAAAAGTTCGTGATGTCTGACTTCAATTCAGTGCTGATGAGACATTTTCTGACAGTTCCGCCCCTTTCCTACACTAGCTGAGAAGCCCAGAGTGTTCCAGAGCACCCTGTACTTTTCCTGCAAGACAGTTACACTTTTGGAACTATGGAAACCTCCAAGCAGAGCCCAAAGGAGGTTGTTCCGTATTTGTAAACTGGAGGGCACAAGGGTTTTAACATCCAACCACCAGAGCTCAGCATGGGAAGCAGAAGCAAAACACATACTGTACAACTGCCCTATCTCAGCCATGACTCTCCTCTGGTTGGAAAAATGTTGCTGTCCTTATAATCCCCTATCTCAGCCATTACCAAAATTCTGGCACACCTGTAAATTTTAAATGGCTATTGTTTCAGCTCGATCAGGTCCAGCCATGGTCGCCATTTGTCAGATTTGCAGGGTATAACCTGGAGGTGAAACCTCGAGCAGTCACAGGTATGCACAATAAAGGTTTATTGCTTTCTTAGTGTTACAGAGGACAGAAAAAAAAATCTAACTCTTACCCACTGGAAGCACCAAAACAGTCATACACCAGCTGTGGAAGCGTGATGCTCCCAGAAATCTGATGGGGTTTGGCCACATATTGGTGTTATATACTATAGATAACACCGTCCCATTACCAGAATAATGGGCTCCTAGACTTAGGTACATTCCTGTATTTGGTGGTCCATTGGCTAATACATTGGGCGTCTCGCACCCAAGACCGATACATTTTGTAGCAGTTCCATATTGCTGGATATTATTACATGGGGGGTTACACAGGCAACAGAAGCCTGCACCAAGGCACAGAATAAGAGGAGCAGAGCAAGAAAACCATGCTGGTTGAACATCGAGGTTGTGGAGGTGGTGAGGGCAAAACGAGTGGCGCACCAGAGGTTTAGGAGGACAGGGAAGGAAGTGGGCAGGGAGGAATATGCAAGATGGTCCAGGGAGGTGACTAGAAAAGTGAGAGAAGCCAAGGCCCAGAGGGAGCTGAGATTAGCACAGGGAATTAATGGGGAGACTTTTCAGATACATCCGGGAGAAAGGAAGTGCAAGGAGACAATAGTGAGAATAAAAGGGTGGGGAGTGGATGGAAAGGGGAGGAGCAGGCAGAAGCACTGAATGGATACTTTTTCTCATTGTTCATGGAAGAAAGGTGGAGCGCTACCAGCATGGGCTGGGAGGGTGGGGACAGGGGAAAGGAGCCGACAGATGGAAAAATTGAGGCAAGTAGAATCCTAGAGGGACTGAGGGCACTGACGGTAGACAAGGCACCAGGGCTGGATGGTATCCACCCCAGAGTGCTGAGAGAGATGGCGGAGGTGTTGGCGGAGCTGCTGACGGATCTGTACAGTACCTCACTGGAGTCGGGATGTGTGCCACTGGACTGGAGGATGGCACATGTACCATTACACAAGAGCGAGCCAAGTGATGAACCGGGTAATTATCATCTGGTAAGTCTCGTCTCCATAGTGTGCAAACTCATGGAAACGATACTCAAGGAAAGACTGGTGTTGTACCTGGAGGACAGTTGCCTCCAGGATGTGAGGCAGCATGGGTTTGTTTCAGGGAAGTCTTGTCAAACCAACCTCATACAGTATTATGACTGGGTGACAGGTGAGCTGGATAAGGGTCATCCGGTGGATGTTCTTTACTCGGACTTCAGCAAGGCCTTCGATTCGGTGCCTTATGGGTGGCTTGAGGAGAAGCTAACTGGTGTAGGGGTAGGGGCAGAAATGATGAATTGGATTACAAGCTGGCTGAGTGGCAGGCTGCAACGGGTGGTGGTGAGAGGGGAGCTCTTAACTCCAAGGCCGGTGACGAGTGGGGTGTCACAGGGCTCTGTGTTGGGGCCAGTATTGTTTGGGCTCTTCATATCAGACATTGCACGTGGGGTGCTGTGCAAGGTAAGTCTGTTCGCTGACGACACAAAATTGGAGCAGTGGTGGATGGAGAGGAGGGATGGATGCAGCTGCAGGGGGACCCGTGCAAGCTAGAGGAGTGGTCAGAGAGGTGGCAGCTGGGGTTCAATGCAAAGAAGTGTAAGGTTATGCACTTTGGGGTGAAGAACCCAAGGAGAGAATACCTAGGGGTTATGATAACGGGGACCATGAACAACACTGCCCAGTGCAGGAGAGCGGCTGCAAAAGCGAGCAAGATGGTGGGGTGCATAGCGAGGGTTTTTTTGTCCCGGTGAAGAGAGGTGATCTTGCCCCTCTACAGGTCGCTGGTAAGGCAGCACTTAGAGTATTGTGTGCAGTTTTGGAGGCCGTACCTAAAGTGTGATATCAGGCTACTGGAAGGGGTGCAGAGGAGGGCAACAAAGATATGTGGAATGGAGGGCAGAGACCATGACAGCAGGCTGGGAGACCTGAATATGTACACCCTGGAGGGCAGAAGGGACGGGGGTACATGATAGAGACATTTAAGTATCTATGGGGAATCGGTAAGGATGGGGCAGATGGGGTCTTTAAGTTAAGGAGAGGGAGGGTCATCAGGGGGCACGGGCTAAGAATAGAGGGGGGAAGATTTAGGAAGGAAATGAGGAGACACTATTTCACAGAGAGGGTGGTAGCAAAATGGAATTCCCTACCAGAATGGGTGGTGGTATGTAAATCTGTGAACAGCTTCAAAGGGCATGGGACAGGGAATGGGAGATTGAGGGTGGGGGAGGTGGGGGGTGGAAATGGGATGACAAAGGGGAGGGGGTGGGGTAGCTGCAAACTAGGGGTGTTGGCTGCACACTCAAGCAGACTTAGTCTGGGCGGTCTGTTTCTGCTGGCACATTCGTATGTTCATATGCTGATTGTCTAACTTTGTAAAACAATAGGCTTTTTCTTAGGCTATTGCTGACTATAGCATGCTGACTTCGGGACATAGGTGGCGCTGCAGACCGTAAATGTATCATTGTTATTCTCTGTTAGGCTGTTAATATCACATTTGTAAGTAGACGTCATTATAAACCACAAATACATATTCCTGGCTAAAACATTCGGTTTCTGGCTAATACATTAGTTTTCTAACTAGGCCCTAATATAATAAATCTGTCAGTACAGTAGTAAACAATTCGTGCATAGTATTATCCCTTGTCTGTTATGATAGAAAATGATGATCCTTATGGGACGGCAGGGCAGGCAGGTCTACAGCCTTCTGTTGGTTAATGGAAAAATTGGCTACAAAGCACTCAAAACAAGCTATCAAAGAACTAAGGACTCCCACGGTATTACAGAATGCCACCAAATGTTGTTCCTCCCTCGAGGTACAGAAAAAATAAAACTTCAAAAATGCATACGTGGACTAAGATAGTCAATTGGTAGTCCCATGCGGTGAGAAGTGCTAGCCACTCACCCGTGCGCTTTGACAGCGTGGCTACTGGGAGAGCAGGATACAGTTTGAAGTGTCATCTCATGACTATTCATTGTCACATTAGAATAACGGTCAAAACAGTGAGTTCATTAACACAGTCCCCACAATACCCAAGGAGAGGCTGTACTCGTACCGAGGACAGAAAAGTGTAAACGTACAGCTGCATACATGAATTTAACAGTACATTTGTGATACTTTTTTAATGCTAATTTAAAAAAAAGCGTTACTGCTATGCAGCGCTAATTTCCATTGTAACACTGTGTCCTTCGTCCACAAATAGACTGTAGGTAGTGAAATAAGAGTACAGAAAGAGGGCTAGCAGTGGATTAGCCCTGCAATGACCCAGTATCTCTGTTACGTGGAGGTTCCATTTGTGCTGAGAGGATCCACTGGAGGTAGGAGCCAGAAGTGGTAGCTAGAAACCTGTAAGTGAGAAGGAGAGAGTATTCCTAGTTTGCTTGACTCGGAATATTCTGAACTCAGAGACTTGATAAAAAAAATGTACTGCTGGAAATGTTTCAACTACTGAGGAAAATTCACCGATTTATAATTAAAGCTTATAGGGTGGCGATGAGAAGAAATCCAAACATAAAACCTCTGATCCTTGTGCAGTTTGCTTTTGAGACTGAACGTGATTTTAATTTTAAAGTTATCCCGCATACATAAAAGTCTGGAATATAGAGGTTTTTAATACTCCATTTTTCCAGATTCTGCCATTGCCACACAGGAGAGGAGACGTCGATTCCTTAACTTGAAAGAAGATGTGGTAGCTGTTGGAGTGAGCTTTATGTTGCAGTCTCCGACAAAAGTTAAAATGATTTACGAAAGTCATACCTATATCTTTTATGACCCCGCTCAGGTAACGGAATTTCTGAGAACTCATACTAATGGACAAACGGATTCTTTGGATTCTGACTCTGACTTAGTCGCAGCTGTTACCAAAATAGAACACCGTCTTATCAACTAAAACTGAAATAGAACCCATTCTTGTAGACCAAAAATGAATGAAACTGATTACTTAATATGAGTTTTTCAAGAATGCGAGTTTTTCTGTAATTAAAGAGTTTCTCTAAATATGTTAATTACATTTATTACATGTATTTAGAACCTGGTTATAAATCTTATAGCTTTCTATTTGATTCCTGTTTGTATAGGCTATAATTAATGTCCCTTGCAATATACAACATTTTTTAAAGCAACTATTGAGCTTAAATTAGTTTATTGATTTTTTTTTTTTTTTAAAGTTTTTAGTAACTGGGTAAGGCTCACTAGGCGCATGTGCCTGTTTTCAGGGGTGACCTGGGAGCACTGGGGAGGTTAAGTGACCTGCTCGTAGTCTCACAGTATGTAAGTGGAGGTAGTGGGACTGAAACCCAGGTCTGCTAGATGTACCAAGATCATTCACGTCACATTATTTATTTATTTACTTTTGTTAACCAGGTAAGCACACTAGACATCCAAGTGCTTATTTTCAGGTGCGACCCGGGAGGATACAAGGTACGTACAAAGCATCACGTATAGTCAAGGTAACATACAGGATCATCCGGCATAACAAATAGATAGGTAGATAACAGCATGTGGGATTACAGGCATAACAAGTAGATAGGTAGATAACAGCATGTGGGATTACAGGCATGACAAGTAGATAGGTAGATAACAGCATGTGGGATTATAGGCATAACAGGTAGATAGGTAGATAACAGCATGTGGGATTACAGGCATAACAGGTTGATAGGAAGATAGCAACAAGATACATAACGTATTGTGAGGTAGAACAAACAACAAAATACAGACAATGTCAGCAAGGCTAACGATATGGGGTAAGCCACAGGGGACCTCACTCGAGAACAGGTAGGCAGGGATAAATGCCCAGGGCAAATTGCAGCATATTGTGGCACCAAGCGCACAGGAGTGTCACCCGCTACAGTCAGTTTGGGAAGGGAGTGCCTCAGCTCGGGTCTCTGTGGCACATAGATAGGCAGAGGCCGATTTTAAGGAAGCTCCATAGGGAGGCTTTAAAACAGGGATAGGAGGGAGAAGAGTGAGTTGATGCAGGAAGGGAATTCCACATCCCGGGCGCGTGGACGGAGAAGGCTCGATCCCCAGCAAGGGTACGGGTCCTGGGAACCAGGCGGTCCAGCGCAGCACTGGATCTTAAGCGGTAGGCAGGGGTTCCATGTTTGAGGGGAAGGGCACATGCAGAAGGGGTAGCTGTTCTTACTATATTGTCGATGAAATTGCCAAGTATTACTTTTAACCACTAGGCTATACTGCCAGTCCAATATAAGGATGTAATTGAATCCCCTCAGATGGGGACTGTTAACATTATATGCAGGTACAGTTCTGTATATTATACAGTATATTGTGAAAATTGAGTAAAAATAAATTTAAAAAAAGAGAAGGAGAGAGCAGAATCAGAGGACAAATTTAAATATAGTAAGAACTGTTTATGTTAAAAAGGCTCTCGCTAGGGAAGATGGGGGGGTGGAATTTTTAAATTTTTGGGGGAACATGGTCAGAATAGCAAAATTCTACTTATGTTGGGCTAATTATTTACAGAAAAGGCTTCAAGTCCCATTGATCATTAAAGACCCTGTGGTTTGAGACTTCAGTGAGAAAAATCCATCTGCTCTCTTTTTAGAGCAGAATTTTTGTTGATCGATCCCCTGCATTCTTGGGAGGAGGTACCCATTCATAAAGTGCAACCCCTCGGGATTGGAGGAGTGACATTCAAGAAAGTGTTTTTCTTACCCACGTGTCCCTTCTTTGATTTATGATGGATCCATTTGGACTTGCCATTTAAACTGCTGACAGTGGGCGTCCCTTTGGGGCATTTTAGGCTTTAGACGTTTTGCACTGAGAGCTGCTGAAGCTGCAGTCTACCTGCATACAATCAAGCGATTGGGAAATGCAAGACAGTGGGCCAAGCACAACTTCTGAGCAGGAAGGGGGGTTGCCCACCCCTTAAAGACACAAAGAAAAAGTGGCTTTGTAGTGCAGCCCCCTTCCTGATAGCACCTGCTTTCACCATGGGTCATGGTTTAAAGCATTGGAACTACCAGTTGGTTAATGGACTTGTTCCATAGTGCTTTCTCAAGCAAAGTAAACAATTCCTCGTGAAACACATTAGTGGGATCTTTCAATTTCTCATATGTTGTCCTGTCGCCGAGGAGGCGTTCTGCTTCTTGTATGTAAACTGTGCAATTCAGGATATCCATGTTCCCTTTCTTGTTAGACTCCCTTATTATGATGCCGTGCATCCCAGCGAATCCTCCAGCACTAGCCATTCTGCATTGGTCAAATTATGTCTTTTAAGGTTCCACTGTTTGTTAAACAGTGTTTTACCCCGCTCAACACAGTTCTTTGGTATAATGAAGATGTTGGGTCTATAGTACCCGGACAAAGTATGATTTCAGTTTAAATCCGTTAGCCCTCTCATTAGTAGTAACAACATGACCAACCTGAAAATTAACATTTTGATCATTAACATCTCCGGAAACAAATTCAAAGATATCAGTATTACTGGACAGAATGGAAGAATTAATAGAAATGTTCATGAACAAGCTGAAGTTGATATATTACCTGAAACACCATCTGTTTCATTTGCTATACCGGAAAGGAGGATAGAGATAGATCCTCTCTGCATGACTCATTGTCTTGAGGACCCACACTTTCTCCCATTCTAGCTCCCATGATGTCAGTGACATTGGTGAAATGAAATTTCAAGGGGGAGCACACTGGACTTTGTTTGATAAATAAATATCTTAAAATGATTTGCTGTTTAATTCTAAAACATTGTATATAACAATTATTACCATTTTTGTTGAAGTCATGGCTGGTTATGTGAACAGTATATTGAGGAAAAAATCAAAATGTAGCTTTTTTTTTTTTTTGTCTTGATAAAATGTCAAGTTTTTTTTTCCAAACCTACCCAGCTGTCTAACCCTGACTATTCACCTACCTTTTCATACACCTTTGCAGGGCTCTTGGCGTTGTGGGTCTCCGCATCGATAACACTCCAGTAGTGTGTCAGGCTACAGCTCTCATGCATGTTCATCCCCAGGATGTGCTGCCGACATTAAGATGTACACGCTGTTGCTTGGTGTCCACCCTCACTGTAGGGGGACGTTTCAAATGGCACCAGGGCAGCTCTGCAGGACTTCCATGTTTTGGTCTGGGACCCCTGATTTTTTATTTTGGGAGTTCTCTTGACATGAGCAAAGTGTTTGAATCCATGTCAGGGGGGAGTTATCCAGAAAATGACAAAATGGCTCTTGGGAGAAATTGATCGGTAACTTTCTGTCCAGTAGGACTCGCAGAGTTGTACTAAAAGGGAAATGGGGAAAATACCTGAAACATCAGGAAAGTTGCAAGTGTGATTGTGCAGGGATCAGTGCTGGGCTCTCTGTTGTTTGTTTGTTGATGCGCGAGATAGTAGGGAAACGATCGATCAACAATGGGAGTTTATTTGCTCACAACACAGAGTTGTGTGGTAGGGTGAACACACAGAAGCTTTCTGTAACATGCAGAAAGCTTTGGAGAGACTTCTACTGTGGTCAAGCACCTGACAGCTTTAAGTAGCACAAGGACAGCTCTGCAGGACTTCAGGTTTTGGTCTGGGACCCCTGAATTTTCATTTTGGGAGTTCTTTTGATGTAAGCAAAGCATTCTAGTCCATGCCAGAGGGGACTTTATCCAGAACATAGGACAAATGATTCTGGGGAGAAACTGACAAGGTAGGTTGGTAACTGGCTGTCTAATAGGTCTTTTTGTCTTTGTCTGAATTTGTCTTTGACCTGTAAAAGAATAAGGGGACATGCTGTGAAGGTGGAAAGGGGGAGTTTCAGGAGAGATGTGAAAAAGTACTTCTTCAGTGCCTTGGCTGAAGTCCACGTAGAGGATGTCCACCACTTGGCCCGTCTACTGTTTTAGTGACTCTGTCAAAGAAGTCAATCAGATTCATTTGATACAACCTCCTTCCTATAAACCTGTGCTGCCTCGCATCCTGGAGACCATTGTCCTCTAGATACTCCACCAACCTTTCCAGGTCAGACTGACCTGTCTGTAATGGGACATCCCTGGGATTGCTGTTAAGGAGGGACACCACATGTGCTGTTCTCCAGTCCTGTGGTACCACACCTAACTCAGCTAGGCCTAAAAACTTTAACCCAGCGTGAACAGGCCAATGGAAAATCAAACAGAATGCTGGGATGTATCATTTGTGATTTCATTAGCTGAAATGAGAAGATGGTCAGTGCATTTTAAGAATTGCTGAGACTGAATGCATTTTTGGACCCTCCACCCAATCTTTAAAAGGATAAGGCCTACAAAAATTATTCAAGAGCAGCTGGGGAAGCCATGACAGGTGGGGCTGAAAAGGTTGGATATGTGCTTGTTGGAGTGTGTCTGTGTGTGTGTGTATAGAATAGAGACATGCAAGTGCATGTGGTAGGGTTGTATTGCAGGGAGTAGACACCAACAAATTATTCAGATCAGAAGATGGACACCAGGGAGTAAAACCGCAGTCTGGCAGGAAGGGAATCTTTAAAGGTCAATTGGGATAGAAGCAAAGGAGTTAGCAGTAGTAGTAAATATAATGTTTGTTAGGAAATGTGTCAACTGAGCCAAGACTAATTGTCAGTGACTTTCTGTTTCAAGGTGCAGGTACAATACAGAAATATTACATAGCTAGAAAGTAAACAAATGCTAACATGACAGCATCCAGGTGTAAGTAAAAGGCAACTATTACATAGGCCATGCACAAAGAAACAGCACATTATTTTATTTTTATGTAAGTGTCACAAATGAGGACTGAACCGTGAGACAGTGGTTTTTAATGATTTTGACAAACTAAAATATTCATATTGCTGCAGTTCAGATACAGTGAAATTGTAACTAGTTGACATTTAACAAGAGAATATAGTTGTATGTTTTGTGGTACCGTCCATGTTTGCTAAGTTGCATTTTTTGTAATATGTTGAAAATGAAAAAAAAAACTTAATAAAAAAAAATAAATAAATAACTGTTACATAGACGAACACTAGATTAGTTAGAACAGCACAGGCAGCAGTATGAGTGGTTTAAAAAAAATAGTCGCTTTGGTTGAAGACAAGTTTACCTTTAATGAGGTGAAGATTTAGAGAAAGTGCATTCCAGGCCAGAGGCCCCACAAAGAAGAAGCATTGTGCCACTGTTGCTTTTAGCAGAGTAAAGTGAAGAATATAAAATTCCTCCAGGGAGTTAGTGATGAACGGGAGTACGTTGTGTTAAACCCACCTACAGGTATTTATCTATATCTGTGATGCCAGCAAAAGTAAATCTGCCAAGAATCCTGCCGGGCACGACCCATTCGTCAAGTTGCAGGTGGCTGTGGTATGAGTTCCACCAGCGTGTTGCACAAAGCGCAGCCTGCCATCATTCTGGGCTGGGTGGCAGAAGGACTGCACTACTGTAAAGGCATCAGGTGGTTGAACACACTTAGTGTGGCAACAGCGTGGAACATAAACTAGAAATGTGTTAGATTCATGCTGTGGCTGGCTGCTGAAGAACAATGGTGTTGGTTTGGGCTTAGAAAACTGTTGGGGGAAGGGGGGATTGGATTACGTGCTGATCTGACGCTGGTTGTGGAAGGATAGGATGGGTACAGGCTTTTAAGGTACAGCTGGACAAGGGAATCATAGGGTGGTCGGGGAAAAGAATTAATGGGAATCCATATACATTAGTTTGTGTCTGCACAGTATACATATTAATCTCCGTTCATGAAGTTTAGGGGGCAGTGACCTAGAACCCTTCGGACCTTAAGTTAGTATGTTGCCTTGAGCAGCCTGGCAGAAGTGAGATGAATAACTTTGTGCAAGGTCTGGATGCTTATTTAACATGTAGTGGTGGTGTTTTACTATGAAACAGTCAGGAGTGCAGCTGGCTCTACTGGGACCAACCACTGTGCCTTTGGTTACTGAAGTGCAGGGGTTGACTTTAGGGGACAAAAAATGCTGGCCATCGGGCCAGTGACTGACACTAATTTGATGGCCTGCAATAATTTATAGTGACCTGCAACTGTGCACAAGCAGCACGCTCAGACAGTGCTAGCCACTGCCCCATCTTCCACCACTGAAGCAGCTGCAGAATTTTAAGTTAGTGTGAGCAGATCATTTTTTTTTGGTTATATAAAATTGTTGATCAGACTGTGCAAGCAGCAAGGACTGGGCCAGCCCCTGCCCTCACGTTCACCACGGATTGCTGCCTAAGTCTAACTATGTCAAATAAAATAGAATAAGGAACTTGTTGGTTTTTTCACTGTTTGTCTCCCAAGAACTGTCAGCTGCACAAGCAGCAAGCTCTGGCCCAGCTCCTGCCACCACTTAGTTCAGCCACTTCTGTCTGAGCCGGATTTAATGTTTTTTGATTTATACAGTTATTGATCAGACTGTGCAAGCGGCATGGTCCTGGCCAGTCCCTGCCCCCACGCTTACCACTGGACTGCAGTCTGAGTCTACGGATTTCAAATGAAATAAAATACAACAAGAAAACTGTTTTGTTGGTTCTTTTTACTATTTTTTTTCCCTCAACAACCGGTAGCTGCACAAGCAGCAAGGTTTGGGCCAACCCCTGCCCTCATGTTCACCACGGACTGCTGCCTGAGTCTATGGATGTCAAATAAAATAAAATAACCAACAAAAAGTTCTTTATTCTCCTTTTGTTCACTGTTTTGTTTCTTTTAACCCAAGAGCTGGCAGCTGTACAAGCAGTAAGCTCTGGGCCAGCCCCTGCCCCCACTTAGTTCAACCACTTCTGCCTGAGCTGGATTTAATGTTTTTTTTTGGGGGGGGGGGTTGTTACTGCAGAATTGCCTAAGTACAGCACCCAGTGTTTGCAAAATGTAAAGCATTTTTATTTTTTTGGGTTGTGTAAACTCGATCTTGGACAGCCCGATGTGATACCCAACAGGGCACCACAGAAACCCTCATCTCCTGTCTGAGCCTAAGACAGATCTGGTGGCGAGAACAGCAGGGACAGTACTTACGAATGCAGGATACCTCATCATTGATTGTCCTGCTCTGCCTGTTGCCAATCTACCACCCAACTGGATCTCCATTCGCACTGAACTTTCTGTATGGACAGAGGGTTCACTGTGTCATGTGATGTAAGTGGGAGCCCTGAAACCATCATGTGGTTTACATTATCACGTCGTGCTGGGATCCCACTTTCATCTACTCGTATCCCCATACTCGCTTCGCTTTTAAATATGAATGAGCGGACGCAGACATGCGGCACCAACTGGCCACCGTGTCAAACAGCTATGCGGAAGTGCGTTGGCCAGTTTTTTAATGTTGCAGCAGATGTAACGGCAGCTCAGTACAATTAAAGCGGTGCTGGCCAGTTGGGCCAGCGGACAGTGCATCTCCAGTGGGCCCAAACCTGTTTCTGGTGTGGCCTTGAGCCACCGATAAAGTCGACCCCTGGAAGTACCTCCCTGTAAAGCGCAAGAATAATATCTCAGATACTTAGTGGATGGTGGTGTATGTGGATAATCTTTTAGTGCTGTTATTGTCCGCACATCCCTTGTGTGTATATATAAACAATAAAATATGACACTGTCCAGACATGTTGAGCTATATGGACATAAAGGGCTTCATGCCCAGACACCAATATTGTATGTTTTTGAATTTTTAAATCAGAATTAGAAATATCCGTGCGTGTGTTGGCATAACTGGACAACATGTACTCAGCCAGTCAGATTGCTGGCTTTTTTAACAACTGCTTTTATAAATAATATTGTATGAACTTTGATCTTCCACAGATAATTTCGATGTGAAGTCACTTCCGTTGGCATGGGATAATTCATGCGCAGGCATGGATCGAGACCTTCTTCGGCAGTCTTTGGGTTACCATGGCCCTACTTTGTTATCGCTTCTTAGGTGTGAACAGTACGAAAATCCAGACTTCCAAAATCTGTCAGGGGAAACCGCCAGAGTTCTGCAGAACAGGTATTTAATTGTAACTCTTTGGGTGCTTTCTTACCATTGTTGAATAACTGAAATCTTTTAAAGAGTTATGATCAGGAATGTTTATGATTTTTTTTTTTTTTTTTAAAGAGGTCGTCTGATTTTGGAAACATTAGCTGTATATGGGTCCGCCCTCTGGAGCTGGGGCAGTTTCTTTGTTCACTAGATAGTTTACCTTTTGTTTTGTTTTATTTATTTATTAATTATATTAACAACTGCCTCCTGCCACTAGAGGGTGTGGGTTGGTTACTAAAATGCCAGGCACAGAGCCTGCTAATTGATATTGCCTCTGACTAGAGAGTCCAGTAGGAAAAACATAAAATGCCAGTGTGAAAATGGTGCCAGAGAGTGCCTTGACTCTGGTCACTTGCCAGACCGCCTGAGGTGGCAAGAACCCCTCACCACACAGCTGTCAGTGGAACCAGTTATTGAGACAAGCTCACGTCAATGTCCAGTTACCTAGTTGCCTCCAGAGACAAGCCCATGACTGCAGTGGAGATTCAGGGCTCAGGGATCTGATGGCATTTAGTTTAGATTGCTTTTATAACATGGGAATATGTAAGGGAGATTCTGAGAAGGTGTTGGAACCCTGAGGGGCTTCCTCTCAAGGGAAGTCCCTGGCAACCTTGCCGCACAGAGAGGGCCCCACTGAAGATGGGATGTTTACCATTTGGGGAGCATTTGTGGTCCTGTGCCAAAGAGATGCTGCCAGTTGAGCTGCTGATGGAGAGAGACCTGGTGAGGGTGACGGAGCTTCGGGCTAATGTAAGCCATATGCTTACACTGAGTACAAGAGATTCTGAGTCGGATGGGGTAGTTGAGACAGTGCCTCCAGTTGAAGGGTTGAGGGAATTGCCAACCACTGCCAGAGGGCAGGCTGGAGTATGTACTGCCATACTGTGCCCAGCACACCTGCTAGGAAATGAAGCCAGGTTGATGTGAAGTGCCCAGCGCAGGGGTGGCCATGGCCCCAGTGGGGGAGACTGGCCTGGACAGAGCTACAGCTCTCAGGACCAGAGTACACCCTAGTTCCCAGCATTGAACAGAAGTCTGAGAGTAAAAGTTGCTACAGCAGTGATGCCTCCTGTATCTCCAATTGATCAGACACTGCGGTGTCACTGTGTTTGTGTGGGATAAATTCAAGGAGGATGTTGGTGGTTACGGGGAAAACTGGTCAAGTGTAGCAAGAAGATGTTTTTGATCATTAGGTAGGGACAGGACTGACTGGCTGGGCCATGGGCCTTCTGCTTTCCTCAGCATTCTGTGTATCTGTATGGGGCCCATAAGTTTCAGTGCCAGTGAAACCAAAATTGTATTTTGTATTGATACTTGGTATGCAAAACAGGTCTTAAGGCTAGATGCCTAGCTGCAGGGAGCTCTGTTTAGAAAACAAAAATATTTGTTGTAGAGCAGATGGAAACACAACACCGTTCTTGTGAGTTATGTCATCCAGGTTCTTGAAGCAGTCTGGTGATATGGGAGGGTCATGGGGCCCTGTTTTCAAAAGATTGCTGCCCTAGACGGTATCATGTGAAATGAGCGAGTATTTTTGAGCCACTTAATATGAGCGCCTCAGTAATACCGCTCGTAGTTAAAGCGAGTGGAGAAAAAGGTCGGCATATCCTGTAGAGCGAGGTATAGCAGGGAGCTACACTCGCTACAGCAGGATATAGAACATTGTTTGGCCAAGCCCTGCCAAGCTGGCCATTTAGTGCAGTGGCATAAGCCGCTGCCCTCGAAGCCAGCAGACCCAGGTTCGGGCCTGACACTGGGAGAATAGATTTTTTTTGTTTGTTTGTTTTATTTTTTTTGTACTTTTCCTCCAAGTCCACTCCCCCTGTAGAGTTGATTATATTTAGTTAGGGGCACCCCCTCGCATAAAACTTATTTTGCCAGTTTTTATTTAGGAGGAAATAGCGATGGTCGGTGTTAATTTAGTACGCCTTTTTGACATCAGGTATTTTTGTGTCGCTCATTGTGGTAAGTGAAATAAACTACTCGCCATTATCACATAAAACCGCCCAAGGCACAGATTGCGAGAAATCCTTATGAAAAGGGGACCCATTATCTCTTAGTTTCCATTAACCTGGTTGGAAGGCTAGATTTCCATTTTCTCTCAGAATGTGCAGACAACAGCATCTTAAAGAGAACCAAAACTAGTGACTTTAAAATATTTTTAAACCTTTTTAGAAAAGAGAAACGATGTGAATCGATTGAGCTGCAGCAGCTAATTGCAAAAAAGGCTGACCTTCTTTTTGCTTCATCGTGGAAATCTAACGTACCGCCTGTTCATGAAACAAATGAAGAAACGGAAGGTAAGCTGCAACAAATACTATTTATTTACTGTATAGGCTCTAAAACACTTTGTGTCAATCTGCAAGACTTCTTTTTTTGTTGCCTTTATCTTGAGTTTGTTTCCAAGAAATTGCCATTTGAGCCCCAGTTTACTGGCCAAACCTGGTTTGAACCTAGAGCCTTGTACTCCAGAATGTATGCTTCTCTGTGGCTACGGGGAAAGTTTCTGCGAACAGGACCCCAAGGACGTTACACATTTAGACCCTTTTCTAAGCAGCTAGTATGAAATATTGATGTTTTCAAAAATCTTTCAGTCTATTCCTTTCTTGAAGCTGTTTGATGATAAATAGCAAGGCAGCTATGACAGAAGTTGAATGGTCTGTTAACTTGGCAGACTGAAACAGAGAGACGTTGTCTAGGAAGTCGATGCCACAGTTCAAAGACACAAGTGATAAAAAGGAGCCAACACTGATACTGCATAACCTGGCACTGAAAGCACAGATGGCAAAACTTGTGGTTAAAAAAAATTCCACCTTATTCTGCACAAAGTGTTGTGTAGTTTACGTAGCAGAAAGTTGTAAGTACTGTAGGCCCCCCCCACCCTCGACACTTTTCATGCCCATGAACAAGGAGATTTCTTAAAGGTGTGTCCCGCAGATCTCTGCCCAATTTGTACAGGATTCATAATGCTGCATAACAACAACAGTTGCCTGCTTGGGGTTGCAGACAGGGTGAGACAAATCAGTTCGTGAGCTGGTGGTCAGTTTGGCCACTGGCTTTGAAAATCTGGTAGCCAAACCAATATTTATAGTGGCCATCCTTTTTTGAGGTCTCAAATCACTTTTTAAAGCAGGTAGCCAAGTTGGCCAATGACTTTCAAAATCTGGTAGTCAAATCAATTTTTGAAGTAGCCACTGGCCACCTGATTTGTTCCACACTGGTTGCAGAGTGATCTACCAACTATAAAGTGCAGACATACAGTATCCAAGTGCATGTATATGTATATATTTACATTTTATAACAGATGATCTGAATAAATCTCAGTTAACAAGTCTAGAATGTTCTTCTAGCAATAGATCAGAAACATAGAATTTGATGGCAGATAAGGACCACTTGGCCCATCCAGTCTGCCCATTTCTCCCTACCTACACTATTACATAAGACTGTGCCCAATCTACAGCTCTTTCCCCCGCCCCCTTCCTTTCCACTGGGATTCCTTTGTGCTTATCCCATGCGTTATTGAATCTCACCACTGTTTTTGCTCCAACCGCCTCCACTGGAAGGCTGTTCCAGGAATCCACTAGTCTTTCTCTAAAGAAGGTACTTCCTCACATCTCTCCAGAATTTACCCCACTCCAGCTTCATAGCATGCCCTTTGTTCTTGAGCACCTTTCTTCTGGAAAATACTCTCTTCCTGTACCTTATTTACCCCGTGAGGTATTTAAAGGTTTCTGTCATATCTCCCCTCTCACTCCTCTGTTCCAGGGTGTAAATATTGAGGTCCTTTAGTCTCTCCTCATAGGGCTTTTTATGCAGACTTAGGGATCATAGTTATAGGGGGTTATAGTCTGGTATGAGCCAAGAAAGGCATTTGCCCCTTTACAGCTTGCCCTATACTCAAAGGGAATAGCCACTAATAGCGTGGGAACAGCAGTTGACATCTAGTCGCTTTTTAAAAATATCCATGTTATGACTCCTGGTAACCCATTCCATATATTGAAACCCCACTGGCTGAAGCAGCATGCTGTTTTCTTAGTCTTAAACACTTGACGCCTAAGCTGAAGTTTGTGGGATCTTGTAGAGTGATTATTGTCTCTGAATTCTAATCCCATGCATTCCCAAAGATCACCACTTGTAAATGCTCTGTACATGAGACACATGTCTTAATCTGGTTCAAGGTCAGTTGGCATTCATCTGTATCTCCCTCCCCCGGGTCGTGCCTGAAAATAGGCAGGATTTGTCTAGTGCACTTACCCAGTCAACAAAAACTAAATAAATAAATGTCTCCTGTGAGCTGCCTATATTCTAATGTATAATGGTTCAGTTCCTTTCATCTATCCTCATACTCTAGATGCATGAGTACCCTGCACCATTTTAGTTGCCCTTCTCTGGACTGCCTCTAGTCTATGTTCTTCCGGAGATGTGGTCTCCAGAACTGGACACAATACTCTAGGTGGGGTCTTAAGAGCGATCCGTACAGAGGCAATGCCACCTCCCTCTTTCTGTTGGTGATACCCCACCCTGTGTATCCCAGCATCCCACTTGCCCTCCCTACTGCCTTGTCTCACTGCATGGCCACCTTTAGGTCATCTGATATGATTACCCCCGGGTCTCTTTCCTGCTTTGTGGTCATCAATACCACTCTGCCCATTTTGTACCCTGCCCCTGGGTGTCTGTGCTCTTAAGTGCATTAGTCTGCCTTTTTTCACATTGAAACCTAGCTGTCATATCCTTAACCACTCCTAGTTTTCTCAGGTCTCTGCTTATCCTCCCCTCCCCACCCCACCCCACCCCACCCGGAGTGTCCACCCTATTGCAGATTTTGGTGTCATCCACAGAGAGGCAGACCTTCCCTTCCAGCTCCTCTGCAATGTCACTTATAAAGACATTACAGAGGACCAATCCCAGCACTGATCCCTGAGGCACCCCACTGGTCACCCTTCCTTGGAGTGAACTCTTGTTTACCACCACCCCCCTCTGTTGCCTATTCTCTAATAAATTTCTTATCCAGTTTACCACCTTTGGACCCACTCCTAAGCTACCCAGCTTGCTTACTAGTCTCCTGTGTGGAATGGTGTTGAACGCCTTACTGAAATCTAGGTAGGCCATGTCCACTGCTCCACCGTGATCTAGTTCCTTGGTCATCCAGTCAAAGAAATCTATCAGATTCATTTGACATGACTTCTCCCTTGTGAAACCTTGGGTCTTGTAACCCACTGGATTCAAGATATTCCATAGTCCTTTCTTTCAGCAGTGACTCCATTAACTTTCCCACCACCAAAGTCAGGCTGACTGGCCTATAATTGCCAGCCTCCTCCCTACTACTACTTTTGTGTAGTGGGACAACATCCACCCTCCTCCAGTCCTCCTGAACCACTCCTGTTTCCAGTGAGCTGTTTAATAGACCTTTCAGGGGTGCCGCCAGTATTTTCCTGAGCCCCCTCAATACCATTGGATGCACCCCATCTGGCCCCCTTGCTTTGTACACCATCAGATTAGCAAGTCCCTTCAGGACTCTCTTCCAAAACAAGACTAGTGTCCACCTCCCTCCAAAACTTTTGTTACTTTTTTGTGGCCCCTCAGCTTCTCCGTGGTACCCTTATGGTATGCGGAAGCTCTCTATCCTGACACTGACCTGCTCGAGCAGTATTGTCCAACAGGTTCAGTAACCAGACAGTGAGCATCCCATCATTAGGAAAGCTGACGGACGTTTACAGCGGTAGGGTAGCGTATGTGATGGGTTGCTACCTTAACCCTGTCCATGGGATTGAAATTCTGGAGGAATCAGGAGGCTGGCGAAGCTGCCCCTGTAGTGTTGAGGACTACACCACTGGCAGCTCTGCCGACATGCTCAGGAGGCATGGGTTCTTCATCCGCTGCTGCGCTAGTAAAATTTTTTACTAACACACCTCAGAGTTAGTTAGTTTAGTTACGGGGTGTGGGAGCTCGGGGGTGAAGCCCCTCTATTTGCCTTGTGTATTTCTCAATTGGATGCCCAAAATTATATGTTCGGGCAGCTGATTGATTCAGCAAGATGGATTTTGGGCCAGTGGGGTCGGTATCCCGAGACTCGGGATACTGAGTTTAGGGATACTGTAGTACATCTTTCTCCTTTCTCTGTGAACACTAAACAAAAGTATTTGTTCAGGATGCTTGCCTTTTCCTGGTCCTCCTCTGCACAGTCCCCTCCTTCCCTTTTTAACCTTATAGTCCCACCAACTTGGTTTTTCTCAGCTCATAGATGCCATGTATAAAAAAAACTCCACCCTAAGCTCGATGCACTTTATAGGAACAAAAACTGTATTCCTATATCTGCCCGCCAGGACATCATCACTAAAATGATCCCACCATTTTTGATTATGGCAACATAGTCTGTGGTGCTGCATATACATCCACCATGGCCAGACTGGATCCCCTCTTCCACTCCTTTTGCCGTGGCTTTCCACCCTGGACACACCACTGTTCTCTCTGCATTGATCTCTCCCTCGCTTCCGTAAATGACTGCCGTCTCATCCACTCTGCCTCCTTTATTTCTAAATTCATGTTGGCTTTGCGCTCTCCATACATCAGCTCTCTCCTCTCCCCTATGGCCCCCTTAACATACTCCCTCCATACTCAGGTTATCGCTCTCTTTTGCTCCCCTCTGGTAAATCCCTAGCTGGACAGTCTGGTTTCTCCTTCCGCCTTCCTAATCTTTGGAACTCCTTTCCACTAACAGTTCGTTCTGCCACCTCCAAACGCTCTCTTTCCTCTCTTCTCCAAGGCCACACTGCCCCCTCCTGTAAATGCCCTTAGCCCTATTGCCCTACACTACTCCTTATCTACTCTGATGTCTGTACTTCTTGCCACCCCGCCTCATGGGTTTGAATCCCACAGCCACATAGGTGAATACTGTGTGATCCTGAGCAAGTCACTTAACTTCCTTGTGCTCCCAGGTCACATCTGGAAACAAGCTCCGGCTTAGTGTGCTACTCCTGGTTAAACAGTGTTCCCTTTCCTCTCATCCCCTTTCCTGCCCACTGCTTCCTCTCACTCCCACCCCTAATAATTACCCTTTCTACCTCTTCCTAACCCTTTACACACTATTCCTTCACCTAACGCACCATAATCTGTTCTCTTCTCTCTCTTTTACTTCCACTAATACTTCACCTTTTCACTCCCCTCTGGCCTCTTTTTCTCACCCTCTTCTACTTACTCTCTTTCATACCCTTTCCTATTTTGTGATGTTCCCTTCTTTCTCTCTCTTTTTTTTTTTTTCCGTCAACTTTGTTTCCCTCCGGTCACTGGCGTCCTGGGTATCTCTCTGGCAGGGACTCCACTTGGCGTCACCTCTGCCACCCGCCAGTACCCCTCCCTCAACCGAGGAATCGGTGGTGCTGGGTGCCCCCTCTCCCACGAACCTGAATGGAAGGAGGAGGGGACCTTGGAGAGTCAAGTCGGGATCAGGGCTGGCATTTGATGTGTGGGTTCAGCCACTCAAGCACTGCCGTCACCTCCCAGGAAACCTGGGTTTTCCACCTTGGATAGTTACTCCCCCTCCAATGCGCGGATGTGCAATGACATCTGCGCTGAGGGCGGACCCCCAGCCAGTGTCTGCTGTCGCCTTGCCCCCTGTTAACAGCTCACTCCTGTGGTGCCCCCGGTCTTCATTGGGAGCCACTACAGAGTGATATGTCCTCATATACCCACCCGAGGAGAGCAGGCCTCCAGATGCTCATTCCTCTTCTCCCCCAGCCGATCCCCGGCTTCCAGAGTCTGCTCCCGAACTCCGGTCTCTGGCGTGGCACAAGGTGTGGCATATAGCTCCTCGACCATCCGTGCCACCGGGTCGGCTTTGGTGATGTTACCTTCTTCGGTGTGCCGGGTACTTCGCACTTTGGATGTTTAACCTGCATTATTATTTGTTCTAGTAATGTATATTATTGTACATGCTGTGTATTGTTGAGTTATTACTGGTAATGTATATTGTACATACTGCGTATTGTTGAATTATTACTGGTAATGTATGTTGTACGTACTGTGTATTGTATTGTTATTACTGGTAATGTATATTATTGTACATACTGTGCATTGAATTATTACTGGTAATGTATATTGTACATATTGTATATGTAGTGTTATTACTGGTAATGTATATTGTACATACTGTGTATTGTTGAATTATTACTGGTAATGTATATTATTGTACATACTGTGTATTGTTGAATTGTTATTACTGGCAATGTATATTATTGCACATACTGTGTATTGTTGAATTATTACTGGTAATGTATATTATTGTACATAACTGTATTGTTGAATTGTTATTACCGGTTATGTATATTGTACATACTGTGTATTGCTGTATTATTACTGATATTGTATATTATTGTACATACTGTGTATAGTTGTATTACTGGTAATGTATATTATTGTACATAATCCCATCAGAACTTTTTAAAACTAATAATTGCTTATATTTGGCTCAGTCCAAATTTAAACCGCATTTCAATCCATTCTGGTAGTCTGAAAGACATGTGGGAAGAAGCAGAGAAACAAAATTTAGTGTTGGATCAACTCAACGTAAACTTATGTTTCACTGTCACATGTTCCTGTATTGTTAAAATGGCTACTGAGCTATAGATAAACTGGAATTACATAAATGGGACTGTTTCCTACTTTGAGACATGGTCTCTTTAATTTCAATGTAATTAAAAAATCCATTTATTTATTTATTTTTTTCGGTCTCAACACCAAACCAAAATCTCTCCCTCTGTTTGGTTTCATCACTCTCTGTGCCTTTGAGAAAAAAAAATGGAAGTCTGGTCAGCTTGCTGTCCACTTTGGATTCCCAGTTATGGAACAGCTTAGCCTTGTGTGCCTGTCTGCCTACCAGTGTTCCTTCAGCGAAATAGTCACTCAACATCCACTTGCATTTCTCTGATGTCACATGACTGTTCATTTGGGGATGTCCTTGAATCAGTATTGTTGTACAGTTTTGCTTTCCCCTCATTTCTACTGGTTTGTACTTTTCATTGTAAATATTGTATACTGTTTTGTATAGCCCTTATTGTATTGTACCGTCTTATATTGCCTACTGTACTGCTGCATATTTCGTTCCAACTTTGTAACCCTCTCCATCCCACTACCAGCAAGTCACATCTGTAAATGAGATGCCTGTTGTATTTCTGTGTGTTCCTTGGTGAAACAATGTCTGTAAATACCATAACATGTCTGCTCCCATTGATTATGATGGCTGCTAGGGCATTGTCTGAATTCCGGTTGTGTATGGAGTGCATGTGCTTCCTCACCCTGACCCGCATCTCTCGTTTTGTGTTTCCCCTACCATAAAAACAGCCACAGGGGCATGTGGCCACATGCACAACACTTACCGTGGCACAGGTTCGTTAGCCCCTGTATCTCCTAGAAACGAGAAGTGCCTGGGCTCCGGAAGACTTGGCTGATATCAGTAACCTTGCAACATTCGCACTTGCCACATTGCAGTATCCATAAGGATGTGGTGGGAGCTAGATAGGGGTGGTACCTTTTTACAGGGGGTTGTGTTGACTGGACAGGTGTACCTTCAAATGTCTGCTTCTTGTAAAATCTATTCTAGGTGGATGGCTGGAGACAGTTCTTAACTTTGGATCCATTCTTACACTGGACCAGTTTTTATTTACAGTCCACTGTACCTCCTGCGATCTAGGGATGAATGTACTAACAAAGTTGGCCCTTTCTTTCATCTCTTCCTCCCCCATGGCCCTGTGTAACACTGTCCTCCAATCCCTGGCCTCAGAAGATCTTCTGGCTTGCTCTGTGATCTCCCTCCTATAGCTCGTCTGTCAAAGCCTCCCGTCTCATTCCTTGTCCCTGAGATGGCGTGCATCATCTTCCCTGCAGTTCTGTGGCCGTTTTTATGTTGGGAAGACAAAACAAGTACAGCTCAGGGTGCGGGGGCAGATGCGACCCATACCAAGTAGGGATACAGGGAATGACCTAGCAGCCCACATAATCCGTAAACGGAAGGGGATCGGACATGGAGCGAGGGTCAAGGGCAGCGAGAGACACAGAGTGATGAAACCAAGGGGGGGGGATTAGATTTGGTGCAGAGACAGAGAAAATTACTGGGTATTTAAATTATACACATTAAAGATACTGTGTCTCGTTGATAAGTTGGAAATGGTCCCACTTCTATAATTCCAGCCTATGTCTAGCTCTGTAGCCATTTTTGCAATACACAGTAACCTGTACATGTGAAATGTAAGTATATGTTGAATTTGATCCAGTTTAATTTTACTTCTCTGCTCTTGACAAATAACGTCTTTTAGACTCCCACAGTGGATTGAAATGTGATCAGAATTTAAAGTAAGCAAGGTATCAGCAATTTTAAGTTTAAAAAAGGGTGTAATCAATTTCTAAACGAAAAGCATTCTTGACCTGCAAATTGAGATTTATGCCAGCTGCTTTTGACCGTGTGTATTTGCAGTTGTGGTTGGCAGGTCACTCAGCGACCCTGCATATTTTTTTTTTCTTCCAGTCAATGCTATTTCTTCCCTGTAGGGATGTCGTGGTATCGAATTGATAACCGTGACTCATAATACCACAGTTATCTGGAATATCACGAAATTGTGAAAGTCATTTTTGTACAAACAATTATTTCTCAAACTCTTGTGTAATGGAAAGTTGGCGTAAAAGGGCAGTTGTTAAAAACAGCCAAAATTAGTTGAAAGGCCTGAAAAACCGTGGTGCACCATGACCCATGGTTATCATGGTATCAGAATGTGACCATGGTATCAATGCTGTGACTTCTGATATGCTGTGAAACCTTGGTGCTGTGACATCCCTACTCTCCTGGCCCTGAGCAGCCCTCTGGACTCCAGCCACCCCAACCCCGATTTTCCTCCCGGACTTATCATTGTGCGCAGGAACTGTGGCTGGGGGTATTTGTCGGGTGCAGGAGTACCAGATGACAGAAAGTCAGCAGCTGCCTAGGAATCCGTTTTCTGTTTTCACTTCCTTTTGCCCAACAAGTGAAAGTGCAGTGCTGCCCAGACGGCCCCATGTGTACTGCTGTATGTGGGATGTTGGCAGCCACCACTCCAGCCCTGTGTTGACAGTCCCTGGCTGACGTACCCCCAGCTGATGCTAGGAGCAGGCTAAAGCCAGCAGTGTAATCATCCCTTCCTGGGAGAGCAGTCCTCTCCCGGACTGGCCAAGCCCCAACAACCTGGATCCGTTTCTGAATCCGGGTCGCCAGTGTGGTGTCCAGCACCGCCGGACCAGTTACTACAGAGTTAGTAAGACATAGACAGGGTGGAGGTAGTTCAGAGAAGGGCAATAAAGCTGTTGCAGGGCTTGCACCAGGACACACATGAGGCGGTATTAAAATACCTCCTATGTATAAACTGGAAGAGAGGCGGTAATGGGGAGATATGATGGAAACCTTCAGGTATCTTAAGGGCTTGAACAAAGTGCAAGTGGGTGACATCTTTCAGTATAGAAGGTGTACAAGGACGAGGGGGCACGATATGAGATTGGAGGGAGGCAGAATAATGGGGAATGTGAATAAGTTTTTCTTCACAGAAAGGGTGGTAGATGCATGGAATAGCCTACCCCAGGGAGTAGTGGGAGCTAGCACAGTGAGGGGATTCAAACATGCATGGGCTAGGCACAAGGGAACCCTAGAGGATGGTAGGAAAGGCTAAATTCAATAACCAAGTAGGGTCAGCGACCACTGATGCAGGCAGGGAATACGGGCAGACTGGGTTTGGCCTAGCAGTCCTTATCTGCCATCAAATACTATGTTTTAAGAATTTAAGAATCCTGTATCAGTTGGGTAGAAACCGGTAGGGATGCATCTTGGGGAAAGCATCTAGTCCAAGGGCTCAAAACATGTCAGTTGACTGGTGGGGACTTTCTGTTTCCACTTTTTTCGCTCTTAAGTTATACAGCATTCTGCTGGTGAACACCACAGCAGATATCGGCAAATAATGTTGTTGGTACCTTTAAGTATGGAGAAGCCTGTGATCATGCCCCCTCTCAGCCTCCTTTTCTCCAGGGTGAACACGTTAAGGGCCAGTAGTCTCTCCTCTTATCTTTTGTTCTTCTTACCCCTGGTGATGTTGGTGGCCCTGAGTTGTGCCCACTCAACTGCCTCAGTGCTATGCATGATACCTTAAATTAACATACAGAATATGAAATAAGTTATAACAAGAGCATATGATGAAACAGACAGCATTACTAGAGCATTCATTATGACAAACTCTAAAACCACACTTTAGCTGACGGAGTATTCTCGTGTTAACACCTTCTGGTACTGGAAAATTCAAGTTTAGACCTTAATGAATTCACAGTTGCTGTAACTCTAATATGCGATGGTAACATACTGTATTACACAGAGAAAGGGCCACCATCGAATCTCTGGCAATGTGAAGTCAGGCAGTATAATAACCAGCAGCCTCTGATATGCAGATCTAAGGGGCCTACAGGATGTAGCTGAAGTTGGACGGCCCAGGTTGGATAGACATAGACTATCAGCCCAGTCTCCCATATGAAGTTTCGTGTAGTTCACCCTTCCCCTTCATTAACCCTCCCCCTTGTCCTGTCCCATCCTCGTTTGAAGCAGTCCACTGTTATACTGCATACCACTTCAGCAGGTAATGCATTCCACCCAGCCACCACCCTCTCTGTAAAAAAGTGTCTCCTCATCTCCCTCCTGAACCTTCCTCGCTCCAGTCTCATATCATGGCCCCTGGTGGCCCTCCCCTCCCTTACTTTGAACAGCCCCTCTGTACCTGTCTTGTTTATTCCTTTCATGTATTTAAAGGTTTCAATCATGTCACCCTGTCTCTCCTCTCCTCCAGTGAGTACATGTTCAACTCCTTCAACCTCCTCTCGTATGATAAGTCCCCCAGCCCCTTGATCATCTTTGTCGCTCTGCGCTGCACCCCCTCCAGTAACTTAATGTCCCTCTTCAGATACGGACGCCAGTACTGCACGCAGTACTCCAGGTGTGGTCTAACTAATAACCTATACAGTGGCAGAATCATCCTCCCTCCTCGAGGATATACCTTGCAATACAACCCAGCATTTTGTTGACCTTTGCAGCTGCCTTCCTACATTGTGCCGGTTGTTCATTGACCCTGTAATGAGCACACCCAGATCTTTCTCCTCCTCTGTCTGGGCTAGCTGCACTTCTAGCTGGTAACTCCTCCTTGGGTTCTTCATCCCAAAATGCAGCACCTTGCACTTTTTGGCATTAAAGCCCAGTTGCCAGTGTCTGACCCGGAGTTTTCAAGCTTTGCCAGATCATCCTGCAACCCCTGCCATCCCCCTAGGTCATCCACCACCGCGCCTACCTTGGTATCACGAGCAAACAGACTGATCATGCTCTTGATGTCCCATGATATGTCTGCAGTGAATATCCCAAACAACACTGGTCCCAGCACTGAGCCCTGTGGAACACCGCTCGTCACTGCCCTTGGGTGTGAGGGCTCCCCACCCACCACCACCCTCTGTTGCCTTCCCTGCAGCCAGTTTCCTACCCATCTCACCAGCTTTGCACCTGCCCCTGTGCCTACCAACTTCCTTCCCAGCCTTCCATATGGCACTGAGTTGAATGCCTTATTGAAGTCCAGATACAGGACATCCACTACATGGCCTCTGTCCAGTTGCCTAGTTACCCAGTCATAGAACTCGACCAGGCTGGTTTGGCAGGATCTGCCACGTATGAAGCCGTGCTGTCTGCTGTCCTGTAGTCCTTTGGCCTCTAGGAGGGCCACCAGCCTCTCCTTCAGGATAGTCTCCATTAGCTTACCCACGATAGATGTGAGGCTCACTGGTCTGTAGTTTCCCGGTTCATCCTTGGGGCCACTCTTGTGGAGGGGCACCACATGAGCCATCCTCCAGGCCTGAGGTACACACCCCGAATGCCCCGAATGTAGTGAGGCATTAAATAGGTCTGCCAAAGGTCCTGCAAGGACCTCTGCCAGCTCCTTCAGTACCCTGGGGGTGGATGCCATCTGGGCCTGGCGCCTTGTCCACCCTCAGTGCCTTCAAACCTCTCAACTCTGCACTCCATGATTTCCCATCTGTCACCACTCCCCCACTTCTGCCATTTCTTCCACCTTGGGTGTCACCCCTCTTCTCTTTAGTAAATACTGAGCAGAAGTACTCATTTAGTGCTTCCGCTTTGTCGCACCCTGCTTCCACCCAACCCCCCTCCTTCCTAATCCTTACAGCTCCTTTTCTCCCTGATGTACTTAAAGAAGTCCTTCTCCCCCTTCTTAATGCCTTGTGCCAGCCTGAGTTCCGTAGATGCTTTGGCTCCCCCTACTGTCCTTGTCACCTCCTTCGATTCTGTCAAGTACTCCTCCCTGTCCTCCCCCCCCCTCCCTGTTTTCTTGTACTTCCTAAAGGCAGCTCTTTTCCTCCTTACCTTTTCCATGACCTCCTTGCTCAACCAGATTGGTTTCTTAGCCCTCGCTTTCTTGCTGTGGGCTTTGCAGCAGGTTTTGGTTGCCTCCACTATCCCCAGCTTTATGAGCTCCCACCTCTGGTTAGTGTCCATAATAGATTGAATTCTGGCCAGGTACCCTTTTACCACTTCCCCCATTCTCCCAAAGTTGGCCCTCCTGAAGTCCAGCACTATTGTGCCAGATTCCACTCCTTCCTTGCCCATGGCAAGGACAAGGGACATGGACTTTGCTGTGATACCCTCATTTAGATTCAAAGAGCTCCGGTGTTTATGTGCTTTTTTTTTTCTTTAGTGGCACTGAATCTGCACATCGTTGCCTTAGGCGTTTTTTTTTTTTTTAACTCTGTTGTCTCTCTCCGGGGCCCCAGGCATCCTTAGGGAGTACCATCTCGGCTGTGCCTCTCACTCTGCATCCCTGCTTTCCCCAGGCCCGCCTGGAAGTGACAGCGGGTCCAGCCCAGATCACCCTTGGGGAGGATCTGCCCTCCTTGGCATTACTTTCCAGAATTAGAGGGTTCCCACCTCAGCTGGGTCGGCTGTGAGGAGTCCTGGGTGCTGGGCCAGCGTTGGGATGTGGGCATGCCACTGGGGTCTCCGTCGTCTCACCAGAGCTCCAGAGGGATTTTCGGTGCTTTTTGTCCCCGGAGGGGTTTGGTCGTGCAGTGGCAGCTAGGCATTACGTGCTACCGTCAGCCAAGCTCCTCCCCATTGTACGTAGCGCTGCAGGGTCTGTGCTGCACCTGACTACCGCCAGGTGCTGCTACAGAGTGGCGCAACCCTGGACCCCCCCCCCCGGGGAGAGTTGTCCCATGGATGCTCGATCCCTTCCCTACCAACCCCCAGTGGCCCCAGCTCGTTCCTGAACCCGGGTCACCGGTGTGGTGCGAGGTGTGATGTGCAGCGCCTCAACCTTCAGTGCCACTGGGCTGGCCACCTTCTGCTGTTTATGTGCATCTTTTTGTTATTTTACCTTATGTGCACCCTCTTGCTGATTTCTGGCTACCTCTGCCAGCTGGTAGACTGCAGGTGACATTGTATTTGGCTCGCTTTAAACAATGGGAGGCCTAAGGTAGGGTTAAGATTGGAAGCCCATGTATGTGGAAATTAACTTCTCCTTGGTACGAGTTGTTTATCAGTGTTGTTTCCCTGGGAAAACTACTTTTGCCTGTGGTTTTCTGCCCTGATTGTGGTTTCTTTGGGATGAATCTGTGAAACAGAACTGCTGTTTTCTAATGTTTCTCGACGCCTTGTGTTTCAGATTACTATGCTATTATGCCACCGCTTGAGCTGTTCATGGATGTGCCAAACAAAGACAAGAGAGAGCTGTTTTTCCGTGATGCAGAACGTGGCGACGTTGTGATCGGGCGCATTACCTCCATTCGGGAATTTGGTTTCTTCATGACTTTAATCTGCCTGGGAGGCAGTCTTGCAAGAGATGTCGAACATCTAGAAATAAGTGTAAGAAATGTTAATGTATTGATTCTAGGAGTGATAATAGGAAAGCAGTATATAAAAAGTATAGAAACGGATCCCAAAAATTCCACTGGTCCTCTGCCCAGGGCCTGTTTTGTTTTGTTTTGTTTGTTTTTTATTTGGGACTATAAAAAAAAATATTGTTACTGTCACTTTTCTTTTATTTATTTATTTTTTTTTTTTTTGTACTTTTACTCTCTAGGGGCCACCGGTCTGCCTTACCTCTACATGTCTGGCATCCTCTGGGTATTCAGGACGCCATCTCCTGGGAGTACTCTCCGGCTCCACATTCGAGCCCGCAGCTACCCCCATGGCAGGGTGGAGGGGGAGCTCTCTCCCTAGCTCAGCCCCCCAGATCAGGATCCAGTAATGCCATGTGCCCTCTGCGCTGATCGAGTCCCCTCTGAAGACTGCCATCATGCCGCCGCGACTAGTGCACTTAATTTTCCACTTTTTCTCCCCATCGGCTGAGGTGTGCAATGATGCCTAAGGCCCCGAGCGTGCGCGTGTGTCCGCACGCACTCCAAGCCAAGCATCTGCCCCAGCACGTTCCCTTCTTCATGTCCCTGCCAAAGCTCTGCAGCCACCCCTAGCTGCCGCCAGAGGCCGCTAGAGCACCGATGGCAACCCGCCCCCCTCCCCGGAGAAGGAGAGCAGTCCCACGGACGCCCATCCTTCTCCAACCCCGCGCCACTCCAAGGCCTGCTCCGAACCCAGGTCGCTGGGCGAGCGCGAGTGTGACATCCAGCGCCTCAACCCTCAAGCGCCACGGGCGGCAACTGTCATTTTTCTAATTTCAGTTTGTGCCTGTGCAGGTGTCTGGCTCTGGCTCTCTCGGGGAAACCCCACAGTTCAGGCAAGTCGCTTTGTGTGTCACCTCCGCCAGCCCCTCCATGGAGCCATGGTTTGCCCCCCTAGTTGGGTGCAGGGGGATGTACCCTCGAACTTCCATTTTTTTCAGGCCGCTAACCTGATGAACTGCACTAGGTTCCAGATGTACCAGAGTCCTGTTGCCTCAAGTGCCAGGGCCGATGCTCTTTTTCTTGTTTCTGCCCAATGGCTGTCGGCACACAAGGGCTTAGGCATACTCACGTAGTCACAAGGCGTGCGGTACACAATCTAGCTGACAGCCATGCCCTAACCAGCCTATTTCCACAGCACTGCCACCCATGGCCACCTGGGTGGCAGCATTGCAGAGGAGGCTCTGTCCTCCCCTCGCCTGCCGGTCCCCAATAACCAGAGGCTCTGTTCCAGATCCTAGTTGCCTGTGTTGGGAGCGGTAGATCTACCACTGTGTCAGTGGGGTAACCTTTCTTATGGGTTCCATGACTCAAGTGAACACTAGGTGGGTCACAGGAACTGGCATCTGAGCTGCACCAAAAAGAGAATTCATTTTTGTCTGGACTGACTCAGAGCTTGATTATGTATGCTTTAACCCTGCCCCCACAGCTGTTTAATTTAGCGGTGATGAGGTTAATACACAAGTTTATGCCATGCAGCCAAAGCATTTTGTAACATTTTATAAGAGAGCTTGTTGGCAGCTGTATTAGTGCTTGGAAAATGGTATTTGTTGCAGATTGGAATATCTTCTATGGGCCCGAGAGAAAAATTGTACTTAGAAAATGGGTTGGGGGGAAAAAACGGCTGTTGATTGGCTGAGGCAGCCTGAAACCCATACCATTTATTTCAGTACAGTGTGCAGGTAAAAGACGATACCAGTCAAGGCTGCTCAGTAAGTGTAGAAATGGTTTCCCCATGCACAGAAAAGGGGACACCTAAAGTGTTTAAGAACACATGTCCTGAAGCATCACATAAAACTGTTGAATTTAATTTTTTTTTGCTACTTGTGTTTTGCTTTCCTTTCTACTTTGTATTTGCAGTTTCTTAGTGCCTGAATATTGTCGAACATCAAGCCCCCTTGCTGAGTTTGATTGCATTCTCTCTCTCTTTTTCATTCAGTCTTGTAGAAATTATTTTTTTACTTTGCTGCGCCCCCAATTTCTGGGTCTCCCCCCCATGTGTAAATTATTTTCAACAAAATTTAAAATAAATGTCTACATATTTCTTTATATAACACAACCCCATTTTCTAAGCACAGTAAGACACTAGGTTGTGCATTTTGCTGTGACAAATGCACTTCCAGGGACAGAAAACCCTTGGCCTGCTGCCTTACGCCTTACTACGCCCCTGGTCATGCATTTTATCTCAGTAAAATGCACACCCCATCCCGTCTTGTTACTTACCCAGATCTTACAGTATAGGAGCTTCTGGGGCCACACTGTCTCAGGTCATATACTTCATGAAGGGGCCGGTGTGTCTCAGAAAGCTTTGTGTACTTTAACTTGTATTTATAGTTTCTTTGTTGGTCCAAGAAAAACATATCACACAGTCTGCAGCAGATACCAATGGAATGCAGTGACTTTCTGTTTACCGCACCAGTTTTGTTTAATTTTATCTTAACGTCAGTAGTAATGTGATTTTCTGGTATCCAGGAAAATGTTTAAAATTATAACATTCAGACTCCGTTCAGCTTACATTTAATTCATTTTCTGGATTTAGTGCCTGTTTTCCTTATTACTGAGGACATCTGCATGAACACTAAATCTTTGTCTTAGATTTCATCTCTTCTTATTCTGCCAGTTCTCTGTGATATTGGAAACTTACGGTGGAAATACGTTTATAAAACAGAATTTTGGCTTCGTTGGAGAGAATCGCAAGTCACTTAACCTCCCTTTGGTCCTGGGTGGCACCTGAAAATAAGCTTTAATTCAGTGTGTCTTTTGTTCCGGCCATAAATTACATACTTTATTTACCTTGTTTTTTGTTTTGTTTTTTTAAATCGACCAGATAAGCATACTACATAAGTGAACACTTATTTTCAGGTACAATTCGGGAGATTACAAATTGATGAGGCAAATGAGTTACAACAGTACGTACTATGAAGACAGTAACTAATTGGGTACAGTAATATTACAATCAATAGTGATGAAGTTGAGGTAAAAAAAACACAGCAGGTAACATATCAGCTTTACTGTGCAGGGTACCCATTGACTCCCTTAGCTAGCAGAAATGTATCCAAGCTTACCTTGAGAGCCTGTGCTGTGTTCATATTCACAGTCGTAGTTGGTAGGCTGCTCCACAGGTTCAGCACCCTCTGGGAGAATAAATGCCTCCTAATGTTACCCCTGAACCCCCCCCCCGAGCTTCAGGATGCGTCTGCACATTCTGCTGAGGGACACCAGACTGCATCAGACATCTCAGTTTGTTCAGCTTTGGCGATACCCTTGAGTAGGTAGAAAACTGAGATCTGGACCATAGGAAGTGTGGTGGTGGAGTTCATCTATATGTACTGTGACGTCATGTATCATTCTGCCGTCCCCTTTTCCCATTAACTCCTGTAAAGGCTGTCTTTTTCTTCTGCTCACGTTCATTTCTATCGCTGACATTTACAGGTACGATCTCCCTTCTAGGAACCACCTCATCTGTGCCAGATCTAATACTTCTGTCAATTTGGTTATATCTAATGTATGTTTATGCTGTGTTTATGTTTGACTTATCTATCCATTGTATTTTACTGTTTTTATATATATATTTTTTTTTTAGTTGTTGCATATTGTAGTCGCATTTAACTGTGCTCCACTTCCCCTACCACCCAGGATGTATCTGGGAATGAGCTGTTACCAGCTCAGTATGTCTTTCCTGGCAAAACTTTTGAAATAAGTAAATGTAATCATCCCCTCAAGGTAAGCCTGACACTTGTCTTGCCACCCTCTCAACCATTTCCTCCCTTCTAGCTGCGGTAGAGCTGTTAGTACTTGGGGATCTAAATACATTAGCTTCCCCGTTGCAGAAAATAAGTCTCTCAAACTCATGCAGCTCATTACCGAGCCAACCCCTCTCAACTCCACATACCTTCCCCTCGCTGAGTGGGTCTTGCCTTCACGCACCCACCACATTATTTCTACTGGCACCTAACTGGATGCTTTCAGTGACCATTGCATGGTCAACTTCATCTGTAAGATCTTCTACATTAAGCTCCACCAAAGTTTTTCTGGTCTAAGTTGCTCAAGTCTGTTAACCATCCATCTCTGCTAGATGATCTTCGGGTCACTTACTGGTCCGCACCTAGCTATCTACCAGTATACATGTTGCTTATTTCACATCCAAATTCACTGCAACGTCGGACAAACATGCCGCTCTCAGGAGGGCTTGTGTCCATGGGTCCCACCTTATCTGGCATATTTCATATGCATATCACTGGCCTTCAAAACGCAGAGCAGATGGCCAGCATGTGTAGCACCACCTTCTTTTAAAGAACAGCAAGGTTAAGAAAAGTGGGACAATGTGTTAGGTGCCAAGGAGTGTTTCTATCAAATTACATTTTTTCATAGTTTGTGTATCCAGGAATAGCTCTGACATCATGAGGAACATCAGTAAATATTTGTGGAGCAAGGGTATATTTGAGTGCAAAATATGATATGCCCTGGCCCCACCTGAAACAGTGCAGATATTTTTCTAAGTGCAGTTTGACATTATGACATCACGACATCACGAGCGGCTGACCCACAAGTGATGCCAAAGGTCAGACTTCACAAGGGGAAAATATTAGCGCTGTTTCATTTCGGGCCATGGTGTGTTTGATTTATGCAGTGCCCTTTGATAATGCATAAAAATGTTGTTGTTTTCAAAAAACAAACATCTCAACTTTGGTGAATGGGACCCATTTAGTTGGATTCTGGTGTAAGGTTTTTTGAAAGTATGCCTAGAAATTAGGTTTCTGTGTACTCGAAAATCCTGGGCGCCCAGCTTAGCGAGAGGAGCCATTCACCCGCGGTCTCTGTATGACAGCAGTGGAACTTTTTGGTTTGTGAAGCCGCAGTTGAAGTAGTGTTGCTGGCTGCAGTTGGAACAATGTGCTGGTCAGCCCCTGATCATTGATCAATCAATCCATCCATCCATCCAATTTGTCTGTCTGTGGTAGCTATCTGTCTAAAGCGGACCAGGGTGCCCACACCTGGTACCGCTATGTTCTACCCCCTCCCCTGTTAGTTGCCCACCCACTTACCAATACCATACATAACATTTACAATAGCAGACTGGGGTGTCTGCCTCAATACTCCTTTTTTCATCCCCTGCCTTCCCTCCCCTCCAGGTCACCCCCAGCCAAAAAAAGAAGTAGGTGGTGGCACCAGAGAGCTCACCCATAGAGCCGCTGACAGTCATCCCAACATTGGGGTGCCCAGTTTCCCAGTGTCGGCTTGGGTCCTCCTAAAATTAAGAAAATCATTCCTTGTTTTTTGTTTTTGGTTTTTTTTTAATTTGTTGTTTTTACTTTATTAAACCTGAAGAATAGAAAACATTGCTGATCTCACCCCCAAACCTCCCACTCAACACCCATAACCCCACACCCCCCTCACTCACCTAAACCTATCCCATGTTGTAGATCCACTCTCCGATTGAAAACATGTCTTGCTGCGGGAACCAGTGACTGCGACATGAGAAAATAAGGCAAGTCCAGTTTAATGCATTTCAACAGGGTTTTAACTTTTACTCATAACTTTGTCAATTTTTAATAGCTTTACACCAAATTTTAAGCATGGCCTTTTGGGGACCTTGCCTCATGAACAAGGATGGTAAAATTTTTCAAATCTGTCCCGAATGGTGATTTCACGGTCGCCGACAGAGTTCTCTTGGCACAAGACCCAGAGGGCCCTGGGCGTCTGTATCTGTTCACATGAGTCCCAAAGGGACCCGCTTGAATGAGGATATGATGCCATTAATTAAAAAAGAAAGGAAATATTTGTAAAAACTGCGTTAATGCACCGGGTAGGGTTCAACTTAATGCAACAAAAGTAGAGAAATGTGGCATTAGGGTTTCCAAACCCACACCCTCCAAGCAGCAAAAGGAAAAAAATTAGGGTTTTTGAGTCTCTGGGGTCATAGCGAATCATAGTGCGGTCTTCTTTATGGTTGTCAGCTCTGTTGCTCACCCGCTGCCCTGAGCAAACAAAGTCAGACGTGATCTCTGTTGCAGCAAGCTACAACAGATTTTGTTGGCATTGTGTGGCGAGACATACTTCTCTACCGTTGAAGAGTGTAAGTATCACTATGAAGCACTGGCTTGGAGCTGTTCCTTGTGCTTCAGACAGGAGGCTGTGGGCTGGGGGAAGGGGTGAACATTAGGACAGACAACCCCATGAAGACCCCGCCATTGATTTGCCAAGGCTCTGGAGACCCAAAACCCTAATGTTTTTTCCTTTTGCTGCTTGGGGTGGGGGTGGGGGAGTTAGGGTTGGAAACCCTAACATCACATTTCTGTACTTTTGTTGCGTTAAGTTGAACCCTAACTGGTGCATTAACGCAGTTTTTTTTTTTTGCAAAGAAGATATACACACACGCACACACATACACACACACAAACATAAACATGGAGGGAGATTTTTTTCTAAAAAAGAGGTAAGAAATTTAAGCAGTTATTTCCCTGTATATGCAACTGTGATCAAAACTAACAGTACTCATCTAAGTGTATTGTATAAAATAAAAGATGGGTAAGTCTGCTATAGTTGGAAGTAAACCTGTCGAGGAGGCTTACCATAAAATGCCAGGTATGATCTCTATAGGCCTCATTCACAGCTCTACCACTCGTGAGGTCAGTAGAGGTCATAACCAGCCATTCGAATGAAGCCATTTATTTTCATGCAGTCCATGGCATATCCCATACATAAATTTGTATTTTATCATTTATTTCCCCAGGCTAGCCCAGCTAAGAATCTCAGCCACAACCACAAAGGAGAACTGTACTAGTGGTGCCAGGGTCAGGTGCAACAAAAGGAGTAGCTAACCCCAGAGCTCAGACCAGTTACAAAATGATTATTACACTCCAGAGATCTGTTAAGTTTGTTTATTTATTTGCTTGTTTATTGTTAAGAAATTGGCATATATAGCTTTTTGGGTATATAACCCCATATAACACACAAACCAAGAACTTTAGTTTGCCATATTCTAACTACATTAACACACAAAGTGCTTGTAGTGCAAGAAAGGTGCTGTCTTTACAATATCATAGAAAAAATGGCACTAAACCATTACAACAAAGATGCATACAAAAGTTCTAATGTGCACAGTGGGCTCAGATTTTTAAAGTGCTTCTGGGCCACCACTGGCATATCTCAGTACCCCAGCACTTGGTTCGAAAGGGACTTCATCAGGGTGCCACCAAGATGCTGTAGCTCATTGTGTTCTGCTTTTACACCTTCTCATAGCTGGGTGTACTGTAGTACTTAGAGGTTAAGTGACTTGCTCAAGGTCTTTCAAGAGTCCGTCTTCGCCATTGATTCCCACTCGTGGGTCTGTGCTGGAGGTGTTTGGACCCTGCGGGAGGCCGAGCTTTTCTGGTGGGAGCTGACGGCGCGAGAGGCCCCGCCCCCATCCGCCTCAGTTCATTTTCTCCCCACCAAGTGTGTGTCAGTAGTATTGTCGCTGTCCTCATCAGGGCCAGAACTTCACAGTCTGTATGTTGTCAGCGTTGAGTTCTTCTGCTTTAGTGTTTTCTGTACAGCAGTTTATTTTTGTGTCAATTTAAACACAATTTGCAATTTTCTGATGCATTATTCTATCCGTTTGCTATTGTATACGTAGTTATGATTTTTTTTTATATATTTATTGTCTGTCAGTCTGTACGGTGCCCTGAGCCTTCAGGGAAGGGTGTCTTAGAAGTAAAGCTACTACTACTTCCCTCAGTCTTGTGGCTTGCTAATGGTTGATGGCCACAGAAGAATGTAGGGAACCTGAAAAAGCATATTGCTTTGGCAACGGGGTGTGTCTGGGCAGGTGCTTTGACAGTGGGCAGTCTGGCACTTCTGAGAAGGGATAGTCCTCACAGATACGCAAAAAGAAACAGCCTGATCCTGCACATGCTCTGCATCATGATCTTTGTACTGTTAGACCTTGGCTTCGTCCTCTTCTCATAAGAAGGGGAAGAAATGGCACTGGTCAAGGTTGTCCTCTGGCTATTCTGCTGTGAAACATTTGACTTCTACAAGCCTGGGTTTCCCACCATTGTCGCTGACGACACTGGGGAAGCCCGGGTCTGTGAGGTCAGTGTCCCCATCCCACAGCTTTTCTGTGTCTGTTAGGGAGGACCCCCATGGGCAGTTCAGCCATTGTACAGCTCTTGTGGAGCATTGGGTGCAGCATACAAGTCATGTGGCACCATTTCTCGTGACAGCCCCTTGGGGTCGGCTGGGCTGGTGCTGCCTGCAGTACCGCTTGACTTACGTTGTGGCAGACCACGATGCCGGCCTCTGGGCAGGCGCTGGAGGCGGAACCACCGACGTCTTCCCCATTTGTGGTGTTGCCTCTATCCCTTTCAGAGACAGGGCAGCCACAGTACCACAGCCAGTCACTGTGGTGTTGCCCAGGTAATCAACGCCGTGTGCAGTGCCGGGGTCGGGTCCCTTGGGGGTCTGGCACGGTGCCGCATGAGCCTGCACCATCAACGTTCCCTTCGGGGCCGCCCACAATATTGTCTTTGGCACCGCTGGCACTGTTGCCCAGTCCCTTGGGGGCGGTCTTGCTGGTTTTGCCATTGGCATGCACTGTGTTGTTGGTTCTTCGACCTCCTCCTCTCTTCTTCTCTTCAAGTAAGGAGGGTGTAAAAAGAGACAAGTAAGACCCTGATCTCCTTATCTCTGGTGGTGGGGAGGATGACTCGTATTATGGTCCAAAGAACTCCGATCCAGTTCCTGTGACTGTATACCTCAGGAGGACCTCTCCTTCCAGGCATTGCTCAGAAACATGCACTTCACACACTGAATTTTGAGCTAGCAGCCATAGACCAGGCTCGGTGCCTCCAACTGGAGTTTCTAAACCTGCGTGATAGCCCAGTCCCCTTAATTCCTCCCATCCCGCCAGCCTTAGAGACTCTTTCAGAGGCAGCCTTCTACTGTGGCAGCTGTCCCCAAACAAGCGGACAAGAAATATGTGGCACCTCAAAACTAAGCTTGTGTGTTCCACTCAGCCTGTAGCTGATGCTGTTTCTACTTTGGCTGAGAATGACAAAGCCATAGTTCCAAAGGAGGTCACAGCACACCCTACTGTCAAAGAGTTGTGCAGAGTAGATAGAATTGGCAAGCAGATCTATACCTCAGCTACCCTTGGCACAAGGATAAGATGCAATCAGGGCCACAGTATGAGTACAGGCTCAAGTCGCTGGACAATGCCTTGCTAGATACAGAGGCAAAACAAGAAATGCTGCTAGCTGTTACCTAAACAAGGTATTGGATCTAACAGTCACCAGCTTAAAGCCTCTGGATGCCTTGGATGCAGCAGTTTGCTCCGCTGCTGCAAGTATTTGCATCAGCTGACACTTCTGGCTCTTGGCTGCTGGCTTCCCCACAGTTGTCCAACAGCAGATTATAAATGTGCCTTTCAATGGCACCTATCTGTTTGGACAGCAGGTAGATAGTCTCTTAAAGAGTCCGATGAAATTAGAATGACTCTTAAGACCTCCAGGCCAGCTCCCAATAACCCACAGAGGGGTAGGTGATGTGACTGTTTTCACAACAAGTAGTCCTTTTGTGGCAAGCACGGGGGAGCCTAAAACAATAAAGCTTAGCCTTACCAGCCCCAAAAGAAGGCACAAATTCCAAAAGCGCCGAGTGCCAGTACCTGAAGCTCCGCCCCATTTCCGCTTCAGCTGCCCAAGGTGGACTTCTCCTCCCCTATTAGAGGGCAGTGCCTGACTCACTTTTACTGCCAGTAGGAATCCATCTGAATGGACGAGTAGGTCATTGGGATTATCAGAGAGGGGTACTCCCTGGAATTGTCGGAACCCCCTCTGGACTATCCTCCCGGAAGGCAGCTCCCCTTGTCAGCTCGCATTTCAGAGCTTCTGGCACAGGAGATTGCGGGCCTTCTAAGAAACAGGGCAGTGGAAATAGTGCTAGAGTCAGAATGGAATACAGGGTTCTACTCCCACAACTTCCAGGTAGCAAAGAAATCAGGGGACATGTGCCCTGTTCTCAATCTAAAACATTTCAGTGAATAAATGGATCGAGAAAACATCGAGATGATTTCTCTGGGCTCTTTTCTGCCTTACCTGAAGCAACAGGACTGGCTAGCCTGTTTGGATCTGCAAGACGTATAGCAACACATATTGATGCACTCCAGCCACCACAAGTACCTTCAGTTCTTTGTGCAGCGACAGCACTGCCAGCTCACGGTCCTACCCTTTGGGCTTTCCTCTGCACTGCAGGGTTTTACAGAGTGCTTTGCAGTACTCACAGCTCACCTCAGAAACCTAGGACAAGTCTTCCTGTATCTGGATGAATGGCTAATGTCAAGCGCATCCAAACAGGAAATGGATCAGGCAGTGGCCACTGCTCCTCAGTTCTTAACATCCATGGGAGTCTTGCTGAACCCCTTGAAGTCTCAGCTGGAACCCTTCTAGGACTTACTGTTCATATGAGCTGTTCTGGATACGACCCAGCCTTGGGCCTTGCCTCCCGGACAGCAGACTTCGAGCAGTCTTGCAGATGGCATGCTACATCATGGAAGGCAAGGCTCTGCAAGCCCACTCCGCGCAGCGCATGCTGGGCTTAATAGCCTCCTCAGTGTTCACAGTGCCTCTGGCATGGGTGCACATGAGGACAACCCACTGGATGCTGAGTGCACAGTAGTGACAGGCATCACAACCTCAACACTATCCCATTCAGGTGGCCAAAACGCCTTGTGAGGTCCATGATGTGTTTGTCAGTGGAAGACTACCTCCTCCAGGGCTTCACCTTCTCCCCACCAAGGCCCAAAGGGATCCTCACCATGGATGCCTCCCTATTGGGTGGGGAGCCCACTACCAGGGCCTTCAGACACAAGGGTACCCTTATGTTAACCCGTTGCTCACTATCCCGACACGCACCTGCCCGGACACTATTGCCTGACACGTGAAGTGTCCCGATAGCTATCATGCCAAACGGATACGTGCCCGACGGTGTTACGGGACGGGATAAGGTAGTGGATGAGACAGCTTGCTACCTTACCCCTGAAAACACTGTCGGATCCGGAAGCTGGCTGAGCTGTCGCCGTGGTGTGGAGGACTGGAGCACAGGCAGCTCATCCAGCAGGCGCCATTGAACCCGGGTTCTTGTCCGGCCACATACTTTTGTCCACCGTAACTGTTGGTTTTTTACTCCGGGGTTCGCTCCCCTCGGAGTTAGTTATTTTAGTTGTGGGGGAGCACAGCCCCCCGCATTGAAAGAAATGGCATCTGTTGCCATGTTGCCCGACATCAGGCAAGTGGTGCCATTGGGTTTGTCAGTTTCGGTTATCTGGACTCAGTATCCTGAGCGTCAGGATACTGAGTTTCCGGATAACATAGTATATCCTACACAAGATGTCTGAGACCTGTCAGAAATCTATCTACATTGTTTTGCTGGAGATGCGAGCAGTTATATACAGTCTGAAAGCGCTAGTGGACTTTGCCAGCTGAAAGACATTTCTCCTCCAGGCAGACAAGAAGTCTGTCATGTACTGTACCAACAAGCAAGGAGTGGCAGGGAGGCAGTGATAGTGTAGGAATTGTGCCTGGAACAGGGGATCCTGCTCCAAGCAGTCTGTCTGCCAGCAGTCCAGAACACTCTGGCAGATTAGCTCAGTCGAAGAGAGAGGCCAATCCTCATAAGTGGTCACTAGCACCGAATGTCGTGAGATGGCTCTTCGACAAGAGTGCCACCCCAGATGTGGACCTTTTTGCATCCCCACTCAATGCGAAACTGCCTCGATTCTGCTGCAGAAGTCCAGGACATGGCGCGTTCTGTCAGGATGCATTCAGACTGCCATGGCAGTCTGTTCCTGTATGCATTCCCACCAGTCCCTCTCATTCATAGAGTATTGTTCAAGCTGGAGGTGCACAGGGACATGATGATTCTTTTGGCTCCCTGATGGTCTTGGCAGATATGGTTTCCTCTGTTAAATCTACTTTCAGTCAGCAAACCAAGGGCACTGCCACTCCGGCTGAACTTTTTGACTCTGGGGCACCTGACCATCCCAGCCTGCACTCCCTTCACCTCCCAACCTGACTCCTGAAGAGATTGAAGTAAACTTGTACAAAGTATCTCAGAGGGTCTCTGAAATGTGTTTAGCTGCACATAATCCATCCACCAGGTAGGACACACACAGCCAAGTGGAAAAGATTTTCTGTCTGGTGCACCAAAACCTCAGTGGAACTCATTCAGATATCCATCTGACAAGGTTCTAGAGTACTTACTGGACCTTTCTGATACTAACCTGCAGTATTCCAACGTTAATGTCCACCTGTGTGCTTTTTCGGCATACCGCAAACCTGTAGGTGCCCCCTTCCTAGTACAGCTGTCTCTGTTTAAGAGGTTCCTCGAGGGTATTTTACACACAAGGTCTCCCATCAAGAAGTCTGTGGCTCCCTGGGATGGTAATCTTGTGCTGCATATGCTCACTCGCAAACCCTTCGAGCCGATTGGGACTTGTGACTTAAAGTTTCTAACTTGGAAAGCAGCGGTTCTGGTGACTGGCACCTCTGCATATAAAGTATCTGAAATCCAGGCTTTTGGCACAGAGCCTCTGTATACTGTTTTCCATAGACATAAGGTAGATTTTCATAGAGGCTATCTCCTCTATTAGGCCACACCTTTGGAACTGTAAGCAGTCTGTGTCAGGACCACACGGAAACTTTTTGCTAGTCAGGGGTTGCCCACAGTGACGTACCGCATCAACCTGTATATAACGTGGGTGGCACCAATGTTCCTCAGTTCTCTCTCCCACCGTTTATCATACTTATTGGACCTGCTGAAGGAAAAATCACAGAAATGTTATAGCTTTTTATCATTTTTCTTTTCAGTATTTTGATAGTCATCTCTACATGCCGCCAAAAGACAGAGCCTTTGTTCCATTATTGTGTTTGAAGCTACAAAATCTACAAAGACGACACTTTCTATATCTGTGTGTGCAGTTTGGTCCTTTCTCACAATGGGAGGGCCTCTGATATTTGCCAGTTTTAACCGGGCTATGAGGTGATGCTGTCAGAAGGCTTTAGAGTCCTTCCTTGCTCAAAAAGCGCTAAAAGCCATGGAAAAATAGAACTGGATGGTTCAGCTGCTTGGTAGTGGGTTACAGAGCCTTTCATGTCTAGGTCACTGGTTCAAATCCAGCACAGGTCAGTGGTGGTCGGATACCATTATCACGTGGGACTCTACAGTGGCCTTTGTGAAATGAGCTATGGTGGGCTTAATCCAGTTCCCAGCGGGTTGGTGTCCACATCACAAAATCACCAACACAGTTGGAACTAATCAGCAGTCTCACATGAGACGCAAAGGATTGAATGGGCATGGAGTCTGAACTACCCTCTCACCTGTGTGGTGGTCCCTCCGTGGCAGAGTTGAGGCACATTAGTGGGGCAGTAGGGAAAGCTTGGATAAGCAGAGGACTTTAGGTTCCAGTGCTGTCAATCCAGCATTTTTCACAAGCACTTAACAAAAAAAAAAAAATTCACACAGGAAAAAAAAAAAACCTCAGGAAAAAAAAGCCATGGAAAAGGCTGAAGGTTCCAGGCCTGTTTCTCCCTTGACGTGAACCGACAAGCAGTCATCAAAGCTAAAGGACAAGGAAAAGGAACGGTTGTCATCACAAGCCTCCTCCTTGTCAGACCATAAACACAAGCATAGAGATAGAGAAAAAGATAATGTTGCTTTGCCAGCGAGGTCTCGGTTGCCACTGAAGTCGGGTATGTCCTTGTCAGCGCCCACTCCGGTGGTGTTGGCGAAAGCTCCACCGACTGCCATTGAGACACCAAAGTCGGGGCTTGGCTCAGGCACTGTGTGCCTACTATTGACGGTGCATTTCCATCGTCATCGGGCTCCAGCCCTTCAACGCAGGTAGTCCCAGACCTGTTTCAGGATGCCGTGGACTTCCAGGCTCTGCTGGAGTCATTTTCAGACCATGATACAATGCCTGCTACTGTTGCTGCTGCAGCAGGTAGCTTTGCCGTAGTTGGTGCTGTCTGCTCAAGGGCCTTTAAAAATGGTTTCTACTGGCATGCTACAGATTCCTCTCTCTCGGCCGCTGCCGATGTCGCCAGATCCCTCTGCGGCCCATCATTATCCATGATGACGACAAGGTGGAATATAAGCGTGGCCTTATGGGTCTTAGTAAGGGACTCTCTGATGCTGTCCTTGGTCACTCCACAAGGAGTATGACCACTTCTCTTGCCTGTTATGGAATACTGTGCTCATATTCGCTAAACAGTACAGTCCGGACATTGTCTCTCGTAGACATGCTGGTTTGGGGCTTGCCTTGAGTCATGATCACATATCAGGCTGTGCCATTCTTCCAGACTGCTTTGTACTGCTTGGAAATCATTCCAAAGATGTGGCCTAATGGAAGAAATATTCTTGATTAAAGATAGAACAGTTGCATAAGAATTTACCATAGCAGTAGAGCTTCAAGAAAATCTCCTCCAGTAGGCCATGCCGTACCCTCTGTCCTTCTCCCCCTTTGTCTTTTGAGAGTTGTATCAGATGCTGTGCTGGAGGCTGTATTCCATGCATCCTGTTTCCAGTCCCATGCCTCTCACTGTTTGCTTGGTACTGGTTTAGTCTCCTGGTTCTTCACAGTTAGTGACTGTCTGAGGCTAATCTCTGGCGAGGACCAGAGAAGTATCTGGGCCGCCCATCTTGTGTACATGTTGATGCTGCACGTCACTGTGGTTGGCACCCGGCTAGCAAAACGTTTCCATGTGGTCCTGATGCTGACTGCTTACAGTTCCAAAGGTGTGGCCTAATGGAAGAGATTCACTCGAAGATCTACTGTTACACTGTTATTATGTAACTGATTTTTCTCTGTACACATCCAAGGTTTCTGTATAAGGGGGTGTCGGAGTTCCATCTTAATCAGGCTATAAACCTGCCTTCCTTCTTTGCCGACTTACAGAATGAAAGAGAAAGGACTTCTCCACTCACTGGATGTTAAGAGGGGTCCTTAGGTTTTACCTGGACAGGATGAAAAACTTCAGACAATCTAAACAGCTCTTTATTTCTTTTGACCCTAATTGTAACGGACATCCTGTTACAGTCAAGTGCATTTCTGTCCAGAATGTAAGTTGCCTTAGCCATTGCTATGCTGTGGTTTAGGTTAAACTGGAGGCCAAGGACGTGCTGACTCCTCCAGAGTGGTTGACACTTCAGGACAATTCTGAATGGATTACTATCCTGAGTCAGTTGTGAGCTTCATCCTCCCTAGTCCAGGGGACTTTCTCCGAGTTTGGTACGCCCACCCACAAGTGGGAATCGATGATGAAGACTGATTCTTGGAAGAGATGAGAATTACGTACCTACTGTAATTCTTGATCTTCCAAAATATCTTCACCATTGATTACCACACCCACCTACCATCCCCTGGACCTAGTCCAGTTTTGTTGTGGTTGTACTTAGTTTGGACTGTAAAGACACTGTGTTACTTGGTTTAGTGGCCCTTCTTACACGGGCCACCAGGGCTGTCTTATGTCCTTAGGTTAAGTGCACAGATTATTTGTTGGGTTCCTGCTGCTCACTTCCTCGGTAAAAAAAAGGTACTGAGGTGGTTGGGGGCAGGTGCAATGTATACCAGCAGGCACGTGCGGTGATATGCGTACGGGGCCTCTTGTGTCATCAGCTCCCACCAGAAGTGTTCTGAATCCCATGGGGTCCTAGTGCCTCTGGAACAGACTCACAACGGGTAATCAATGGTGAAGATATTCTGGGAGATAAAGATTTATGTTAAGCATGTAATTTTCATTTTGTTCGGCATGTGAGTAGCACTAATGGAACTTCAGCGCATGTCTCAATGTTCCCAAGCTGAAGCTCTAGCCACTACACCATGCTGCCTCCATTCTCTGGTTCATAACTTCCATTTTCAAGTGATACAATTCTGTTGACTAGTATCTATTATTTACGATGCATGCAGTAGTTACTGAAGTAATAATGATACTTGTACTTCTTGTGTTTCAGGTGCTCTGTCCATTACGAGATGTGCCTTCACATGGTAGCCATGATGATCCTATGTCATATTATCAAATTGGAGATCTTATACAAGGTATTTTGCAAAATAATGGCATTCTGTGTTCACAGTCCTTTAAATGCAGTCATGAGTGTGTTTTTCAGTATTTCAAATCTGCTGGCGTTGCTGAGCTGCTGTTTTGGGGTGATGATGTTTCATTATCCTTGCTGCTACTTTTAACAGTTCTGCTTCTTTGTACATTTTGTCTCCTGTGGCATTGCTGTTAATTGATCACACGACTTTGTATTACTGTCAAGAGCAAGGTTCTGGTGGCTACCCTGAAAATAAGAGATGTTTTTATTTCTGAAGGTCAAAATAGCCTGTTAGGTAATTTGGAGGTTGATATTAAGTACTGTGGCATTCCGGGACCATTGAACAGGACAGCGGCTTAACATTTATTCATCAACATAATTTAAACAGTGTAGTTATAGTAGATAACTCTTTTTATAGCTTTACACAGTAATCCCCTGAGGGACCCAGCATCTGAGCTGGAAATAGTCTTTAAATATTGGAGGTTTGATTCTTTTACCTACCTCTATGCAGGTGCACACCTAGCAAAAGGGAATGGGAGAATCACCAGATTCCCTTTATTCCCACTGCCCAGGAAAGGAGATGCTAAGTAGGGGTGTGACTATAAATTGGCTTAATTTACACCACGTGTAAGTTTCAGTTGTGTGTGGTGAGGAAGTGGCTGGATGGTAGTCGGGCCACTTCCGAAGCAAGAAAGGGAAGCGACAGGATAAGGCCAGGGGGACACTTAAAAGTGGCTGAGGAAGGACAAAGATGTCATAAGGGAGAAGCAGCAGTGGAAGCTTTTGACCTTGTTTGCTTTAGGTCTAATCAGATGGGATAGAAAAGCTCAGGCCATCTACCAGTCATCTGAATGGTTATGGTTATTATAATCTGTTATCTATATAGATCAACTGTATTGTAATTAATTGAATTGATGTTTAGAAAGCTGCATACAAGGGGTTGGTTATCATATTATCAAAGAATGCACAGCTGTGTATTCTTAAAATAATACTGTTACTGTCTTATGTATGAAACAATTTTGCTTAACTTTGTGTGTCCTTTGTTATTCCATCAGAGGACTGCCTCAAAAATTAGCATTGCTCAATGCAGTTTGTCCTTAAATACAAAACTGTGAAAGTATTAAGTAGAAGGAAGAAGCAACAGCAGGGACTATTGTGCTTCTTTGAATTAGTATTTAATCTAGGGTACAATACAGGATTCAAGTAAATAGGAAATTCTATGACAAGGGAAAGTGCAGTGTGATTTTTTTCAGATGTTTTTTTCAGATATATGGAAAAATGGAGTCAGGAATCCATCTGTAACACATGCAAGATAATTTGATCTAATCTGAGCTGGAGAACAGGCTGAAAGTAATTTCAAAACAAGACGGTGAGGAAGACAGTACCTGAACACAAAACACAGAAGATATAAACAGTAATGGAAATGGCGGCAGGCATTATTTACTGGTGTCATGAAAGGAATAGTCAAAAGTATTACTGAACAGTTAAACACGAGTGTGGATCTACATGGGGAAACCATCAAGAGAGGGAAGCAAACCAAGAAAGAAGAAGAGTGAACACCAGTGAAAGTCTGCTGCTACCCACTGAGAACACATTTGGCCTGCGAGCAGACCAGGTAACAAAGACGCATATGACATGGCCAGAAAATGCATACAGAGCAGTGTCAGCAAGACAAAACACAAGCTAACAGTGGTTGTAGGTGAGTCATTCCTGAGATGTACAGATCGACAAGTGTGCCATCGAGCTGGTGGAATGCTAAGAATAGCCACAATAGCAAACTGCTACTGAAAATTAAATGTGACTAATAGAAAATGCAATTTGGCTAATGACAAATACTGCAGTTTACTGTATTTTGTATCACAAATACTGGAATTTTTACTATGTGGCTACACCTTTTTTTTTTTTTTTGCACCTCTGTCATTGAACATGGAGACAAAGTAAACATTATGTTCTGCGTTTGCCAGGAGTCACATTTAGCACAGTTCTGAAAGGATTACTTGACTATAGGAGCCCCTTGGAGATCACCCCCTGGTTGTGGTACGTTTTGGAACAAATTCGACCTGTGGTAGGAAGGAAGATGAAATCATGAGGGACTTCAGAAACCTAGGATAAAAGATTAAAGAAGAGGAAAGCAGATGGCATCTTCGTGGAGATAATACCAATCCAGTATGCCGATAACCAGCGTAACCCAGGATTCTGTTTATTTATTTATATACATTTTAAGACTTGGAATTACATTCCTTTGAGTCAGAGACTCATTTACAAAGGCTCCATGTCAGGAATACAAATAACAGGTATAGACAGACAATGGGAACCATATGGTACAATTTTAAGACAAGTAGTGCTCAGTAACAGATAGTGAAGGGATATCCACAGGGTATGGCAGTAAAGCACAGTACAGAAGGAGTAGTAGGTACAACAATTTCAGTAGCATCACCAGAGCATAAGGCGATTCAAAGGATTAATGCTTGCAACAGGTCTTAGTGCAAGGAAAAAGGTTTCACCTTCCTTAGAAACTGGATGACCTTTGATGCAAGAAGTGATCTTTTCAAGAAAGATGGATTACATCTGAGTAAAAAAGGAGCAAGTGCCTTGGAAAACCAGATCATTGCAATAATAAAAAAGAAAAAATCATCATGGGGGGATAATGGAAGAAGCTAGGTAAACCAAAAAGAATAGAGGGAAGGAATTCAGATGAACAAAGTTCTGTAACTCTTAGCCAAACTTTACAAAATCACTGAACTGGGATCTTCATTATGTGGCTCTAGAGTAGCAGTTTGGCTACTTGAACAATGCTAGTGGTAGCTTTAATTCAGAAATGATTACCAAAATGCCTATTGGCTAGTGGTTGCTGAAATGCTGATCTTGTGAGATTACAGATGCACAACATTCATGGTCGGAATATACAACTTGTTTCATTAAGGAGCAGAAAAAAAACACTTTTATAGTTAAATTTGAAAAAGTTTCCCTAGATCCTGAAAAATAACATTAAACAGACTTTCAGTAGCTCCCAGTCTCGGGTGACATCCCCGTCTGAGCTTGTGCACCTCCCAAGTGTATACCGCAGTAGACTTGAATATTTTTATTTTATTTATTCCAAAATGTTGTGCTGGAAATGACATACTGAACTGCTGACAGTTCGTTTCCAGTTGGGCGTGAGGGGTAGGGGAGATAGTTTAATAGGAGGAGAAAATTAATAGTATTAACAGCTTTACGAAAATAGAAGTCCTGTACAGCCATACAGTGTATCAGAGAAGCATAGTCTTAAACTTTATAAGGCAAATCATTACAGCGGCTGCATCCAGTAAATAGAAATTGAGTTTTGGTAGGCAGGGGAAATTAAATATGAAGGTAATGTAAATCCACAGCAAAATTAAATAAGAGCTGATATTGAGACTGTACCTGGCACTTTGACTACACAGTTAGTGGAATCATGTGGACATACTGTACAATAGTTATTGCTTTATTGTGAGGTTACCCCTGGAAAGCATAAGCTACTGAGTTGTTTGCTGCGTGCTGGACAGATTGACTGGGTATAAGCAGTGTCTTGCTCTTTACAAGTACAAATGGGGCCATCTTATGTTGAAACCAGCGATCCTGGAGTAAAGCGTTTTTGTTGACTTGCAGTTAAACTGTAGCTTTACATGTAGGACTGGAGACTTGGAATTATGAAATAATAAGGTATATTGTACCATTTTCCTATCTTTTAGCTGTAATAAAGGACATTGACCGCTACCATGAAAAGATCACAGTATCTTTACAGACCTCAATTCTCCCTTCTCATTGTTATTCTGTTAAACTGGGAGTAATCAGTTCTGAAGACCTTCCAGTGCATTATAGGTAAGTTCTATACTTTTTGTTTTTATTGCATGCTTGTATCAAAATGGGCATCGTGAAGCAGCAGTATTTGTTATTTTGGCAAAAAAATGTCATACTGTATTTTTTAGTCCCAGTGTGTTTCGGGCAAAAATGTAATATATACCAGTTCTTTGTTTGTTTTATTTGATATAATTTCTCGACTCATATGTGTGGTTTAAAGGTTTCTGCTCTCTTGCCACACCCACTATGATAAAACTGAACATCTTGGGTGGGGTGCTGTTTCTATCAGAAATCTATGCTGGCACCGTGACCATCCAGATGCATCTACAGTGCTGATCTAGTTTGAACAGCCAAAGAGTAATCTCTGTAGAACGAGGCAGCCATGTTTGTTAACTAAGTTCTGGGAGAACTGAAAGAGAAAACAAACAAGCTAGCTTAAACCAGAAAAGGTCATTTATTTCATGTGTAATACTTAAAGGAGACAAGAAATGTGTTTTTTTTTTTTTTTTTTTTTTTTTTTACATAGTTAACTGTCTTTTTTTTTTTTTCCTTCCATGCCAGTTATGTAGTCTGATATGCTTTGAGCAATTTTTCATAAATAAGTAATCTAACTTTGGGGTGTCGCCAGATGTACATAGAGTTCCATTCTGCTCACGAGCTACTGCTCTTTTTCATATTTTTAAGGCAGTCTACAACACCATTCCATGCTATTCATTTGAATGGTCTGGAATGGTGTTATTGATGTCATAGAATGTTCAGGGAGTATACAAAGAGGGAGCAGCAACTGCTGGAGAGAGGGATTCAGTTAATTACAAAGGCAACAAAATTAGATTATTTTAACAAAAAAGGTTAGAACTATCAAAATATTGGGTAGACACTAAAGGGACAACTGGAGGGCATCTAGAGGTGTAAAACGGTTTCCTATCACCTTTAAAGGGGCTGTGTGAGTAAATAGAATTAGGTGCTCTTGGGTCAGTGTTTTGGGGCTGAGATTTCTGTAATGCTTAGTAGTCATGGAGGGTAACCTAGCTGGGAGAATATTTGCAATCTCTTTTGGGTTGCATGGTTAATTACAACCTGCGATGTAGGTGTCTGATCAGAGGAGGAGCTGAAACAGTCTTAGAAGAGACAGGATATTTAAGTGCCACACCTACAAGTATCCCATTGCATGGCATACTATTGTGTGAATGGCAGAGTATGAGTGGAGCATCTGTCTAATGGCCGTCTGCACTTCCGCAGGGGACTCGGGCGGTCCAGTAATCTGGTAGTACAGATTGTAGGTGGAAGGGCAGGTAGTGTGAGGGATACTAGAGATTCCCTATCTGGAGTAACTTAACATTGCATTTTGTTAGTGCGTAATCAGTGCAGCTAGGTATATTTGTATTGCTGTGTCGCTCCACATTATCAGTGAGGAGTCGGTACGTGTGGGTAACGAACACCACTACTGGTGTAGTGGCACAACCCAAAACTGTCAGTCAGCATAGAACCTTGGGCACATGAGCATTCCGAGATCACTGATTCACCCCAGTCTTTGCTGTGCTACTAGAGGGGTAGCATAGCAGAAGTAGATCTCTCTCTTAGAGGCGTCTGTCTACAATTATTTTGTTTTCTGACAGGATTGTGTAGTCGTGAAGCAGGAGAAGCAAAGGGAGGCAGGGAGGTCAGTAAGGGAAGCCAAAGCTCAGACAGAAGAACACATTGCAAAATCAGTGGGTAGAGGGGACAAAACCTTTTACAGGTACATAAGTGAAAAAAGAAAGACAAAGGGAGGGATAGTGAGACTGAAGGGGGAGGATGGGTGCCACGTGGAGGATAACAGTAAAGCTGACATATTGAACAGGTATTTCTGCTCAGTCTTTACTGAGGAAGAGGAGGGTAATGGGTCTGAAAGCAGTACAAGGGGTGAGAATGGTGCAGAAATGGACACAAGTCCCTTTACACGAGAAAGGGTCCTGAAGGAACTGGAAGTAATAAGAGTTGATAAAGCAATGGGGCCAGATGGGGTGCACCCAGGGTCTAAGTAAGAGAGGTGGTGGCTGAACCTCTGGCTATCCTGTTTAGCCGATCAGTGGAAACAGGGAGGTACCCAAAGACTGGAGGACAGCAGATGTAGTCCCCTTATACAAAAGTGGGAACAAAGGGAAGCAGGGAACTACAGACCAGTCAGCCTCACCTCGGTAGTGGGGAAGATCATGGAAGCACTACTGAAGGAGAGATTGGTGGAACATCTGGTTGTCAATGGACTACAGGACCCAAGGCAGCATGGTTTCACCAGGGAGAGGTCATGTCAGACCAACCTCATTGAATTTTTTGACTGGGTGACTAGGGAGGTGGATCAGGGGAGGGCAGTGGACATGGCCTATCTGGACTTCAGCAAGGCCTTTGACACTGTGCCACATAGAAGACTATTACACAAACTGGGGAATATGGGTGTGGGCAGGACAGTAGTGTGGTGGGTAGGTAACTGGCTGGGTGGCAGGACACAGAGGGTGGTGGTAGATGGCTGTCACTCCACAGAGGGAAGAGTGACCAGTGGGGTACCACAGGGATCAGTGCTGGGACTGGTCCTATTCAACATCTTCATCAGTGACATTGCACAGGACCTAGAAGGCAGAATTTAACTGTTCGCTGATGACACAAAGCTGTGTAACAGAGTAGACACACCAGAGGGTGTAGACAGAATGAGAAGGGACCTGCAGAAACTTGAAGAATGGTCAGGGGTTTGGCAGTTGAAATTCAATGCAAGGAAGTGCAAGATAATGCATATGGGGCACAAAAACCCTGGCACAGTATATCAGTTGGGGGGTGAGGATATAGCATGCACCAAGCAGGAAAGGGATCTTGGGGTTATCATCTCTGATGACCTCAAGGTAGGGAAACTGTGACAAGGCAGCAGGTAAAGCAAATAGGATGCTGGGATGTATAGGCAGGGGCATCACCAGCAGGAAAAGGGAGGTCATAATTCCACTATACAAGACAGTAGTGAGGCCCCACCTGGAGTACAGTGTACAGTTCTGGAGACCATACCTATGTAAGGACATAGACAGGGTAGAGAAGGTTCAGAGGAGGGCAACAAAGATGGTGCATGGATTGCATCACAAGTCCTATGAGGACAGGTTGAAGGAACTGAACATGTACTCCCTGGAGGAGAGGAGGGAGAGAGGGGATATGATAGACATACAAGTATCTTACAGGGAGGAACAGGGTGCAGGAATACACTATTTTTAAGCAAAAAGATGTTCCAGGACTAGAGGCATGGGATGAAGTTGGAGGGAGGACAATTCAGAGGAAACTTGAGGAAGAATTTCTTCACAGAACGGGTGGAGGACAAGTGGAACACCCTGCCAGAGGAAGTGGTGGGGGCTGAAACAATCACAGGATTTAAGAATGCATGGGAATTCTGGAGGTCAGGGGTAAGGGGCAACAGACTTCTAGGAAAACATAAACTAAACTTACAAGCTCAAATGGGCAGACTGGATGGGCCATAGGCCCTTATCTGCCAACACTGTCTATGTATCTATGTTGGACCTGCCTGGTAATGGAGAACACCATCAAATTTAGCAGTCGTGCCTGTTAAACTGTGGCTTCAAATGGACTATTCTGCTATTTCTATCTCATTTTCAGTCTCTTCTGTGCATGAATTGGGGTCCACATGCCATTACATTTCATATATGTATATGTGTACAGCAATGTCCCTGATCTATGAACATACGAAATTTGCCAGCAGATAAAGGCCTAGAGGTCTATCAAGTCTCCTTGAATGTGCAGCTAGCACCCCTTATTCTGCAGCTGCCCCTCCTTTCCACCCTTCCCCTTCATTAACCCTCCCCCTTGTCCTGTCCCATCCTCGTTTGAAGCAGTCCACTGTTCTACTGCATACTACTTCAGCAGGTAACGCATTCCACCCAGCCACCACCCTCTCTGTAAAAGTGTCTCCTCATCTCCCTCCTGAACCTTCCTCGCTCCAGTCGTCATTATCATGGCCCTGGTGGCCTCCTCCTCCTTACTTTGAACAGCCCCTCTGTACCCGTCTTGTTTATTCCTTTCATGTATTTAAAGGTTTCAATCATGTCACCCTGTCTCTCCTCTCCTCCAGTGAGTACATGTTCAACTCCTTCAACCTCCTCTCATATGATAAGTCCCCAACCCCTTGATCATCTTTGTCGCTCTGTGCTACCCCCTCCAGTAACTTAATGTCCCTCTTCAGATACAGATGCCAGTACTGCACGCAGTACTCCAGGTGTGGTCTAACTAATGACCTATACAGTGGCAGAATCGCCTCCTCCCTCCTCGAGGATATACCCCTTGCAATACAACCCAGCATTTTGTTGGCCTTTGCAGCTGCCTTCCTACATTGTGCCGAGTTGTTCATTGACCCTGTAATGAGCACACCAGATCTTTCTCCTCCTCTGTCTGGGCTAGCTGCACTCCCCCTAGCTAGTAACTCCTCCTTGGGTTCTTCATCCCAAAATGCAGCACCTTGCACTTTTTGGCATTAAAGCCCAGTTGCCCGTTGTCTGACCAGGTTTCAAGCTTTGCCAGATCATCCTGCAACCCCTGCCATCCCCCTAGGTCATCCACCACCACGCCTACCTTGGTATCATCAGCAAACAGACTGATCTTGCTCTTGATGTCCCATGATATGTCTGCAATGAATATCCCAAAAACACTGGTCCCAACACTGAGTCCTGTGGAACACCGCTCGTCACTGCCCTTGGGTGTGAGAGCTCCCCACCCACCACCACCCTCTGTTGCCTTCCCTGCAGCCAGTTTCCTACCCATCTCACCAGCTTTGCACCCGCCCCTGTGCCTACTAACTTCCTTCCCAGCCTTCCATGTGGCACTGAATCGAATGCCTTACTGAAGTCCAGATACAGGACATCCACTGCATGGCCCCTGTCCAGTTGCCTAGTTACCCACTCACAGAGCTCGACCAGGTTGGTTTGGCAGGATCTGCCACATATGAAGCCATGTTGCTGCTGTCCTGTAGTCCTTTGGCCTCTAGGAGGGCCACCAGTCACTCCTTCAGGATAGTCTCCATTAGCTTACCCACGATGGGATGAGGCTCACTGGTCCTAGCTTCGTTCATCTTGGGGCTACTCTTGTGGAGGGGCACCACATGAGCCACCCTCCAGTCCTGAGGTACACACCCTGAATGTAGTGAAGCATTAAGTCGGTCTGCCAAAGGTCCTGCAAGGACCTCTGCCAGCTCCTTCAGTACCCTGGGGTGGATGCAATCTGGGCCTGGCGCCTTGTCCACCCTCAGTGCCTTCAAACCCTCTTGAACTCTGCTCTCAAGATTTCCCCATCTGTCACCACTCCCCCGCTGCCATTTCTCCCACCTTGGGTGTCACCCCCTCTTCTCTTTAATAAATACTGAGCAGAAGTACTCATTTAGTGCTTCCGCCTTATCGCACCCTGCTTCCACCCAACCTCCCTCCTTCCTAATCCTTACAGCTCCTTTTCTCCCTGATGTACTTAAAGAAGTCCTTCTCCCCCTTCTTAATGCCTTGTGCCAGCCTCAGGTCCATCGATGCTTTGGCTCCCCTTACTGCCCTTGTCACCTCCTTCGATTCTGTCAAGTACTCCTCCCCCCTCCCTGTTTTCTTGTACTTCCTAAAGGCAGCTCTTTTCCTCCTTACCTTTTCCATGACCTCCTTGCTCAACCAGATCAGTTTCTTAGCCCTAGCCTTCTTGCTGTGGGCTTTGCAGCAGGTTTTGGTTGCCTCCACTATCCCCAGCTTTATGAGCTCCCACCTTTGGTTAGTGTCCATACTAGACTGAATTCTGGCCAGGTACCCTTTTCACTTCCCATCCTTCCAAAGTCTGCCCTCCTGAAGTCCAGCACTATTGTGCCAGATTCCAGTCCTTCCTTGCCCATATCCAATGTGAGCCATACTGAGCGGTGATCACTCCCTGACAGAGGTTCTTCCACTGTAAGTTCTCTCACAAAGTCCCCATTTGCCAGCACAAGGTCAAGGGTATTTCCTAACCTGGTTGGTTCACTGACCTTTTGCAGCAGGAAGCTGTCCTGGAAGGCATCCAGTAGTACCTGCTCGCTTCTGTTCCTGGTTGTTGGGGTGCTCCAGTCCACTCCTGGCATGTTGAAGTCCCCCACAATCACCACATTACCCTTCTCGGAGGTCCTCCTGATCTGTCCCGCTAGTTCCCTGTCTAACTCCTCCGTCTGATCTAGGTGCATTTGTAATTTGTTTAGGGTAGGGTCTTAGCTAAAGGTATTTCAAGGGACATGGATATGGTTCACATATCCACACTTTTAGCATTCTTCCTTTAAGAGGCTGATTTGCCGGACTGTCTTTAAGAGATGCTCCTCCTACCACCCAGCTGGTATATCCTTTGGCTCCACCCTGTGACTTCAGATCTTCTTTTCTGCTGAAAGGGTGAGGTCTTCTTCGCAGCTCCCCGCACGGTGTAAGCCTAATTCTGAGTGTGCCATTTGGCAGACTTGCTATAAATTCTTCAAATTCAGCTTCTGTTTGCTATTAGCAATTTCCTCAGTTTCGTTCTCGTCAACCTCAAACTTCAATGGAACGCAAGGATTCCAAGCTGACTCCCAGCTTCAAATGGTGTATCCAGTGCCAGCAAAAAAAGGTTGTGGACAGATCCACGCATGTCATGCATTTATTGCTCAGGGGGCATCTCATGTCGCTGCTTGCGGCCAGTGCCAAACTATGCTGTCCTCATCCCTAGAAGACCACCAGGCTCACCTTCTCCTTTTTCGACCAGGTAGTCGGGATCTGAAGCTTAAAGCTAAAGCAGTCCTCAAGGCAGCCTCTGTGGCTGCAGGGCCCAGCTTGCAGCGATGGAATAGGTGGCAGCCAAGGTCACAGCAGGAACCTCAGCGCTGCTTCTATCAGGGGCTAGTGTTGGAGTGCCTTCCGGGGGGAATTCCATGAGATGTACTGGGTCCTCCAGACCTTCAGGGAGAGTCCTTGCCGCTACGGAAGAAATCCAAGAAAACCCACAGTCTGTTGCGAGATTGGGAACAAAAATGCTTTTCCCACTACTGCGATTCTCCTGACTGCTTAAGGCCTCCTGAGTACTTCGCTTCTTCCGAGCCATTTTTGGTCACGGGACAGACCGATGTCTAGCAAATAAATAAAAATAACGTAGAAACATAGACGGTGTCAGCACATAAGGGCCTCATGGCCCACCTGATCTGCCCTTTATTTTATTTATTTTTTTATCCTGTTGTGACACTGTAGATCCTACTCTGCCTCCGGTTCCTCTCCCCCCTTTTTACTTCCAAGACTCCCTTGTGCCTGTCCCATGCTTTCTTGAATCCTGTAACTGTTTCCGACCCCACCACCTCCACTGGTAGGCTGTGCCACTAGTCTACCATTCTTTCAGTGAAGAAGTGCTTCCTCACATTTCCTCTGAACCTCCCCCCATCTAATTTCATAGCATGACCTCTCATCCTTGAGCATCTTTTCATTTAAAAATGCTGCTTCCCTGTTCCTTGTTTTTCCCCATGAGGTATTTGTACGTTTCTATCATATCCCCCCTTCCTCCTCCTATCCTTCAGGGAGTGCATTGATTAATTCCCTTAGCCTTGCCTCATAGGCCTTCTGATGCAGTCTCTGTACCATTTTGATTGCCCTTCTCTGAACTGCCTCCACCCTATGTCCTTCTGAAAATAGGGCCTCCAGAACCGGACACAGTATTCAAGGTGTGGTCTCACCAGTGATCTGTACAGGGGTATTATTAACCCCCTCCTTCTGCTTGTGATGCCCCTGCCCATATATCCTAGCATCTGGCTAGCCTTCCTCTCTGCCTTGTCACACTTGTTACCACCTGGCTTGTCTATATCGACACGGGTCGAACAGGTGGTCGAGATTTTTTTCTCGACCCTGTTGATCTGTTTGTTGTCAGAAGAAGTCGAGGATGACTGTATCTCTAGGACCCCGGTCCTGCAGGGCCTCACCCAGGAATTTCTAGCTTAGTCAACAAACTCAGCCGTCTCCTCTCAGGAGCGGCCTCGTCCCTGGTCGAGCAGTCAACACCAGTGCAGGTCGTGTACCACGAGCCTCCAGATGCATCTCCTCAACATTGACATCCAAGTTGCCGGTTGAGGTCTAGGGATTCCTCACACCCTCTCCCGCTCGACTGGGAGGCATTGCCATCGATGCTTTTCTTCCTTTTCATCCTGGGATGGAGGGAGGCTCTGATGGTGCATGTGGTGGCATTATGAGGAGTTCCTCCAGCAACAGTGGGCCTAAGCTGGGCAGGGTAGCACTCTGCCCTTGGCCCCTTTAGTCAGTTGGTCAACACTAGTCACACCCACACTGGTCTTGCTGAGTCAGCTGTCACCTCGCGCGCATCTCGCCACATTTACAGGTGGAACTGCCTCCCTGACAGCCCTTGTGGGGAGCCCCTTCTAAGGACCCCCGTCAGGTTGCTGGCTTGCCAAGCGGGTTGTCGGTGGATATTTCTCACTAGGATGACACCCGAGTGGTGCATGGCGGTAAGAGATCGAGGGCCATTTTTGATGAGTCCTTGGATGCCTTCAGCTCATGCGTTTGACCTTGGCTTATTCGAGGAACTAACTACTGACCATGTGCTGGTGTCGTTTGGGGCCCTTCTTAGGCTTATGTCTGTGTCCATGGAAGTCCCCTTGGAGCCAGTCCAGAAAAGGGCCACGTACCCTTTCACAGGCATCCTGTATAGGTACAGATCCCCAGAGGCTGCCTTTCCTGTGGCCAAGGCCATTCTTAGACTGGTGCTGGAACTTTGGCAACATATAGCTTCCTGCTCATCACCCTTGGCCCATATGGTCTGCAAGTACGCGGTCCCTGCTGGCACTTTATCTGGATTATCAGACCACCGGTCACCGATTTGTGTTTTTCGCAAGTCTGGCAGTACCGGGGACATAGACAAGCCCCCTTACAAGGAGTCCAAGAAGAAGCTTGACCACACAGCAAAAATTTATGCTGCATCCTCCGTAGATCTCAGTCAGGTGAGCTACGTGCTGATGATGGCCCTCTTCGGTCGCTCCCTGATGGGAGTGCTGGATCAGATCCTTCCTGCCTCCCATCTGACAAGCAGCTGGTGGTGAAAGTGGTCAGAGACCAGGGTTAAGGGCTGGCCAGACACCATCTTCAGATGGCCTTGGACATTGGGTATTTCTGTGCCTTGCCACGGCAGCAGGGCCTGGCTGCAGATTTCCCCCTTCATGGTGGACACCAAGCACAAGTTGCCTAATGTCCCCTTCTTGGATACCGACCTATTTGGCCCAGGGGTGGATGGGCATCTCACTAGGTTAGAGAAGTCCAGTGCCACCCTTGATACTGTGACTTCCTTCCAGAAGGTCCTGAAAGGGCAGAAACAGTAGAATAAATCTTTTCAGTTTTGGCCCTTTCCATCACAGCAGCATCAGTAACAACAGCCCCAGTAGGGGCCATTTCAGACTTGGAACCCAAGACCAAGTTCCCTGGTCAGGGTCCAAAAAGAGTGGAGGTTGAGGTAGTGGTATCCCTTTGGCAGCAGCAGCCAGTGCCCCCTCCAACGCTGCCCAGTTACAGGTCAGTGGCGTCTACTTCCTGCCTGGGGGGTCAGCTTTGCCACTTCTGGCATCATTGGTCCGTCATTACTGCATACAAATGGGTCCTAGAAGTGATGGGCAGTGAGTTGCCTCCCAGCTTCGAGGCTCTCCTACTTTACTGACCCCGTGCTCCAAGGAAGTCCATGGTGTCGCAGGACATGCTGTCTGCTTTCGGGGTGGATGTGCCTCAGCTTCTTCCCACAGGGCCATGTCCCAGTCTTCATGGCAGGCCAGGGATTCATGTCCAGGTACTTACCTGGTCCCAAAATGGACAGGGGGTTGGTGCCTTGGCCAGGAATTTGTGTCCAGGTACTTACCTGGTTCCGAAACGGACAGAGGGCTGGTGTCTCTTAGTGGATCTTCACAGTCTAAATCAGTTTTTCAGGAAATGGAAGTTGAGAATTGTCACATTGATATGTGGTTCTAGGGACGTGGTTATGGTTCACTTACCCACACATTGGTACGCTCCCTTTAAGAGTTGATTTGCCGGACAGTTTTTAAACAAAGCTCCTCCCACCACCTGGGTGGTGTATCCCGTGCCTGCGCCCTATGACATTGGATCAGGTCAGGTGGTCTCCTTCGCAGCTCTGCACATGGTGTATGCCAGGAAAAGTTCTTAAGTGTTCCATTTGGCTGACATTTTTCTTCAACCGTTTGAATTACTTTTGAAGTATATCCTCAGTTCCAGCTCTGTCTCTGACATAGACTCAGTGGATCGCAGGCATTCTGCTCTGGTTCCCAACTTCCAAGTATTGCTTCCAGTGCAACCAGAACATGTCATGGACGGTTCGGCACATGTCATGCCTATACTGCCTTGGTGAACAGCACAATGTTGCTGCCTGTGGCCTGTGCCAGGCTGTGCTTCCTCCCACCCTAGAAGACTGCTATGCCTGTCTTTTCCTCAGTCAGCCGGCCAAGCAGGACCCTCCAGTGAAGTCAAAACAGGCACGTAAGGTGACCCCCATGCTGTGGGATCTAGAGTCAGGCACTGGCTAAACACCAGCTTCAGACAGCCTTAGATGTGGGTGATTCTTGTGCCCGTGCCATGGCAAAAGCCGTCACGATGCGTTGCAGTGCCTGGCTGAGGATTTCTTCCTTTATGGCAGACACCCAGCACAGCTGGGCCGGTGGCACTGAGGGTTGAGGCGCTGGACGCCACACCTTGTGTCACGCCAGCGACCTGGGTTCGGGAATGGACTCCGGTCACCATTGGTTGGCAGGGCAGAGGAAGGATTGAACATCCCATGACTGCTCTCCTTCCTCTGGGGCGGGTGGGTGAATTGCATCGTGCTGCAGTGGCATCTGGTGGAGGCTAGGTACACTACAGTTGCATGCACAGATAGGGGAGGAACGTGGCGGGCGTCCGCACGGCTGTGTGTTGACCCCACTTCACCTCCGGCTCCTACGGGGAGTAAAACTGGCAGAAAATTGTGGGGCGATCACGGCGGCTGATGGCCGTGCCCTGCGCCCCCGGATACAAGAGGCCCATCCACCAGGTATCTGTGCTGTGGGTCCCAATGGGGGGTCCTGCTTACTAGCTGGCCTGTGTGGAAGGGCGTAAATTCACAGCGCCAGACCTGGTCTGGGGTGCGGGTGCCAGCGGCCGGACAATCACTGGGATCGCTGTGCAAGGAGGAGGATAAATAGAAATAATATTAAAAAAAAAAAAAAAAAAAAAAGACACCCAGCACAAGTTGGTCAATGTTCCCTTCCTGGGCACTGACCTCTTTGGCCCTGTGGTGGAGGGACATCTCACCAGGATTGAGAAGTCCAATACCACCTTAGATCATGTGGCCTCCTTATAGAAAGTTCAGAAAGGGCAGTGACCGAAGGAAAAGCCTTTCCAGTTTTGGACCTTTCTATCACAGCAGCCTAGACAGCAGCAGCCCCAGCAGGGGCCTTCGGAGGCTTAGCGTCCCAGGACCAAGTTCCTTGGTCAGGCCCCCAAAAAGGCAGGGTAGAACTAGTGATGCCCCTCCAGCAGCAGGTGCTGGTGCCACAACCAAAGCTGCTCACTGATGGGTTGAGGGGGGTGTCTACCTCCATCCCATCCAATTCCTACCCCAGCTCCTCTTGGGGTCTTGACTGTGCCACTTCTGGCATGTTTGGCCCATAATTACCTTGGACAGATGGGTCCCAGAGGTGGTGGGAGAAGAGTTGTTTTGAAGCTCTGCCACTTTACCGGCCCTACGCACCAAGGGAGTCCATGGCGTTGTAGGACACACTGTGCACCCTCAGGGAGGACATTGCTCAACTCCTAGAGAAAGGAGCCATAGCTATAACCCATATCACAGACTCCGTGGCAGGTCAGGGCTTCATGTCCAGGTACTTTTGGTCCCAAAATCAACTGAGGAGTTGATGCCCCATACTGGATCTCCACAATCTGAATCAGTATTTGCAGAAAAGCAAGTTCAGGATGGTTACCCTGATCCAGATAATACCTTCTTTGGAGCAGGGCATTTGGTGCTGCTCCCTGGACCTCCAGGATGCATTCTTCCACATTCGTGTCCTTCCTGCTGGCAGTATCATCGGTTCTGCGCAGAAGGAGTTCTCTACCAGTTCCAGACCATGCCATTCGGCCTTTCCTTGGCACCTATGGTCTTCACCAAGTGCATGGCAGTGGTGGCAGCCTTCCTGTGGTGCTAGGGGGTCAAGGTATATCCTTACCTGGACGACTGGCTGATAACTGGCCATCCAAGGTGGCAGTGGCACAACCCAGGGACCTGGTCCTCCATACCTGCAGAGACTTGGAACTTCTGGTCATTCCGACCAAGTCCAAACTCAAACCCTTGCAGGTGATTCACTTCTTCAGGGCAGAGCTAAAGACTCTCTGGGCCAAGGTTCAACTCCCTGTGGACCAGACACTGGATCTTACCTCCTTTGTCCGACAATTTCAGGAACTTCCTGCAGTTGCTGGGGTACATGGCGTCATACACCAGTGTGGTCTGAGGGGACTGCTGGAGGATGGATCACCTTCAGTGGGAGCTGGGTCGTCCGTGGTCCTAGCGCCTAGGTCATAAGTGCTTGGCAGTAGTGGCAACAGTCCTTCACAGGGAAGGCCTGTATGTCTTTCCTTACCTGAACAACTAGCTATTAAAAGCCTACTCCAGGGACCAACTACTGCAGACCTTAGCTTGAACCACATAGATGTTCAGTGCTTTGGGGGGTGACAGTGCCAGGCTCAGCTAACCATGTGGTGCTGGGGATAAATACCACCAGAAGAAATGTATGTGCTACAAAATGTGTGAGATTTGTCTGCAGTTTTTCATGTCAGATGTAAAGGTGCTTTATTGTGAGGATTCTGCAAGTTAACATAGAAACATAGACTTTGACGGCAGATGAGGACCACTTGGCCCACCCAGTCTGCCCATTTCCCTAGCTACTGGATAAGCTGCAGATTCTAGTTAACCAACAGCCTATTTCCTGCAACCTCCCACTATAATTGCCTTTTGTCTGTCCCATGCATGTTTGAATTCCTCCACTGTTTTAGACCCCACAACCTCTCCAGGAAGGCGGTTCCATGCGTCCACCACTCTCTCCGTGATAAAGAATTTCCTCACATTACCCCTGAGCCGTCCCCCCTCTAACTTTAAATTGTGCCCCCTTGTCCTTACACATCTCTTTTTCTGAAAGATGCTACCCTCCTGGACTTTGTTGATTCCCTTGAGGTACTTAAAAGTTTCTATCATGTCCCCCCTGTCCCTCCTTTCATCAAGGGTATACATATTAAGCGCTCTCAGTCTCTCTTCATATGGTTTCTGATGTAAACCCTGCACCATTTTAGTTGCCCTCCTCTGGACTGCTTCCATCCTGTCTATGTCCTTGCGTAGATGAGGTCTCCAAAACTGCACGCAGTATTCCAGATGGGGTCTCACCAACCATCTGTATAGAGGGATAACCACTTCCCTTTTTCTACTTGTGATGCCCCTCCCTATGCATCCCAGTATCCCCTGGCTTTCCTACGACCTCTCACATTGCATACCCACCTTTAGGTCATCTGATATGACTACACCCAGATCCCTTTCCATTATTGTTGTTGTTAGTACCCTTCCGCTATTGTGTACTTTCTCCTGGATTTTTATTTCCCAGGTGCATTACTTTGCACTTCTTTGCATTGAATCTAAGTTGCCATATGTCTGACCATTCCTCCAACCTTGCCAAGTTCCCTTCTCATCCTTTCTACCCCTCTATGTATCAACTCTGTTACAGATCTTTGTGTCATCCGCAAAGAGGCATACCTTTCCTTCCAGACCCTCTGCAATGTCACCTATAAGATGTTAAAGAGGACTGGACCCAGTACTGAGTCCTGAGGTACTCCACTAGTAACCCCCCCTTTCTTCAGAATGTGTTCCATTCACTATTACCTTCTGTGTCCTGTTGTGCAGCCAGTTTGCTACCCAGGCTACCACCCTGGGACCCACTCCCAGGCTGGCTAACTTGATTATTAATCTTTTGTGCGAGTGTGTCAAATACCTTGCTAAAGTCTAGGTAGGCCACATCCACAACCTCTCCCTGGTCTATTATTTTGGTCACCCAGTCAAAGAAATCTATCAGATTTGTCTGACATGACCTTCCTGCTGTGAATCCATGCTGCTTTGGGTCCAGTGCCCCACTGGCCTCTAGGTACTGAACAATTCTTTCTTTCAGAAGTGAGTCCATCATTTTCCCCACCACTGAGGTCAAACTAACAGGTCTGTAGTTTCCTGCTTCTGCCTTGCTCCCACTTTTGTGAAGGTGGAATCACATCTGCCCTCCAGTCCTCAGGTACCACCCCATCTTCCCATGATTTGTTAAAAGTGTGGTTAGTGGTGTCACTAGGTCCTCCTTAGCTCTTTTAGGATTCTAGGTGAATCTCGTCAGGCCCCATTGCTTTGTCCACCTTGAGTTTTGAAGTTCTTTCAGTATCCTTCTTCTTTAAATGGACTGGTATCAACCCCACTATCTAGAGTGCTTTTACTGTTTGGTTTAGGTAACTCCTTCTCTTCTTTGTGAATACTGGAGCAAAGTATCATTCATTATCTCTGCCTTTTCACTGTCTCCCTCTGCCCACCTCCCTCCTTTATTAATCTTCCCTATCCCTCCCTTAACCTTTCTATGTTCCCTAATGTACCTATAAAGGTTTATCCCCATCTTAACTGAGTTGGCTATCCTTTCCTCGGTTTGGGCCTTTGCTTTTCTGACTGCCTTCCCACTTCCTTCTGCTTTAATTGATACAGTTCCTGTCGTGTTCCGTCCTGTGATTCCTTATACTTTTGAATGCAGCCTTTTTCTCCTTAACCTTCCCTGACACTTCTTTTGAGAGCCATAGTGTTTTTTTATTCCGCTTTGTTTTCTTTATTTGTTTCACAAAGGCTTGTTGCCTCCATGATGGCAGTTTTGATTTTCTCCATTGTTCTTCCACCCTCCTTTCTGGCCATTTGCTAATGCATTCCTCAGGTATTCACCCATTTGCCAAAGTCAGCCCTTCTAAATCCAGTATCCTTGTATTTGTATGACTTGTCTCCATGGTTGTGTTTATTGTAAACCACTGTGCAGTGGTCGCTTGTTCCCAGGTGTCTACTGACTTCTAAGTTTGTGATCCTCTCTCCATTTGAGAGTACCAGGTCTAATATTGCTCTCTCCAGTGGGTTCCACCACTAGCTGTCTAAGGCATGCTCCTGTAGGGCATCGAGAATGACCCTGTTCTTGGATGTGGCTGCACGTCCATGTTGCCAGTTAACATCTGGCATATTCAGGTCCCCATCAACAGTATCTCCCCTTTTTCAGCCATTTTGAGAATGCCTCTATCATTTTCTTGTCCATTTCCTCCCTTGAGACGGGGTTTGTATACAACCCCAAAGGATTGTGGTGCCATTCCCTGTCTCCAGTGTGACCCAGAGTTCCTCTTGTCCTCCCCCTTTACTTTTTAGTTCTGTTACTTTGATCCCTTCCCTTATGTAGAGAGCTACTCCACCTCCTCTTTTACCCTCCCTGTCCCTTCTGTAGATTGTGTACCCTGGTATGTTGACATCCCAGTCATGGTTCTCTGTGTACCATGCTTCTGTGACTGCCACAATATCCAAGTGTTCCACTTCTATCAGGGCTACTAACTCTGGAAGCTTGTTTCCCAGACTACGGGCATTGGTACTCATTGCCCTCTATTTAATGTTGGCTTTATCCTTTTTTACCCCATCCCTGCTCTTATTGCCCTTGTCCATTTTTCCATTTACCCCTGTCCTGCCCTCTGTCAAGCTCTGTACCTCAGTGTTTACCCTACTACCTGCCATGCTTTGCGGGGGGAGGCTTGAACTTTCCTGTTTCCTATCAGCACCTCCCCCCTTGGCTAGTTTAAAAGCTTGCCAAGGAAGCCTTTAAACCTGTCACCTAGGAGCATGGTTCCCTTCCTGCCAGTATAGACCTTCATCTCTCCAGGTGGACCCCCAGTCCCCAATGAAGCCAAAGCCCTGTGCTCTGCACCAGTTTTGCAACCATTCATTAAACCGCATGGTGTGCAGTACCCTAGCCTCACCCCTGCCATAGACTGGCAGCACCTCTGAGAAGGTTACCGTGCTTGCTACCTGTCTGAGGCCCTCCCCAACTCCACAAATTCATCCTGCACTGCACTGATCTCATGCCTAGCTAGGTCATTTGTCCCGAGGTGGACAATGATACTAGTTTCTCCCTGTGATGCTGCTTCTGCAATCCTGAGGATTCGCCTCTGTCCCTCCAAGCCATGGCACCAGGCAGGCACCTTACTTCCTCTCCTCTCCCTTCCCCTGGTCTACACCCCTAAGAGCTGAGTCCCTATCAGAAGCTGTTTCTTTCCCTTGTGTTGTCCCTTGCCACTCTTTTGTGGATCTCTCTTGTGGATGTCCCCAGCATTCTTCTTGGTCTCCAGTGAGGGTGTCATCATAGAGGAACCTTGATTTGCCAGACCGACATACGATTTGTGTAGAGGTGCAACTCGGGGGGCTACGCCTCTGTTCCACCACCCTCACCCTCCCAGAACCTACTGTGGTCCATCTGCTCTTCACACATGGCAACCTCTGAGGCAGTGGTTGTGGAACTGGTGCTCTTTGGGTGGGGGAGTCCTCATTAGTCCTTGCCAATTCAGCCCGGAGGTGGGCAGCCTCCTCTCAGAGCTGACAGTTGCCTGCAAATAGGGCAGCAACGCAGGTTCCAGAATGTTTCCCGGAAAATTGCTGCCCCACAGCCAGTGCATTGCACCACTCCCCACATGTCCCTCTTCCTTATAATATACAATGAGTAATATACATTTTTTGTGTGTGTGTGTGTACTTACGCTTTATGCACTGTGCTGGGTAATTAAGAATATGAAAGTTCTGCTCCAAGACCTGTTGAGGAAGCGGCGTCAGAACCTTGGCTATAGAAGGAAATAGCACGTCTGGGGTGGGTGAAGGTGGAGGGATAGGTGGTGGTAGGCCACAACCACTGGTGACTGTTAGAAACAATCAAATACACCACTGCTCTACCACCCTGGTAAGTACTGCCCTTTATGGTAAGTCAACCAACACCACAATGTACTAGACCACTACTCCTACACAAACCACTCTATTGAGTCCAGGGATAAAAATGAACTCACTGTTCAGCCAGCAGGACACTTCCAAAATATTGCACAAATATCCTTCAAAATCCTAGGTGTCTAGCACAGAAATCAAGCAACTTCAGTTGTATTACAACCCCTCTGGTTATAAAATTACTACACTTTAATGGAATCCTGCAATTCTTAATGCCAATAAGAAAATAATGAAACTTTCTGTAGAAAGTGTAGCTTACCTTCTTAGTCCCCTACAATATTATGTTTTACCAAGTTACCAGTTCCTCAAATGCGTTCTAGTTTGTTTTCTGCAGTATAGCCAGTTTCTCAGCTTCCAAAAGGAACAGCAAGTCTACTGACTGACTTTACTCTGTGAAGTTGTTACAAATTGGCAGTTGGCTCTACATTCAACAGAAAAGCTGCAAAATAATTGGTTGTCAAACCTAACCTATCAAAATTCTTTTATAGTGTATAGGAGAAAGTTGTTATATGTGGAACTGGATTACTAGAATTTCCCTTGTTGTGCTGCAGTAGTAATGTTACTGTGCTGCACTAGGTGATGTCACTCCTGCTGCAGTCCTGCAGCACATCAGAATAGAACAGTTTCACATGGTACAGTATTCATGAGTCGAGGCTCCCATTGTTAGTGCTGCTCTTGGACAAGGACTGCTTCAGCAGTGTGGACGAGCTGCCACGGGCCCGACTGGTCCGGGGCTGCAGGATACTGGGCACTGTAACGACCCACAGCGGGGGGCTCTGGGTGGCATATCTGTCCTCTGGATGTGGGAAGAGGAATCGCATCCAAACCCCGGCAGCAGTTTACAGAGTAAATATGTCACTGTAGTGTATGGGAGGGCTGATTGAGAGTCAGAAGCTGTAAATATGATGGTGCCATTGAAATGTGTTTCAGGTTTGTTTCATTAATATTTTAATTATACGGTTTCCCATACACTACAAAAGATCGTGTATGAATAACCGTACACATGAAAGGCTGTGTTTGTATCTCGAGGTTTCCGTGGTAACAAGAGACCTCTCAAGCTGCGCTCTCAGTCTCTTGTTATCATGAAGACCTTTTGATTCAAATACAGCCTTATTGTGTGGTTGCTCATGCATAATCCTCTATAGTGTCTATTTCCTGTTTTTATGGGGTTGTAGTATGTCCAAGAGTTAAAAAGTTAGTATTCTCTGGGTACTAAACTACATTTTATGTTTATGTTTTCTAGAAAGAGTGTTCTTGTAGCCAACAGTACCACAGAAACATACGACAAGGTCTTGCAGCACACATTGGGCTTTTCGAATCCATCCACTGTTGAGTTTCTGCTGGGAAAACTGGGAATAAGTGAAGTTGACCCACCATCACTGATGCGAGGATTGCAGAGGTTAGCTTTGTATGGTTCTGTTCTAAACACTTATTTTTCCCTGCTGACCGTGGTAGTAGTAGTAGCAGTACTATTGGATGTTGTAGTATTGACTGTAGCATTAAAATGGTCATGCGTGCTTTTCTGTCTCAAGAACAGCAGTGTGCATGGTATCGCAGATTGTTTCATGAAACCGTGTTTTATGTATCTTGGATATATACATTAGCTAGTGCATGTTGTGTTACACGAGGTTAATGGGTGCGTTGTAGTCTTAATCCAGTTCCTTGTGGACTGTAGTTCACATGAGAAAACCACACAGTTCGGCCCAATGCGCATGGTCTTTTCTTTAGAGACCTTTGATTGAACGAGCACTGCAGTTGATTTACCTTCCTACTTGGAAGAGGATGCCTCTGCTGTGCTTTGGTAGAGCAGTTTTGAATAGCCTACAGTACACCTTACCTGATTACCAAAGAATAAAAAAACACAAAAAAAACACACTTGTTCACACAGTTTCTAGCATAGTATGTATGTATGTATGTATGTATGTATTTGCATGTGTAGATAGATATATAGTGGATTTTCCATTGTATACTGAAAATAAGCGTTTCATTGATTCTGAAACATTGACAACAGTGTTGCCTAGCAACGAGTGATGAAGCTGAACACTGAGGTTTTTTTCCCCCAATTCTATTTTTTCATCTGGTCTATGGGCAGGGGACGAACCCCCTGTTCAGTGCCCAGACTGCTCTCCTGGCATCTTTCTCCAGGCCATCCGGCTGGGTGGCCCATAGCTTGACCCGTACAGTGGGGCTCCCCAGTGGAGAGGGAGAAACTGAACTCCACCAGAGGCCCCAGCCGAGGTTTACGCCTGGGGCGTCACTCAGAAGGTGGTCCGGGAGCTTCATGGAGCTCTGTGATCAGGGGCGTTTCCATGGTTACCCCCCGGGAGTGAGTGCGGACAGTCAGTGACATCTGTGTGGGGTGCGTGTGCCTGGTGATCCCAGTTGCTGGACATCCAGTGTCCACTGGGTGTCACTGGTGTGCCAGGAACCACCCCCCCCCCCCGAGGTGGAGAGCTGCTCATCCAACTAACCCCTAGTCAACTGTTTGAAGCACTGTGCTCACTACCAAACACAGGTCATCAGCACCGCAAGCAATAGCGCTACAGCTGTGCTGGTGAGCCGGTTCCAAGCTGAACTCTGATTGCTGGGGCAGCAGTGTTTACAACATGCCAGAGTGCATAAAAAGCAAGCTTATTTCTTAACGCCCTATAGAATGCCCTGTTAATACCATGAAACCACAAGATTACCCTGTGCACACCTATGGAGTCAGGTGCAGTGAAGAGATCACAAGTGTCAGGTAATTGTAACAAGCATCCAACACAGTCACTGCTTGCCAAGTTCAAGTCCAAAACTTTTATTTGGTAGAAAATTCTTGACAGGTTTTCCTTACAGGTTCAAGTATGAAGTAACTCTTCAAACCAGTTAACCCAGCACTTCGACCAAGGCATGGTCTTCCTCGGTCTTATACAGTGCCCTTTGCTGATGGCAGGATCCCTCCCACTTGCTTCCAAAACGGCAATTATTTTCACAACTCCAGGAAAAACCAGGCACAAGTGGGTTGCCGCTTGCGGATCCGCAGGTCGCCGTGGTTTTCCTGCAGTTGCGGGTATTCACAAAAGTGGATATGGATTACGACTGGCTCCATGATATATGGCAGCTTGTGGGTGGTGTTGTCTGGGAATTCCTGCAGCTGTGGAAAACTGTTATGGCCAGAGAGACCAGCCGTAACACCTGCCTCAGGTGCTGCACTATGAATCCCAATCTCCACAACTGGGGGGGAGTTCGGTCCGCAACTCAAGTTGCTGCATGGGACTTAGTCCCAAAAGCTATTGTGACTTGAGCCCTAGATGTACATCAATTATGTTTTAAATTTGTTTTCTAGTTCTTTATTTATTTATTTTTTTTTTACTTTCCCCTGCTGTAGATGTACTAAATATAGTAGACAATGCAGCAAGTATTTCACCGAGTCTTTCAGAATATATGTGACACTCCTGTGCTTACCACACAATTGACAGTTCTTTCAAATGGCTCCTTTGGCAGTCTCCACTACGGATGCATCAGGGAGGGGCTGGCGGGCATTTTATGGGGACCTCTGGACACAGGATATCTGGTACTCCATTGAATGCTCTCTCCACATCCACATCCACATTCCGTAGATGAGAGCTGTTCTTCTTGGCCTTGGGGCTGTTGCCCCTCTCATTCAGGGCTGTTTGCTCCTAGTCCGGCAGAACATTTGTGTTCTGCACCACTTCAACAAACACTCCTGTCCCCTCTGCAGAGAAGCAATGTGGGTTTGTGTTCTGTCACACAATCTATATGTCGTGAAGGTCTTTCATCCTGGCTCTCTTAACATCCTGGTGGACTGTTTCAGTAAGTTGGTGGTTCAGTCCCACGTGTGGGAACTCCAGGACAACATGGTCGCAAACCTCTTCAACCACTGGGGTCATCCAAGAAACATGATTAAAGTTTATTGTTTAATAGCATTCAAAATAGGCTTCTCTGCAGAATGCGTTTCCTTACTAGATACCACAGTTACATTAATATATATTCCTTAACATGTACAGTTGCATGTAAAGTATGTAATAGTTTAGAATGGACTCCCTTTACAGAAAATGAGATAATGGAAGCCTTTTCTCACATAAAATTTAACAGTTCACCAGGTCCAGATGGAATACACCCTAAATTAAAGAACTGAGTCAAGTATTAAAAGCTCCCCTCACTTTATTTTTTAATATTTCTCTGAAAAAAGGGAAAACAATCTCAATCTGGAATGAGGCTATAGTAACCCCTATTTACAAAGCTGGTAACAAAAAAAGACGTTAACAACTATAGGCCCATAAGCCTAACTTCTGTTGTTTGCAAAATATTAGAGGGACTCATTCAAAAACGGATAGAGATACATATCCTTCAAAATAACTTAACAGATGTTAACCAGCAAGGTTTTCAACCAGGGAGATCTTGCGTGACCAATCTGATGCATTTTTCCGAATCTGTGAGCGCAGCCCTTGATGTAGGTTTGCCAGTGGATGTCGTATACCTTGGTTATTCTAAGGCATTTGACACAGTTTCACATAAGATTCTGATTGAACAACTTCATAAATTAAATTGCAAAATAATATAGTGAACTGGATTTCCTCATGGCTCACTAGCCGGGGGCAGACAGTAGCTACAAGAGGATACGTCTCCGAACGGGGACCTGTTATGAGTGGGGTACCTCAGGGCTCGGTATTAGGACCGACATTATTTAAAATATTTATCTCATCCATGCAAACTACTGGTGATACCTGGACAGTCAAGTACGCAGATGATTGTAAATTAGGCTGCATAGTTAAAATACACTATCTGCAGTTAATCTACAAAACAACCTAAATCACCTAGTACTTTGGGCAAAAAATAACCAAATGAGCTTTAATATTAAAAAATGTAAAATTATGTACTTAGGGCATAATAGTAAAAACACTTACAAGATAAATATACAACTACGAGAAACCAATAATGAAACTGATTTGGGAGTAATAACAATAAACTAACCTTCAACATGCATAATAAAACAGCTGTTAAAAAATGTCATAAAATTATCAATTGCATACTAAAAATCATCTAAAGCAGTGATCCTAAGGTTATGATACCTCTTTACTCAACTTTAGTATGCTCTCATCTTGAATACTGTGCACCAATATGTGTTCCAACCACAGTCAAATGTAAAAAATTAGTGGAGGGAGTACAAAGAAGAATTACAAGACACATTACTACTGTTAAAAAAAAAAAAAAAAAAAGAGTTATGAACAAAGACTGGAACATTTGGGATTGTATTCTTTACAATATAGACAAACCAAGGGAGATCTTTGCTTTACTTACAAAGCTATCAAAGATGATTATCTAATGGAAACCCTAGGGTTAGTTAGATATACTGACATCTATATCACAAGATCTCACAACTTAAAATTAAAAGGGAACACTAATAGGACAAATAGGCGAAACAACTGGTTCACCCAGAGAATGATTCCAGTTTGGAATACATTACCTTCCAATGTTGTAAACAGTGATAGCATGGTTATTTTTAAACTTTAAACTTACTGTGTCTGCGCACATTAAGAATGTTGGGTCGGGTTTAGCACTTAAGTCTAAAATAAATCATCTTGACACTTAACTTACGTGGTATAGTATTTCTGTGGTAACATTTACCGAAATAGGGATGCCATACACCATAAAAGATAGTCTCTCCATCCACCCATCTGCCTCAGGCACCAGCTAAAACTTCTTCCTGCCCCCACCTGCTCCTGTTACCCCCTCCCTAATTCTCTCTGCTAGAGCCCCTGCCATCCCTGTTGTTGGGCCTCCTCCTGGGTTCTGCCTCAGCCTGTATCTGCTCTGGCATTCATTTCACCTGCTTTGGTCTTTTTATTTACACATCAGAACTACTCATTATACCTTTGCTTAGCACCATATACTTTTTTACATGATTTGTATTGTGTTAAATAACATTCTGTTTGTGCCTTACTGTATATTGTATTTCTTGTTTGTCGTCCCATGAGTTGCACCTGGAAACGAGCCTTGGCTCAGTGGGTCTTTCCAGGTTACCAATTTTCAAATAAATGATAAAACATAACGTATTGGCCTCCATACGCAGTCAAGCCTCCGGCAGCAACTCAAGGTTTCATGGCAACCAGGAGACCTTTCAAGCTTCACTCTCGAGGTTCCTGGTTGCCATGAAAACCTTTCAGTGCAGACACAGGCTTGTTGTATATGGATGCTCATACATTTATTTGGGTAGTTAGTTTTTGTTGACCAGTTAAGTGCGCTAGACACTAAAACACCTATTTTCAGGCACGACCTGGGAGATTACAAGGTAATGAGGGAAAAACAAAACAGAAGGGTTTACAAATAAATACAGTAAAATAATACAACAAAGTGGATATGGGAAATAATGTCAAGCAGAGATCAACAAATCAGCAAGTAGCAGAAAACAGAATGGTACATTATGTTTGATACAGACCAAAACGATAATCGGGGTAGTGCATAGGAGCAAGATGAACAGACAAAATAAGCATAGATGGATTCAGGAGCAGGGACAGATCAGTGAGCAGCAGAAAACAGTAAGAAGGGTACGTCATGTTGGATCAAAACCCCAGTAACCAGGGGTAAGGCATAACAGCAAAATGAAACGGACAGCATGAAAAAAATAAAGAACCATTAGTAGGTTCAAGAGCAGGAACCAATATCGATTAACAGATAAGGGGTGCTAGCTGCACATTCGAGCAGACTTGATAGACCTCTAGGCCTTTATCTGCTGGCGAATTTCGTATGTTCGTATGTTAAGAATGAGTCAAGTCAGGAGCAAGTGCATATGTCAGAGGAACTCCAGTAACTATATCCTCTGTGTGTTTTTTTTTTCTTATTCATAACAAACATTATAATTAAATGTAAATCTCTATAATGTATAGGAACTGCACTACCTACACAGAATAGTTACACAGGTGATAAAACGGCAGAAATACTTGTATGATTAGAATCTTCTGTGGCAACAGGCTGCGATGTCCTAAGCAGAGAATTATGACTTCATGGTAGGAACAAGCAAAGGAAACACTTGCAGTCTAAGAAGGGAAAAAATCCTGCCTGAATGAAAATGTCTTCTGTAATAAAAATTGGCAAGTCGTGAAGTGTAAATTTTTGGGGCGTTCTGCTGAAGCCAGTGAGTAATATTTACTGGAAACCAGGCAGTATCTTTAATTGTGTGTTTCCTTACTTTGAAGTTGCAGTTTAATTTTTACTTCAAGGGGAACATGTATGAACAGTGTCCCTCATCATTTGCAAGCCTGTAAAATAATCTTTTGCATGTGGTAATGGGTTTACACGTAGCTGTCCATAATCTGGAGAGAAGCATGACTGTGTTCCGTAAATTGGTGGCAGCGTCACATCACTTGTTCTGTAAAATGGTGGCAGCCTCACATAACTGTAGGACAGATTTAGTCATGGATACCTATGGATTTCTTTCAGCTGCATGTAGCCTAATATCTTTTTTTTTTTTTATATTTATAGTCTTTCAGACGGCCCTTGCTTACCATTTGTTAGCCATTAATGAAAAATTGCTTACTTCTTTATTCATTTGTATACCAGGATGCACTATATGTATTTATTTATTTATCAAGTCTAGGATTACAAGTACCTTTGAGCCATGGCTCTTTTACAAAGGTTCCACGTCAGAGAAATACAAATTATGGGGAACATCAAGACAGGCATTACAACAATGTGGACATTGCAAACAGAGTACAGATTAATACAGTTCAAGGGTAGCATTGTAACAAGGCAGCCAGCAGCATTTGTCAGAGAAAATAGACAACAGATAAGAAGTGCCAGAGTCATAGGGAGAGGGAAGAGGGTAGGGGGGAGAAGGAATGTAGGAAGGGTGGCAAGAGGGTGAAAAGTGCAGCATTGGGTATACCAAGATGTGAGGGTAGAATCTGGTGGGGGGGGGGAGGGGCAACTAGAGCAGAAAGGGAAGTGGAGAAACAAGGTTAAGTTGGGGAGTCACAGGAGCTGTTGGTAGTGAGATAGTCCTGGAGCCTAATTTTAAATGTAAATTGCATAGTGCTTGTGGCTCAAGTATGCTCTTACATTGGACCCTTTTCTAATTTATGCTTTGTTTTGTTATTTTAATCTCTACTGTTGCAGTAAAAATTTCTTCGGAGAAGATTATGCCACTGCCTTACGAAAAAAGCAATCTGCTTCCTGGGCATTAAAATGGTAACTATGAAGTTCATAATTCAGATATCAATGTCAGCTTTAAGGTGGGTTTACTGATCTTACTTCAAGAAACAGCTCTTGCAGCAGGTTACACCTTTAGGACTGAAGCCGTCAGGCAGCAGGACCCCACGCAAAACTTTTAGTTAGCTACATACAGCGGGGGACTGCCCCTGACGTCGGCCCCGCCCCCGGCGTCACATTCATCATAAGAGGTGGTCCCCCAGCATCCCTCAGTTCTTTTCCCACCATCGACTCGCAAGCATCGGCTCCACGGACGCCTTCAGCTATTGAACGATGCCATCACTTGAGTATTTCTTATTCTTTATTTCTTATTTTTCTCGAACGGGTTTGATTTTCTTTTCTACCTTCGCATATTGTCTTCCCCGGCACCCTCTGTCGACAAGCGCTCCTCTATGTGCACGTGTGGCAAACAAATTCCTTTTAAGGACCAGCACACGGCCTGTGTCAGGTGCCTAGCCCCAAAACACAACACTAAGGCCTGCTCCATTTGCCAAAATGTTAACAGCCGCATGAGGATCTGCAGACAAAGTTTTGGTGACCTTCCTTTTAGAAAGAAGATTAGCAGCCATGCAGAGAAGTTCCTCCTTGTGGGAAGGGTCATCACACAGACGGGAAACACAAGGGAAAAAGGAGGGAGAAGGAGAGAGAGCACTCCCCATCCACGCGGACGTTCAACTCCAGGGCTGGCTCGGACTCTGCCCACTCTACCAGATCTCTGTCTCGGGCAAAGACCCAACCTCTGCCAGCAAAAGTCCAGACGTCAGGTGGTACAGAGAAGACATCCACCCTTCAGCCTGTTAAGGTCCGGCCTAAGGACTCGTCGCATAGCCGACCTTCAGGCTCTTCAGGCCGATCTGCGTCCACAGATCGCCCACCCAAATCGGCCACCACAGCAAGCCCCGACTCCCTGGACCGGCACAGGACACCGACCATGGCAGGTTGGTCTCCCAACCCCCCAGGGGTTCCATAGGAACATACGTTAAATGGACCACAGATTTTAAGTCCCCCTGAAGTGGACCTCAGACCAGAAGCGGACGTCGGAGCTGACGACCGCCAAACGTCCCAAGGACCAGTCACAAGTCCTCATTTGCCAGAAGGATGTCACCTTGTCTGTACCAGAAGTCGAGCATCCAAGCCATTAGGACGATGATGGTACCGTCGCTGGGGTCGAACAAATCAGTGACAACCAGGCATCAGGAGGCAGGGAGGAAGGGAACCTCCCACACAACCCAACGCCACCCAAGGATCAGTCGACGGGTGCGTCAGGCCACGGAAAGCCTAATAAAGGTGACAGGCAGATACCTAGAGAAGAGCCGACACCGTGTCAGTCGTCTGGCCTTAACATAGATGAAGTTAAGGAATTTTTTTCCTATTGGTGGGAAACCCATCAGGAAGGACGTAGTTCCCACGAAGCCCCCAGCAGAGAACCCACCTCCTCCAAAAGAGAAAAGCCTGGACAGACCACCCCCTAGAGAGGACAGTCCAATATGTAGAGGCAGGTCCAAGGACAAAAAGTCTCTCACAAGGGCAGGAAGTGGCCGAGTTCCCCCTCACAGACCCCTTCACGCTCTCCTAGTGCACACAGGCCTAAGAGACACCATAGAAGATCAGACTCTTCATCATCGAATGAGTCTCACTCCTCATCTTCTGAATCATCCAGGTCGGCATCGCTCCTTAGTGTCCCTTCTCAAGACCCACGGGATCTGCCTCAGTCCCCCCTGGATGACCCAAAATTTATGGATCTTATACGACATATCCAAGACCATATGGGTTGGGACACCAAAGACTTGGAATCCCGAATGACACCGGCTGGCGAAATACTTAAGACAAAAGGCCCCCAAACAAGTGGTGGTCCCACCTTTAGTGGACACCTTCCAAGACGTAACAAAAGCTGCTTGGAAGCACCCCTCCTCCTCTTCTGCAGTCCCCAAGAAGGCGGATCGCCTGTACAGGGCCCCCTTGAGGATCCATATTTAGGAGAACAACCAGTGGCAGACTCTGTGGTCATAACAGTCACTCACAGCAGGTCTCAAAGACCACAACATCTCAGTACACAACCCCCAGATCGAGAATCAAAGCAACTCTACTCCATGGGACGAAAAATATATGCATCTGCAACTTGCTCCATAAGGTCACTTAATTTCCTGACCCACATGGTGCAATTCCAAAATGCCTTGTGGGAACAAGGCCAAGACCTAGTGAAGGACATACCGGAGGGAGACAAGAAAGAGGAGCTAATAAAATTTCTCCAGACAGACTCTGACGTGGGAACACAGGTACTCAGAGCGACTTATGATTCCGCAGACTCAGCCACTAAAAGAGCGGCATCAGGAGTCTGTCTTAGAAGACACTCTTGGCTGAGAGTCTCTGGCTTTACACCCGACGTCTAGAGGGGTATCCTTGACTTCCCATTCAAAGGCTCGCCACTCTTCGGCGAAGAGTCAGAGAAGATGATAACGAAACTTCAGGACGCCGGTAAGGCAGTCAGATCAGTACAGGCAATGTACGGACGTAAACAGAAGCCATTTCAGAGGCAACATAACAGATTCAAGGGTAAACGGGGTCAACAAGATCAACAGCCCCGATTTGGACAACAGCAGAGAGGCGGCTTTAATTGCAAGGGCCAGCGTCGCTCTACCGGAGGTCAAGGTGCCAGGAACACAAAAAAAAAAACCTCAGGCTACCCTTCCCCTCCACTGCCTGACTCACTGCAGACCCCTCCTCCCCTGTGGTTCAAAGGGAAGAAAAGATTGGAGGTCGTTTCACAAACCACCTGCCAGGGTGGCAGCAAATCATGTCAGATCAGTGGGTGCTCCAACTCATTCAAAGAGGACACACTATCGAGTTCATAGGACAACCACCGTCCAGACCACCACTGCATTCCCAGTATTTGGGCCAACACGCCACACTAATTCGAGAAGAGATAACTTCCGTTCTCAAACAAAGAAGCCATAGCAAAGGTCCCATGGATCCAGAGGGGGAAAGGGTATTATTCCCACTTCTTTCTGGTGCCAAAGAAGACAGGAGACCTACGTTCCATCCTAAACCTAAGCAATCTCAACACCTTTGTGGCATACAAATGCTTTAGGATGGTGATCTTACCAGGCTTGATCCTGATGCTACGCCTGGACACTTGGCTCGCATCGCTGGACATGCAAGATGCCTGCCTCCACTTTCCAATCGTGAAACATCATCTGAGGTTCCTGCAATTCGAATTCTAGGGTCGCCACTACCTATTCAGAGCCCTACCCTTCTGCCTTTCGTCGTTGGCCCCGAGGGTATTCGCCAAATGCTTGGCAGTGGTAGCAGCGGCACTCAGGAGAAAGGGCCACTATGTCTTCCCCTATTTGGATGGCTGACTTCTCACGGCAGCGTCCAAGAGAGCATTAAACCATGCTCTACGAGACACCTATTCACTATTCGACTCCCTAGGTGTCACGATAAACCTGGCCAAATCGACCATCACACCCTGCCAAAAGCTTCAGTTCATTGGCGTGGTGCTGGACACCAGCAAGGGAAGGGCCTTCCGACCAGAAGACAGGGCAGAGCGTCTGTGAGCCCTGATAAGACTTATCAGAGCACAACACCGGGTCCCAGCAAGGACCATATTGTGCCTTCTGGGGCATATGGCAGCTGCTATAGCTGCAGTTCCCCTTTCACGTCTCCACATGAGCCTTTCAGTGGACACTCAGGGTCCAGTGGGGACCAACGCCAAGATGACTTGGACCAGATAGTCTCTATTCCCAACTCTATTCTCAGAGTCTTGCAATGGTGGATGGTTCCAGAGCAACTCTCGGTAGGGGTTCCCTTCCTATCTCCAGCCCACTCCCTGGTTCTGACCACAGATGTATTGGGATCAGATTAGGGTGCCCATTTCGGCGGCAAAAAGACTCTGGGACTGTGGTCGGAGACCGAAGGAGCCCTTCACATAAACATCCTCAAGATGAGGGCAGTTCTTTATGCCTTTCAAGCCTTGCAAATAGACATAACCCCAGGACACTTACTGATCCAAACAGACAACACGTCAGTAGTGTTCTACATCAGCAAGCAAGGAGGCACTTACTCCTACCAACTCTGTCGAGAGGCCATGAGAGTGTGGTACTGTGCAATAGAGCACAACATCACACTGTCTGCTGTGCATGTTCCCGGATTGCAGAACTCGCTGACGGATCTGTTAAGCAGATCTCAATCCATCGCACATGAATGGGAGCTCCTACAACCAGCAGCAGAAATGCTTTTCGAAAAATGGAGAATACCAGATCTGGATCTGTTCACCTCCCCATACAATGCAAAACTGCCCAGTTTCTGCTCGCTAGATCCAGGGCCTGGTGTTTTCTAGTGAGACACATTGTCCCTCTCCTGGACAGGCAGATTCCTCCATTCCCTTTGATCCAGAGGATCCTGCTCAAACTGCAGGATGACGGAACAGTCATGATTCTGATGGCCCCATATTGGTCCAGACAGATATGGTTTCCTCGTCTGCAGTGTCCACTTCCTCTTCCATTCAGCTCGCACTTACTATCATAAGACAACAGGTCTCTGACTCACCCAAACCTCAGATCCTTGCCCCTGCACGCCTGGCTCCTAAGGACCTAGCAATGTCTCACCAAGGTGTATCAGACAGTGTGGCAGACGGCCTAGTGGCAGCAAGGAAGCCCTCTACGTTGCCACATGCACCTTGAAATGGCGCTGTTTCTGCCTTTGATCATCGGCCCGTGACCTAGACCCACTATCTTGCCCGGTAAAATCAGTTTGGGATGTACCTCCTTTCCTTGTCGCAGGCAGGGCTGAGTTACTCTTCAATAAAGGTGCATCTTTTTGCCATACCGGCGTACCATGCACCATTCGGGGATAAGTCTTTGGCCCAACTAGATTTGTCCCACACCTTCTTGTGTGGCATCCTCCACTTGAAGCCACCCATTAGAGATCCAGCCCCTTCTTGGGATCTTCTCTTCGTTTTAGAATAGCTCACACTACCTCCCTTTGAACCAGCCGCAGATTGCGAGCTACGCCTTCTGTCTTGGAAGGTGTTATTTTTAGTTGCAGTTACTTCAGCAAGGAGAATTTCCGCGCTTCAAGCACTTATGTGCAAAGAGTCTTATTTAGTTTTCCATAACGACAGGGTGTCCTTAAGAACCAATCCTAAGTTTCTTCCTAAGGTGGTGTCTGAATTAACCCTTAACCAGGATTTAGACCTACCAGTCTACTATACAAGGTATACCAATAGAGGAGAAGCTCTCCTACACACACACTGGATGCACACGGGATTCTAAGGTTCTACCTGACCAGAACCAGACCGCACCGACTGTTTGACCAGTTGTTTTTGTCCTTTGCCCACAGGATGTTAGGGGCACCAGTGTATAAACAGACACTCTCAAAATGGTTGGTGAACTGTATCGTGTTCTGCTACCAGAAGTGAAACAAACCCTTACCGGGACCGGTAAAGGGCCATTCCACCAGAGGAGAGGCAACCTTTTTTGCTTCTCTAAAAATGTTTCAGCACCTACCATTTGTACAGCAGCTACTTGGAGCACAGTGCACACGTTCATCAGACACTGCAGTCTGGATATTGCCTCTAGGCGCAGAGCGGGCTTTGGACTTACAGTTCTGCAGGGGCTTATTTTATGAGGGGTTCCCTTTACCCTCCTTCTATCCTCCCCTTCCCAAATTTAGGGGTAATACCTTTCACTGCTTGGGACTCTGTCCTAATTGATGTAACCTGCTGCAAGAGCTGTATCTAAAGTCATAATAACACGTAAGAACTCTCACTGTATTAGTAGATCTTCAGAACAGTTCTGTAGCAGGTACTTTCCCACCCACCTTCCCCTCAGGAGGTCCGTCATCTCAGCAGTTAAGATAATTTCTATTGGTCTTCCTCTGGAAGCGGATCCTCGGTCTCCCCATGAGAATCGCATCACTATGCCGGGAGAACTGAGGGATGCTGGGGGACCGCCCCTTTTATGATGTATGTGATGCCGGGGGCAGGGCCGACGTCGGGGGCAGTCCCCCGCTGTATGTAGCCAGCTAGAAGTTTTCCATGGGGTCCTGCCGCCTGACGACTTCAGTCCTAATGGTGTAACCTGCTGTAAGAGCTGTTCTCGAAGATCTACTGTTACGGTAAGTTCTGACGTAACTGTACTTTCCTTTACATTGGGGGAAATAATTCTGTTTTGTGTAACCCAAGAACAAAGGAAATACTATTGTGTTATTTAGTTAATTCTTAAAAGTGCTTTTAAAATGTTAATGCAGAGAACTTCAGTATTGTGTATTATTGTGAGCGACCACTACTGCACCTAAACTTGGATTCATTTTTTAATGAAGTATCACTGGGTATCCTTTTAACACTGATGCTGCAGTGCTGTACTGGGGGGGGGGTGCTGCTAGATGTGATGATCTTTAGATGAGGCATGAAACCATGGTCCCTTCTGTCGCTGCTGGTCGTCCAGATGAAACATAAAGAGCTCATGTTAGTCTTCAAAAAAAAGAGAAGAGATTACCCAGTGCCCTGACCATCATTCCCTAGCTCCGTAAATCAGTTTGAATGGGGTTGTCCGTGACTACAGGTGTTTTTTACACAAGTGTTTTGGCACCATTACAAATCTTGGGTGAGGCACACTGCTGCAGCCAGTTCCAGAGTGTACACACACGCAAGGGCTGTTGAGCATTGCAGAAGCCATGAAGTGCTGCAGGAAGCCTAGTAGCGCCCCTCCCCTCTGTGTTTTATTTACTATGTCCCCCCTGGCTTTTAAGCTTGCAGGTGCATCACTGCAGGTGGCATTCACACAGGGACGGACAACACCTGCTCAGTTTCTGTTTATCTGACGTGGAAATTGACTGACTCAGAGTGCCCCCTTCTAGGGGCGTGGACACAGCTCACTATCCAACACTGTCAGTTCCACTGGAACAGGCTTTCCGTCGGATGTCTTTATGCTAAGGAAGGAAGTATTTTTCAGGAAAAAGGTGCTCAAGAACAAGGGGACATGTAATGAAGCTGAAGGAGGGTAGATTTAGGAGAGATGTGCGGAGTTGCTTCTTCATAGAAAGAGTAGGGGATTCCTGGAACAGACTTCCAGTTGAGGTGGTGGAGGTGAAAACAGTGGTGGGTTCAAGAATACATGGGATAGGCATAAGGGAATCTTAGTAGAAAGGAAGTGGGGGGGAGAATGAGCTGGATATCAAGTAAGGTCTGTGGTGGAAGTGTAGGTGGGGGGAAAATGGGCAGACTGGGTGGGCCAAGGGGTCCTTATCTGCTGTCAGATTCTATGTTGCTGTGGTCTTCCACAGGGACAAGGTTGTCCTCGCCCCCACCCAAAGTTCCTGGCAAAGGTTGTATTGGAATTTCACCTTAATCAGGTGATTAACCTCCTGGTATATTTTACAAACCCTTCCTTGGAGGCTGACCGCAGACTCTGTACTCTGGATGTACAGAGGGTGCCCTCTTACTCCAAGGAGCATATGGCTGGTGTTCAGGGTAAGACTCACCAGCAGTTGGTTACATACCCTGAAGCTGCACTTGGCAGACCGGCAGTTAACTGGACACTCGGGAGGTGGATCACATCCTGCTTCAACCTCTGCTATAGGTTGGCTAGTGGGGAGCCTTACATAGGGTTTAGGGCTCATTCCACCAGACATACCACTGTCTCAGTACTCTGCCTCCAGGGACATTCCCATCCAGGAAACCTCTAGGATGTTACCTGGAAGACAGCATTCATCTTCATATCCCATTACAGCATTGACATTCTCTCTGTCGGGATGCTGCTTTTGGGACCTCCATTCTCCAACCTGTTTGCCAAATAGGGGTGCTCATTTTGCCCTGTCCTGCTGGAGAACTGCTAGGACTCTGTCAGAGTGTGGATAGTGAACTGTGTTCATGCCCCTAGAAACTTGGATTACTACTGTAGACCAGCTTGAGGGTCTTATCTGGTGGGTGGGATCCAATCCTGCAGACCTGCATCTTGGAGTTCTAAGGTGCATGATACTTGCGGGCACATAAGACATTTGGAGGAAGTGGGTTGGTGGGGAATTTTGGCTTCACTCAGGAAGACGGTTTGCAGGGAAACCAGAAAATCGGCACACCTGATGAAGATGATGCCACCTGCCTCCATCCTTCCCTACTAGGCTGGCCTGCCCTTACAGTCCTCTCCATCTCTTCATCATTTTCTGTCTGAAATCTTAGTGGCTGGGATTATCAAAGGTCTGGACACAGCACTTACGTCCATATTTCTGACACGTTTTGCATCCGGGAAACTGCATCAGGATGTTTGCGTCATATTTTCCAAACATCCTGCATCATTTTTCCCAAACACTTGCCACAGTTTAGGACATAAAAATAAAACACACATCAAATTTTGGTGCATCATTTCCAAGGCGCAGGTTGCAGCAGTCTTGCTCGGAGGCTAGACCACTTTTTAAGTGGTCAACATTCTGTCTCCCACCCCAGACCAAAGTCATCTATGCAGGAAATCTATGCCATCTCAAAGGAGAAGGTGCTAAAGTGGAAGCGGGGGTGAGTACCCTGGGCAAAAATGTAAGCAAAGGTTTTTCTAGGGAAAGGAGTGTAGTTTGTAGTGGCAAGGAGGAGGAACAAAATAGAACTAAAAAATTCTGTTACGCTTTCATAAGCACCTGGTAGTGGAAGATTGTAGACGTACTCGCTGTCTTTCACATTCATTCAGTCATACAAACATTCGCATACGAATATGTGGCCGGTATTCAGTTTTGCAGAACGTAAGCTCTCAATGCCGTTGCTCTTAGTAATGGCTGCTGTTCTTAAACATTTCCTTTACTGATGAAGACTGAATACTAAAATTCTGATTCTGTAAGTTTATCTAAATGATTAATATGAGTATAATGGACTGAAAGGATCTAAAATAAATTTGACTCGGTTACAGAGAAAACCACTGCTGCACAGAAGGATTTGTAAATAGTAGTATAACTGCGATTTAAATATTTCCCATGATGCTTTGCATTACTTGGATATGTGTAATTATACATTTCTTTGAAACTTGGCTTTGTTACCTGTGCCCTTCCAGGGTAACCCTTGCTTCAGCATTTTTTTTGTGCTGAGGTTTTGTCTGTTGGCTTGCTTTCCTACTTCGATATCACCATGACCCAAACAGTAAGACCATCATAGTGCTGGTCCCCCTTTCCCCGGCCTGAGATACAGATGAGGCACACCAATGAGTCCTGAGGTAGAAGAAACAGGTAATCTGTGTAGCCTGTTTTTAGTCTTGGCAGACGTGCCATGATTTGCATTATTGGGATAGGTGTAATTTTGTATGACTGTTGGTGTCAAATTTGCTTGATAGAAAAAAAAAATCTAAGCTAGATATAAAAAATTCTGGAACTATATTTCTGATGGCAGAAATTAAATAAAAATATTTTCTGCTTGTAGTCTTATACTGCATTATGTATGTTACACCGCCTTTCAGAGTCATAAGGTGAGTTAAAGAAGAAGATAAGCATGACCGGTCACACACATTCTGAAAGTCCACGAGAAGAACTTTGAAATACGGTATTAGGTTTAACTGTTTGTGTCAGCAGTCGTGGAGAAATAATCATCTCAGTTATTAGTATATTAAATCAAGGTTGCATCCATTTTATTTATTTATTTTATTGCCCAGGTAAGCACATTAGATGCATACATTCCTATTTTTGGGAACGACCTGGGAGGTTACAAAGTAGAGAAAAACAGAGCAACTTCACCATTTACAGTAGTACAGAAATAATGGACTGTCACATAGCAGGGGCACATGGTTAGAATACACAGAAATGATCCAGAACAAGTAAAGGTAACACGAGGAGACTGCGACAGCCATGGTACATCATAAAATGGAGCTTCATAATGGAGAACCAAGCATCAAAGCTAACAGCTATTCAGGGAGAAGTCACCAGAAGTAACATGACTAGGTGGTACCGTTCCTTAAAATAAATGTCAAGTGTGGTGGCATCTTGAGTCAGCCTTCAGCTGGCCCACAGGGTGCTAAAAGAGAGGGAAAGGGAGAGCTCCAGATCTGTAATAATAGGGAGTCCCAAAGCCTAGGTGCACCAAGATGTGAAAGCCTGGCCTGGTGATAAAAGCTTGGTCTTCTATTAGTTTATGGGCTTTTGGGATAGCCAGTAAAGACTGTTTGCTAGATCTAAGGAATAGACCTGGTTTGGGCATTTTAACATCTCTTGGCGGGGAGCCGGATCGCATAATTTTGTCCGTGAAACAGCCCAGGATAAATTGGTGTTTATTTTCAGGAGACAGCCATTCCAACTTATTTTAGAGGTCTGAGTGGTGGTTGAAATGAGTTGTAGATAGAACACAACTGCATACATTATTTGAGGTGAAATCCCATTTGGCCAGTAGTGTTTTGTCAATGGATACAATAGAGATGAGCCCATATGTAAGACTCGGTTGGGGAGGGGGGTTACTCTGTAGTTAAGCAGAGTCAGGCAGCAGACATAGGCCATGTGAAGTTTAATATTAACATCCTTACACACATTGTGAATGTATAGGGAAAAGTCAAGTTGAGCAGGGCTCTCGGGGCCATGGGTACCTGCATCATATATGCACATTTTGTGCTTTGAGGTGCATGTTTTTTTTTGTTTGTTTTTTTTTTTCTCCAGAAAGTCCCTGAGATGTTCAGTATTGCATGCTTGGGAGTCCCAGCAAGCCGAGATTACTGTACATGCACGCATCATCCCCCCATCCCCCACGTAGTTACCTAGTGTGATTTTTCACACCAGACAAACCGGGGTTGGGGGGGGATGGAATACTAGGTTACCAGAACAGGAACAACTCCGCAGACCCATGAATCTCAGGGCCAGCATCGGAACCCTGCTTAAGAACTACAGTGGAACCTTTGAGTGGAGCTGTGGTCCGCCACTCTATCAGGATCCCCCAGCAGAACAATCAACATCTTTCTCAAAACACTGCACAGAAATGGAGTAGCCGACGCCTCTAACTCAACTCCTGCTGTCTTCAACTAAGCAGCAATGAATAGACTGACACTTCTCCCTCGCTCCCAACTGAACTGGACTTTGGACTTAATCTGTGAGTATTACTGATGATTGGGGGGGGGGTCACACAGATCCTCAGGATGCTAAGCACTCTGAGAGCCTCTTGTCCCCTCAGCCATACTGGCCCTGGTACAAACAAACTTTCTCCCTTTCACCACTTGGTGACTGAAGAACTCAGGCTTAACAGACTGCTTCTGTGGTCACTTCCGACCTCAGACGTGGAGAACAGTTCATCAAATTACATACCCGCCCCAAATCTGACTGTTTTGATTCTTCTAACAAAGCTGCTAAGTCAGTTAGGCCATTCTCTCTCGATGTACCTGAGGCAGGCTTATATTCTCCCTATTGCACTTTAGACTGAGACCAGCACTCCACTTATGTTTCAGTCATCACCAGGCATGATGAAAAACGGCACAGGGGGCACAAGTGGACAATACCTTAAATGAGACACTACTGATTCATCTCACTCAACTTGTATGCCAGACATCTCTGCAGTCGAAAGGGACATATTGCTGCATACTCAATTACCCCAGCATAGCTTTTCAGATTAAATAATCCGTTTATATCATAGTGCCTGACTGGGGTGGGGCAAGCATGGCATATTTTGTGGGTAAAACCTGGTTAAATGGACTTACTGTTCATTGAACTTGTTGTGCATACTTTCATTTGAATAGTGATAATTGGGGTTAAATTGCCAGCCATGTATTAGAGGTGGCCTGCGTGCTTATAAAGAGTGTAAAGTGTTATGAACTGGCTCTCGAAAATACAAGAAGCTGATTGGTTGAGAGGTCTTTGAAGCCGTGATGATATCGGGCTACATACTCATGGCTTCAAAAAACCTTCAGCTACCAGCCTCCTTGCCTACAGAAAATGTATCCGCCAGCAACAATCGCCACATCCCTCAGTCTGCAACGTAACACAAAATGCCACCGCAAACGACTGCCTCCGTCTACAGCCATTTAGAGCTTGACACACAGAATATGGCATGCTTATACAAATAAACTGCCGCTGACAGTGGCACACAAACGGAGCATGTCCCAACACTAGCCCACAGACACACACCTTATGTAACCTCCGACTGACAACAACTAACCCCTGCCTGCTGCAGACTGAAACCGCTCCTGACGGGAAACCGAAACTGCTGCTGATGGGTCAAGTCCCCGATTTAAAAGCAGGAAGCAAATCAAGCAGAAAACACAGTAGCAGGGTAACTCGGCAGAAACAGCCCTCCGCAAGCATTTTTACCCATTCTGTTGCTCTCCCCTTTCAACAGCTACTCTGGGTACTTCCCGATTGGCACCAGAAAAATAGAAATGTCCACCTGCATTCCTCCCATTCAGATTGTGCTTCTCAGCAGATGGTAATTTTACAAAAAATATCCACACAAATCTTCACCCGGTCCCCCAGAAGGACCAGGTCAAACGGGAAAACACATTTTAAAACTCTGAGCAGGCCAGCCCGGTGGTGCTGAGGCACTGGGTACCTTATCTCATGCGCGGTGACCCGTGTTCGAGAAGCGAGCATGGGTCGGCAGGAAGAGAGAAGGAAGCGGCGTCGAGGACTGCCTCTTCTCCGGGAGGGGGGGCCACCAGCAGTCGGTGCTCGACTGGCCCCTAGTGGTGGCTGGGGGACAGCTTACCAACGCTTCAGATTGGGGAGGAGAGATGGGGAGGCAGATGCTTGGAGGAGTGCGCCCTCTCCATAGGGCGTCATTGCACGCCTCCTCTCCTATGGGAGAGAAAAATAGAGGAAGAAAATGTCCTGGGTGCAATAGGATAAAGGCCGATCCCCGCAGACCCCGCTCCCGCGAACTGTAGTAACCTCCACACCAGATCTGTTCCGGCAGGTTGAGGGATCCCTGCCACGAGGGCAAGCCATGGAGGAAGCGAAAGGTAAGCTACGAGCGGGGGATGGGGCTGGGGGATCTGGCATGATGGTAAGCCGCCTGGGAGGCGGATAAAGAAACTAATTGTGTATTAAAAAAAAAAAAAAAAAAAGGAGCAGTGCTGGCAGAGTTCCACAAACTCTACTTACAACAGCACCACCTGCTGCTCGGGAACTATTTTCTGAAAAGATATTCCTCCAACACCCGATAAAAGGCATTTTCAGAAGGTTTTAAAAGTTTTTTTCTGCTAAAACAAGTTCATAATAGTAATAATGCACTCCGAGTGTGTGGCCAGGGTGACCTCTAGTTATTTAAGGGATTGGACAGACAGGAGAGGTGAGCTGTCAGCACAGGATAAAATTAGTAGTTCGGGACAAGATGCAGTCTTGGTTGAGGACCCAAGGAGCATGGCCTATGTCGTCTTCATATTCAACACAAGTCTTTTGTCCCCCAACCCCCCAAGACCAGAAATGGATACTGCAAAGTTCAGCATTAAGCCTGGAATTAATGCATGCAGTGTCTTTTACCATGACAAGAAGTACCATGTTATCTGCGTAGAGTGGTGGTGCTACTAAGGGCTGGTACGGGGGGTCATTGATTAAAAGTGAAAAAAGAATGGGTCCAAGGATAGACCTGTTTGGGGGACTGGGGACCCCAATACTAATAAGACATAATTCAGGTAGGGCTTGATTGAATTGGGCTGACTGTTTTCGACCCTGAAAATAGTTTGGATACAAGGCAGCAACATGCTGGGACAGTCAAAGGCACGGATCTTGGTGAATAAGACTGTGTGGTTAACCAGATCAAAGACTTTAGATAAATCTACAAAATAGCCCGTTAGATTGCCTTGATCCATAGCATTTCTAATTTCAGTGGAGACTTTAGTAAGGGTAGTCATAGTGCTATGCCGTTTCTGTAGCTGTGCTATGTGGGAGATAGGAGGTTTTGGGAAACCAGACGCTCAGCAGAATTCAGGCAGTTTGCTTAGGACAGATAGCAATGTGATGGCATGGTAATTACCTGTGCACTTTGAATGCCTTACTTAAAAACTGGGACTACTTTAGCCACCTTCTAGATATCGGGAACAGTGCCTGAGAGTAGGGACATGTTGAAAATATGAGAAACATTTAGGGCAAGGACTGGGGCACCTAAGCGGGGAAGTCTGGGCTCCAGGTTGTCATGGTCAGCACGAACATAGAGGTGTAGGTTTCTTAAAAGTTGACATGTTTCAGCCATACTCACTGTTCTAAAATAAAACATGGGATGGGGGAGGGCTCAGGAGAGTCCAACGTAGTAGGTTTGGGGATCTGGAAGTTAGGGCAGTCAGATCAGTGAATTGCATGTTAAATGCATTGGCATTGGACTCTGTCCAGGAGGAGGTTGCTAGATTGTTGCTTTTCGGACCCCCTTCCCCCCATCAGATACTTATTGTTCCACCAGAGATTGTGTGGGTCTTTAGCAGCAGTCATCAGGGTGGTCCTACGTAAGTACACTTTGAGGTACACAACTGCTTGGACGACTTTGCGGGAGGACCAGCATTTGTTTCTGGTTTTCATAAGGGATAGCATGTCCCTGTGAAGCCATTTGGTAGCAGTACATAGAAACATAGAATTTGACGGCAGATAAGGACCGCTTGGCCCACCCAGTCTGCCCATTTCCCTACCTACGGCATAAGCTGCAGATTCTAGTTAACCAGCAGCCTACTTCTTCCTACCCCAACCCCCTAGAATTGCCTTATGACTGTCCCATGCATGCTTGAATTCCACCACTGTTTGTGACTCCACAACTTCCTCTGGAAGGCCGCTCCATACATCCACAACCTCTCTGTGGAAAAATACTCCTTAAATTACCTCTGAGCCGCCCCTTCTATCTTCAAATTGTGCCCCTTGTTCTTGCACACTTTTTGAAAGATGCTACCCTCTTGGACTTTGTTGATTCCCTTGAGGTACTTGAAAGTTTCTATCATGTCCCTCCTCCCTCCTTTCCTCGAGGGCTATACATATTAAGCTCCTTAAGTCTCTCTTCATATGTCTTCGGTGCAGACCCTGCACCATTTTAGTTGCCCTCCTCTGGACAGCTTCCATCCTGTCTGTGTCTTTGCGGAGATTGGGTCTCCAGAACTGCACGCAGTACTCCAGATGGGTTCTCACTAGCTGTCTGTACAGAGGGATAATAACTTCCTGTTTTCTACTGGTGTTGCCTCTCCCTATGCATCCCAGTATCCCCCCAGCCCTCCTTGCTGCCCTCTCACATTGCTTGCCCACATTTATGTCATCTGATATGACTACCACCAGGTCCCTTTCCATTTTTTTTGTTGTTAGTATCTCACCCCCCATTGTGTACTCTTCCCATGGGTTTTTGTTTCCCAGGTGCATTACCTTGCACTTCTTAGCATTGAATCTAAGCTGCCATACATTTGACCATTCCTCTAACCTTGCCAAGTCCCTTCTCATCCTTTCCACTCCAGCTTGTGCATCAACTATGTTGCAGGTCTTTGTGTCATCTGCAAAGAGACATACTTTTCCTTCCAGTCCCTCTGCAATGTCACTTATAAAGACATTGAAGAGGACTGGTCCTAATACTGAACCCTTCGGTACCCCACTACTAACCCCCCTTTTTTCAGAGTACACCTACTCTTCTAATAAAGGGGACAGGAGCTTCTTGAAGAGGAGAGAAAATTAAGAGAAAGCTGTCAAGGGCAGCTGAAACAGTCTGGGCACGTGGGACGGGGAACCAGTCTGCATGGACTAGCTCACTTAGAAATAAGTTTTGTGGAAACTTGAGACAAGATACCACTGACAGACAAGGTATGCTTAACAACCTATAGTTTGAACTTCAGAGTGACATCACTTTCTGTTCAAGATTCCATGAAGTATCTGCTGGCTTGATTTAATTAATAGAGGCTTTAGATATTCATATCTCTAGACTGCTGACATCCACGGTTAAGTCCGGTTTCTTGTTTAAAAGATCTTTTAAGGCTTATCAGCATTTGAGGGACACAGCAGTTTACTTTCCTCTTTAATAGGGGCACTGAGATACCTATCTTACGGTGTGAATGTCACATGTTTGGCTACAAAGACAATCTGGCTGCCCAGATAAGTGTGAGATGATGCTCTTATACCGCGAAAGATCCATCTCAGTGTCCCTGTTAACTCTTTGTAAATCACATGTAAATATAGAAAGAAACACACACATGATCACTAAAAAAAAAATGAAAGATTTTACTCTGTCAGATTATTCAGATGTCCCATTGCAGTGGTGGAGGATGAAATAAATCTGCATTCTGCATGGAGCGCAGTGTAAGAGATCCTACCCTCTGATTGGCTGAGTCTATAGGCAGCCTCTTCAAACAGTTCACCTGGCGGAAACTGGGAGGTTGGCACTTGGATGGCAAGCCAGTCCCTGTATTCAGAATTAGCGCAAAGATCTCTCTCCAGAGCATCGGGCACTGGCTGGATGATGCTGATTGTAAGGCATCATTGATGGATTCCCGTTGTTTGAACTGTGGTTTGTGCTTGTACGTGCACGTCAGTTTGTGCTTTTTTCTCACGGGGGTATATTTGATACCTGTTAGCACTTTAAACCGTAGCAGGGCACCTCTACCAATATACCTGCTGCCGGTCTGGCTTGCACGTTTGCTTGCATATGCGCTGCTTTCCAGTATGCTGCCCAGTGTGATATATATATATTTGCATATGCAGCCCACGATGCTTTGTATTGTGGGGGCATGTGTGATTTTGTATTTCTTTAAAACTTGGCTTCCCGGCCAAATGCCCTTTGGGGTAACCATTGCCTCAGTGCTTGCACACAGAGGTTCTTTGTTTATTTATATATATATATATATATATATATATATATGCATTTTTCAGATTTTCATTGAGATTTTGGTTCATAATTGATTGCTGAATGTATGGAAACGATCAAATAGATTTTGCAAGCCTCTTATTAAGTAGTACTATGTGATAAACAAGGCAATTATTACTGCTCTAGTGTGAAGACCGGGGTTGATCATTTTAAAGCTGGACGTCACGTGGAGGCAATGAATGAATACAACAAAGCCTTGGAAATCGATACAAATAATGTTGAAGCACTGGTGGCACGTGGCGCACTGTAAGTATTTTACAAATCCTAATGTGAACAGAAATTTGTCATTGTAGCCCCCCCAACATTAATTTAGATAACAATGCCTGTCTAGACACAGTTCTTTTATTTTTTTTGTAGAATTCTCGAGGAGTGTTCAAGCCCTCATACTCTCCTGATAAATGAAAACTAATGCGTTTGGGACTGTTTTATATGCTTCTGAAAAAATGTGCATGTTTTCAATTTGGTATCTATGGAAAGTGTTTGAAGTTCATAGCAATCTGAAAAAGTCTTACAGAGTAACTCATTCCATAGTCCTGGCTGCATTTTGTTACCCTATTTTTGTAATGCACTTATAGAATTTACTTAGTACATCTGACTTTAAAAAGAAAACTGTTATAATGTATGTTGTTTTAAAAATACCAGTGGTTGCACACTCAAGAAAAGGGGATATTTATATGCTTGGTGTGAATTTTGTTGTTTTGTTATTTAATTTTTTTTTTTGTTAAAAAGGGAGCTATACTGATCCTTAACTGATTATTTTAAAAGCTGTTATCTTGTGATCCAGTAACTGGTTCACTAGGGTAGCTTTACTAAAATAACTGACATTTTACATGTCATTTGTTATCCTTCTGGGGGAAGTGATCTGTGCTGATAATGTGTCCTCGCCAACCTTAATGCTAAGTGGTGAGCCTTGCGAAAATTAATCGCTCCTGCTGATAAATCCTGTAAAAATGTGAAAAAAATCGTTAATTCTACCCTTAAATTTTGCCTCCCCCCCCCAAAAAAAAAAGTTTCTAAGTTGTTAAGCAAAACCAAAGGTCAGGGCAAACGCAAAGCAACATCAGCCCCCTCCGCAGCTGCCACGAGAGCCCCTCTGGCCCCAGCGGTCGCCCTCCCGGTGCCCGCTCCTGACTCCTTGTCCGACCCTTTCTGGAACGGGTTCTGGAGGAGGCCGTTGGGGGTAATTTCTCCCTTCACCTTGATTAGTGGCAGGGCATTACCACAGACAGCTGGGTCCTGCCGATCATAGAACATGGCCACACACTCCAGCTTCTCGAGTGGCCCCCAGAAAATCCTCTGGGAACCTCTATCTGTCCCCCAGCTTATGTACCTCTTCGGGAGGAAATTCAGGCATTTCAGCAAAAAAAAAAAAAAGGCCATAGAGCCCGTCCCTCTGGTTCAGTGGGGCAGGGGATTCTACTCTCACTTCTTCCTAGTCCCCAAAAAGACCAGATCTTCATCCTATCCTGGATCTGAGTCAGTTGAACTTCTACATAGAGTATTTCAGGATGGTCACCCGAGGGACTAGCTGTGTTCTCTGGACATGCAGGATGCCTATCTGCATATCAGGATTTTTCCTTCCCATCAGCGCTTCCTCCACTTCCATTTCCAGGGAGACCATTTCCAAGTCAGGGCTCTCCCCTTTTGGCTTCTCCTCAGCCCCCAGGGCCTTTACCAAGGGCCTGTTGGTGGTAGTGGCTGCCTTATGGAGACAGGGTTTTTATGTATTCCCTTACCTGGATGATTGACTGTTAGTGGCCCCCTCCAGAGACCACCTTGTCCAGACTCTGGAATTCACCTTCCACCTTTTTCAGGCCTTGGGTATCACCGTCAGTCAGTTGAAGTTCTGTCTGTCTCCTTGCCAGTGCCTCCAGTATATCGAGGTGGTTCCGAATGCCACCCAGGGGATGGCCTTCTTGCCCATGGACAGGGCGGACCATCTGATAGCCCAGGTCTCCTCCAGTCACCAGGTCCCCGCCAGGGTTTTCTTGTGACTCTTGGGTCAAATGGCAGCAGCCATTGCTACACTTCCCCTTGCCTGCCTTCACATGCCGACACCTCAGTGGACTTTGAGAGTTCAGTGGGATCAACACATTGACTGCCTGGACCAGTTGGTCCTGGTCTCCGACCCTGTCAAGAGAGTCCTGTTGTGGTGGCTAGAGCCAGCCAGTCTGCTTTGGGGTCTCTTTTTTCAGATCCCAGCCCCTCGTCATATTCTCACAATGGATGCCTCAGGTCTAGGCTGGGGAGCTTATCTAGATGCTCACCGGACTCAAGGCACTTGGGCAGAAGTGGAACACGGTCTCCACAGCAATGTCCTTGAGATGCAAGCGGTTCTGTATGCTCTGCAGGCCTTCCAGACTCATGTCCTGCCCAATCCGCTGTTAGTGCAAATGGACAACATGTGTGTGGTGTATTACATCAACAAGCAGGGGGTCACTCACTCTTACCTTCTGTGTCAGGAAGCAGTGAGGGTTTGGTATTGCACCATCGAGCATGGTCTGGAGCTCTCGGTCATACATGTTCCAGGCATCCAAAATGTCCTGGCGGACAGTCTCAGCTGCTCCTAGTCACAGGCTCATGAGTGGGAGCTTCTGACCCTGGTGGTTGAAGATCTATTCGACTGATGGGGTCTACCAGAGTTGGACCTTTTTTGCATCCCCACTCAATGCAAAACTGCCACTTTTTTGCTCACTCGATCCCGGGCCTGGAGTTTTTTGGCAAGACACATTGTCCCTTCCTTGGAAGGAGTGGTTTCTGTATGCCTTCCTTCCCTTCCCGCTCTTTCAGAGGACTCTGTTAAAGCTGCAGTTGTAGGGGGTGGAGATGATTCTCATAGCCCCCTTCTGGCCGTGTCAGATTTGATTCCCCTTGCTGCAGCAGCTGGCAGTGGAACCTCCAGTGCCGTTGCCCCTCTGCACAGGCTTGCTCTCCCAGGGCCAGGAGGCCCTGCTCCATCCGGATCTGAAGTCTCTGCATCTCCATGCGTGGCTTCTGCGGACTTAGCCATCGCTTGCTGGTGTTTCCCCTAGGGTTTCCGATGTTCAGGTGGCTGCTAGAAAGCCTTCCACCAGGGCCACTTACGCCATGAAATGGAAGCGCTCCTCCTTTTGGGCTGCTTTGCGCTGGCTGGACCCCTTCACCTGTTCGATTAAATTAGGTGCTGGAGTAGCTTCTTTCCCTTTCAGATTCGGGTTTGGGATACTCCTCCCTCAAGGTGCATCTTTCTGTCATCTCCACGTACCATGCACCTATCAAGGACAGGGCCGTGCCTCAGTTTGAGGTGTCTTGCACCTTTCTGTGGGCATTTTGCATCTGAAACCTCCCATTCGGGACATGGTCCTTCCGTGGGACCTTAATTTTATGTTAGAGAAACTTGCGTTACCTCCCTTGGAACTGGCTGCAAGTTGTAAGTTGCGCTTTCTGTCATGGAAAGCTCTCTTTTAGTTGCTTTTAGTTCTGCTTGAAGGATTTTTGAGCTTCAGGTTCTTATGTGTAAGGAGCCCTACTTGATTTTTCACAAAGTTAGGGTTTCTTTGTGTGCTAATCCTAAGTTTCTTCCCAAGGTGGTGTTGGAGTTTACTTTGAACCAATCCATCCACCTACCTGTTTATTGCCCTGAGTATTCAAATCAGGGGGAGGCTTTGCTCCATACGTTGGGTGTACATAGATTCTTAGGATACTATACACACCAGACCAAGACTTTGAGAACGTCTGACCAGTTGTTAGTTTCGTTCGCCCCCGAGAGAGGGCGCTTCAGTTTCCAAGCAGTGTTTGTCTAGGTGGTTAGCAAATTGCATTGTTTATTGCTACCGTAAGTACAACAAGGACCTTCCGGGAGTGGTTAAGGGCCATTCCACCAGGGGCATGGCTGCCTCCCCAGCTTCTTTTTGGAAAGTTTCTGCTGTGGACATTTGTGCAGCCTCCACCTGGAGTTCTGTCCATACTGTCACCAAGCATTACAGTCTGGGCAGTGCTTCTAAGTGCAGGGCCAGTTTTGGCCTCACAGTCCTGCAGGGCCTTCTTTCTTAGGCCATTGGTTTTTGTCTAATCCTCTCCCAGTGCTGCTTCCTTCACTCTACCAGTGCTGGCCTGCTGTAAGAACCTTTCTTGAAGTAAGATAGTACAGTTGCGTAAGAACTTAACATAACAGTAGATCTTCGAGAGGAGCTCTTGCAGCAGGCCCTAATTTTCACTCCCTCTCCGTCCCTCTTTTTCTCTGATGTATTCCTCTTCCATTTGTCTGAGTTTTCTGCTCCCTATTTTTCTTGGCTCTCGAGAAACCTCCACGAATCTTCTTTCGCTGCCCGCTCTTGGTCTTCTACAGGAGAATTGAGGAGGGTGTGGGGGACCACCTGCCTTTATTGGATAGGCCGACATCAGAGGGTGACGATGGCGGTGGGTGGTCCCCCATGGTAGACTGCTAGCTAAAAAGTCTTCCATATGGTCCTGGCACCTGGCGGCTTAGTCCTGCCAGTGTTGGCCTGCTGCAAGAGCTCCTCTCGAAGATCTACTGTTATTTTAAGTTCTTACATAATTGTACTATCTTCAGAAAATCATCACCATGGATTACTACTTATGGGTCAAGGGAGGAGGCATTTTGACCCAACAGGAGAAAAGCTTTTGGCCACGAGGCTGGCAGCAGCTACTGGGCACTGCGCCTGCGCACCCCTATTGTGGTGCAGCACGCTAGCCAGTAACGAATACCAGCTCCCTCACCAACCTCAATTCTGTTCACCAGAAGAGAAACAAAGTGGTGAAAATAAAGAGGGGGCTTAAGAAATTCTCTAGCCCAAAGGGATAAGGATGTGGGAAAATAACAAAATAAAACTTGACAACCAACCTCTAGATAGAGCGAAGGGCACACTAGGTGGCACAAAGAGGTAGTTGGGTATGGAACCAGAGCCTCAACAGCACTAGCCAGACAGCAGATGAGTAGTTATACTAAGGCAGCAACCCTGAAGCATATGGCTCTGGCAGGTAAACTAAGAGGGGTATGCCCAAAATTTGGGACCCCCCTCGAAATTGAGATGGCACAAATGTCCCCAAAGGAGGAATGAACCACACAGACTCCTAAAAGGCAGCCTCATGCCACCAGATAGAGAACCTACTGAAAATCAGCTAATTTATGGCACTGTTTTTCCACCAGAGGAAAAGAGAATGTATTCTGGCCCATGTGGAGCTGCAGAGTTGAACAGCCCAAGGAAGTCGAGCTGTGACCATCTCCCTGGTTGCCCGTAAGGGTAGTGGGCTTATAGCCCAGCTGGTATAGGAGAGAAGGAGGGTATACCAGCTAATAGGAGTAGCCTGGTATAGCCAGAAGAAAACAAAAAATAGAAGAAAGTGACCTTCTTCTCCTGCAGCAACAGGGATGTGCCCTGTGCGAAGGTCTGTAATTTGATCCAGTCTAGTGCTGCTGCCGAGTGGAGATAGAGTTGGATAGTACCAGAGGCACAGGTTGCATTTATCAACTAATAGGAATATACCCAAGAAAGGGGAAGAAGAACAAAAAAAAAAGGAAGCTACCTCCCACATTCTTTAGTTGGTATGGGGGCCCTTATCCAAGTTTTGTACCCCCAATGTGGAAACCCAGCATTGGATCCCAGGTCTCCTCCCTACTGGGGGACAGCTGGGGAGAGATGTGGTACTAGATGGTGCCATCTTGCACAAATGGGGTGAATAGGGTGAGCTGCCCAGAGGCCATGGCTCTGCTAGAGTGGGGGATGGTGGGCAGGTGTGGTAATCAATGTTGAAGATATTCTGGAAGATCAACAGTTACGGTAGGTACGTAATGTTCTTATCTTTAAATCTTCACCATTGAGTCCCACATATGGGTCAGAGTACCATGTTTTTCCTTCCTCCTACGGGAGGATTTGGCTCAACCTGAAGGTAAACAGATGTCATTGGCCCTCTGTGTGTGGGAGAGCACCTGAGGGCAGGAGCTTCTCACAGGTCTGGTGAGACCTGAGACTGATCAGGACGAGACTGGGGGCTCCTGTGGCCCAGGAGTAAGAAGCTTACCCAGCAGTTCCCACTTGACTCTAGTGGAGAAGAAGTCAGCACTCTGGAAGTGCAAGCTAAGCACCGTACACTAGACCAAAGGTGAAAGTCGGGAGAGGCAAAGCCATGCCGACTGTGGTTCCTGACAGTCTAGAGGCCACCATATTGGCACTGTAAGATGCCCTTGACTGGTGTCATGCAACCTCCAGACCCCAGGTTGAAAGGTCAATGGCCTGTCTCTCTTGGTAGCAGTGCAGCTAACAGGCTATGCAGCTGCAGCTGAGTTGTCATACATGCCTGATGTGCAGAGACAGACATGAGGGTGCATGCCGAGGTGAAAGGCTCTTCCCAAGAGCATCCATGTGAGTGGAAACTGCATCTGGGAGTCGGTCACATGTGTAGGCTTCTTGGCCCTGACAGGATCTGCAGTACTTAAAACCCCAGAGTGGGGTGAAGAAACCTCACCTGCGAACCCTACAGGTGCGCAGTACCACATGAGTAGGTCCCTGGGGATGCCTCCACACTGCGCTAGATGCCCCTTCCATGGTCCCAGGACAAGGAGGAGTAACCCCAGTGGCAAGGCTGCCGGATCGCAGCTTGTATAGGCCTTAAGGTCAAGCACCTGGATCATCTCCATCAGGAATCGCTAGTACAGGACATACTCAGCAACAAAAAGAAGACGGATAAATGATTTGCTGTCCAGAGGATTTTGACAGAGACAAGGCGTTGTCTCCAGGCAGGATTAGTACCGGAGATTCGGGCCTGAACCTGGCCCTCTGACTCCCTGTACCAGTTGTCTAAGGCATGAACCCAAGCCCAGTGTATCCACATTAGAGGCTTCTCAGTCCCTTTCAACAAGGGCATCCGTTCCAAGAATCTGCGAGCCCCTCTTGGAGGGGTTGAGACTCCAGATCTCTGGTTCCTTGTCCTGGGCTGTGAAACTGCGTAGGAGGCATTGCCCAAGAGAAGAGACTAGCAGAGTCAGCCAAAGGTTGTCCTCCTACATCCAAGGAGTGACCCTGTTGGTGCTTGTGGAATGAAACCCCTATATGAGGAGACCGGAGCCTTTCTGGTCCCACAGGGGGACCCTGATCTTCACCAGTGATGATGTCATCAGTTCTGGAGGAAAAAGCGGCCTCCAAGACATTGTTTGACCCTGAGTCAGTGCCACCTCAGCACCAGGCTCAGAATTGGTGACATCCTCGGAGACGGGCATTCCCTGTCACTGTGATTGGCACCATCTTCAACCCCTCACTCAGTGCCGACTTTGATGTGATGCTTGGTGTCACAGGCAACACCAGAGTTGGGGATGACCTCCAAGACAACATAGTCATCGGCATCTAGTTCAGATCAGGGCCCAGGATCGACACCACGGCTGTCTTCGCCTTTGTCACCATGTCCAAAGCTGTCGTCATCCGTGGTGTTACTAGGGACACTATGGACAGGCACAGTCTTTACGAACTGGCATCGGAACAGACAACAGCTTTGGTGTCAGGCACTCCCCCGACACCGCAAATAGTGTTTGAGGCAGGCCTGCCATTGTCCTTAGGGTCCCCTGCTGCGTCACCACTGTGAACGGTGACAACAGCACAGACAGCTCCAGAAGTCAACCTCAAGGTTTCCACCGGTGTAGAAAGAGCATATAGATTCGGCCTTGCCACTGGGGTCGTCTGCTGCTGAAGGCAGACAGGCTATAGAGGGTTCGCAGTCAGCTACCCAGAAGGAGTCGACTGTCCACCAGACCCAACCACTGGAGTCTCCCAGCGCCTCAGAGCATTGAGGTCGAGGAGAACTCCATATTTTCATGGAACCAGAGGTCCCAGGAAGAAGCCCGGGAAAAAGGCCTAAGGTCCTTTGCCTCTGAAAACGGGGCTGGAATGACCCCACATCAGTGCACGGTCTTCTGAAGTTTGACAGTCCATAGAGAAGCAGGTGTCACAAGCATCCATGTCCTGTTCTGATCCAGGGCAGGCCACAGAGATCTGATGCGATCCGTCGTACCCATTTTGTTCCCACAGGTGCAACGATGCATGTTTGGTGGCTTTCCGGCTTTCTTTTTTGATGCTACCCCTTTCTTTTTGGATTTCAGCATAAAACACTATGAATATACAAAAAAAAAACACTGTGACGCAGACAGAAAGACTTTCATGGTGACAAGGGAAACTGAGACACTACGCTACTTCAGTGTGCACTTGACGGTGGGAAGAACAGGACTGATATTGGTGAGGATCTGGCAGCGGTTATTAGCTAGCACGTAGCACCACGTGTGGGGGGTGCACAGGCACCGTGCCGTCCTTCTGGCCAAAAGCTTTGCTCCCACAGTGTCCTAGTGCCTCTGGCCCAGACCCATAAGTGGGAATAAGTGGTGAAGACTGATCATAGGAAGAGCCCTCTTTTGTTAAGGAGATGGATCATGACCAGGGGAATAGATCAGGAAAGGATAATGAATGTGGTCCGTCTGGACTTCAGCAAGGCCTTCGACACTGTGCCCCACAGGAGACTGATAAAGAAATTGAGCAGCCTTGGGGTGGGATCAGGATTAGTGAACTGGGTTAGAAACTGGTTAACGAATAGGCGACAGAGTATGGTGGTTAACGGTACTCAATCTAATGATGGAAGAGTGACCTCCAGGGTGCCGCAGGGCTCAGTACTGGGACTGGTCCTCTTCAGTATCTTCATTAGTGATATTGCAAAAGAACTGGAAGGGAGGGTATGCCTTTTTGCAGGTGATACCAAACTCTGTAGTAAGGCGGACACTCAGGATGATGTAGAAAGAATGCACAGGGATCTTGGGAAACTAGATGCCTGGTCAAGAGCATGGCCATGGGGCTCAGTGCCAAAAAGTGCAAAGTCATGCACCTGGGGCATGGGAACCCAGGAGTGGAGTACAGGATGGGGTGGGGGGTGGGGGGTACTGACGGTCACTAAGCAGAAAAGGGACCTTGGGGTTATCATAACCAGTGACCTCAGAGTAGAAGAGCAGTGTGACATAGTAGTTACTGTGTAGGGGCTAGTGGGATGCTGGAGTGCATAGGGAGGGGTATCTCCAGCAGGAGGAGAGAGGTGGTGTTGCTACTACTGTATCCTTTCCTAGTGAGACACCGCCTCAAGTACTGTGTCCCATTTTGGAGGCCACAACTCAGAAAGGTCATAGATAGGGTGGATGCAGGCCAAAGGAGGGCAACTGAAATGGTGCAGGAGATGCACAAGCAGCCCTACGAGGAGAGACGTGAGGGATCACAACATGCACACCTTGGAAGAGAGGAGAGTGAAAGGGGACATGATAGAGGCCTACAAGTATTTCACAAGGATGAACATGGTACAGGAGGGGAATCTCAAGTAAGAAAGAGCACAAGGATGATGAAGCTGGGAAGGGGGTCAGGATGGATGTGAGGAAGTACTACTTCACTGAAAGAGGGGTAGATGCCAAGAACAGATTGCCAGCAGAAGTGGTGGAGGCAAAAACAGTGGGGGGGGGGGCTTCAAGCATACGTGGGTTAAACATAGGGGAATATTAGTAAATAGGCAGGGGGAGGTTTGCTGGAGGTTTGGTTAGGGTCTGTAGAGACAGATTAGGCAGGGAGCATCTGGACAGAGTGGGTGGGCCAAGCAGTCCTCTTATGCTGACAGAGAATCTGTGTTTCTCTTTTCAGTTTGCTTCATTTTAATTCCCTTTCATTGTCCAGGCAGGGTTCATTCCCTTCCTGCCAGTCCCAGTGGGGTGCATTACCATTTGTTGCTTTACGCAACTTTCCTGTTTTTCGGTATCAAGTCCCTGGCCCAGATTAAACTCCCAGTGTGACAGTAAATGCTGACACTCACTGCTGTAACCATCTGTTGGGAACGTCCATGTGGTCGCGTGGCACTGCACCGTCAGCAGTTGCTTCCTTGCTCGCACTGTTAGAGACCCCCTTTCCTAGAGGGCTAATTTTCTTGTGTCAGGTCATTGCTAGTCCAGAATATTTTTTATTGGAATCCCTGTAATCTACTATTTTTCAACTTTTACAGGCTCAAATACCGATATATCTAACGTGCCATCCTTTGTGATGCATGGGTAGGTTTTCTGTCTGGATATTCTAGGCAAATATCATCTACAAAGTTTTAAATTTGTGCCTCATGTTGTACGCCTTAAACACCATGCCCCTTTTTCTCCACCAGTTTTTTTTTATTTTTTAAATTGGTCTTATTATATGTTGCATATCAGGTGCCAGACGCCGAGTATCGAAAAATTGCTCCCTTCACCAAGGCTGTAGTTTCTCCATTGGAAGCTGTTGGCATTTTTTCCTCACCATACAAAGTTCCCTGCCTTTCATGGGGATAGAGATGCATTGGATTGCATACATCTGCTGTCCCAACACCTGAATTCCTACTCTTGCAAATCGTCCTTAACCGTATTAGATAGTTTTGTGTCCCAGGTGCAGGATATCTTGCCTGACAGCATTAAGATGGCAACTGTACACAGTTTTTGCCTTTTCTCTCATCTAGGGCTTGTGAATGAGGGGCCTGGCTCTGAAATTTATATAGGTCTTTTGTGTACAACCTGTCTGGTGGGGGGGGGTAGCTCTTCACTACCTCTCTCCCTTGACCTGCTTTAAGCGCGATGCTTGCTTATTCACTATCCTTGCTAACAGAACTGAGGCAGTTAGGGCATTGTTGATGGTTACTGATTATGGCGCACGGTGTCACGCATGCACCGGTGGCAGCACCATTGCCGGTACCTTGGCTGAAAGTTTTACTCCCACGGGGTCATAGTGTCTGTGGCTTAAGACTAGAGTGTGGCTCAGTGAAAAAGGTTTTCTTTTTTTTTTTTTTTTATTCCCAGTGCTCTCTACCTCCTCAGTAGGTTTCCAGGGATATATATACACCCCATCAGCCCCTTTTTTTTTGGGGGCACCTGGAAAAGGAATTTTTTGTTTTGCTTTTCCCCCAGTGCTCTTTATCTCCTCAGTAGACTTCCAGGGATATGTACACCTCATCAGCCCCTTATTTTTTTTTGGGGGGGGGCACCCAGCCCCATCACCCCCCCCATGACTTACCTGCTATCCAGGACTCTGGCTTACCTTCACAGTGCCCTGGAACATGGCATACTGCATAGCCATGGGGGGTATTCCACTTAGGTTTCTCTCTTCCCCGAAGCTGGTGCTGTCACACTCATCATAGCAGCTATGCACACTGAGCAAGCAACTTGCTCCAGTCTCCCCGACCCTTACTGCAGGTGCTTCTGACTGCACTGTCACCTGAGGTCTCCCAGCTGGTGGTAGTACAGTACAGTATGCCAACCTCCTGCCTCAGAGGAGGAGAGCATCCGTTGGGACCCTCAGTCCTCCTCATCTTGGCCAGCCACTGATAACCAGGGTTCGCTTCTGATCTCTGGTCACCATCATCTTGAGTGGTAGCGCTGCTGCTGTGCTGATGGGACAGCTTGAAGAAGGTATTGTTGAGATCAGGAGTTATGGTAGGTAATCTTTCTATTGCTAACGGTATTTAGGGGGTGTACTATCCCACATAGCCTGCTAATGCTGAGCTGTGGTTGGCTATAAGGAGTTTTCTGAGGTTCCTGACTGATAGGAAATTTGATATGAAAAAGCACATTTCAGTTTTTTTCTGTCATTTTAAAATAGTTCAAGTAGAATACTCAATGAGTTTTTCATTGTAAGTCCTGAATAAACCAGTGAGTGAAAGTTACCACACTGTTACTGGAGAGTCTGTAATAACTCTTTCCCAACCCCAAATGAAACTTAACATTTTGGCTTGAAAAAGATGTGGTGTTCTGCATTTTGAGGCATCTCTTGGATTAAATAGTATTGTAAAAATATAATGCTCTCCTTTTCACTGCCTCCCCTGGATCCCTCAGGTATCCGCTAAAACTCCTTCCCTCCCTCTGCTCCTGTTTTCCCTCTCCCTGATTGGTCCCCTTTCAGCTGTGTGGCTGAAATGCCCAGTTTGTTGCTCCTTCCTTGTTTTCTCATTTTGCACTTACTCCTGTATTAATCATGTTCTCTGATTGCATTTTATTGTAACTACAAACTGTGTCTGTGCTTTGTATTTTGTATCCCCTATTCCATCTCTCCCCCCACCCCCGGTCACACCTGAAAACGAGCCTCAGCTCAGTGTGCCTTTCCTGGTCACCAATTCTCAAAAAAAAGTCCGATGCATTATCTAAATTAGTTTTGTAAGCTAGTGCAACTCCAGTACTTCAGTTATTGCAAAGTGTTTTGCAAGCAAATAGGCATCTGAACATAAATGCTATTTTCAGAAGTGCTTTTACAAATGTACTGTTTTATGTATTGCATATTGTTCTAGTTTTGCAACAAAAGGAAGCTTAAACAAAGCCATAGATGACTTTGAGCTGGCATTGGAGAACTGCCCAACACATAGGAATGCAAGAAAATACCTCTGTCAGACGCTTGTGGAACGAGGCAGGCAGTAAGTATTGAAAAGCTGTTTCTTGTGATTTTTGTTTGCTGACTTGTTTTGCGGGGTCAGATGCCCAGTATCTCCCTGTCATCCACAGTGCTCAGAGAGTGTACCGTGTGGTACACAGCCTAATCTGTGAGGTGTGTGGGTGCTGGTCACCTCCGAGGACCTGCTACATTTTCATCTGAACCGTGTCTGTAGGGATGTGTTGAATGATACGCTCCAGTCCTCCCTCACCAGAGTGATCGTGTTGCTTCTGACACACCATTCCTGTCAATCCAGAAAACTTTGCTGTGCTGAACCACTGGGCCAGCTGTATGCTTTCAGTAATGGTAGATTAAAACAAGGGTTAGTGCATTTTTGTGAAAAAAGGAAATCACATTTTAAAATTATGTTTTTAGTGAAATGTTTGCTTGGTCAGGTTTCTCTTTCAAGTCGCCTTAGAAACATAGACTTTGACGGCAGATAAGGACCGCTTGGCCCACCTAGTCTGCCCATTTCCCTACCTACAGGATAGGCCGCAGATGCTAGTTAACCAAGTCGCCATAGACCGGAGTTTCATACAGTGTAGAAGGTATGCCCATATAGTTAATGAAGTATGCCGCTTAAACATTATTGGACTATCACCACGTAACACACCGTGAATGAGCTGTGCATAATTCACCTAAATTCATGACAAACCACGGTAGAGCATCATGGAAAGAATATGCCTTAATTAGTAAAGTCACAATATCCCTCAGTAACCTACATGGGAGCACCTTGAAGCTCCTGCTCCTTCTACTACTATCCACCCAAACCCTGGCCCCACAAGTCCTGACTGTGGGCACAGGCAGTGCCGCTCTGGGGCTCTCACCTTTGCAGCTCTCAACATCTGTAGCCTCCTACTGAAACTAGATGCCCTGCTTATATTTACCCTCCTACAAAACCCTGATGTCCTTGTGGTTGTTGAAACCTGGCTCATTCCTAAAATACCAGACAGTGCAGTTGCTCTTCCAGGAAATAACATCTTCAGACTAGACAGGACCTCTAAAAGAGGTGGTGGCTGTGCTATCTACCTCAGAGATGCCCTCCTAGGCACCCTGTTCAAACCCCCACATCGGACTCGACTGCCCAGATTTTACCCTTTAGAATTCTTCTCAGGGCCCACAATAAGGTGCTGACCATCACTGCTGTCTGCATTCCACCGAAGAAACAAGGCAAAGGTCTTAACTATGTCCTGGACTTCGTCCGCTCACAACCCCCCAGGCTCCGAGACTATCCTAATGGATGATTTTAACTTAAATTGGCTTTGGACTGATTCATACGGCTTTAAGGATGCTATCTCAGCTGCCGACCTCACCCAACTAGTCGCCACACCCACTAGGCAAAACTATAAGGCTGGCACCAGCTCCCTTCTGGACTAGATCCTGACAAACCACCTATCCCGCATTTCCCACGTCGCCATCCATCCCGACTCGTTAAGTGACCACTCTCCAGTCACCTGTGAATGGTCAAATAACACGGTCAAAGGGGACCTTCTTTATAGGCCCTACCCCGCAACCTCCTCCTGTGGGTCCTCTTCCTCCGCCCCCAAGCCGGAAGGAGAAGAGGTAACCCTCCCAGACAAGGGCAAGCACAGAAGGCGGCCTTCTTCTCCAGTCCCTTTCTCCAGCGGACGTCTGTCCTCTCTGGATGACGGGGACACTAGCCCCTCATTCCTGGAGTCCTCAGAGGAAGAAGACTTTGTTCCACCCTCTCCGGACCCTAGGGACTCTCCAAGGTCCCCTCCAGATGACCCGTCATTTTTAGACATTATGCATCACATCCAGTCTATCTATGACTGGGACACAGAAGAGCTGGACCCAGAACGCAGATGCCTGACTTTCTGGGGTCCAGGGATCCGAAGCCCCTGGTCATCCCACCTCTCATTGAGCCATTTCAGGATTTTTATTATTTATTTTATTTATCAAGTCTAGGATTACAAATACCTTTGAGCCAAGGCTCTTTTACAAAGGCTCCACGTCAGAGAAATACAAATTATGGGGAACCTCAAGACAGACATCACAACAATGTGGACATTGCAAACAGAGTACAGATTAATAGAATTCAAGGGTAGCATTGTAAGCAAGGCAGCCAGCAGCATTTGTCAAGAAAATGGACAAAAGATAAGAAGTGCCAGAGTCATAGGGAGAGGGAAGAGGGGAAGGGGGGAGAAGGAATGTAGGTAGGGTGGGGAGAGGATGAAAAGTGCAGCATTGGGTATACCAAGATGTGAGGGTAGAATCCAGTGAGGAGGGGAGGGGGGGACCACTAGAGCAGGCAGGGAAGTGGAGAAACAAGGTTAAGTTGGGCAGTCACAGAAGCTGTTGGTAGTGAGATGGTCCCGGAGCATTCGCCCTCCCAGGATGTCACCAGCATCACATGGCACAAGCCATCGTCCACCCCCCATCCCAAAAAAGGCAGACAAACTGTATAAACCCCACCAAGGCGGAACCCTTTTTGGGGGAGAACCCAAAGGCCAACTCTCTGGTACTTACGGCTGCTCACAGTAGAGGTAGCCAGCCTAAGCACCTGAGCTCCCAGCCATCAGATCCTGAATCCAAGAGAATGAACAGTTGGGGCAGAAAGGTTTTTACCTCAGCCATGGACTCAATACAGTCCTTAAATTTTCTCGTCCAAATGGTAATATACCAAAAATCCTTATGGGAAAAACACTAGAGTTGGTTAAGACTCTCCCGGACTCCGACACCAAAGAAGAGATCTTAGCCTATGCCCAATCAAGTGCTGATGTGGACAAACATATTCTCAGATGTTCGTACGATTCTGTGGATATGGCTTCCTGGGCCATGGCAACAGGTGTCTGCCTGAGGAGACATTCCTGGCTCAGGCTCTTTGGGTTCAGCCAAGACCTCCAGGACTCTGTCCTGGACATTCCCTTCCAGGGCCCCATTTTGTTTGGCCCAGAAGTTGAATCGTTGGTCAAAGAACTTCAGGAGTCGGGCAAAGCTATAGCGGATGTACATTGGATGTACAAGTCAGTACAGGAGGTACTCAGTCATACACCCTTTGCAGGGAGGCCATGACAGTGTGGGACTGGGCAGTACAACATCATCCGGATCTCACGGCTGTACACCTGCCAGGAAACCAGAATGTTCTTGCCGACAGTCTCAGTCGCTGTCGTGCTCTGAACCAAGAGTGGGAATTGCTCCAGGAGGTCGCAGACAACCTCTTTGGTCGCTGGGGCCATCCAGAACTGGACCTCTTTGCACCCCCGTGCAACGCCAAACTGCCAAATTTCTGCTCGCTTGATCCAGGGCCTGGTATTTTCCGGTGAGACATATTGTCCCTCTCCTGGACAGGGAGGTTTCTCTATGCCTTTCCTCCCTTCCCTCTCATTCAGAGAGTGCTGCTCAAATTGCAGTCATAGGCAGCTAGAATGATTCTGGTAGCCACTCTTAAGTCTCAGCAAATTTGGTACCCGCTGCTGCAGCAGCTGACCTCGGAACCCCCCCATACAGTTGCCACTCTCCACCCACTTGCTGTCTCAAGAACAGGGGACATTAGTCCATTCTGCTCTGCAGTCTCTTCATCTGTATGCCTGGCTCCTGCAATCTTAGCAGAAGAAAGATCAGGAGTGTCAAACAGGTTGGCAGAGGTCCTGGTGGCAGCGAGGAAACCCTTCACTAGGGCAACTTATGCCATGAAGTGGAAGTGTTTTTGCCTTTGGGCAATGGTTCATGCCCTAGCTCCCCTGGATTGTCCAGTCAAGCATGTGCTGGATTATCTTCTCCACCTCTTGGACTTGGGCTTGAGCTACTCGTCCATCAAGGTACATATGTGTGCGGTATCAGCTTACCATGTACCAAGTGGAGAGAGGACTCTAGCACAGCTTAATGTGTGCAAGACCTTTCTTCAAGGGGTTCTTCACATCAGACCTCCCAGGAGGGACCCTGTCCCACCATGGGACTTGTTTTTCATTCTCGAGAAGCTCACCCTGCCTCCCTTCAAGCCAGCCGTGTCTTGCAAGCTATGCTTTCTCTCATGGAAAGTGTTATTTTTAGTTGCTATTTCTTCCGCTTGAAGGGTTTCCGAGTTTCATGCTGTTATGTGTAAGGAGCCTTATCTTGTTTTCCACAGGGACAGGGTGACCATGCTCACAAATCCTAAGTTTCTACCTGAGGTCGTGTCTGCTTTGACTCTGAACCAGGACATTAACTTTATGGTTTATTATCCAGAGTTCTCTAATCAAGGCGAGGCCTTGTTACATACTCTAGATGTGCATAGGATTCTTCACTATTACATCCACAGAACCAGTGCAACTAGGAAGTTGGACCAGTTGTTCGTCTCCTTTGCACATAGGATGATGGGCTTCGGTCTCCAAACAGTGTCTAACACATTGGTTAGTGCACTGTATTTCTTTCTGTTACCAACATCATGGTATGCCCTTGCCAGGCACGGTCAAGGGTCATTCCACCAGGGCTGTGGCTACCTCATTCACTTCCCTAAGGAACGTATCCTCTGCAGATACTTGCGCTGCTGCAACATGGAGCACAATCCATACCTTTGTTAGGCATTACAGCCTCGACATTACTTCCCGGAGGAGAGCAGGTTTTGGGCTGGCTGTCTTGCAGGGCCTGCTCTCTTGAAGATGTTCAGCCTTTATTTCTCTTCTTCCCCTCCCGTCAGACCTGGGCCTATTCTTGGGTACTGCTTGGGACTCAGTCCAAATGGTACTACCTGCTGCATGAGCTCCCCCTCGAAATCAGATAATACAGTTACTTAAGAACTTACCGTAACAGTAGATCTTCGAGAGGAGCTCTTGCAGCAGGTGGCTTTCCCACCCTCCATCCCCCAGGAATCTGTTCGTACTCTTATTTAGGATTGGGGAGATCCTGTCCGGTTCTCCTATCCTTTCAGCTGGGTCTCCGGCGGGAGAAATGAGATGGCACTGGGGGGCCGCCCCCTTTATACCACATCTGATGTCGGATGGAGCCGACGTTGGGGGGCGGTCCCCCGCTACAGACTGCTAGCTACAAGATTTTCCATGGGGTCCTAATGCCTGGTGGCATTAGTCCTAATGGTATTACCTAATGGTATTACTTGCTTCAAGAGCTCTTCTCAAAGATCTACTGTTAGCTAAGTTCTTATGTAACTGTACTTTTTTTTTCCTTCGTTTTGTTTATTTGCTTTACATAAAGGCTTGTTGCCTCTGTGATGGCTGTTTTGATTTTCCCCATTGTTCTTGCACCCCTCCTTCTTGCTGGTTTGTGAGTGCTTTTCTGAGGCACTGTCCTATTTTGCCAGTGTCAGCCCTTCTGAAGTCCAGTACCCTCGCTTTTGTATGTCTTTACTCTACGGCTGTGTTTATCGTGAACCACACTGTTTGGTGGTCGCTTGTTCCCAGATGGTTACCCACTTCTAAATCTGAGATCTCTTTCCGTCCCCGTTTGAGAGTACCAGGTCTAAGATTGCTCCCACCTCCCCTATGCACACCAACATCCTACTAGCCCTCCCAGCTGCCTTGTCACACTGCCTGGCTGCCTTTAGGTCACCAGATATGATTACCCCAGGTCTGTTTCCTGCTTGGTGGTCGTTGTCACAAACCCACTCAGCAGGTCAGCCCTCTACTCCCAAAGTGCTAACCTCCAAACGCAGTCTTGTGAACAGTTAACAGAAACAGGGTAACCATCCTGTCTGTTTTTGTGGGTTCAAATCAACCTTTGGTCTCAAGTCTTGGAGGGATTCAAACTGTGAACCTCTTGCTAGCGTACCCAATGCACAGGCTCAGATAATTCTGTCTTCGGGGGGCCAGATATCTTTGCCTATGGGCACCTAACCAGGTGTACAGAAATTAACCCTTAAAAACTCTAATAAAAGACCTCGGATTACTCCTACCTTTTTTTCAGTTTGGTATCACCAGTCAAGCTTATGCACAGTGTCTGCTTTAACCATATATACTTCACTTGTTAAAGAAAAGAAATTCAAGGACTGACCAATTAGGCTCTAAAAATAGAGTTTTACTAAAATAGATGAGTATGTAAAACCTAAAATACAGAACCATATATCACAAGAACCATACACTCTTTTAAAAGAACAAGGTTTTAACAGTGCGGTTCCTAATACAGTACTTAGATTTTGTCTCTCTCTCTCTGTACCTGTATACTTGCTTAAAGTGCTCAAAGATGATTTTTTGTCAGAGTGTAGATAGAAGTGTGTCAAAATGGAAAACAGAATACTGTTTAAAAGCTGGCTTTGCCCACCTCTTTGCATGAGGTCACCTAGCTCCTCCCTGTCAGAATATAAAAAATATATATCTGTGCAAAACAGGATGTCTTATCAAAGGTAAATTCTGTGATCTCAGCAGAACTCATTTTCTCATATGCCTTTCTGTGATCCTATGATCGGCTTTCCCTTTCCAGGACATCAGAGAACCTTTTATGACTTCGCACTGTAGCGTCATAACCTGCTCTTCTTCCTCCAAGCATTATAAAAGTTTATGATCTATCTTGGCAGTTAAAGCTATATTTAACTTAGATAAACAGCAGATCCCTGATCAAGGCCTGTTCTAGTCTGTAATTAGCTCCTGGCCTTTCAGGTAACACCTTGTATCTAACAGCTGGGTGTGTGCGTGTCATCTCACATGCTGTCTCAGCATCTCTCATGAGAGATAGTCAATAACACATTTTTATATTACAAAAATGATACAGTATTCAGAACCAGCTGTCCAAGTGTCACAGTCGTCAGTACCACTTCACCCATTTTTGTACTCTGCCCTGGGTTTCTGTGCCCCAAGGGCATGATTTTGCACTTTTTTTTTTGCATTGAAATCCAGCTGATATACCCTTGACCACTCCAAGAGTTTTCTTGAGTCTCTGTTCATCCGGTCCACTCCCCCAGCACTGTTTACTGTATTGCAGTTTTTGGTGTCGTGTGCAAAGCAGCAGACCTTCCCTTCCAGCTCCTTTGCAGCGTCACTTGTAACATTAAAGAGGACCCAGTGGGTGCCGGCCCGGTGGTGCTGAGGGTTGAAGCGCTGGACGCCACACCTCGTTCCACGCCAGCGACCTGGGTTCAGGAACTGACTCAGGTTGCTGGTGGGTCAGCCGGGGGGAGATAGGCTTGAGCCTCCTACGACAGCTCACCTGAGGCCATAGCCCGCGGTCTTGTATGACTCGGAGCAGAGGCTCAAAGTATTATAAGCCCCTAACAGTAGAGGATGGGCGGCCGTTCTACAGCGTGACGTCGGGGCTCAACGCCTTGACATCTGGGTCTTGCGCTGTAAGGGTGGGAGAAAAGAGGAAAAACGCCTGCCAGGACCCAGAAGACTGGCTACCTGGAGCGTGCCTCCGATGTGCCCCCGCTTGCCCTGCCACCTCCAGATCAACGAAAACAGTGAGTAGCTCGGGGTGTTGGGGGGGTAATCCCAGGCTTCATGGGGGACACGGAGGTGGAAGCGGGTAGAGCGGGAGGCAGGAGGATGACTCCTTAGTAGCCCCGAAGGGTCGGGGCTGGCAGGACTAGGAGGGGATAAAAACTGCAATTTCAAAAAAAAAAGAGGACCCAGCATTTATCCCTGTGGCACCCTGCTGGTTACCCTCCCTTCCTTGGAGTGAACTCTGTTTACCACCACCCTCTGTCTCCTATACCGTAACCAGTTTCTTATTCAGTTTACCACCTTTGAACCCACTCCTAAGCTACCCACCTTGCTTACTAGTCTCTTATGTCAAATGGTGTTGATAGCCTTACTGAAATCTAGGTAGGGGCATATCCACCACGCCACTGTGATCTAAATCCTTTGGCATGACACTCCCTTCTCGTGAAACCATACTGCCTCTGATCTTGTAACTCACTGGATTCAAGGTATTCCACAATCCTTTCATACAGCAGTAATTCCATTAACTTTCCCACCACTGATGTCGTGCTGCCTGGCCTATGATTGCCAGACTCCTCCCTGCTACCACTTTCGTGTAGTGGTGCTACATGCGCCCTTCTCCAGTCCTCCAGAAGCACTGTTCACTGTCTAGTGAGCTGTTAAATAGAACCATCAGAGGTGCAGTCAGTATTCCCCTGAGCTCCCTCAATACTCTTGGATGTACCCTATCTGGCCCCATTGCTTTATCAACCTTCAAATTAACAAGTCCCTTCAGGACTTTCTGCACCACCGAACCCACCCCTAGTCTTCCTCTTTTCACTGACATACAGTACCTAAAAGAAAGTCTAGCCCCTTTCATTACTTCATGGGTTATTCTCTTGCTCTCCTTGCTACTTTCCTTGCTTTTGTCCGTTTCTCCTGATAGACCTCCATATTCTTCCTCCCTCTGCGTTTTCTTTTACCTTCTGAGTACTACCTTTTTAGCCTTCATCTTTTCTTCCACCTCTTTCGAGAATCATAGTGGTCTCTTTCTTCTTGCTTTTGCTCATTCTGTTTGATGCAGAGGTTTGTTGCCTTTACTATACTCCCTTTTATCTTTGTCCAGTGTTCCTCCACCCCACCCAGGCCATCCCAGCGGCATTCACCCACAGATTCGCAGATATGTGTAGGCAGAAAAGGACCTTCTTGGCCCATTGAGTCTGCCCATTCCCCCCCTCTTTACTTGCCCTCCTTTCACATAGATTCCACCCTCAGCTCCCTAATCAACTTCTTGTGTTTGTCTCATACCCTCAATCCCTCCACAGTTCTGGCCCCCACCACTTCCTCTGGCAGACTGTTCTAAGGTATCACGACCCTCTCAGTGAAGAAACACCCCCACACGTTCCCCTTAAACCTACCTCCTTCACCCTCAGTCCATGCTCTAGCACCTACCTTCCCTGTGAATAAGATCCCCCCCACTTTATTAATCCCCTTCACATACATGAATGCCTCTGTCATGTCCCCACTCTCTCTCTCTCTCCTGATCTCCAGCAGGTGCAAATCCAACACCCTCAACCTTTCTTCATATGGCTTCCCACTTATCCCATGCACCATCTTGGTGGCCCTTCTCTGTACTCTTTTCATGCCTTCTATGTCTTTTTGTAGGTGAGGCCTCTAGAACTGAACCCCGTGCTCCAGGTGGGGCCTCACCATGGATTTGTAGAGTGGCATCAGCACCTCCTACCTTCTGCTAGTTATTCTTCTCCCTATGCACACCAGCATTCTGTTCGCTTTGCCCACCGCCTTGCTGCATTGTGTCCCCACATTGAGGTTGTTTGTGATTATGATTAGTAGTTCCTTCTCCTGCTCTCTTGCTTTCCTTTCCTTTCCTTGCCCCCACCCCCCACCCCGTGTGTACTTTGCTTGAGGGTTATCTCGCCCCATGTGCACCTCTGCATTTCTTGGCATTAAATTTTAGCTGCTATGTTTCCGACCACCTGTCCAGCAACCTTAGATCTTCCTCATAGCCTCCACCCCCTCTGGGGTGTCCACCCTGCTGCAGATCTTCATATCATCTGCAAAAAGGCAGACCCTCCCCTGTAGCCCCTCTTCTGTGTCGCTGATGTAGATGTTAAATAGAGTGGGCCCTAGCACCGACCCCTGGGGGACCCCACTTGTTACCCCTTCCTCCCCTGAATGCACCTGATTTACCACCACACTCTGGCTTCTACCCATCAGCCAGTTCTCCACCCACTTTATTTTCTGTCCCACCACCAAACTCTCCAGCTTATTTACCAGTCTTCTGTGGGGTACAGTGTCAAAGGCCTTCCCGAATTTCAAATAGGCCACGTCCACTGCCCCCCCAAATCAACCACACTTATCACCCAATCGAAGAACTCTTATCAGGTGTGTCTGGCATGACCTCCCCCGTGTTAAGTCATGTTGATGGATGTCCTGCAGCCCACTATCCTCAAAGTAGCTAACCATCTTTTCTTTCAATATCCCCTACATCACTTTTCCCACCACCGATGTGAGGCTGACTGGGCACTAATTGCCCACCTCCCTGCTGCCAGTTTTGTGAAGTGACATCACGTCTGCCCTCTTCCAGTCTTCTGGCACCCACCCTGTATCCAAGAACAGGTTGAATAACCTCACTAGTGATACCGCCAGCTCCTCCCTTAGCTCCCAGAGCACCCTAGGTTGCAGGGCATTCGGCCCCATAGCCTTGTCTACCCTCAGTTTACCCAGCTCTTCCCTGACCCTGTCCTCACTGATTGGACTAGGATCCACACCTCCGTCCTCCCTTCCCTTTCCCCCAACACAGATCCCTTCCCTTCCTTCTCTATTGTGAAGACTGAGCCAAAGTCCCTTTTCATCACCTCTGCCTTCTCAAAGTGCCCTGGAAATTTCCACATGTACTCCCCTCTTCCCCCATTACCCTTACTATCTGCTGCCTTGCTCTCCTATTGTCCCCTATGTACTGAAAAAAAGTTTTGTCATCCCTTTTGGCCTGGCTAGCAGTTTTCTCCTCCATTTCTGCTTTCGGTTTCCTGATCTTCCACCACCCTTCCCTCAGCCTCTCCCTGCAAGTTTCCCTATCCTCCTTCCCCTATATCCTTTCATATTATCTGAACGCCCTTTTTTCCTCCCCTATTGCCAGCCTCACTTCCCCTGTTGAACCGAAGTGTCCTCCTCCATCTTTTGCTCTTCCCTATACAGCTCTCTGTGGCATTTAGTATTCCCCCTTAATCTCACTCCATAGGTCCTCACCCCCTAACTTCTCCTTCCCTTCCATTTCATTCCTGAATATCTCCCTCATTCTGGGAAAATCTGCACGCCTGAAGTCCAGGACCTCTGTGATAGTTCGACTCACTTCGTACCCTGCTCTAACCTTGAAGCCCACTGTGTTATAGTCACTTGCTCCTAGGCTGATCCCCACTCCCTCCTCACTATATCCATAGTTGAGAACCACGTCAAGTATGTTATCCCCGCTGGTGGGCTTCCTGACCAGCTGCTGCAAGAAGGCTCCCTGGAGGGACTCTAGGATCACCCTGCTTCTGGTCGACCCAGCTGATGGGATATCCCAGTATTTATCTGGGAGATTAAGGTCGCCCACCAGCAGAATCTCCCCTTAAGCGCCATCCCCTGAACTGCCCATAGCATCTGCATGTCCACCTCCTTGCTCTGCGTTGGAGGTCTGTAGACCACCCCCAGCCTTATTGATGCCCCAGCCAGCTTCTCTATTGTGACCCGCAAGATTCTGCTTCCCCTTGCTCCTCCTGCCCTTCTGTAGCATGGATGTCTTCCCTGATGTACAGTGCAATCTCCCCCTTCCTACCAGCCCTATCCTTCCTAAATAACCTGTACCCTGGGATCCCTGCTTCCCAGGACTGGTGCTCAGACCACCAGGTCTCTGTTATGGCTGCAATATCTAGGCCCTCTGTCACCATCATTGCTTCTAGGTCCACCATCTTGTTCCCCAGGCTTCTTGCATTAGCGCAAAGTCCTGTTCACCATAAACCCCCCCCCCCTCTGCCATCCCTCCCTTTCATGTCTGTTCCATACCCTGCTCTTACTTTCTAGATTTCTAGCATTCACACACGTCCTTCCAGACCCATCTTTGTAAAATCTGCCCTCTTGAAGTCCAGGACCCTCGCTCTTGTGTGGTTCAATTATACAACTGTCCTTATGTAGAACCACATTGTACAGTGATCAGTAATCCCCAAGTGGCCTCCCACCTTGTCTTCTGCAACACTGTCCCTTTTAGTGAGTACCAGGTTCAGTCTTGCCCCCATCATGAGTGGGTTCACTGACAAGCTGCCTGAGGAATGCCCTATTCAGAGTCTCTAGGATATCCCTGCTTCTAGCTGAAGCCACTGCTGGGATGCTCCAATCTACATCTGGCAAGTTAAAGTTCCCCACCAGCAGCATTTCCCCCTTTTCTGCCATCTTGCCAGTGGTTTCCACCAGTACCCTAATTCCACCCCCTGTGCTGGAGGTCTGTAGATCACTTCAGCGTGAATAGTGGCTCCATTCCATTTCCAGGGTGACCCACAGTACCTTTGCCTCCCCTGTATTTCCTGTATCTCTGTCCCTTTTATAATTTTCCTCACGTAAAGCATCATACCCCCTTCTTTCATTCCCACACATTCCTTCCTGAACAGAGTATAATCTGGTATGGCCATGTCTTAGTCATGGTTTTTAGCGCACCGTGACTCGGTAGTGGCCACAGTATCCAGGTCGGCCTCCACCATGATGGCCTCTGGGTCCATAATCCTATTTCCTAGATTTCCAGCATTCACACACATGGCCTTCCAGATTTTGTTTCCACTGCGCTTTTTGTCCCCTTTTTTCCTTTTTGCCCTCACTCCTTCCCCTCTCTATTTTTAATGCTCCCATTCCTTTCCTCTTTATCTCTACTGACCTGCATCTTTTATTAATTTGCACCCTGGGGTGATTTCCACTCCCCTCGGGTTTTCCTTACCTTTTACTTCATTCAGTCTGTGTGTGTGTGTGTGGGGGGGGGTTGACTCTGATTCCTTCCACCACCCTCCTTGAGTAGGCTAAATGTTTTGTTACGTTCAGAGCCACTCGGAGGTACAGGTGTCTGTGACAGTTGTAGTCATACACAGTTAATCAGTAGTCACAGCACTCACCACTCCCGTTTGCTGCCAGAAAAAAATGTCCAGACTGGAAGTGTCTTTGATTTCTTTTTACTAAGTATGCAGTTCAAGACACAACAACTCAGAACAACAAAGCCCAGTACAGCCGAGAACAGAAACTGATCCTAACATTTCACCAGTTGGCTTTCTCAATACTCCCTTTCCTTCCCTCTTTATCTCTACTGTCCTGCGACTTTTATTAATTTGCACCCTGGGAGATTCCTCTCTCCTCGGGTTTTCCTTACTCTCTACTTCAGGCTATGTATTTGGGGACAGTTCTGACTCTCCGATTCCTTCTGCCCCCCCCCCCCCCGAGTAGTTTAAGTGTATGTTGAAGTAACATTTAAACTGTCCGCTGAGGACTGCGGTTCCCCTCCCAGATGGATGCAGGCCATCACTCCTGTATAGCCTCTTATCCTCCCAGGTGATTTCCCAGTCCCCAGTGTAGCTGAAACCTTCCTCTCTGCAGCGTTTCTTCAGCTGTGAGTTGAAGCTCTTGGTGCAGAGATCCCTCTCCTTTCCCTTGTCATAGATTGGCAGCATCTCATCAAAAGCCACTGAGCAAGCTACCTAAGACCCCTCCCCAGCTCCCTAAGCTCTCCCTGCACTATCCCAGACCTGTCCCTAGTCAGGTCATTAGTCCCCCAGGTGGACCGTGACATCCAGCTCTCCCTCCCGTTCTGCTGCCTTTGCGATCATCAGGATCAGCTTCCAATCCCTCCGAACTGTGGCACTGAGTAGGCACCTAACCTGCCTTTCCACCCACTTTCCTGTTCCCAACTCTAACCCCCTCACAGTTGAGTTCCCCACCAGCAGTTGCTTCCTCCTCCTCCTCCTCTGGAGACCTCTACCACCCTTCTTGGGGTCTCCACTATGGAGGGACCCCGCCATCTTCCCTGGTCACTGTCGCAGGTGCCTCCTTCTGGCAGTCTTACCCCGCCAAAGCAGCATGCAAATTATGTAGTGGTACTGGTGGAGGAATGTGCCTCTGTCCCACCATTCCAGAGCCCACCATAATCCAGCCACTCCTCCTTCCTGGCATTCTCTAAGATAGCAATGTCAAACTTGGTGGCCCCTGTGTGAGGGAAGAGGTCCCCCAAATCCTAGTCAACTCATCCTGGAGTCTAGTGACCACCTCCTTCAGGTCAGGGGGGGTGTGTGCAAATGGGGCAGCACCACAGTCTCCAGATGGTCTGTCTGAAAACTGCTGCTCCACAGCCACTGCACCATTCCCAACTTCTATTCTCACCGTTACTTGGAAACACTTTTGTATCCTTATCCATGATAGTGTGTCTAGTTTTACCGTTTTGAATTTGTTTCTATTTGTGTTCCCTCATGGCTTGTTTTAATCTTTTTATACTCCTACCCTAGAATGATACTGCTCCTCTTCCTAGTTTTGGCCTACCTTTGACCTTTGGCCCTTTCCAACAATGACTGTTACACAGCAGTGAACAGGTGCCTTGCCTTAGTTGACCAGCAGATTATCCACTTTCTTCTGCTGATGCCTGCCGTAAAACGCCAGCTACCTGTTCCACTCACTCACTCACTGGACATGAACATGTGGGAGACATTGGCAGTAGCTGTTTTTACGCAGAACCTGCTATCGCTATTGTACCGTTGTGTCAAGGACCGCATTATTTGTTGTCCCGGTCTCGTTAATTGTTAACTACTCGATTTTTCAAGCTATTTGGAACTTGCCTACCTGAAGTCGTATTGTGCCCAGCTATGTCATTTCCAGCTGCTGTGTGGTTCTGTGGTTAGCTGCTGGCTGTGTGCTGGGAGTGGCGTGTGGAGCTGGGTTGACTGCCTCTGGTGCTGTGGAGAAGATTTTGGTTGCTGGCGGCCTGGGGTTCTGGCGGCTGCTTGCGTGCTTGGGTGAACGCTGGACTGGACTGTGAGGAGGAACGCTTCGTGGTAGAGTGCTGGTTCCCATTCGGGGAAGGATTATCGCCCGAACCAAGAAGAGAAGTAATCGGGATCATACTGTGACTGGACTTACTGCATGGAGAGCGTCTGGGACAGGCAAAGTTGTGGATTATTAAATGGTCCAGATTCCCTGGTCCGGACAGGTAGCGGGTTTCTCTGCCTCCGGAGGGCGGTGGGGTTAACCTTGCTTCCTTAGTGAGAGAGGGGTACCATCGGAGGGTGGTTCAGCCTGTCTCATTGCTGCGAGGGTCAGGTTGAGTCTGGACTTCTGGTCGATGCTTTCTCTGGATGTTTGCAGGATTTTATTGGAGCTGGATCTGTGTGGATTGCTACTTTGGTGATGTATACTTGAACTTTTGTTATCTTCAGTTATACTTTGGGATACGATTGGGAGGACCGAACCCTGAGCTATTTAGTTCAGTCTTGTGAGAGAAGACTGTTTAAATTTTTTTTTTTTGGGCCATACTAGTGGTGAGAGCACAAAAGTGTGGATACTAAGAAGAAGAAAAGACCTTGAACTCTTGTTTTGGTTTTTCCTTTAGTATTTTGGAAATTGAAACTTTGGGCCAAATTTTAAGGGTTTTGTGTGGTGAAAAAATCATTTTCTACAGTGGTGAGAGCACTGTGGGAGGGGGTAGATGGACAAGTGCTTCTGATACATTTATGTGCAACACATTGTTATGGAATGTTTTATCCTTGATAGAGTATTTTGTTAGGGTTTAATTTTAGTTAGTTTTGTTTTGTTAGTTATAATAATTATATGTTATTTGTATGTTGTATTTTAAATCCTGTTATTTATATATTCTGTTGGGGTTTTGTATAAGTTGTGTTACTATGTGTTGGAATGAAAATAGGACAGTCGGCTATTATTCCCCTCCAGGCTCAGGGATCTCCGTCCCTTCTCCTGTCCCACTGTGCGGGGAGTCTATAGAAGGTGTAGGGCTCTGGGGATTGTGAGGGAGGAGGAGGGGTGGGACTGGACCTGGGGGGATGGAAAAGGCGGGCGGATAGGGATAGTGAGGTCAAGGAGGCATGCAGGCGAAATGGGCTCAGGAGAGGTTCTCCCTGTCTTGTGCCCATACCCAAGGGTTCTGGTTACCAGCAGGTAACACGGTCATCGTCGGAGGTCCATCCTGCACGAGCGGTGTTGTGCAATGCTAGGTCTGTTAAAAACAAGATGGCTATTATAGCCGATCTTGTTGGGTCAGCTGACCTAGCTTTTGCATCACCGAGACCTGGCTGGATGAGAATGCTGGGCCAGTATTAGTCACAGCAGTTCCGGCCAGGTACTCGGTGATACACCGCTTGAGGCAGGATCATAGGGGCGGGGGTGTTGCCATTTGCTTTAAATCAGAATTGGGCCTGGTGGAAGTACCAGTGGGAGTCACCGGATCCTTTGAGTGAGTCTTGGGCGAGGGTGTGGGGTGCAGGATACTTCTCATATACCGTCCACCAGGTGACGGGAATGTTTTCCTGCAGGAAGTCGCAGACTTCATTGTTGACCTAACATTGGGGTCCCCCCAGATGGTTGGTTCTGGGTGACTTCAATGATTGGGTCGACGATGAACTCTCACATTTTGGTCAAGACTTCCTCCAGTTGATGTTATCACTGGGCTTCACACAGGTAGTTTCCTCCTCGACCCATATTGGTGGGCACTCATTGGATCTGGTGTTCCTTCTGGGGATGGGGATATCTGATGTGGTGGTGGAACCACTCGGATGGTCTGACCATCACTCCATTAGGTTCAATTTTGAGGCCGCCCCTACTAGGTCAGCCCTTTCGGAAATGGTCCGGTACCGCCCATTGAGGGGTGTGTCTCCAGATGACCTGATGGCGGTACTGGACCTATCGGATCTTCCGATAGATTGCTTGGATCCAGGTGACCTAGTACAGGCCTATAATAGGGCAGTTACAGGGGCCCTGGATTCTATTGCACCTGTTCGTCCGCTCACTCTTCGCCCCAGGTCTCCGTGGTTTGATGAGACCATGAGGGAGTTGAGGAGGGTTGGACGAAGGCTGGAGAGGTGTTGGCGGAAGTCCGGTCTGGATGATGACAGACTTAGTTTGATGGACCATTATATGGCCTATCAATCCGCAATCTCTCATAAGAAGGCAGAGTTCCTGTCCAGGGAGATAGCGGCTGCACAGAATAGACCAGCCCAGCTCTTTCGGACTGTGGACAGACTGTGCAATCCAGTCTGTCTTCAGCCCGGGAGGGCCTTTTCCACAGAACGGTGTGAGGAGTTTGCTCTTTTCTTTGCAGATAAGGTTGCCAAAATCAGATCGGATGTCCGCTCTTCCCTCTCCAATGGGGGTAGTGATGGTCGGCGGAGATGTCAAACACCCAGTTTGCATGGTCTGACTTCAGCCTCCCAAAATCGAGGATATTGTGATGGTCATCCGGCGCTCACGACCAACCAGCTGTGATTTGGACCCTGGCCCTACGTCTCCTAGTGGATTGTGTGGATAAATCGGCCTAGTCCTGGCTTTGATAGTCTGGAAATCTTTGGAGGGATCTTTCCTGAACCCCTTAAAGAGGCTATAGTTAGGCCTCTTTTAAAGAAGCCCTCCTTAGACCCAGATTGTCTAGCAAATTACAGACCAGTCTCTAACCTACCCTTTGTGGGTAAGGTTATTGAGAAGGTGGTCGCATTGCAATTGGAGGATCATCTGACCAACAACAATATCTACGATGTTCTCCAATCTGGATTTAGGAAAAGGCACAGTACCGAGACAGCACTTGTTCGTGTACTAAATGACCTCCTAATAGCGAGAGATCGTAGGACCCGTTCTATCTTGGTACTTCTTGATCTCTCTGCAGCATTTGACACTGTTGACCATGGGGTGCTGTTGGAGCATCTGCAGTCCATCTGTGGACTATCTGGTATGGTCGTCAGGTGGTTTAGATCTTTTTTACCAATTATTTACCAATTATTTTACCAGATGAGACACACTAAGCTGAAAGCTTGTTTGCAGGTGCAACCTGGGAGCACAGAAAGTTAAGTGACTTGCTCAGGGTCACACAGTATGCACCTAGGGGGCTGTGGGATTCAAACCCAGGTCTCCAGATTTGCAGCTCAGAGCCTTAACCCACTGCGCCATACTGCCTCCTATTACCTCGAGGGTAGGACTCAGAGGGTGGTGTTGGGAATTTTTTCCTCGGCATCAGTCTCCCTGCCTTGCGGGGTACCACAGGGCTCTATTCTAGCACCTGTGTTATTCACGGTGTATATGCTGCCTTTGGGAGTGATTATAAGACGATACGGACTGGGTTTTCATTGCTATGCTGATGATACCCAGCTGTATATGTCTTTTGTGCCCGGCCAGGATGCTGCCTTGTCGGTATTTAATAACTGCCTTGCAGAAGTCCAAGATTGGATGAATGGGACTTGGTTGAGGTTAAACCCCGAGAAAACTGAGGTGTTGGTTGTGGATAAGGGTCACTGTGAGGCGGGTTTGCCAGCTGGATCGCATTCTGGCTTATGGCTTGCAGGCGCTCCACTGACAACCTCAGATCAGGTGCGGAATCTTGGCGTAATAATTGATGACCACTTGACGCTTAAAACTCAGGTGTCAGCAGTGGTCAAAACTTCCTTTTTCCATCTGAGGAATATCGCCAGGGTGAAGCATCTGGTTCCTCCAGAAGATCTTTGAACATTGATCCACGCCTTTGTTACCTCCCGCCTTGACTATTGCAACTCCCTGTACCTAGGGCTATCGGGGGTTGAACTTCGCCGTCTGTGGCGGCCAGGTTGTTGACTGGTTCTTCTAGATCCAGTCATATAATGCCTGTGCTCCGTGGACTGCACTGGCTGCCAGTACTTTGGCGAATCACCTTCAAGGTCGGTCTTCTGACCTATAAAGCTCTACATGACCAGGGACCAACTTACCTGAAAGAGCTCCTTCGCCCCTACTGTCCCTCCCGCCCTCTCCGATCCACTGATGAGGGATTGCTGGAGATTCCCAGGGTCTGTTTGAAATCTTCGGGGGCTAGGTCATTTAGCTTTATGGCCCCGACCCTGTGGAATTCTCTACCTCGTCAGGTGCGAAATAGTCCGACTGTCCTGATCTTTAAAGGAGCCTTGAAAACCCACCTTTTTAGTTTAGCTTTTAATGATTTATAATAGTTTTAAACTCTGTTTATTTATTGTTTTATGTTATTGTACAGGCGCTTTGGATTGAAGAAAAGCGCCTTTTATAAATAAAAATTGATTGATTGATTGATCTTCCTGGTACCATGCTATTGACTGTGGGAGGTCACCATTCCACCATCATCCCCACTGCCCCCCTATCCTTATGTTCCCCTATGATAGAGTCCTATCCTTCTCCTTAGTGAAGACAAAGCAGAAGTATTCATTCAGTACTTCCACCTTCTCCATTGTTTTTCTCCACCCACTCAGTCTTTTTTCTCAGCCTCACTGTTTTCCTCTTTTGTTGTTCTTTTCTCTCAGATATATTGGAAGAAGGTCTTATCACCCTCTTTGATCCCCTGGGCTATTTTAAGTTCCCTCTCTGCCTTGGCTTGACTGACCACCCTGCAAGTTCATTTCAGCTGTCCTGTGTGTTCTTTCCTGTCCTCTTTCTTTTGGGTCTTCTTGTAGTTCCTGAAGGATTCATTTTCTACCTCATTGCTCTGCCCACCTCCTCTGTAAACCATAGCAACTTCCTCCTCTTGCTCCTTTTATCCACCAGCTGAAGGTAAGTTGCGCAACTGCCTGGACCCCACCCAAATTACTGGCAGTCTATACTCCACACTCATGTCCTTCCTTTATGCTGTCAGATGTCCTCCTAGCATTGTCTCCATGCTCACAAAATCCGCTGTTTTGAAGTCAAGAACACATGCTCGCGTGTTCAGCACTTCATGTTCCGTGTCCACCTGAAACCACACAGATTGGTGGTCACTCCCTCCTAGGGGCTCAGTGACCCTGATGCTTTGGACATCATCGTTATTCATCAGAAATAGGTACTGGATGGCCTGATCACTCCCTGTGTCAGAAAACCATCCTGGAATGCATCTCGGATCACTTGGCCCCTACTGCTGCTGACTTGTGGGGTGCTCCAATCCACATCGAACATGTTAAACTCTCCCACTGTTACTGCCTACCCTTCTGCAGCTTTTCTTATCTCATCCCCCAGCTACCTGTCTGTGGCTTCATCCTGAATTAGTGGTTGGTACACTACCCCTACCCTTTTTTTCTCTTCCAGCCCAACTGCAGCAGTAACCATAGCGTCTCTGTACCCTCCACCATGTCCTCTCTTGTGACCTTTATACCCTCTGTAACATAGATTGCCACCCTCTTTGATCCCTCCACCCTTATCCTTTGTTCTGTCCTTCATGTAGAGGGTGTAGCTAGGAACAGGCGGATCTTAGTTGTGGTTTGGGGTTGCCTAAGTCTTGGTGTCCGCCACTAGATCTGCTTGGCCGTCCATCGCCATGGCTTACAGATCATCCGTTTTGTTCCCCAGACTCCTGGTGTTCATGAATATAACTGTCCACGTCCCATGTTTCCTGCCCCTTCTCCCTTTCTGGTCTGTGCTCCTTTCTCTGGTTGCTCTACCAGCCAACCCACTTCCTTATCTTTTTGTCTCCTGCAGTTCTCCCGGGGCTAAGTACAGTCCATTGTGACCATACTTATCCGCAGGAGGACAGTGGAACCAGCAAACAAAAGGTCAGTTTATATAAACTCTTAACATGCACTGCAAGCTTTTGAATTTCCCACTGCTACAGTCTGGCTTTGATTTCAACTGCGGGGGACTCTGGGATTTGTACTTACAGAAAATGTTAGTGTGGAATTAAGCAAAGCTAGTCTGAAACAATCTACTGTACAGCAGTAAACGGTAAGTGCAAACAAACATATATGTTGGTGCACACAAAGTGCAAATTGGGACATGATCCACATTTGGGTGTGGAGCCCTTAGTGCTGAATGCCCTTTACTATAAGGGAGATGAAAATGAAACATTCATGGGACCTGCTGTGTGCTATCATATTAGATGACTGCTTCTGTTCCTGGTTTCATGTTCACTCTGAAATGCCCAGTCTCCAGCCATTCATGTCAAGATGTGTCTCTGCCTTTAGGTTGGAGGAAGAAGATAAACTGTTAAATGCCGAGACGTACTACAAAAAAGCACTAACTTTAGATGAGACATTTCAAGAGGCAGAAGACTCGTTGCAGAAACTGAGGAAACGCATACAGGTGATACACCGCTTTCTAGTTTCAGAAGTATAGAAATCATTATTCCTCATAGCACTTCAGCAAACAAAATACATCACTGTCAGAAATCCGTTGTCAGGAAAGGTCTTAGACTGTTAGCTCTGTATTAATTTCTAATGACCAAGATTAAATGAATATTGCAGGTTGATTGTTTTAAGGTATAAATTAACAAGAAAAGTCTAGTATACATAATGTAATCAGCAATTTTTTATGTGGGTTGTTACTCTAAGTAGGGACTGTGATAAAAAAACTGATTTCCTTGTAACTTTTAGCATGTTTACTAAATCTTATAAAGCACTAATGTAGTAGCTTATATTTACATTGAATGGTTAAAACATTTGTTGTTGTCATTAACGAGTAACACTTGAAAATATTTTCACTAGAAGCCTGTAGCTCTGTCCTCTTCATACCATACACTCTAGTTTGCTCCTATAAATCAGTGAGGGAGGATCTTCTAGGGCTATAAAGGTTCTGATTGGAAATGAGCTGAAGACCAAGCTTTCCCATTGCTCTCGGCTGACATAATGTAAATTTTAGTCAAGTACTGTATTGCGTTCTTATGAGACCGCATGCATTCCAAACTTGTAATCTGACTTCAGGGGTATCTCTTGCAGCAGGCCACACCTATGGAACTATAGCCACCAGGCATTAGGACCACACACAATTTGTCTAGCTAGCAGTCTACTGGGGGCTGCCGACTCCGATGTCATATGCTGACGTTGATCTGTCCTATGAGTGGGTGGCCCCCATGTCCTCCTCAGTTCTTTTCTCCCATCGCACGTCGGACTTCACGGAAATCCACCAGCTTCAGTCGACTGCCATTTTGCCAGTCTTCTTCGTCGAATCTCTATTTTTTTTTTCTCTCCCTTGTGTGTATCACTTTAGCGATAAAGTAATTTTCTGTCTCCATTTATGCTGAAAAACAGCTCTGGGAACCTCTTTACAAAGTGTACCTGTGGGCAGAAGATCCCCAAGAAGGATGACCACAAGACCTGTGTCTGCAGCCTAGGCCCAGAACATGACACCTAGGCATGCGTGATCTGCTGCGGCTTCAACTAGGCCACCAGGAAGCGCCGAGAGCAGACCTTTGAAACTTTCCTGCTGAAGCAGAAGGTCGCACAGATGGAGAAGGAGCATCAGGCTTGCATTTCCTCTGCATCCCCCTCGATGTCCGTGGGCTCGCAGCCTTACAATGCCAGGGACAGATCTACGGTCAAGCACAAGCATTGAGACAAGAACCATCTCGACAGAACCCGGTCCTCCTCATTTCAGTCACAGTTGCCACTTTGTGCGCTGACCACAGTGGGGCTGTCCTCATCATCGGGGGTGGCCCCCTCTGCCTCGCATGCCCTTTCCCCTGCAGGGCTACCATTGGCAGCTTCCCCCACCAATGTTTCAGTGGTGGGGGTCAGTTCAAGGGGCTCTGGCACCCCACCAACTTCACAGTCCCTGTTGTTCTCAGGCCCTTATTTTCCACGGACACTCAGGTAACTGTGCGGGCTTATCGTCAACAGGCTCAGCATTGGCAGTTGCTGGGTTACAGCCAACACCCCCGCCACCTACCATGGCAGTTTCTTCGGTAGTTGTCTGGCCCAGAGCCTCTACCTTCTCCAGAGTCACCCCTGCCTGAGCCTCGATCGCCATCACCATCCCTGATGCTGTTCACGCCAAGGAGGTTTCCCACAGAGCCTAGCCTGTGCAGCCGCCCTCCCCAGTGCTGACTCCGGCACCAACCCCAGTGCTTCCTCAACTGACGCCAGTGGGTCAGACACCGATGGGTCCAACGTCGATAGCGGTGGACTTCCATTCTATGCTTAGTGCCTTATGGGATTTCATGCAGGCTAAGCTTGCTCCTCCCCAAGGCCCATTGCTGCAGCACCCCTCTGCATCTCCAACAGGGTCACGGCCCACGACCCAGAACCCTTGGGCCCTCGCTCCCCCCTCAGGACTCGAGGGATGAGGATGGGTTCCATCTGGACCTCATTTCTCCCATGAGGGTGACAGTTGAGGAGATACTACTTACTACAACTCCACTACGGTTTCGTCCAACAGCGAGGAGACACAAAGGTATATCCCGCGGTCCCCACTGGATGATCCCTCGTTTGTTTCATTTATGAGGCAGTTAGTCGGCCGTGGTCTTTGACACCGAGGAGCAAGATCCCGCTCAATGTCAACTGGTTACTTATTTAAAGCTTCCGGATGCCCCTCGTCTGGTCATCCCACCCTTAATTGAGCCTTTTGAAGATGCCACTGTGGCCACCTGGTATCAACCCAGTTTGATACCCACTGTGCCCAGAAAGGCAGACAAATTATACCAGGTTGCAGCAGGATGGCCTTTCTTCACCGATCAGGCTCAAATGGATTTAATGGTCATCGGCTCCACCCACGGCCATACCAAGAGGCCAAACACCTCAGTTCCTTACCCCTGGACAAAGAGTCATGGAGACTGGATCACTTTGGCAAGTAAAACTTTGCCACACTGACCATCAGGGTATTAAATTACATTGCCCATGTGGTCCAGTACTAAAATCAGCAATGAGATCAAGTCCTTGAATCTGCCTGGGCCCTCCCAGAGAACCCCCTGAAACAGCGGTTTCTGCAGTCTCTGAAAGCCAGGTCTGACATCAGCATTCACCTCCTTAGGGCAGCCTGCGATGCTGTAAAAGCTTTGGCGAAGGCTGCTGCAGCAGGCATTTGCCTTCGTCGACACTCTTGGTTGAGAGTGTCGGGCTTTGCTCAGGATGTTCAGTTGTCCATCCTGAATGCCCCTTTTAGAGGCTACAGGTTGTTTGGCGCAAATGTGCAGGACATACTGTCTCAGCTGCAAGCCTCGGGATGCACCGTACGTTCGGTCCACTCAGTGTACCACACCAACTATTTAAAAAGTGGTCAGCGAGTGCCCTTTCGAGTCTATTCATAGACCCAAGCCTTCTAACATACCTCAGGATCAATGCAGGGCTGCCCCTGCCATGCCCACCCTCCTCTACCACAGGAAAAAATGCAGAGGTGACAGTGCAGCCTCGGCTGCCTCTGCCGGTTCAGCCTGACTCCTTGCCATCCACCCCCAAAATAGGGCAGGAGATGGTGGTAGGGGATCGCTTCTTCCTACACTTGGACAAGTGGACAGAAATCAGAGATGCCTGCTGCAGATCATAGAAAGCAGTCACGCTCTGGAACTTCTGGAGTGGCCTCCTAAAAAAAAAAAAAAAAAAACAGTTCTGTCCTCTTACCGTCCAGACCACCTTCCAGTGCTCTGGGAGGAAATTTGCTCCTTGTTGCAAAAAAGGGCCATGGAACCCATTCCAGAGACCCAAGAAGTCAGGGGATTCTAGTCTCTTTTCTACCTGGTACCCAGATGCACAGGAGATCTCAGGCCCATTCTGGACCTCCGGGAGCTCATTCTGTTCATCCAGTACAGAAAATTCCAGATGGTCACACTCCACGGTCTTCTGCTCTTTCTGAACAATGAAGGCTGGATTTGGTCCCTCGACGTGAAGGATGCCTACCTGTACATCCAGGTACATGCCTCCCAAAGACAGTACCTAAGGATCTTGCTCCAAGTGGGAGCTCTTGCAGCAAGCTGTTATCATTAGGACTATGCTGCAGGCACTAGGACCCACCGGAAAACTCTTAGCTAGCAGTACCCAGCAGGGGCCGGCCCTGACTTCAGCTGCGCCCTGATGCCGGCCATGGTACAAAAGGGGGCGTTCCCCAGCTCCACCTCTGTTCTTTTCCTGCTGCAGACCCGCTTTCAGTGGTTGCTCTTGGCTCGTTGTTTAGCAGTTCAGCAAAGTTTTTTCTCTAAATTAGTCCTTCTTCTCGATCGTTTTTCATTCTCTGTCTTCTTCACCGTTGTTGGTGTCCTCGTCGGGACCGAAGAAAATGAAATGTTCCTGTGGTAGCCAGATTCCTGCCAAGGACTCCCACGAGGCCTGTGTGTCCTGCCTTGGACCAGACCACGACACCCAATCTCGCAGGATCTGCAGGGGCTTTACCAGCAGGAAAAGAATTGGATGCCTGAAGGCACTAAAATCCCACCTTCTAGAGAAGCAGGTCGCTGTGATGCAGAACTCTGCAGGGGTGAAATCCAGGCACAAGGGAAGTCCCATCTGCGCTCCTGCTTTGGCTCCCCCCACCCCCAATAAAAAGGCTTCCTCGTCGGGCTCTGGCGGTTCCAACCGCTCCTGCCACTCTACACTCCCAGGACCAGGGTAGGCCTTCTGGCCACGCTTAGACCGCAGCACCGGTAGAAGGTAAGCAAGGCCCAGTTGCCTAGCTGGTGCTGCCCGCTAAGGTGAAGGTCATGCCTCTGCACCCCCCTTCTACCTCAGGCAGCACTTCTAAGGCTTCCTTTTCGGTGCATGCCTTGGCCGCGCCGAAGAAAGCCTCAGTCTCGTCCCTACCCAGGGCTCCAGGTAAGGCCCCTTTGAAGGAGTGAGAAGCCTCCGCAAAATCTTCCTCAGCTTCCTGCTTTTTTAAGACTTCAATGAAACATGACCCAGTGCCAGTTAAGCCAAGTGGCCAGAAGCTGGCCTGTGGTATCGGGGCCGGTAGTTTATCAGACTAGGTGAGACCAAACACAGTACAGTTGCCGGTGCGGGGAGCCTCCACCCCGGAGGACGTCTCTGCGGGCACGTCACCTCAGGATCTTCCTGAGTTGCCGGCCTCGCCAATTCTTCAGACCAGCCTGTTATGCCCAACGCCCCGGCTGGGGCAGCGGTATCCCAGTTCAACAAGGAGGAGCTCACCGAACAGTTTCAGTTCTGGTGGAGCCAAGTCAAGCAGAACATTACCCCTCCTAAACCTGACCCGACCCCGGTCCCCGATAATGCGGAGGATCAGACCACAAAGGGCAGTCCTTCGGCACCATGTGACAAACCTGCTCCCGATGAGCGGCCTAAGCCTTCCAGGTCCCGCTCTCCTTCGGTGGTCTGTTCTTGCTCTAGATCAAAGCACCGTTGGCGGCGCCGGTGTTCTCGGTCAGTAAGCCAACATTGGTCGCCTGACATGAGCAGGTCTCATAGCCGCTGTAGGTCGGGCAGTCGCCGCGGGTGTTCAGCCAGCCATCATCGGACCCTGAGCCGATGGCACTCCCACAGCTGGCGCCAGTCAGTTAGTAGCCGACACTCAGGGGACAGAAGCCCCTCCAGGTCGGGGTCAGCTTCATCCCGTTCTGACAGGGGCAGGTCTTATTCTTCTTCCCATTTAGACCAGTTCCTTTCAAGGGAGAGGGTGTCCCCAGACGATAAGGAGTCCCCCCGTTCGCCTCCAGACGATCCCACTTTTATAGACGTCATGAGGCACATCCAAGCCTCCAATGGATGGGAGACTGAGGACTTGGATCCGGAAGGCTGGAGGTTGGCCATATACCTGAGGCAAAAGGAGCCCAAGCCTCTAGTGTTCCCTTCTTTAGTGGATACATTCCAGGACCTGACTCTGCTTGCCTGGAAGCATCCAGCCACTACCCTGGCAGTTCCCAGAAAGTCGGACAGGCTTTATAGAACACCGAGGGAGGAGCCCTTCCTAGTGGAACACCCTCAGGTGGACTCAATAGTCATCATGGCAGCTCATGACAAATCTAAGCAGCTGAAGCACCTTAGCTCACAGCCTCCCAATACAGAGTCCAGGTACTTGGATCTGGTGGGCAAGAAGATTTATTCTGCCTTCACCTGCTCCATAAGGTTGCTTAACTTCCTCACGCATGTGGTCCACTACCAAAATGCGCTGTGGGAGAAGGGCCAGGAAGTAATCAAAGCCTTGCCAGATTCGGTACAAAAGACCGAATTACTGGAAATTCTAAAATCGGGTTCGGACATAGGCACGCATACGTTGCGGGCCTCGTACGATACTGCAGGTACGGCATCTAGGGCTGTGGCTTTCATCGTTTACCTTAGGCACCATGCCTGGTTAAGGGTCTCTGGATTCTCCCAGGATCTGCAGTCCAGAATCAAGGATCTCCATTTCCAAGGTTCCGTCCTGTTTGCGGAGGAGACTGAGAAGTTGATTTCTCATCTCCAGAAGTCCGGGAAGTCCGTTTGGTCCATCCGTAAACTTTACAAGGGGAACCAAAAGACCTTTCATAATTGCTCCTTTCGGAAGTCCTCAGGACAGAACACACATGGCCAGTTTGCACAGAGAGGCAGTTTCAAGAGGAAAGCCACAACCCAGCCTGCTGGGGGCGCCCCCTCTATAGGTCCAAAGTCCTCCCAGACCTCTCTGCCCACTCCCGGATCTTCCCACTGACTACCTGCTGACCCCCCCCTCCGGCGGAAGCAGAAGGGAAGGCAGTGAGGGGTCACTTCTCCCTCCATTTGGAAGGGTGGTGCAAGATCATCTCAGACATCTGGGTCTTAGACATCATAAGGAGGGGACATACATTGGAGTTCACGCAAATCCCTCTGGAGAATCTGCCACGGTCCTCCCATTATTCACCTTCCCACATCCAGTTGATAGAAGGAGAGATCCAGGCCCTCTTGCAGAAAAGGGTGATAGAGCTGGTTCCATGGGGGCAATGGGGAAGAGGGTTTTACTTCCACTTCTTCCTGGTTCCAAAGAAACGCACGACCTTTGGCCCATCCTGGACCTCAGCTGTTTAAATCAATTTACAGAATACAAAAGGTTCAGGATAGTGGCTCTAGCAGGTCTCATTCCTCTGTTGCACCAGGGGGACTGGCTCTGCTCCCTAGACATGCAAGATGCTTACATGCACGTAGGGGTCTTCCCTCCCCACCGGAAATTTCTGAGGTTCCACTTCCGGGGGAGGCATTATCGGTTTCGGGTCCTACCGTTCGGCCTCTCCTCCACTTCTCGAGTCTTCACCAAGTGCTTAGCAATGGTAGCTGCGGCTCTCAGATGCTAAGGCCATTATGTCTTCCCTTACCTGGTCGATTGGCATTTGGCAGTTCCTTCAAGAGCGCTTCTTATTCACACTCTCTGAGACACCTGTACTCTCTCCCGAGAGTTGGGGATCACCCTGAATCTTCGGAAGCTATCCCCAGAGCCAGCCAACGACTCTCCTTCATAGGGGCGGTTCTAGACATGCTCCAAGGCATGGCCTTCCTCCCACAGGACAGGGGGGGATCATCTGCGGGAAGTGGCCCGAGCGGTATCCATGACCCCTCAAGTCCAGGCCAGGGTTTTCCTCAGGCTTCTGGGGCATATGGCGGCGGCCATCGCTGTAGTTCCTTTGGCTTGCCTCCACATTAGGGTCTCAAAATGGATGCTCTGGGTGCAATGGGACCAAAGATCCGACAGTCTAGACCAGTTGGTCCGGATCTCAGACCCAGTCAGGAGGACCCTTACTTGGTGTCTGAACCACTCCAATCTAGAAAAAGGGGTTCCTTTCCTGCAGGAGCCACCGAGTCAGATTCTGTCCATGGATGCCTTTGAGCTCAGTTGGGGGGCGCATCTAGGAGACAGCCAGACCCCAGGCATTTGGTCTCCAGACAAACACAGGCTCAATATCAACATCTTAGAGATGTGAGTGGTCCTCAGCGCCCTACTGGCTTTATCCAGACAGACAACATGGCCATCATGTTCTATATCAACAAGCAGAGGGACGCGCATTCATATCCCCTGTGCAGGGAGGCGATGAGAGTCTGGTATTGGGCCCTGGAACATCAAATCAGTCGAGTCGCGGTGCATGTTCCAGGCATCCAAAACATCTTGGCTGACAGCCTAAGCCGGTCACGGTCCACGGCGAACAACTGGGAGCTACTCCAGTCAGTAGCAAACCAGCTCTTCAACACGTGGGGTCTTCCAGAGCTGGACCTCTTTGTGTCTCCACGCAATGTCAAACTGCCAAATTTCTGCTCGCGACAGCACGCGCCTGGTGTTTTCTGGCCAGACACATTGTCCCTCTGTTGGACAGGGAGGTTTCTGTACGCCTTCCCTCCCTTCCCGCTGATGCAGAGGGTTCTCTTGAAGCTCCAGGCCAAAGGAGGCACGCATGATTCTCGTTGTTCCACTGTAACCTCGGCAGATTTGGTTCCCACTACTTCAGCAGCTAGCAGTGGAACCTCTGATTCAGCTGCCTTGGAGCTAGCACCTGTTGTCACAAGATTAGGGCACATTGGTCCATCTGGATCTCAAGTCCCTGCACCTTCACACATGACTCCTGCAGACATAGTCAGAGCCAGATATGGGGTCTCTGAGGAGGTGGTGGATGTTCTTGTCTCTTCAAGAAAGCCCTCTACTAGGTCCACTTATGCTATGAAGTGAAAGCGTTCTTCCCATCACTTAGACCCACTTAACTGTCCAGTGAACTCAGTTTTACAGTATCTCCTCTCCTTATTGAGTCAAGGCTTGAGCTACTCCTCCATCAAAGTGCATTTGTTAGCAGTTTCAGGCTATCTTATGCTTGTGGAGGGAAAAACTTTGGCTCAGCAGGACGTGTCCCAAACTTTTTTTGAGGGGCATTCTGCACGTGAAGCCTTCCATCAGAGATCCAATACCCTCCCGGATCTCCTTTTTGTGCCATAGAAGCTTGTCCTTCCCCCTTTTGAACCTGCTGCAGATTGCAAGTTACATTTTCTTTCCTGGACAATATCTTTCTTAGTTGCTGTCATTTCTGCTCGAAGAGTTTCTGAGCTCCGGGCCCTGATGTGTAGGGAGCCTTATTTAGTTTTTCATAGGGACAGGGTTTCCCTAAGAACAAATCCCAAGTTTCTTCCAAAATTAGTTTCAGAATTGACTCTGAATCAAGATGTCAACCTTCCAGTTTATTACCCTGACCATTCTAACAGAGGAGCAGTACTCCTGCACACTTTGGATGTCCACAGGGCACTGAGGTATTATCTCAAGCGCACTGCTCCCCACTGCAGGTCGGAGCAGCTTTTTGTTGTCTTTGCACCTCAACACCTAGTTAAACCGGTGTCGAAACAGACTATTTCTAGGTGGTTAGTGCACTGTATAGTTTACTGTTACAATAAGTACAACAAACCCCTTCCGGGAACTGTCAGAAGTCATTCTGTTAGGGGAGTGGCTTCCTCCTTTGCCTCTTTGAGGAATGTCTCAATTGGAGACATCCGCGTAGCGGCTACTTGAAGCTCAGTGCATATTTTCATTAGGCACCGGGTTCGGCTTAGTGGTCCTCCGGGGACTTCTTTCTTAACATGCCTTGTTTTCAGCACTGGTACCTTTCAGCTGCCTCCCAGGGTTGCTTTCTGTTACTTTTTTGGGGACTGCTTGGGACTCAGTCCTAATGGTAATAGTCTGCTGCAAGAGCTCTCACTCAAAGTAAGATAGTGCAGTTACGTAAGCACTTACCATAACAGTAGGTCTTCGAGAGGAGCTCTTGCAGCAGGCATTGCTTTCCTGCCCTCCTTCTCCCTGGTGAGTTTTTTTCAGCATCTTTTCAGCATGCTTCCGCCTGGTCCTCCTGTCGGAACCTGTTCACGGGTCTTCAGCGGGTGAACTGAGGTGGAGCTGGGGACCACCCCCTTTTTGTACCATGGCCGACATCGTGGCAGAGCCCATTTCAGGGGGCAATCCCTGCTGGGTACTACTAGCTAAGAGTTTTCCGGTGGGTCCTAGTGCCTACAGCATAGTCCTAATGGTAATAGCCTGCTGCAGGAGCTCCTCTCGAAGATCTACTGTTATGGTAAGTTCTTACGTAGCTGTACTTTTCATTTTCAGGAGGCACACTTCCAGTTCCGGGCCTTGCCTTTTGGCTTCTTTTCGGCCCTTTGGTTGTTTACCAAATGCTTAGTAGAGGTGGCAGCTGTCCTCAGGTGGGAGGGACTCTGTCTTTCCTTACCTGGACAACTGGCTTCTCAAAGCCCAGTCCAAGGAACACCTATTACAGACCTTCTCTGAAACATACCACCCACCTGTTCCAGGATCTGGGTATCACGGTCAACTTGCCCAAGTCGGTTCTGACTGCTTGTCAGCATCTGCAGTACATAGGAGCAGTCCTGGATACCTCTCAAGGCATGGCCTTCTTGCCCCGGGACCATACAGATCGCCTTATAGTCCACGCCTGCCTGCTCTATAGCAGCTGCTATGTTTCAGCCAGAACCTTCCTCTGGCTTTTGGGTCTGATGGCTGTGGCCATAGTCATATTGCACAAGAGGATTCCTCAGTGGACACTGAGGTTCCAGTGGGACCATTGGACCAAGGACCTGGAACAGCTGGTCCTGGTCTCCTTTCCAGCGAAGAGAGTTCTACTTTGGTGGATGGAACCGAGCAACCTGTTAAGAGGGTGTTCCTTTCCTCATCCCTTCCCTTAAGCAAACCCTCACAACCGATGCTTTGGGGTTGGGGTGTGGGGGGGCACATCTAGGGCCCCACCAGACATGATGGATTAGGTCCCATCTGGAATTCTCTCTCTCCACATCAGTGTTCTGGAGATGCGGGCCATTCTTTATACCCTGCAGGCCTTCCAGACTCTGCTATCCCTGGGTCTTCTGTTAGTGCAGACGGACAACATCTGTGTAGTCTGCTACATCAACAAACAGGGGCACTCACTTGTACCCGCTTTGCTGGGGAGCAGTGACAGTCTGGTATTGGGCTTTGGATCACGGTCTCGAGCTGTCAGACGTCTTTATTCTAGGTGTCCAAAACGTCCTGACAGACACCCTATGTCGGTCACAGGCAAAGGCGCACAAGTGAGAGCTGCTGATCTCAGTAGTAAAAGACCTGTTCGACAGGTGGGGTCATCCAGAGTTGGACCTTTTTCCATCCCCACACAATGCAAAACTGCTGCTTTCTTGTTTGCTTGATGCAGGGCCTGGAGTTTTCTGGCGGGACGTGTTGTCCCTCTCTGGGAAAGGGAGGTTTCTGTATGCATTTCCTCCCTGCTTCAGTGGGTTCTGATCAGGCTCCAGATGGAAGGGGTCACGGTGAGCCTCATCGCCCCCTTCTGGCCTTGTCAGATATGGTTCGCCTTACTGCAGCTGCTGACAGTGGAAGCTCCAATACCTCTTCCTCTGTGCAGTAGCTTGCTGTCCCAGAACCAAAGCAACCTGGTCCATTGGACCTCAGATCCCTGAATGTTCACAGCTCCTGAGGATGTAGCCATGGTTCGGTTTGGGGTGTCACTCAAGATGGCTGATGTCCTGGTGGCAGCTAGGAAGCCTTCCACTAGGGCCACTTATTCTATGAAGTGGAAATGCTTTGTGCTGTGGGCTGCTTCACGTCGGCATCACTTCCTCATTGAATCAGATTCTGGAGTATTTGCTGTCCCTTTCACACTCCGGCCTGAAGTACTCCTCTCTTCAGGTGCACATGTCTTCTGTCTGTGCCTTTTGTGTGCCCATTGATGACCGTACGGTGACACAACTGGAAGTGTCCCATATATTTCTGAGAGGCATTCTTCATTTGAAGCCTCCTATCTGCAATCCAGTCACGACGTGGGACTTGAATTTTTTGTTGGAAAAACTTACTTTGGCTCCTTTTCAGCCGACCATGACATACAAGCTACGCTTTCTGTCGTGGAAAGCGTTATTTTTAGTTGTTGTCATTTCTCTCAAAGAATTTTAGAGCTGCAGGCGCTCGTGTGCAAGCAGCTTTATTTGGTTTTCCACAAAGACAGGGTGTCTTTGCATACAAATCCTAAGTTTCTTCTTAAGGTAGTGTCTGAGTTTACTTTAAATGAATCCATCCACCTCCATTTTTATTATCCAGAGCATGCCAATCCAGGGGAAGCATTTTTCCACACTTTAGATGTGCATAGAATTCTTTTACTACACACACTATACGAAGGACTGTAGGAAGTCCTTTCAGTTGTTTGTTTCTTTCACCCCTGGGAAAGAGGGCGTCCCTGTTTCTAAACAGTGCTTGTCCAAATGGTTAGCCAACGGTATTACTTACTGCTACAGGAAGTATGGCAGGGATCTTCCTGGTGTTCGTGGCTATTCCAGCAGAGTAATGGCCACTTCTGTTGCCTGTTTCAGAAATATGTCAGCTGCAGAGATCTGTGCTGCTGCTATTTGGAGTATTGTCCACACCTTTACTTGGATACTTGGATTTTGAAGACAGGAGGAGGCGTAAGCCCATTGGGACTGTCTCCTATACTGTGTGGCAATTTATTTTTCTCAGACCTAAGATGTTAATTGTACCCCATATGTTTGTCAAGTTCTAGTTTAAATTAGCTCAAATCAGAGATGTCAACCAAGTACTGTGGGAGTGAGTCTATTCCAAAGTATAGGGGCCCTGTTAGTAAAATAGTTTCCTCTCCTTTTTGTTTTGGCTCTTGGAATCATACTCTATCAGTTGTGAGACCCAAGATCTTTTGGACGTGAATGAGATTGGAAACCATATGCAGTGGACAGTTCTGGATTGTTTATTATGTTGAAAAATAGGAGATAATCCCCTCTTAACTCTCCTTTGTTCAGCAGTCATTAGTCTTAGTTCTTTTAAATGATTTTCATAGGGCATGTGTTTTAGTGTAGTAATTGGCTTTGTAGTCCTTCTCTGTGCAGTCTCGAGTAGGACTATATCTTTCTGTTGGTATGGAGCGCAGAATTGCGATGTATAGTCCATGTGTGGTCTAACACAAGTTTTGAATAGATTCATAATAGTGTATACGTCCCTTGTGATAAGACTTCTTAATCATGTTAATGTATTTGTTTGCAGTTTGTACAGGCTTCCTAATGTGAGTGTGCAGTGTTAGTGAATCGTCTGTAGTAATGCCCAAGTTCCTTTCGTTGCTAACTGGTGAGACATCAGTGAGTACTACCTCATGGTATTGTTTCGTCCAAGGTGAAGTCTTGAACATTTTTTCAAGTTGAGTTCTATTTTGTTTTGTTACCCAGTGTTCTACCAACTCTAGATCTTTAACAAGTGTTTGGTATTTTTCCTCAGAATCTGCTTCGGCTGTTATTTTTGTATCGTCTGCAAATGTTATGATTTTATTGGTGAGCCTGAAGTGTAGCTCATGTATAAAGCAGTTGAAAAGGAGTAGTCCTAAGACTGATCCCTGAGGGGCCCCGCTTGTCACTGCCCTCTCTGTGGAAAGCTGCCCTGATATTCTTACTTGCTGGGTTCTATTATGTAGCCAGGAATAGACCCATGAGACTAGTTATGTACTAAAGCCTATTGTTTTAAGTTTGCTAAGTAATTCCTGGTGAGGGACAGTGTCAAACGCTTTTTAAAAATTAAGAAAAATGACGTCCGAAAGAATTCCAGCATCCAGACTAGCACTGACAGACTCATAAAAAAATAACGAGGCTGGTGGTACGGAATCTGCCTTTCATAAACCCACATTGTGTATGGTCTAAAATGCCCAGAGTGGCAGCTTCATTTTCATATCTTTTTTTTATTAGTTTCTTCAACAATTTACCAGGCACAGAGGTAAGACTCGCTGGTCTGTAGTTGATTGGTGTGGCCTTACTGTCTTGTTTTTTGTGACAGCTGCTTGCTTCCAACCAGTTGGGACTAGACCAATTGTCAGCGATTTGTTAAATAGGATCCAGAGTGGCTTACAAATAGTTTACAAGCTTTGTAAGGAAACCTGGGTGGAGCCCGTCCAAATCCCCAGAGGAGTTTGCTTCTACAGAGTTTATGACATCAAGTGCTTCCTCAGTTGTGAAACTAGTTATTTCAGAATCGACAAGTTCCCAGTGGAATACAAAGCTATCCTTTTCATTAAATGCAGAACCAAAATAAGCATTAAAAGCATTAGCTATTTCAATAGGGCTGTTGATGGTGGAATCGTTGTTAAGCAGTGGGCCAAAAGATTTGGAGTGTTGTGTTTTTTTTTTTCATATTATTTATCTACAAGAAAAAAACTTTTCTGGCTTCCTTTTGATATTGCAATTTTAAACTCAAGGTACCATCTTTCAGTTTTTATGAGCTGTTCAGTCTTTTTCCATTCCAATTTGTGGTTTCTCAAGGAAGCCTATTTTTTGGGTTTTTGTGTGTTGAATATTCAATTTATTTTTTTGTTTCTTTAGTTTATATGACATCCATGGAGGTACTTTGCCTTTGTTGTTGTGAAGTAATTTATTGGGGACAAACCATTCTTCAGTGTTTCTGAGTATATTACAGGTGATTAACCAAGATTCCTTGACAGATTTATTTCTTAAGATCTCCTATTCAAATTAATTTAGTATTTTCTGTATCGCATTGTAGTTGGCTTTATTATAGTTTTTAATGTAAGGTTGTATGATTTCCAGCTCCCCTTGTGTTGTTGTAACTGAATCACTTGGTACTATTACCAAGCACTACAATCTGGACATTGCCTCTAGACATAGGGCCAACATTGGCCTAGCTGTCCTCTAAGGCCTACTTTCTTAGGTCCAGGTTTCCTCTGCCCAGACTGTGCTGTTTACTGATGGAACTTCTTGGGACTCATTCCATAGGTGTGGCCTGCTGCAAGAGATACCCCTGAAGTCAGATAGTATAGTTACGTAAGAACTTACCATAACAGTAGATCGGCGATGGGATCTCTTGCAGCAGGCCATGCCGTCCATCCCTTCTTCCCCATGGACCTGGGTGGTCTTCCTGAGTCTGTACCTCTTTCTCCATTATTTTCTTTTGGCAGGTACCTTTGGTTCCTCCTTGGTTCCCACTTCTGGGACTAGGTGGCTCATGGTCTCCAGTGGAAGAATTGAGGAGGGTGCGGGGCTGCCCACTCTTGTAGGATAGATCGCCGTCGGAGTGGGTGGCCCCCTGGTAGACTGCTAGCTAGAAAAGTTTCTGCGTGGTCCTAGTGACTGGTGGCTATGATTCCATAGGTGTGGCCTGCTGCAGGAGATCCCCTTGCAGATCTGCTATTACGGTAAGTTCTTACATAACTGTACTTTGTTTCCCTGTTACTAGTTTAGTGAAAATTCAGAAAAAGTTAATATAAAAACACCTATTTGGGACTTGTGAAGTTTAGTTAGGTGCAAATCTCTATTGTCCAGGTTAGAGGATTACATTTTATAATATGAATTGTTCACGTAATACTGATGATATGTTTTCTTGTGTACATTTTTCTTCCAAACTGGGGCATTTGCTGCTGGGAATTTTCTCAACCATTGATGTTGCTTCTTACGAACTACAACTGCAACCAAAACTGGAACGTGTTTTGATGTGCAAACTGCAAACCAAACTGGACTGTGATGCCATAAAACATGGTTTGTATGTTGAAAACGGGCACCACTGGTAACAAATTACAATGATTTTTTTTTGGTCCTTTGGGGCAAATTTAATTGTGCAACTCTTAAAAACACTTGCTTGGTAACATTTAACTTAATTTGCCATACTGTTTGGCCTATTTTGCTTTATGATTTTTTTTTTTAATGCTTCACTAACCAAATTTAAAAAAAATTACATTTACGGTAAATGTTCTCGCTTCACATTGTCTTCTTTATCTCCTCTTCTGCAATATATGAATCACGGTTACGAATGCACTGGGTTTTGTTTGGGTATCCCCATACCTTGTTTACGTTTTCCTCTCTCACTTTTGCATGTGCTGTTTTGAACTTAAACTGCCTTATGATTGGTGCTTTATTTTCCCCTTTTCTTTGATGACCTGCAACACGCATTTACTGTCGCATCTATACTTGCCTGTGTTTTGCTAAACAAAATACCTTTCACATTCATAACTGTAATTACTTGTGAACGATTGCACAAACAAAATGAATGTTTGCGGTTGATTGTAAAATGCACTATTGAAAATGTGTTATGAATTCGATGAACCTACTGTCATTTCACTGACTGGGTGCAATAAAGAAATCTCTGGAAATGAGAGAAAAAGAAGCAGTAAAAGAAGAAAAACCAAAGGAGAAGAAAGTTGAAACCAGTGTAGAAAAATTACGTAAGCTGTTAAAAGAGGAGAAGAGGTAATCTTTTATGTTTCAGTTTGCTTCAGCTTGTTTGCTATCCCAGTAAAATGGTCTGCACCAGGGCTGGTTTGCCATGTAAAAGGAGAAAGAGGTTTGTGGAATATGTGCTGTGTTGGTACTGTACATTCAGACAGTAGCACTTCTTCCCCTGTGAAGATGCAATGTTTTTCATTGTTTTCTGCCTTCCCACACCCAGCCATTAGGTGGAAGGGGGTATTATGCTGTCACTCATTTATCAATCCACATATCATCATTTTTTTTTTTTCCAATTTGTACCTCTTTCAACCCAGATTCACTTCATTGTCCACATTTAGACAGTTACTGTGTACGACTCTGCTCTCCGGACATTTCCACACTTGGCTCCTTCCACCACCCTTGGTGTCATCTTCCAGCTCCATCCCATCTGACATCAGATCTTCCTTTCTGCTGAAGTGGACTGGTCTCCCTCCTTCAAGGCTCCTGCAGCAAGAGGGATTCCAGTTTTCAAGCACTATTTTCTTGGCAGAAGTTCATTCTTTTGATTCCTTTCATGCACCTTGTCACCACTCTGTCAATGGTTTGAGTCCCAAAACAAGAAAGGCTTAATTTTAAGCATTGCGTTAGGTACTGACAGAAAATGACAGTAACAGAGGGCCATGACATATGTCTATACTGCCTGGTGACCAACCACGATGTCGAAAAGTGTTCTCACTTCTGGCCATCCAGTAGTTGTAGTTGAACCACCACAAGGTACAGTTCCTTCTCGGTAAGCCTCAGATACATAGCAAGGCCTTGACGACTGCAGGCGGAAGTAAAATAGGTGGCATCTTGGTTGGTCATGGCCTTGGTCCCAGTGAGGAATGCCTCAGGCACATCAATAATGGATTATCGAGAACTCAGGGACATGTACCTTGCTCTTCAAACTTTTGATGAGAGCCCCCTTATCAAAGGAAACATAAAAAGCACCATAGAAAGTGGGAAAGGGTGCATTCCTGCTCTTAATTCCCTGATCGGACGGCATTTGTGGAGCTGCTGCTAGTTGAGGAGACGGTCAGTGCTTCCATTGTACTCCTGGTGGAGCAGTTGATGTCGTCTTCGATCGATGAGCCGACAGGATTTTTCTCAAACCAATTGACAAGGAGGTGGAGGCGGATGAGGCTTTGTTGCTCTCCAAACCACAGTTTTACCCAGGTCCACACAGACTGCAGAGGGGTTCCATTGGCGACACCAGTCAAGCCAACCCTGATGTAGTGTGTTTGCCATTGGTCACCCTGCAGGTGCCTTTCACGGTGCTACCCATCGTGGTTAAGCTGCCTCAGCAGGTGGTCTGTATGGTGCCATTAGACTGTCTTCGACCTCGGGATAGTCGGTCAATATCCAGCTCAAGATTGAGAGCTCTGTCCTGCTTTAGTCGACACTGACATGGATACTCATTGAGTTCAGCTTTTTTATTGGATGACTGGCGACAGCCTCGACTGTGGTGGAGGTATGAAGACCCCCTCTAGCTATAGTGGGCCATAATGGGACATGGGCATAGTAGGCCTATGCTGCCTGCCCCTTTGGCTCCTTCTTAGGTGCATAAACCTTGTAGGCCTTGACAGGAGGTTCTGCTGCCAGTGTCTCTTCACTTCGACCAGTTGTGGTTAGCCCTGCCTTGGCAGCCACGGAGGGGGCATCCACAAAAGAATCTAAGACAGATTCTGGGTTGTCTGGGTAGCTGTTATTGGTGGTCATCCCTGAAAGGTGAGTGATCACCACTCCCAAGAAAAAGCCTTGGCCTTTCTTCGGGGACTGGGACTCCAACACTGAGGGGGAAGTCTTCCATGGTGTCCTCTGTCCACAGTCAAGGTTTTCTGATGGTGGGTCCGCCACAGGCAGGTTCACATCCTTTGCAATCCTTCTGCGACATAATGTCTGCTACCCAGATCATCCCCTTAGGAGGTCCAGAAATGCGAGACCTACCCCTTTATGGACATCCCGGAACAGGATGGCTCCCCTGGGTTGGCATTTTCAGTAGCCCAGGCTGTCCTGGGCCCTTGCTCTCGGGATCTCACTGCACCCCAGTTCCTGCCATGGAGCCCATTGCCATATGTACTGCAGGTATATGATCCATATGGGGGTCTCTCTGGGTTATCAGAGCAGCCATTGGACAAGGGGCTTGTCTCAGACTTGACCTTCAGGAAATTGAAGATCATGGGGGGCATGAAAAGCCGCCAGACAAGAAATCCAAGAGATAGGACTTTATAGCCCACAAGATCTGTGTGACTGTTACTTTGGACCTGTGTTAGGCAAGCTATGTGGCTCTGATGTCCCAGTTTGGTCACATGCTTTTCAGTAAGCTCACTTACATGTTCCTTCCACTCCCTGCAGACAGGCAAGCTGAAATTGGGGTGTTTTGTGATCTGGGATGCTCGCTGTCTGAGCACCGGCTGCAAACATCTCAGGATATGGGTGACTTGTGTGCCTGCACAGTGGCTGCTTCTGTGTCCATGCACAGGAGGGCCTGGTTGTGTCTCTTGAAATATACCCAAGAGATCCAACATAAGTTGGCCCTGTGGTGATTATCTCACCTGTATTGAGAGGTCCACTGTCAGCCTGGATCGAGTTGCTTCATCCCCACAGGCTAAGCAGCCTCAAAAGAGCTCCTTTTGTGATTCTGGCTATCAGCAGTAGCAGTAACCCCAGAAGCAGCAGCAGCGGCAGCAGTTCCAGGACTGCAGTCTGACAAAGCTCAAGTCTGTGGCAGTAAGGGCCAGAAAGGGGTCGGGGAGGCAGTGCTGTGCCTGGAGCCCTCTCCAAGGTTGAAAAGTGACAGGTTGCAAAGTGCCATTTCCCTTGTGCAGCTCCCAGTTGGGGGTTGACTCCTTCGCTTCCTTCCACAATGATCTGCCATTACTTGGACAAGTAGGTGTTGGAAGTAGTGGGCTTGGGTGGGTCTGTCGAGTACAAGACTCCCGCCATACCAATTCAGTGCACTGTGGTACTCCATGGTTCCTGTGGACATGCAGAGCATTATCGCACAGCTTCTGGAGAGCAGTGCTATTGAGCCTATCCCAGATGCATTGGCTTCTCAGGGATATGTCCTCCATGCTTTTTGGTGCCGGGGGAGGGGGGGCTTGCAGCCCCATTCCAGACCTACAATCTGAGGAAGTTCATCCCCAGGTGCAAGTTTGGTATAACCACTCTGAACCACATCATACTGTCTCTGATTCCAGGAGGCGTGGAGCTCTGGGGTGTCTTCCTTCATGTTTCCATCTATAAGACCCACTGGCGGTGCCTGCGTTTTCACATTGGTGAGGTCCTGCACCAGTTCAAGCTCATGCACTTTAGCCTGTCCTTCGCACCCCAGTTCTCACCAAGTGTACGTCGGTCATGGTGGCCTACCTCAGATGCAGAAGTCCAGAGTGTACAAGTACCTGGATGACTGTCTCATTATGGGCATCTCCAGGGAAGTAGTGGAGCGGTCCAGGAATTTGGCTATCCAGAACGTGCGAGACCTCAGTCTTCTGGTCAATTTGGCAAAATCTGAACTGGTCCCCAAAGTAGGTGATCCTGTTCTTTGGAGTGGAGTTGAGCTGAACCATCCAAGCTATGGCTTGCTTACCTGTAGACAGGCTGGAGTATCTCACCTACTTTGCCCGATCGTTTCAGGTTAGGTAATTGCGCCTGACCCTGGGAATTCTTCTGGTTGTTGGGGTTCATGGGGGCTTCCACCAGCATGGTCATTGGGGCCCGCTGGCACATGTACCAGGGCCCATTTGTTCAGCCGAACTGCATAGGCCCAAGTTCTGCAATCCCGACCCTGGGCACCCGAAACACGGTTGCCTGACATCTGGATTTACCCCCCCCAAGGTGGATCCTTAAGTATGGGTGCGCGAGGAGGCCATTGAAACATGTGTTGTATGTGAAATCCTCGATGTTGGGCAACCGTGTTTCGGGCGCCCGGGGTCAGGATTGCGGAACTCTGGCCAATCCATTTTGTCCGAACATAGCATATCCCATGTACCCCCTCCAGTGGGAGCTCACCTGGACCAGCTGGTTAGGATGACCCAGCCTACGTAGGCCGCCATAGAATTTTGACCGTGTCCCTAACATAGAAACATAGAATTTAATGGCAGATAAAGACCGCTTGGCCCACCTAGTCTGCCCATTTCCCTACCTAACTTATAAGCTGCAGATCCTAGTTGACCAGCAGCCTACTTCATCCTGCCCCCACTAGAATTGCCCAGTGTCTGTCCCGTGCATTCCTGAATTCCCCCACTGTTTTTGACTCCACTACCTCCTCAGGAAGGCTGTTCCATGCATCCACAACCCTCTCCATGAAAAAATACTTCCTCACATTACCTCTGAGCCGTCCCCCTTTTATCTTCAAATTGTGCCCCCTTGTTCTTGCACATCTCTCTTGTTCTGAAAGATACTACCCTCTTGGACTTTGTTGATTCCCTTGAGGTACTTGAGAGTTTCTATCATGTCCCCCCCCCCCTTTCCTCAAGGGTTTACATATTAAGCTCCTTTAGTCTCTCTTCGTATGTCTTCTGGTGCAGACTCTGCACCATTTTAGTTGCACTCCTCTGGACAGCCTCCATCCTGTCTATGTCCTTGTGAAGATGGGGTCTTCAGAACTGCACATGGTACTCCAGATGGGGTCTCGCCAACTGTCTGTACAGAGGAATAACAACTTCCTGTTTTCTACTGGTGATGCCTCTCCCTATGCATCCCAGTATCCCCCCAGCCCTCCTTACTGCCTTCTCACATTGCTTGCCCACCTTTAGGTCATCTGATATAACTACCCCCAGGTCCCTTTCCATTTTTGTTGCTGTCAGTATCTCACCCCACATTGTGTACTCTTCCCCTGGGTTTTTGTTTCCCAGGTGCATTACTTTGCTCTTCTTTATGTTGAATCTAAGCTACCATACATTTGACCGTTCCTCCAACCTTACCAAGTCCCTTCTCATCCTTTCCACCCCACCTCGTGTATCAACCGTGTTACAGATCTTTTTGTCGTCTGTAAAGAGACATACTTTTCTTTCCAGTCCCTCTGCAATGTCACTTATAAAGATATTAAAATGGACCAGACCCAGTACTGAACCCTGCAGTACCCCACTAGTAACCCCCCTTTCTTCACTGCGGACTCCGTTTACTGTTCCCCTCTGCATCCTGTTGTCCAGCCAGTGTTTTACACAGGCTACCACCCTAGGACCTACTCCCATGCTGGCTAATTTGTTTATTAATCTTTTGTGTGGGACTGTGTCAAATGCCTTCCCTGGAACCAGATGGGGTAATTCCATTTGTGCACCCACAGCCAACCCTTACCTTGATCACGGATCACTGGTGGGATAGGGGGCTAATTTTTCAGACCACAAAGCCCACTGGTTTTGGTTGTCCAGTGAGAATCGCCAGCACATCAACCTGCTGGAGCTCCATGCTATGCGTCTGGCACTGATTGAGTTTCCTTCAATGATTTGGGGTCAGGCCGTGCAGGTACAAACAGACGACAAAACCACCTGAAAAAACAATGTGCGACACACCCTTTTCCGATGTGTTAGGACGCAATCCTTACCTGGTCCCTGGTACGCAGCTTGCAGGCGAATCTTCTTGAAGTGCACATAGCAGGGAGGACAACCAGTTGGTAAGTGCTCTCAGCCGAGTGGGATAAATGTCTCATGAGGGGTGACACAGCAGTTGACGCAATGGGGCACATCTCTGGTGGACCCGTTTGTCTTCTGGGAGGACTGAATGCTGAGGCTCTTTTGTGCCCACCCCATCAGATGGGGATGCCTTCTGATGGCCCTGGACCCTGGGCATTCTTTAAGCCTGGTCCCTGGGCATTCTTTAAGCCTTTCTTATCTTTACCTTGATTCACTGAGTGGTGCTTACCTCAGGAAAGGACGAGGCAAACCTGATCCTGATAGCTCCAGACTGGCTAAGACAGTTCTGGTATCAGGATCTGCTCAGCCTTAGCAGCAGGTACCATTGGCAACTTCCTTTCCTACTGGTTTTGCTGATGAGACAAGGTAAACTGTCCAGTACATGGACCTTCAGATCTTACTTCGAGTGGGTTCCTGCAGTAGGTCTTCACATATATGACTGCGCCCCCTGGCGTCAGGTCTGAACGGCAAACCTTTAGATAGCAATCATCAGCGAGGACTGCCCCTGACATCGGGCGTCGTGATGTCAGACCGGCTATAAAGGAGGCGGTCCCACGCCTGCTCTCCAGTTCTTTCCTGATGTCGCCTCAATAACGTTCGGCACGCGATAGTTCAACGATCAGACGTCTGCCATTTTGTCGAAGTTTTCTTTGCCTCATAACTAGTTTTCAACTAATTTGTTTCACTCTATTTGATGTCTTCTAGACAGAAGAAGAAGAAGTGCTCAAAGTGTGGCGCCCAAATCCCGCATGGGGATGACCATTCCTGCTGCCTCGGTTCTAAGCACAACTCCCAGGAGTGCTCCATCTGCCAGACCTTAAACCAGGCCACCCGAACCAGGCGCAAGCGGACCCTCAAGGCCCATCTCCTGACCTGACGACTGGCGTTGATAGAAAAGGAGCTCCATGAACTGTGGGATAGATCGTCATCGCCGGGCCCAAAAAAGAAGAAAAGCAAAGAAACACGCCGGGAGAGGAGTCCATTGCCATGTGGGAGGCCCTCTGAAACTGTGAGTACTTCTGCCGGTGTCCTGTCTGCTTCTTTAGGCTGGGCACCATCTTCTTCTCCTGCTGAGGTGAACAGGCAGCCAGGGGTCGCCTCTTTAGAGGTCTCTGTTTTGTCTGCCTGCCCTGCCGATAAGACACCCATCAACTCTGTCGAAGGGCGCACTGCCTCTGCCAATAAATCTAGCGGCGGTCTTCGGACTGCCTCCAGCCCCGTCCGATCAGTCGGACGACGGCTTCTCCGTCGCCCACCCAGATCCTTCCACTCTCCCGTCAGGCTGCAGTTTGGCCCGTGACGTCGGACAGAGTGAGGGGCAGAGTGACCCTTCGTCCTCTAGGGTGTTGCACCCCAGGGACTCGCCACCTGATCCACTGATTTTTCTTCCAGCGAAAAATCTCATTCGGACCTGCTGTCGGGGCTCCTTCTGGACCAACCCCCCTCGCCAGGTCTTCCGCCATCCCCGGACTTTTGTCCGACACTGGCTGGGGATCTCTCTATGGAGCCTTCTCCCTCGGGACTTTCGGGGGCTCTTTCAGATCCCACGCCTCACCAAGGCACCATGGCACTGCACACGGCAGGACCAGATCCTCCGAACGGGTTTCCGGGCTTGGATCCCGTTGTTCCGCCTTCAGGCGGCCTGCCATCAACCCCACATTTTCCGACGCTGGGCTACATGCCCCCGACGCTTGGACACCCGACGCTGGGATACCAGATGCCAGGATACCCAGCGCCGGGATACCCTGGGTATTCCTGCTATCTGCAGACGGGTTATCATTACCCCTCTTGGCCTCAGTACCCAGGTCATCCGTCCTACCAGCCTCCTCCTCCTCCAGCACCACCGGTGCCAGAAAAAGCACCCCACTGGTGGCAGGAGGCCAGAACCCTGTTGCTGTCAGAGCTCAGGCAGTCAGTAGGGGAAACCCCCCAACCCAGGGGCCCCCCTCCACTGCCTCCTGTGGGCGTAACCTTGGGTTCTCATACTGCAGGTACTGCGGGTATGGACCCTTCCATCCCTAGTGGCTCAGAACCCTCTGACATGGAGTCTGACACCGACCCCTCGGATCCCAGATCTCCGCTTGAGGTTCTACTAAAGGAGTCTCCTAAGTCTCCTCTGGAGGACCCATCCTTTGGAGACCTCTTAGCTCCATACAGGCAGCCGGAGGCTGGCCCACAAAAGAGGTTGATCCGCAACACAAAAGGCTTGCGGAGCACCTGGACCTTACTACTTCGGATCCCATCCCCATACCCCCGTGGATGGGACCCCATGAGGACTTGGTCACCACTATGTGGCAGCAATCATTCTCCATACCAGCGGTCTCCAGGAAAGCAGACCCAACGTATTATCCCCCGGAAGGGATTCTACACCTTAACTCCCATCCTAAGGCTGATTCCATGGTCATTACTGCCACCCATGACCGGTCAGCCCAGCCGAAACACCCGAGTTCCTCACTTCCAGATAAGGACTCTCGCCAGTTAGACCAGTTCGGGCGAAAAATTTATTATTCTTCCTCCTGTGGCATAAAATCTCTCAACTATGTCTCGCACATGGTTGGTTTCCAAAAAACTATGCTTTCGGAGCTGGAAAGGGATCTACTTGAGGTTCAAGATGAAGCCCTTAGGAAGAAGCTCCTAGACAAGGTCAGGATGGGGAAGTCCTTGTCACGTGCTGCGAGTGACATGACTCGGTGGACTCTCTGGCTAGGGCAGCAGCCACCAGAATCTGTCTCCGCCGGCTCTCCTGGCTTCGGATAGCTGGTTTGGCACAGGATGTACAGACTTCCCTCTTGGATGCCCCTTTTAGGGGTTCCGTCCTCTTTGGCGGCGATGCAAAAGATATCATCACGGGACTGCAAGAGAGTGGACGCTCCTTAAGAGACGTACGCTCTATGTACAAGACAGGTCAGAAAAAGCAGCCCTTTCACCACCAAAGAAGGTAGAACAAGAACCAGGCCAAGCATCAGGGAAAAAGACGTGCCCCTGGCTCCGGAGCCCAAAACCCACAGGCTAAATTCTCCAAACCAGCCCCAGGGCCAAAGCTCCCCTCCCCTCGGCATCCTGACTCTTTTCCCCTCCTTCCTCTCCCTCCCTCTCCCTTACCTCAGGAGGAACCGGTCGGAGGGAGGTTCGGCCTCCACCTGGAAGGTTGGAGGTTCATCACCGCAGAGTCTTGGGTGCTTCAGCTCATCCAGCGAGGTCACTCGATCGAGTTCGTCGAGATTCCGCCCCTCTACCTCCGGGATGGTCTTTCTGTCCTCAGGATCAGGTCCCCCTCGTCTCGCAAGAGATTCGGGCTGTCCTCCTAAAGGGGGCCATAGAACCTGTCTCTCAAAACCAGACAGGAAAGGGATTTTATTCCCACTTCTTCCTAGTCCCAAAGAAAACGGGCAACCTGAGACTGATCCTGGATCTCAGCACACTAAACATCTTCGTCAAGTACAAGAAGTTTCGTATGTTGACCCTTCAGGGGCTTCTTCCCCTGCTCCATCCCAACTCTTAGCTGTGCTCCCTGGATATGCAGGATGCCTACCTGCACATCCCTATCCTCCTGGCCCACCGCCGCTTCCTCTGTTTCACTTTTATGAAGGATCACTTCGAGTGTCGGGCACTCTCTTTTGGCCTTTCTTTGGCCCCCGCTGTTCATGAAGTGCCTAGTGGTGGTGGCGGCATTCTTACGCCGCCAGCGCCTTTATGTCTTCCCGTACCTGGACGACTGGCTCCTCACAGCACCCTCTCCTATCAGCCTGAAAGAGTCTCCGTCTTTCACTCTGAACATGTTCTCCCTTCCGGGGATCATGGTCAACTTCCCCAAGTCTCAGCTAGTACCATCTTAACGGCTCCAATTCATTGGAGCTGTTCTAGATACAGTTCAGAGCAAGGCTTTTCTGCCATCGGATCGGAAAGAGACTTTGGTTGCTCAGGCCACTCTTGTGGCCTAGGCTTGATGGATCCCAGCACATGCTGTGCTCCGTCTTTTGGGACTGATGGCGTCGGCCATTTCTACAGTTCCCCTGGCCAGACTTCACATGAGGGTCACCCAGTGGTCTCTCCGAGTCCAATGGGATCAGAGGACGGACGACATGAACCAAAAAGTCATGATCTCCACCAACCTTTAGAGAGATCTTCACTGGTGGCAGGATCTCTCCAACCTATTGAGGGGAAACCCTTTTCATTCCCCTGTGCCTACCCAAACCCTCACCACGGACGCCTCAGACTTGGGCTGGGGAGCCCACCTGGGAGAACGCAAGACACAGGGGTCTTGGTCCGAACCGGAGCGCATGCTTCACATTAACGTTCTGGAGACCAGAGCAGTTGTTTACGCTCTCCAGGCGTTTCAGTCCCTTCTGGTACCGGGATCTCTTCTGGTCCAGACGGACAATATGTCCACAGTCCGGTACATCAGCAAACAAGGAGGAACCCGGTCGTATCCTCTTTGCAGGGAAGCAGTGAGGGTTTGGTACTGGGCGATCCAGCACAGCCTTTTCTTGACAGCAGTCCACGTGCCAGGAGAAAGCAACGTCCTGGCGGACAGTCTCAGTCGATCAGTGGCCAGGGCCCACGAGTGGGAGCTAAAGTCAGAGGTGGTCAAAGAACTCTTTCTTCGATGGGGTCGTCCAGACTTAGATTTGTTTGCCTCCCCATACAACGCAAAACTACCTAACTTTCGCTTGCTCGTTCCCCGGCATGGTGCTTTTTGGCGAGACGCTCTCTCTCTCTCTCTCGGACAGGGAAGTTTCTTTATGCATTTCCTCCCTTTCCTCTCATTCAGAAGGTTCTGGTGAAACTTCAGCAGGAGGGAGTTAGTATTATCCTTATCACTTCTCTCAGCCCATGCCAGATTTGGTTCGCTCTTCTGCAGCAACTGGCACTGGTACCTCCGGTTCCTTTGCCATTTTCCCATGACCTTCTGACACAGGAGCAGGGCACCTTGGTGCACCCGAGCCTTCAGTCTCTCCACCTTCATGCGTGGCACCTGTGGACATAGCGGCTTCCCGCTATGGTGTCTGCTCACAGGTTGCCTACATCTTAGTAGAGGCCAGAAAACCTTCCACTAGATCCATTTACGCCATGAAGTGGAAAAGATTTTCGATCTGGGCCCTAACAAGGAGCTGGGATCCATTTTTGTGCTCGGCAGCCCAGGTGTTAGAGTACCTCGCACATCTTTCTGAGATGGGCCTTAGCTACTCCTCCATCAAGGTCCATCTCTCTGCGGTGTCAACCTACCACCACCCAGTGGAGGGCAAAACCTTGGCTCAGTTGGAGGTTGCCAAAACCTTTCTGAAAGGCATCCTTCACTTGAAACCTCCTATCTGGAATCCCGGGACCTGAATTTCATGCTCGAAAAGCTGACTTTACCCCCATTTGAACCAACTTCTGCTTGCGACTTACGCTTCCTTTCCTGGAAGACTATTTTTAGTCACAGTCACCTCCGCCAGAAGGGTCTCTGAGCTCCAGGCTTTTGTTTGTAAAGAACCCTATTTAATTTTTCCCAGAGACAGAGTAGTCCTGCGGACTAACCCTTCTTTTCTCCCTAAAGTGGTATCTGAAACCGGTCTGAATCAGAGCGTGCAATTGCCAGCCTACTATCCCCAGCATTCCAACAGGGGGGAGTACCTTCTGCACACCCTAGATGTGCACCGGATTCTGAGGTACTACACGAACCAGACTAAAGAGGTTCGTCAATCAAACCATCTCTTTGTCGCCTTTGCTCCCCAGTGCCAGGGCAAGGCTATTTCCAAGCAAACCATCTCTAGATGATTAGCCAACTGCATCCATTTTTCTTACACGAAATATGGGAAGCCCTTCCGGGGGCAGTTAAAGGTCACTCCACCCACAGCATGGCTACCTCTACTGCCTTCTTTAGGAATGTGTCCACTGCAGAGTTTTATGCAGCAGACACTTGGTCATCTGTTCACACTGTCACTAAGCATTACAGTCTGGACATTGCCTCTAGGCACAGAACAGGTTTTGGTCTCGCAGTTCTGCAAGGCTTCCTGTCATGATTCCCAACTGCGACTTCTCCTCCTCCCGGATGCACCTCTGCATTATTATTTTGGGGACTGCTTGGCATTCAGTCCTATATGTGAAGACCTAACTGCAGGAACCCTCTTTAAGTAAGATATTGCAGTTACGTAAGAACGTACTGTAATAGTAGAGCTTCGAGAGAGGTTCCTGCAGTAGGTCTAGTTTCCCACCCTCCTTCCCCCAGTTCCTGGATGTTATTTCCTTTATTTTCCATCCTGCCTAGTCCTTGGGTCTAGAGAGGAAGCGGGGTCCTAGGAGTTTTTCCACTCCTAGCTATTGTTTACCTTTCTTTAGGTCTCCAGTGGAAAAGAACTGGAGAGCGGGCACAGGACCGCCTCCTTTATAGCCGGGCTAATGTCACGATGTCAAGGGCGGTCCCCGCTGATGATTGCTATCTACAAGTTTGCCGTTTGGACCTGACACCAGGGGGCACAGTCCTATATGTGAAGACCTACTGCAGGAACCTCTCTCGAAGATCTGCTGTTACGGTAAGTTCTTAATGTAACTGCAGTTTCCTGCACCTCTCAGCCTGGTACCAGAGGAGCTAGTGTTGCAGACTTTGGGCCTTTCTGATGACGTTCTCCACTTCTTGGAGGTGTCACATAAGGAGTCGACTTGTAGAACATACACATTTATTGATAGATGTTCTCCCTCTAGTGTTAAGACAAGGATATTAATCCCCTTTCCTCTCCAGTGAGTTGATCTTCGAGTACTTCTTGCCCCTGTATCAATTGAGGTTACAAGCCATGACCCTTAAGGTGCACCTGACTGACATGTCTGTGTGCCAGGCATGGGCTGGATGCTGACAGTGACGCAGGAGAAAGTAGTTGGACACTTTTTCTGGTTCATGAAGCACCGCCTTCATGGGACCTACTGCTGGTGCTTGCTAAGCTGATGGCTAAACCATTCGAGCTGACCCACAAGTGTGATATGTCACACTTGTCGTGGAAGACTGTATTTGTTCGCTGTCACCTTGTCCAGACAGTTAAGTACATAGATACATAGACACTGTCGGCAGATAAGGGCCTACGGCCTGCCCAGGTGCTCTCTGTGGAGTCTCCTTACCCGATCTTCAACAAACACAAGGTTGTCCTTCACCCCAGTACATAGTTCCTGCTCAGAGTAGTGTTGAAGTTTCGCCTTAACCAACCAGGTGCTGTACCTCCCAGTCTATTTCCCGAAGCTTACTTCGGATGGCGTGCATGTGCTTTGTACTTTTGATATGTAACGGGCATTTCTTTATTCCAAAGAATGCACTGCAGGGGTTTATAGATAAGCTGTCAAGCTGTTTGTGACCTACCCTGAAGCCATTCCGGGCAGACTTATAATTAAGCAGAAGATTGGTGGGTGGATCATGTCCTGCATCAATCTGTGCTATAGGTTCTCTGGTAGGGAGCCGCCTTAGGGGTTTGAAGGCCCATTACACCAGGTATACCATTGCTTTTGTGGCTGCCACCAGGCACATGCCGATAAGGGAGATCTTCAGGGCTGATACCTGGTCCAGCGCGCACACTTTCATTTCCCACTGCAGCATCGATGTGCTCAGTCATCATGCTGCGTTTGTGGCCTCAGTTCTCCAGTCTCTTTTCACCAAATAGAGATGTGCACCCTGCCCACTCCGCCTGGAGGACTGCTAGGAATCTGCCTAAGTGTGGGTAATGTACTGAATCTGGGAGACAGAAATAGAGGTTACTTGCATGTAACCATAGTTGTATTGCCAGTATTCAGCTTACATCCACACATCTCACCCGATCTCCCTTGGCAGATGGCCCACAGATGCCTGCTTTCAGTGTGCAAAGACCTGATGTCAGACAGACCAAAGCCAGAGGATAACACCACAGGTGGTGGGAGGAGCCAAGCCTGGAAACGCCCGGTGAACTGAGCCATGCCCACTAACTGCCTAAGTGTGGATGTGAACTGAATACTGGTAGCAGAATTACGGTAACAGGTTAAGTAACCTCTATATTTTCCATTCTGGTACTGCCCCACGCAACCACCTGGCCCCATCACCCCCAACTGCAGCATTCACTTTTCAAATCCCCCTGGCTTACCCCCTGGGTGGGGCCAGGTTGGGGCAGGGCCCACCCTTTGAGAGTGCCTAAGGTTTGTAATGTTTACACTAGGCTGCTCAGGGTCAGAGTGTACTGGGTGTCATGCTGTAGGCCAGGGGATTTGTATTCCTCTTTGTACATCCTGTGCCGATGTCTGCATGCAGGACAACAGTTACACTCCCCCATTAAAAAAATTACACATTCTTTCCAAATGGCACCCCCTTCCAAACATGTCAGATTGTTGTCAGATGATCCCTCCACTCTCTAAAGAGGTTATACATGTATGGGACATTCCTTAGTGGACTACACTAACCCAAATACTACAGATTAGAATGATGATATTAACAGAGTGGCGTATGATTTGTGACAGGTACTCAACAAAACTGTACGCAAATGTGTACTGTGAGTATGCCTGTCTACACCCCTGTCTGCATGTTATGCATGCAGTGAATTACCTAGCAACTGCGGCGGTGCAAAGGTGCAACTCTACGGACAGTGCCATGCTATACAGATCAGACAGCTGCATCTCCTCCATCAAGTTGGACCTTCAAAAAGACTTCTGGGCACTCAAAGCATGGTTCAAACGAAACCTATTAGTGCTCAACACCAATAAAACTAAAACCATGCTGTTCCGGCCACGCCTCCCTTGACCTGTCCACACAGCAGCCCCTTGTTATCCACCCCTCCACAGGTTTGGCACTTGAAGGAGTCGACTCATTTAATTACCTAGGAGTAACCCTTGATGAAAACCTCTCCCTTGAAGCACACATGCAACGAATCACCAAGTCCACACATCAAGAACTGGGCCTTTTATATCGAATTGCTCCCTACCTAACCCCTCATTCTTGGAGAACCCTTGCGTCTGCAACTCTACTGCCTTGTCTTTTTTACGGGTCCCCTCTACATCACGCCACCACATAAAAGACCCGGGCTAAACTGAAGCAAACTTACCACCGAATCACACAATTCGCAGCTTTACTGCCTGCTCGAATGCACCACTGCAATGTCCTTCAGACCCTAGGATGGCTGTCCTTCGAGGCCAAACTTGACACTCCCTTACTTTGTACTACCTTTAAACTCACCCACCTCCCCTCCTTACCTAGCCTTGCTAGTCTGCTCACATTGAAACACATCCCAGAACCCTTCGCTCCTCCCACCTACCCATGCTAAGCCTACCCAAGACCCATCTTGCCGTAGGCAAGAGATCCTTCACCTTTCTTGCACCCCAAAAATGGAACAATCTCCCACATGGACTACTATCCTGCACATCGCTTCCCCATTTCAAAAAATGCTTTAAAGATTTCTTCTTTTCCCCCGCCTGTATGCACATGTTACTAAGTTCTCACCCCTGCTCTTTGTTTCATTGCACCCTACACAGCCTCCCCCCTAGATTCCACTCCTCCGTCTTCCTACCCTCCTCACCTGCTACATGTGTATGTATCTTGGACCACTGCACTTAAGGACTGTCTGGTATCCCCTCTCCTTTCTCACTTCTCATCGCTGACCATGGCACTTAATTAAACTGTAATCATATTGATCACTCTATATACTTATCTACTGTGTCACCCCAATGTGTTAATTTAATTTTTTGCAGCATACTTGTTGTTTGTACTACTGGAACTGTATTTCCCCTGGTCGCCCCTGAAAAGGGGATATGTTTATCTCAGTTGGACCTACCCAGTTATCAAAATTAAAAATAAAATAAAAATGTTAGGGCTCCAGTGCATGTGCACACAGCTGCATGTTGCCATGCAGTGCCATCCCCAGTCCACCCTCCTCTACAGCTACACCCGAACTTGCATCAGTGGTCACACACACAGGTGGCAGTAGTATGATGGATACTGGCTTCCAACTCCCCATAGAAGAAAAGTGTCCTCTAGGATGCTTGATCCTTCTCACCCGCCGGACAGTCAGAGCTCCGGAGATGAACGTGGTTCGCCAGCATTGCAAGCGGTAGCTGTACTGACACACTGACTTGGCTGGCCACATATCATTTTTGTTAAATTGCCACTTCCTGGACTGCTTTTGGTTGGATTCCTTTGAAGCTTGATAGTTACATACCGTGTATCGATACCATTCAATATATGTAGGGGCCCCATGTAAATCTCTTTCATGTAAGGATTTATATGAACATTGAATCTTCCTGTGAAATCCTTGGAAACCACTGACTTTACTGTGAATCTAATTTTTAACCATGTTCACTGGTACTTGCAGTACTCGGGCCCGGTGGCGCTGTGGGTTGAGGCGCTGGATGCCACTCTTTGCGCCATGCCGGCGACCCAGGTTCGGGAACGAGCTTGGGTCGGCAGGGGAGGAGAAGATAGAGCATCCAGAGGACTCCTCTCCTGGGAAGGGTGGGTAGATGACTCCCTGGCATGAGCAACTCCCAGCGGAGGCCGTGATCGCAACAGCCAGGGGGTCACGCTACTACTGGAAGGAGCCTTGGCGGACATCCGCAGGAAGGATGCGGAAGCGCATCTGGTCGCACTGGACGTCATTGCATGTCTGGGTTCCTAAGGGGGGACACTGAAGAACACAGGAAACTCCCGTTAGCTGAGAGGAAGACGTTGCCTGCCCCCACCTCCAACACCGGACCCTGCCCACTGGGGACCTTGCCTCGCCAATAACCTCCACCCGAGGAGCACCAGAAGAAGGCACCGAGAAGCAGAAGGCAGCCCCACTCTGGGCAGTAGGTTCCGGGGGGCTGCTCCACGGGTGTGTCGCGGGTGAAGAGAGACCGAGGCACAGGTAGGAGGATCTCAGGTAGGAGGGGAACAGGCAGGTCGATCGATGGGGCCCTAGCCAGCAGTGACGGGAGGGAAAAATACTTTGGGGGGGACCCATGTTAAGCTGTTTATAAAAATGCATGTCACCTTGTGGGTCGACACCCTGACGTGACACAGAAAAAAGACCATTATGGCGACATTAGCGATAATGGTCCTTTTCTGTTGCACTCTTTCCCAATGTTCGCCCCTCCTGGACCAGCTCAACCTGGAGTTGGAATCCTAGAAGTGCGGGGCAGAGCCCCCGCATGGGGGTGGGGGGCACAGCCCCCCACAGAAAACAGTGAAGCAAGAGGTGGCACAATACCTGCATCGGTATAGTGCAGTCGCTGTGGGGGAGGTCTGCATTCTTGCCAACGAGATATCTTGGTGCTTCCATAAAAATGGGCTCCCAGAGGTTGTGGATTATGAAAACCTGTACTAGTAATCACTAAAAAGTTTAAAGAGCTGCTGACGCCTCAAAGAAAACTTTGAAAAACATAATTAGGTACAGTTCAGCTGGCATTCCAAATATATTCTATAGATTTCTCCTTCCCATCTTTTATTACACAAGTTGTCTGCGCGAGTACATGATCTTTATCTGTTAGAGTTCATCTGCCTCTGCAGCTTACCACTTACTCCCTACTTCATGTCCTAATCCTCTGTTGTTACATGACAGTTTGTTGCCATAGGAGTAACTGTGATGTCTCAAGCAGTACATTATGATCTCGGGTAGGGAGAAAGCAACAGGAATAGATGAGCTCTTCAGGAGCAGAGATCCTGTTTTCATGCAGATGGCCTCAGTAATAAATAATGGGGAGGAAAAATGCAGAACAAATGTGAAACATAAGCTGAACTGTATCTAAATATTATGTTTTGTTTATCCTGAAGGTGTCCGGTGCTCTTTAAAACACTCCATAAACTAATCTGCAGTATCCTTTCCTGTGTGTTTAAAGAAATGTAGGCAATCTATGAATCGGTCATTCTTACCATGGCTGATCTGTGAAATGTTGCATTTGTGCTGTAAATTGCACGGGGGCCTTAAATATATATGTATATATTTATTTAGCTTTTATTGACCAGGTAAGTACACTGGATACCAGTGTGCCTGTTTTCAGGTATGACGCAGGAGGTTACATGAACTTCTGGGCATTGTCGCACCCCCCGCCGCCCCGGTGTCTGACTCAGCTGAGTTTGACTGATGGGGTAGGAAGGCTGTGCTCTGCAGTGCACCTTCTTTTGTGCATTGCAGCAGACCAGGCATATGCTAGGCACCTGTGGTCAATACTGGAACAGATCCTGTCATCAGTAACTGACTGTGAGGCAACCAGGCAGGTCATCTGCCTTTCCACATGTGGCCTGGAGCTGTTGACATGAAGCTAGGGCGTCTTACAGTGCAAGTGAGGTGGCCTCCAGACTTGTGGGAACAGCAGTCTGCATCAGGCAGATGGCATTGCTTTGCCTTTCACGGTTGTCACCCTTAGCCTGGCGTAGAGTGATTGCCTCACCTTACCAGGGTGCCCACTGTTTTTCTCCACAGGGTCAGGCGTGAATTACAGGGACGACCTCCTTCTCCCAGGTCACGGGAGAATCCACCTGCCCATGACCAGTCTCTGGTCTCGCAAGACCTGTAAGGGGCCCCTGCCTCTCTGTATCTCCCCCCACAGGAGGTTGAGGGAGCTTCATTTTCCCTCAGGGTTTGCCAACACCATTGAGGGTGGTGGCTTGGCACTCACCCATCAGTGCTGAACGGTGAAGATTGATTCTTGGAAGATATGAAAATTACATACTCAACGTAATTCTTGATCTTCCAGGATATCTTCACCATTCAGCACTGCTACCCGCCCACCATCGCTCTCATGACCAAGCTTCTGGACGGTCTCTCACCCCTGTCGCCGTTCTCCTTTTTTAACAACAACAAAATTAAATAAATAAAAAGGGGAATGCTCACATCAGGGTCAGATCTGGAGGGCAAATCTTCTGGGTCGCTGCTCATCCTGTCCAGATGTGGTTCCCTGCTAAATAGGAGGAAGGTATTCTGGCCTTTGGGCTTCTTCATTTTCTGACTGGCACCCGTGGTGCCACCATCCTCAATGCTATAGGAGTGGCTACCCCCCTGAGTAGTCCCTGTTAACCTGTGGCCTGTTACCCCCACCCTTTTCTTTCTTTCTAGTCTTCTTTCCAGTCTCCTTGCCTTTGGGGACAAGGGGAGTGTCAGTAGGGGAACGGGTTATGCCCCCTTCGTCTCACTTTATAACTCAGGCTCCTAACTCTCCGTCTTAACAACTTTGCTTGACTGCCATATTTGTTGTTTTAGGGGCTTTAGGTCCGACTTGCGACTGGGCTAAAAAAAAAAAAGGAGAGAGAGAGTGTGAAAGGAAAAGTAGACAGTGACACACTGGGGCCTTTCCAGTTGGACCGTGTGTCTTGCCTCTTACTCAGGAGTGCTTTACTCCCTTACATTGCCTCCTAGCATAACCCTCCTGGGACTTTCTCTTTTAATGCTTGGTTTTCTGAGCACGTTCTCTAAACCAGGAGGCATGCCAGCTCGCTCCCTCCGCTCCTCTTTGAAGGGCCTCCTGGACATTCCCAGGGTTCGGCGCAAAACCTTAGGAGATCGTGCATTTAGTGTCTCTGGGCCGACCCTGTGGAACTCGTTACCTCCTTCTGTCCAGGAGGCTTCCTTAGTTGAGGCGTTCAAGCAGAGGCTGAAGGCCCACCTCATTGCCCTGGCTTTCCCAGTTTCCTGAGCACATCCTGTGCCAATCCCTGCTGCAATATTCTGAATCCCCTTTTTAATCTATTTTAAATTGCTATATTTTTTTATACTTAGCATTGTTACTGCAGTATTTATGCAGTTGTTATTATGTCTTGTTTTAATTATTGTTAGGCGCCCAGTGCCTCTGGGATTGGGCGCCCTACAAATAAAATTGCCTTGCCTCTCCTACGTGGTCCCGAGAGCTGGCAGTCTGTATGTCTCTCTCTCTCTCTCTTCTCACTTACCTCTTCTTCTCTGGTTGTCCAGTTCCCTGGTCATCCATACTCAACCTAAGTCCCTCTGTGCAGAAAAGATATTTCTAGGATTGTGGATATGTTGTTCGTCCACACTTCTTGGCATGTCCCTTTCCCTTTAAGGAGCACCAGAAGGTCTTCAGGCTGGCTTCTCCCACCCATCCTGGGGGTATATCCCTCGGCTCCACGCCATGACACCAGATCTTCCTTTCCGCTGGAAGATTCAGGTTGCCTCCCTCATGCTACCGCATTTTGTAGGCCCTGGCTTCTATACCTTCAGTTATTCCAAAAATCCGTCTAGTTTGCATTAGTGATTATGACTCTTCATCTTCAATTATGGAAGTCTTCCTCCGGATTTCGCCGGTGTTTGTGCGGCCAGAAGATGTCCTGCACCGATCCCCACACCGTGTGCATCTATTACTTGGATGTTGACCATGACACCTCAAAGTGCAATTTTTGTCTTGCATTTCACCCTAACCTCCCCGATGACTGTCTCACACACCTAAAGTTGGGGAGGCCAGAAAAACTGAACCCTTGGATGAAACCAAAGGAGGCTCGGTAGGCGGTTTCTGCGGCTGCGGGATCAGCCGAGCAATTGGAACCGCATGCAAGCCTTCAAAGAGGAAGCGCTTGTGCTGGTGAATCTTCCTCTTGGAGCTTCTTCATTCCACTCAACCTGGGCTCCACTTTCTCGGGTTCCTTCCAAGAGCTGTGCCAGTCTCTCCCGACTAGGGGAGAGTCCTGTGGGCACTCACTCCTCTCGGTCCCATAAGCGGGAAAAGGACCCGGGATCATCTTCGTCTTGGCGAAGACGTTCTTGGGATCAGGAATGATCTCGGTCCCGGGAACTGGCAGTCTTGACTTCGGTCGAAATTGCTTCTTCGGCCTCTGGCTTCTCAGCTTTCCCATTTGGCCAGTTGCCGAAGTGTCGATCGACGAGGTTGAAATAATCATCGATCCGATTGACCCATTGTCGCCGACTCCAGTCGACGACCCTCTCAATCGGACTCCGGTCCTTTCTTTCCACGACGAGGAGACCCAGACTGCATGGAATCCCGTCGAGGATGTGGTCCCCAACCCTGGGAAGTCACCGATCCCACCGGTGCCCCATGAGCGACCGAATCAGCCTGTCCGATCTCGATCAAGGTCCAGGATCCCCTCGAGCAACAGGCCGAGGAAGAGCCACAAGTGCTCTAAAAAGAGGCGACACCATCGGTCGTCCTCATCCTCCTTGGATGAGGAGAGGCTGCGGCGGAAACTCAGTCGGCATTACGAGGACCTCATGTGGCAGCAGCTGATTTTGACCGGGCACAAGCCGACTTCGGTTTTTAACCCGACCATTACTTGGCTTTCACCTCCCAGGCCAAAGCAGACTTTCAGAGCCGATTAAGCCTGTTCCCCCGCCTGCGGAGCCAGCGAAACCTGCAGTTCAGCCTAAACCAGTCTCTCCACTGATAGAGGTGGAACCGCCGCCCAAGCAGCCTGTGGGAGGGGCTCCTTCTAAGGAAGCTAGACCAGACACTGGGATTCCCCGGCATCTTTCGGTCACCATCACCCCAGACCGCCCTCGGCAGGTCGAAGGAAACCTGGGCAGCCGACCGTTGTATCTGGATTCCTCGGATTCAGGTGAGACCGGCCTACATCCTCTCCCAGAGGATGACAAATCGGCCGGTGGGATTGAGACGGAGGAAGGTTCTTCATCTTTCCAGGGCATTCTTCGACTCTTCTGCCCCTGGAGCTCATCCAGAAAAAGGTGGAGTACCCTGTCACAGACGTCCTCTAGAGAGGGGATACCCCGACGGAGGACTTTCCTGTGGCCAAGGCCATAGTTGTCCCGGCCTTAGAACTATGGCAACACCCTGCCTCTTGTTCAGCTCTGTCTGCCCCGGCAGTATGCGTTGCCCATGGGGTCCCTTGCGGGGTTCACAGAGTACCCTTTGGCCGAGAGTCTGGTGACCGCCTCTGTGTTCAGGCGTACTGGCAGTTCTGCCGACACTCATCGACCTCCCGAGAAGGAATCCAGAAACTTGGATCATTCAGCTCGGAAGGTCTGTGCGGCGTCATCTTTAGGCCTCTGTCAGGCAAGTTCGGCCATTGTCATGGCACAGTTCTCCCATGCCCTCTTGGGGTCTTTGGATGAAGTCCTACCACATCTCCCCGCAGACATGCAGACCACAGTCAAGTAAGTCCGGGATCAGGGCTGGGCTGTTGCCAAACAGCAGCTTCAGACGGCCCTGGACACTGGGGACTCTTGTACCCGCTTGTTGGCAGCCGCAGTTGCCTCTTGCCACAGGGCCTGGCTGAGACTCTCCTCTTTCCTGGCAGATACTCAGTACATACTAGCTGATGTGCCTTTCCTGGGCACCGATCTTTTCGGCCCAGGTGTGGATGTCACCTTCAGCGTATTGAGCAGTCCAATGCCACCTTGGACGCCACTTCTGCTAAAGGTTCTTCGAGTAAGAAGCAGCAGAAGAAGAAGCCTTTTCAGCATTCTTCCCCTGCGGCCCAGAAACCCTCCTTTCAAGGAGGGTAGCAGCAGGCTCTCCCAGGTCCATAAAGGAGACCAAGGTTCAGGTCCTGGATCCTCCTCCTCCAAGCCTGCTCAGTGACAGGGTGGGGGCTGCCACCCCATCTCCCGTCACACCAGTTCTGGTTCCTCCTGTGGGGGGCCAGCTCCACCACTTCCTTTCTGCCTGGTCCGTTATCACCATGGACAGGTGGGTCCTGGAGGTGGTCGGTCAAGGTCTATCTCTGGAATTCAAGCAGTACCCTCTAAGCTGAGCCCGCACCCCACTGGAGGAAAGAGTATCTGCCCTTACTCAGTCGGCTCTCTGAGACATCGCTCAGCTCCTCCACAAGGAGGCAGTAGCTCCGGTGATGGATTCTCCAGCAGACCCAGGCTTTGTCTCCAGGTACTACCTGGTGCCCAAGCGGAGGGGGGTCTGGCACCCCATTCTAGATCTGCACGACTTGAATCAGTATCTCAGGTCATGCACCTTTCAGATGGTCACTTTTTCCCAGATCGTACTATCCTTGGAGCGAAACATGTGGTTCTGTTCACTGGATCTGTATGACGCGTTTTTTCATGTCCCAATCCATCCATCTCATTGGTGGTTCCTCCGCTTCAGAGCCGAAGGGACCCTATACGAGTTCCGAGCCATGCCGTTCACCAAATGCATTGCAGTGGTGGCAGCCCATCTCGGGCATCGAGGGTTCACAATTTACTCCTACCTCGAAGGTTGGCTCTTAGCAGGTCTCATCCAGCAGGAGGTGGAGAGGTCCAGACCTGCTCCCAACTCTGCCTCCTGTTCAACAAGGCCAAGTCGGAATTCGTGCCTTCTCAGGTGATGTGCTTCATCGGGGCAGAGCTCGACTCTCGTCAAACCAGAGCTTGGGGGGGCGCTGTGGAGCCTGAGCAAGATGGCAGCATCCAACAACGGCTCCTGCTCTGATTTATAAAAATTACCTAAAAAACCCCTTAATTGCTGGGAAGAGACCCAAACTAATGCTACCACCCGAAAGAGGATCCCTTTAACTATAAAATGGGAAATCCTCGTAAAGATAGAGGAGGAGGATCTGGTGCTAAGACAGCCGATACAGCGCAACAGATGAGAAGCCCTATCGAGACGCAGGCCGCGCTTCAGAGGGACTCCGAAGAAACCATGGCCTCCTTGGGTCTCAATTTGAACAGACTGCTCTCATCCATGGCCGATTTGAACAGCAAGCTCGACTCCTTCGGATCGAGAGTTACGGCCATTGAATCCACGGTGGAAGACATGAGATCGGAGACCGAAAACGTTAAGAAGCAGGCTGAGGCAACATCGACTGCAACTTCACTGCTAGTGAAGGAAAACACACATCTTAGAGCCAGGCTCGAGACTCTTGAGAACCAGGCCCGCTCCTCGCACGTTCAAGTGTTAGGCCTCCTGGAGGGAATCGAAGGAGATCACCCCTTAATGTTTATGAGGGAATGGCTGGCAGAAAAACTGACCCCTGATGACCACAGCTTTGATTTTGGTCTGCAGAAAGTATACAGAATCACACCTCGGGGATATCGTGAGGACGCTGAAACCCCCCGTACCCTCTTAATCATAACCGACGGAGTGGGCACCAGGGATCGAATCCTACAGTATGCACGGCAGGTGGGACCTATCTTGCAAGATGACCGGGTGGTCCACCTTTTTCCGGACATTAGTTATGCTACCCGCCTCAAGCGGAAAAGATTTGATGGGATTGAGCGGCTTAAACAAGTAAATATTCCCCTCTCTGATATTCCCTGCTCGGCTGAGGATAGTGCATGGAGGGAAAGTATGGGTTTTCAGACCCCACGGAGGCAGCAAGTGGGCCTCGCGTTCATGAATCCAGTCGGGCAGGCGGAGAGATCGTGGAAGCGGAATCGAGAGTTGCTCAGAGGACCAGGAGGACACTTGAAAATGAACAGGCCAGACTTTGAACTCTATTTGTGCCTTAATTATGTTTTTACAGACGACCTCTTAAATAATCCTTAGTTTAAAAAGTTAGAGTCGTACTCTAAAGGACAAGGCCTATTCTAGCCCTTATATTGAAACTCTTGGACTGGGGCTTATGTTTCATTTTCCCCTCCCCTCTGTTTTCAGATATAGCTCTGGCAATGTTAGCAAGTAATAATTCTGTCATTTTACTAGTCTCTGTCTTTAAGAGGGGTGGCAGTTTGGCAGGAGGGTGTTTGGAGGGTTGCTGCCAGTATCTTATTAATAGACTTGGACTTTTAGGTGGATGGTGTGGCAAGGTTAATCCCGATATAGGGGCCTACAGATGGTCAGATTATAATTTCAATTAAGTATCGAGCAATTAGCCACACTGCTCATGGGCTCGCTTAAACAGCTTTAATACTGAATCTCTACTTGTAATGTATTTTGGAATTACCCCCATATGTGGTATCAAAGTATTTGGGAATCACCAATCCTTGGATTAATAGGGGGATATGTCTCTCTCTTTTTGTCATGTATTAACTCTAATGGTATGTCCTAAATATGGTTATCTATCTGTAAAAGGATATAAGATAATAATAAAAAATAAAAGTATAAAAAAAAAAAAAAAAAAAAAAAAACAGAGCTTGGCTCCCAGCGGACAGGACGAAGGTTCTCTCCTCCTTTGCCCAATCATTTCTGGTTGGGCAGTTGTGCCCTCCCCGGGACTTTCTGTGCCTTCTGGGTTACATGGCAGTATGCACCTCAGTGGTCCGTTGGGCCCGGTGGCATATACGCCCCCTCCATTGGGAGCTGGCCGCCCAGTGGACTCAGCACCATGGTCATTTCGACCAGCTGATCACTGTGACCAAGAAGATGTGGGACACTTTCCAGTGGTGGACCACCCCAGACTGGTTGCAGGAAGGGATCCCGTTTGTCTGCCCTGAGCCGACGGCTGTCCTCACGACCGATGCCTCTCTCATAGGCTGGGGAGCTCACATGGGGGACAAAAGGGCCCACGGGTTCTGGACCCCCGAGGAGTCCCAATACCACATCAACCTGTTGGAGCTCAGAGCAGTCAGACTGGCACGTCCGCTTTCGCTCCTCCGCTCCGGGGTCAAGTGGTTCAAGTCCAGATGTAAAATACCATGACCATGTACTACCTCAACAAACAGGGCGGCAAATACTCCCTTCTGCTTTGCAGGGAGGCGCTTCGCATCTGGACCCTCATCAGCCATGTGGAGGCAGATCTCCAAGCCATTCATGTGGCAGGAGCCTCAAACTATCTGGCGGATGCTCTCAACCGCTCAGGCAAGACATCCCACGAGTGGTCTCTCCATCCAGAGGTAGCTTACAGCCCACTGGGGCAAACTGATGATGGACCTGTTTGCCTCCCAGGGCAACACCAAGCTGAGGCTGTTTCATGCCTGCCCCCTTCAGCAGGGCTCGCTGCAGGGGGATGACTTCTTGAGGCCATGGACGCCAGGCCTCTTGTATGCCTTCCTTCCATTTCCCTTGATCCACAAGGTGCTCCTCAAGGTGAGGAGGGACAAGGCGAAGGTGATTTTGGTAGCCTCAGACTGGCCGTGCCAGTTCTGGCATCCAGATCTCCTCAGTCAGGGGAAGGTATACCATCTGGACCTTCAATCCCTGCACCTCACAACCTGGTATCTGAGCGGCTAGAGTTCCAGGCTTTGGGTCTTTCCGAGGATGTCCTCACTGTGGTGGAGGCATCCAGAAAGGAATCGACCAGGGAAATGTCATGCCTTCCAATGGAAAAGGTTTTCCATTTGGTGTCGGGGCAAGGGCCTGGACTCTCTGACCTGTCCAGTGGCTAATATTCTCTACTACCTTTGGTCTTTGTCCAAAGGGGGTCTTCAGTCATCGACCCTCAGGGTGCACCTGGCAGCCATCTCTGCATACCGGGCGCGGGCTGGTCAGCCGACGGTGCAGGAGACAGTAGTTGGGTGCTTTTTCAAGGGCCTTGATCACAGATCCCCTCTGGTGCGTGAACCTCCACCTTCGTAGGATCTACTGCTGGTACTGGCAAATCTCATGGGCAAGCCATTTGAATCAGTGCACAAGTGTGCGTTGTCACACTTATCGTGGAAGACGGCCTTCCTGGTGGCTGTCACGTCTGCCAGAAGGACAGGGGAGCTCCAGGCGCTCTCGGTGGACTCCCCTTATCTAGTCTTCTACAGGGACAAGGTTTTCCTGTGCCCACACCCGAAATTCCTTCCGAAGGTGGTGTCAGAGTTTCACCCTAACCAGGTGTTAACTCTGCCAATATACTACTCTAATTACACATCGGAGGCCGAATACAGGCTCCATACCTTGGACCTGAGACGAGCTTTCTCTTACTATAAGGTGAGGATGGTGGAAATTTGGGGAGAGGTTCACCAGCTGTTTCTCACCTATGCTGAAGTCGCTTCTGGCAGACCTGCAGCAAAACAGACTATTGCAAGGTAGATTACATTTTGCATAAGTCTATGCTACGAGTTGATGGGCATGGAGCCTCCCAGAGGGATAAGAGCTCATTCTACCTGCCATACCACTGCATCAGTGGCTGCTTCCAGGGACATCCCTATCCAGGAAATTTGTCGGACTGCTACCTGGAAGTCGGCAAATACCTTCATTACCCATTACCACATCGACCTTGAGTCATGCCGGGATGCTGGTTTTGGGGCCTCAGTTCTCCAGTCTCTGTTCCCCAAGTAAGTATAGAGGGGGTGTGCACCTTGCCTCCCTCCTCCCAGAGAATTGCTAGGCATCTGCCAAAAAGTGTGGATGAACAAATCCACGATCCTAGAAAAACAGGTTACTCACCTGTAACAGTAGCTCTAGGAGTGGTATATGTTGCTCATCCACACGGACCCACCCAACCTCCCCGGCTACAGACACACAACACCTGGCTTCCAGCGGGCTAAGATCTGGCATCATGGGGTGGAGCCAGGGGATATACCACCTGGGTGGGTGGGAAGAGCCAGCTTGAAGACCTTCCGGAGATCCTTAATGGGAAAGAGACATGCCAAGAAGTGTGGATGAACAGCATATACCACTCCTAAAACTACTGTTATAGGTGAGTAACCTGTTAATTTATCTCTCTACCTCTGGCTGGGTTACTTTTATTTTGTTGGATTTATATCCAACATCCGTTTTTCTGTCCCTTGGACTATCTTCCCACTCTTTTTTCCTGTTTCCTCTAGGTGGACAGAACTGAGAGGGAAAGGGGGCTAGCATCAGTTACTGCCCAACCCACGAGCACCACGTCAAACGTCTGCCTCATGGGTGGTGCCATCCTGACGTCAGCTCCCCTCCTTCTAAATTTTTTAAGTTATCTCTTCCGCGGAGTCCTGTGCCTCTGGTTGGCACCCACGAGTGCTGAATGGTGAGGATTTCCTAGAAGATCAAGAAGTACAGTGAGTACGTAATTTTCATTTTTTTCCTGGAATCTGTGTGATTCATCCCGATTTGGTACATTGTGCCCTCTAACATGCAAGGGAGTTCCAGTTCTGGGCATCCCTTCTTGTTTTTTGTGCCAGGCTCACATGCTTCAGGGCTGCTGCTTTTATGACCACTATTCATCTTCTCTCTGGCTAACGTTTTGAGGCTCTAGTTCCATACCCAACTACCCCTTTCTGCTACCTAGTGTGCCCTTTTTCCCCTTTATTCAAAGGTTGGTATTCAGATTTGTTTTTTATTTATTTAGATTTCCGATATTCCTTCCCTGTCTGCGTGGACTAGGAGAATTCTTAGCCTCCCTTATTTTTACCTGCTTTGTTTCTCTCCTAGTGAACCGAACTGAGGTTAGTGAGGGAGCTGGCAACGGTTATTGGCTGGTGCACGGCACCACGTTAGTGGTGCGTGGGCTCCTAGTGCCCCTGGCCTAAACCCATAAATGGTAATCAGTGGTGCAAATATTCTGGAACTTGAGCAGTTACAGTTAGTACGTAACTTTCACTTTTTGGTCACTGTCACCTAAATGGGAGAGTGAGTGCCAGGCACTGTCTTTGGAGTCACCTTACCTGACTTTTCACAAAGCAAAAGGCTGTCCTGTGCCCCATGCAAAATTCCTGCTGGAGGTAGCTTTTGAGTTTCACCTAAATCAGGCACTCATCCTTCTGACCTTCTATCTGAAGAGTTATGTGTCAGAAGCGGAGCAAACGTTTTCACACTGTTTGTGTGCACAGGGCACTGCTCTTCTTTTGGGAGCATATGGTGAGAGTATTGTGGCGAGGCTCAACATCTGTTCCTTACCCTGACGTCACCCTAGGCAGACCAGTAGCCAGACAGACAGTTGTTCGATATATCACCTCTTTTATTGAACTGTGCTGCTGGTTGTATGTGGAGGAACTACCCATGGGGTTGAAGGCTGAGTCTGCAAGACATGCTGCTGATGGCAAGTACCTACTTCTGAAGGATTTAGGGCTGCTAACTGGCTGAATGCACACGCATTCGTATTCCTTTTAAAGTATCAGCTTGCTCAGTTGTCATGATGCTGCTCTTGGGTCTTCAGTTCTCCAGTCTCTTATCTGCCTAAATAGGAGTGCACTCATTTCCCGTTCCTCCTGAGGACTACTAGGAGTCTAATTGTGGAGTTGCAGAACTAGGACAGCAGAAGACATGATGCCCAGTTACTGTTCCCACTACTCAGTAGGTACAACTGTAGAGGTTGCTTTCATATAAGTAAGCATCTAACTTAAATTTGAAACCAGCAAAGGTGGATTCATTCACAGTATCCGACGGCAGTTGGTTCCACCTTCATGTAGTCTTTGGTAAGAATGCACAGTTCCTCAAATTGGTCCTAGGTACATATTCTAATATTTGCATATTGTGTGTCCTCAAATTATGTACAGTACCAGGTCTTTGTATATGATCCCCAATTCTGATGAAGGGTCGTTATGTTGAAGTATTTTGTACAGGCATAATAGGTCATCCCTATTTCTCCTGAGACTGAGGCCATAGTCCCCATGCTGCGAGTCTTGTTTTGTACGGTTTATTTTTTAATGTAGAGATTTGTTTAGTGCATCAGCGCTGGGCTTTCTCTAGTAAATCTGTGTCTTTTTTTAAATAGGTCTCCAAAATTGGGAGCAATAGTCTAAATGTGGCCTAATGTATGATTTATATAGTGACAACATTACTTGTTCAGTTTTGTTTGTAAAAGATCTCCTGATACAGTTTGTCAGATGATTTACTTTTTTGGCCACATGTCTGCATTGATTACTGCTTTTCATGTTACTGGTAACTTTCACCCCTAAATCCCTGCATTTATCCACTTTCAGAAGATTCTTATCATGAATCACATGCTTTTGTTTGGGATTGTTCCTGCCACAGTGCATTATGACACATTTGTCTAGACTAAACTGCATCCTCTGTTATCTGCCCAGTCTACAGTATACTCCAAATCTTTAATCATACTAGACTGGCCTTCTTTACAGTTAACCCTGCCCCCTGGTTTTAAGTCGTCTGCAAATTTGATCAGTTTATTCATTCCTGATACTCTGAGGTCGTCGACAAGTAAATTGAACAAAAGTGGTCCCAGGACCGATCCCTGTGGGACCCACTGGACACACTTCCATCAGTTGATAATGACCCATTTTTTCGAACTCTTCGTTTTCTGTTTGTAAGCCAGGCTGATATCCACATTACAAGTTTGGTGTTTATTCACTTGTCTACAATACCTTTGCATGGTAAAGTATCAAAATCCTTTTTAAAATAAAAAATATAACATCATCTGCCTCATTATGGTCTAGGTTCTTGGTTACCATGTCTTAGAAGTTTATAAAGTTAGTATTACAACTCCTAATTTTTGTGAACCCATGTTGTGTCCTATCTGTCCGACCCCGGTGTATTAAAGCCCTTGTGGATAGTGAACTGAATGTACATAGTTAGAAATAGAGGTTACTTACAGTACTGTAACCATAGTTCTAATTCTGGTATTCAGTTCACATCCTTAGTACCCACCCCCGGCAATACTTCCTTTGGATTCCTGTTCATCCATGCAGATCTGAGGGCATTGAGGCAGAGCCAGAGGACCACATGGTAGGATGATGGGAGAAGTCAAGCTTGAAGACTGTTCTGGTGACTGAGCATACTTAATGGAAGACTGCCTAAGCATGGATGTGAACAGGAATGCTTGCAGTCGAATTATTGTTAGAAGTTAATTTGTGATCTTCCAGAGTATCTTCACCATTGATAACCATATGTGCCTCCATCTCCCACTCTGGCAAAGTCAGGGCATCTGAGCAGCTCACCCCGATAGTGCTGGCTGGCACTATTAATTGTCATGGCATCTCCCCAGATGTACTTCTATGGAGTTTTTTTTTATTCTGATTCATGATTCTGAGTATTTTTCTCCCATTACAGTACTCCCATACCATAACCACAGCTGTAAAGTACTTTACCTGTACAAAAAAAGACATCTGAATTTTACTTTGATGATCATGTCACTGTAGGTTCAGGACTCCATTTAAAAAGCTTGCACTAGTAAATGTTAGAGGTGGTAGAGAGTCCTTCTGTGGAGTGGAACCTCCCTTTTCAAGGTAGGTAAGTAAGACTGTCTTAGTTGTCTGCCCTGTCCTGTACTGTTATGTATAGCATCTTTATCTGTGTTTAATTTAGTGCCAGGTTTCTTGAATAGGAAAGCAAAGTTTTAGCATCTTCCAGTACTTGATTTGCAGCATAATATTCACTAACTTGTTATAACATTTTGTCTCCTAGGGTTAAGAAAAAGCGGAAAAGATCAACATCATCAACTTCAAGTGATTCTTCAAATGATTCATCTGTTTCATCAGCTTCGTCTTCATCTTCATCATCTTCAAGTCGCAAAAAGCGAAGGAAGCAAAAAAGAAAACACTCAGAATCATCCCGCAGCAACCAGAAGCATTCATGTAGGGTATCTTCTTTTGAGGCAGAACATGATAAAGACGAATGGTACCCTCCCCCAGCTAATACATCTGCTTCTTTTCTGACTCAAAAGCAAGAAGTAGCAAAGCTTTTCGAAAGTCAGACTAAGTCAGAAGTCAAAGAGAGGGGGGGGAGGTGCCACTCAAATGTCTCGATTTCTGTTGAACACGTGGATGTTTTAGAAGATAGGTCTGAAGACTCTGTAGAATCACACAAAAGTTGCAGAACTCAGGATAGTGCCAGTAAAAGGAAAAATCAATTAAGCATGGACAAATATTCTGGTAAGTGGAAGGATTCTTCAGAATCCTACAACAAAAAGTCAAATGACAAGGATAGGTCACATGATTCAAAAAGGGACAAAGAAGCAGAAGAAGACAGCCAAGGACTCCATTGCAAAAAGTTTGAATCAGGCCAAAGGAAGTATTCAACATCTTCAGCAGGATCTGAGCATTCCCATAAGTCAAGTGAAAGCTACAGGCCCGAAAGGAAGGACTCCTGGCAGTATGAATCCAGCAGCAAATATGAAAGGCACAGAAGTGATTCTACTGGAAGTGGAGGTGGCAGAAAAGATCAAAATAATGAACCTATGTACAAGGGAACAGGAAGTAATTGCCGTCAAATTCTATGTAATGATAAAAAATGGAAAGGCAGTGTAGAGGAACTCAGCAAAAAATCTCAGAATTATGGCACGTGTTCTGAAGGAACTAAAAAGCAGCTGCCTCAGAATTTACTGGATATATTTAACCAGATTGCAGAATTTGAAAAAGAGAAGTGCAGTAAGCAGATAAACAAACAAATGTGACTCTGTCTGTTATTGAAATGTTTGTAACTTTGGAGTCATTTATTGGTTCTTGGGTTAATTAGAAAAGTTTCATAATTTAGACTGCCAGTGTGCGTTAAACCTGTTATGGCCTTTTTCAACTAAATCTGGTACATAAATCCCTCTATAATAGAATAGTAGCCAGACATTCCTTAGCAATAAATGGGGCTAGATCAGGGCCCGTTGGGAGTTACATTCTGATCTGTTCCCATAAGATACCACCTGGTGAATCTTGCTGTTCGTCAGCAGTTTTAGACAATGTTACAGAAGTTAAATGATCTTCCTTAGTGAATTGTAAAGATGGTGCTGACCTTTAACTTCACAACCTCCAACCTGCCTTTACTGTTTGGGTGTTGCTTAAGATGTGGAGCATTGTACCTGGTGCCAGTCTGTACATCCTAAAATGTCTGTGGTGCTTTGGGCCGACTGGCGCACGAAACCCATTCAGTAGCAACTTGATGCCAATGGTCTCAATCGCAAAGAGCCCTGAACCACCCAGTCCAGATGACCCAGCTGGATGGTGGATGCCATTCGTTGGTGACTGTCCCGTGGGAACCTTTCAGAGAGCATCATATTTGTCTGGGTGGAGGCCACGGTTACAGTGACGACGGATGCTTAGCTGGTGGGCAAGGATGCGCATCTATGAGATTGCAGATTGCATGAGTTCTGGTATCTAAATGAGGCTCGGCTTCACATATGCCTACTGTACCTCTGTGCTGTTCATCTAGCACTGGTAGAGTTCATACCACTGGTCCAGAGTCAGGTGGTCTAGGTCGACACAACCACCATGTTTTTCTTGAGCAAACAGCAGCACACATTCCTTTCCTTGGTTTCAAGGAGGCACTGCGGAACTGGTCTCTGACACGCTTTCTGCACGTGGACCTGGTGGTCTGTGGAGCGAGAATGAGCAGCCAGCTAGCAGATACTCCGTTGTGTCGGAGAGAAGTCCCAGGAGTTGTCACTGCACCTGTGAGTGGTGTCCCAGGAGTTCTCAGAATGTGGAACACAGTGGATCTGTTCACGTCTGGGAAAACAGGTAGCAGAGGTTAAGTCTATGTCCACCCCCCTCTGCAGGGCACTCTGCTTGGTGGGGTGGGGGCATTCTCTTGGTCCTGGGCTCAGGCTCTCCTGTATGCCTTCCTTCCATTTGCTCTGGTTCACCAGGGCAGTCCTCAGGAGGAGGGACAGGTTGTTCCCAATTCTGATCCCAGGGGACTGGCCGCACCAGTTCTAGTATCGTAAGCTCAGTCTCAGTAGAAGTTGCGTCCTTGTCTTCGGCAGAGTTGCGAGCCATGTCTCTCATGGTGCACCTGGCTGCCATTTCAGTGTACTGCACCAATGCAGATACGATATGTTGACAGAGGCATAGGACCAAGTGACCCTCCATTTCATAAAAGGGCTGGACTACCTGTCCCCCTCTGATGTGTGAACCACCTCCACGGTGGGACCTACTGGCTGTGCTGTTGTGGCTCATGGATAAACCATTCAAGCCTGTGGACAAGTGTTTTGGGCCGCTGTCACGTCAGCTGTTTGGGTCTGTGAGTGTGTGAGCTGCAGGTGCTATCTGTGAAGTCTCCATATCGGATTTTCCATAAGGGCACGGTTGTACAATGCCTCCATGCAAAATTCCCACCCAAGGTAGTTTCTGAGTTTAACCTAAGTCAGGCACTCATTCTACCAACTTTCTTCCCGAAGTCTCGCACTTCGGAGGCTACGTGCTTGGTGTTTGCAGGGCCCTTCTGTTTTGCCAGTAGTATATGGTAGCATTTCACAGTGAGGCTTGCCAGCTGTTTCTAACATACACTGAAGCAGCCTTAAGCAGATCAGCAGCCAAACAGACCATTGATCCCATCCTGCATCGCTATCTGTTACAGGTTGTCTAGGGGAGGAGCCACCCACTGGGTTGAAAGCTCATTGTACCAGACATGCTGCTGCCTCTGTTGCTACTGCAAGATGCATCACCTTTTTTGAAATATGTAAGGCTGTCAACTGGTGGAATGCGCACACATTACTTTGCCATAACAGTATCAGCTTGCTCACTTGTCATGATGCTGCATTTGGGCCCTCAGTCTTCCAGTCTCTTTAAAGGAGATCTACTGGCTTGCTTGAAGCCCTGACCGCTGCACAGGTCGAGGCTTCAGTCTACAAATCCCCCCTGCCTCATGGTTGCCCCCATGTGCGGAAGTGTAATAAATGATGTATGTCGGATGCCCATCTGTATTTTTACACACTTTGCCTAAATGCCATGTGTCTGCTAGGAATCTGACCAAGTATAGTTAGTGAACTGAATCTATGTAGTTAGAAATATCGGTTACTTGCTTGTAACCAAAGTTCTTTAAGGACATTGCCTTTCATTGGGCCACACCTATGGAACTGTAAGCTATCGGTGTCAGGACCACTTTGAAGCCTGCCAGCTGGGGCCACCCACGTTGACATGCGTTGACACCTCCTGTATAACATGGGCCCCCCTAGCATTCCTCAGTTTTTTTTTTTTATCGTGACATCAACCACTCATCATATCAGCAGAGACACAGTGCCGAAAGTTGCAGTCGCTTTTAGCTGGTGCTTTTATTTTATCACTTCTAAGTATTACTGTATGCCACCGTCGAAGGAACCTCTATTCTGTATCTGCTTCAAAGTTCAGATTTACAAAGATGACACAGACTTGCGTGTTTGCTGCCTGGGCCTCTCGCATGACATGAAAAATTGTGCCATTTGCCAAGGTTTTAACCAGGCCACAAGGAGACATCGCTGGAAGGCCTTAGTGGTATTCCTTTAAAGAATGTAGGTTACAGTATGTTTGACGTTGACCTCTACGCTAGTCCCACCATCCTGCTGCACCAGCTCTGCATTGGCCTACTGGTCATCGCAGTGTAGGCACCAGTAGAGAAGTCCCCCGCTGTGTCGACACCAGTAGAGAAGTACCCCCACTGCGAATGATGAAATCAAAAGAGAAATCATTGAGATCTACTTCTGTAGACAAGGAAAAGCATAGATAGCAAAGGAAATGCAAAGATGCCAGTTTCTCCCACCTTTTTCAGGTCTCCACCTCATTTTGGAGACACCCTTCCCCCAGTCCATCTCGGAGACAAGTTCACAACCTATTTTCATGTCTGGCTCTGGCCAGTCAGCAGCTGTGTCATCGCCCCCAAGTATGATGGCCACAATGTCGTCACTGCTCCCAGCCGCTCCTTTGGTATTGTTTTTTGGTGACACAGGTTTGATACTCGTTGACCTGGACCCAGTGCCTCCTCTGTCCATGCAGTCTCCCAGTAGGGAGCCTATACAGCCTACTCTCCCAGAAGAAGAGGGGGTATAATCCTGACTTCATATGGTGAAGGATTTTGAGAGGAAGAGGGGGAATCTACACTTCCCTGAGGGTATTGGTTCTAGTTTCACCCTGTTTTTCTGCAGTGAGGGAGGTGTGTATACTTCACGTTCCCCACCTGAGGACACCTCATCCCATGCAGGAATCCCATTGTTTCACAACTGTAGAAGAAAACTTCGCCAAGAACATACAAACATACGAAGACGTCGGCAGAAGCAGGCCATTTAATCTATCCAATTTGCTCGTATTGCAAGGTATATAGCTTGAGCTACTAACCCGGCCCCTCCCCCATCCTTTCTATCCTCCCTACCCATAATCCTTACCTGCCCCCTATGATTATCCCTGCCTCTCTTGAAGCTGCCACCATCTTCAACAAGACCACCTCTTACGGCACACCCTGTCCTTGAAGAAGTGCTTCCTGATGACCTTCTTCCTAAATGACCCCCCTCCAGCTTAAGTCTGTGCCCCCTCGTGTTATGGTTACCACTCACCAAGATACTCCTTATCCACCTTATTTATCTCTTTCAAGTACTTGAAGGTCTCAGTCATGTTCCCCCCCCCCAGTCCTCCAGGGAGTACGTGTTCAGTGCCCTGAGCTCTCCTCATATGCCTTATCCTGCCGACTCACTGTCTTCTTTGTAGCCCTTTTCTGGGCCTTCTTCAGCAGGTTAATGTCCTTTTTGAGATGTGGGCACCAGTACTGAACTTTGTACTCTAGATGTGGCTTCAGCAGTGACCTGCACAAGGGCAGTATATCCTCCTCTCGCCTACTACTGGTCCTCCTAGCTATGCATCCCAGCATCTTGTTTGCCCTTGCTGCTGCTTTCTTGCACTGCATGGAGTGCATCAGGTCACTAGTGATCATCACTCACAGGTCCTTCTCCTCTAATGCAGATACCTGGACTCCACCCAGGTTGTACTACAGTATGTTGTGGGATTTTTGCCTCCAGTGTGCATAACTGCATTTCTTGGCATTGAAGCCAAGCTGCCAGATCCCAGACCACCTCCCCAGTATTTCCAGATTGTCCTGTCGGTCCTGTATCCCTTCAGCTGTGTCCACTGTCCTGCAGAGCTTGGTCTTGTCCATGAATAGGCACATTTTTCCCTTAATGCCATTCCCAGTGTCATTGAAAGAGAAACTTGTATGAATTCCTGGAGGTCCTTACTGTGCCTAGAGTGATAATTCCGTCATTGCACCTTTCTCTGGAGGATGTTGCTGGGGCTGCCTGGCATAGGCCTGGTGCCTTTCCTGCTGCTTTTTGTAAGGTGGACAAGCAGTATCTGACACCTACTGCCAAATACTTGTATTCATTGCAGCCTGAGACTGACTCTGTCATTATGGCTGCATGTGATCATTCTCAAGCACCTAGGCATATGGGCTCCCTCTTGGGGAGTTGGGCTTATGCTTTTGCATCTCTTGATGTACGAGTTGCCAGTTATCAGGCTTACATGATGAAATATCAAAACAACCTGTGGAAATTCTTATCTGCCAAGGCTGACAGGCTGCGTGATGGACTCACCAAAAGTGAGGGCCAATGCACTGTGGCCTGTGGCTTGGATTCTTTTTTCATTCAGCCCATGACACTTCTGGTGCATCCACCCTTTCTGCTGCATTAAGCATTTACCTCAGAGACTATTATTGGTTCCGAGTAGCTAATTGTACTATTGATGTACAGCAGTCAGTACTTAATACCCCTTTCAGTGGCCAGAAACTGTTCAGCCATGATGTGGGGATGACAGTGTGGGATCTGCAGTCTTCCAGATTGACCCTTCGTTCCCACATGGCTTTGAACCCTCAGGCCATTCATGGCCAAGCTAGGGGTTGTTTTCAAAGGCCCTTCTCATGCTTTGCCCATGGTTATTCCCATAACCCAAGGTGTATATCTCAGCGTACCCATACCCATCCTCCCTTACTCCCTGGTGCCCATTCCAGTGGCCTCCAAGGATGCAGGCGGACACGGCGTCCCTTCCGCATTGGTCTGTCTTAAAGATCCAGGGATGGGGGAAGAGGAAGGATCTCCCTTTTCCTGCCCAAATGGAGGAAGATCACTAAGGACACGTGGATCCTGGACATCATTTGGAGAGGACATGCTCTGGAGTTAATGTCTGCCCCTTCGGTGGATCCTCTCTTCCCTGTCATTACTCTCCTGGACACCTGCCTGCCCTTTTATAGTAAGTTTAGAGATTCGCAGACAGATGAGAGAACACCTCTAGGGTTGTTATTCCTGGTACTTTGCATCTCTGAGATGGACAGGGGGTTTCTATCTTGTCCTAGTCATCTGGGTCTTGAACATATACATTTAATACCAAACATGTTATATGGTTTTGCTTCAGTTCCTCGTTCCCCTTTTAATACAAGGGAATTGGATGTGCATGTTGGATGTGAAGGCTGCTTACCTATATATCAAAGTGTTTCACAGACATGGTCAGTACGTCTGCTTTGTGCTGGAGGGCTGTCATTACTAGTCGCCTGTCTTGCCCTTTGGCTTGTCTGTAGTGTTGCGTGTCTTAACTACCTGACATTGGTGTCAGCGGCTCTCTACAGGAATGGTGTGTATGCACGTATGTGTGTGTATATATATATATATATATATATATATGTATTTATATATATTTATTTTTTTTCCTACCTGGATGATTGGTTTTTGAAGGCCTCATCAAAGCTGCAGTTCTTCAAACTATTCTGTACTTGCCAGCTGTTAGACCAGCTGGGCCTCCTGGTCAACGAACCAAAATTCATCCTGGCCCCGTCTGCGCTTCTAGTATATAGGTGCTTTACTAAACAATACTTTGGCCTGGGCCTTCTTTCTGGATGACCATGCCACTACCCTTACTACCCATGCAAATCTGATCTTGTCCAATACCTGCATCTTGGCAGGATGCCTCCTCAGGCTTATTGGAATGATGACTACTGCCATCACGACTGTCCCCTGGCCCACTTGTGCATGAGGGTTCCTCACTGTCTGCTTTGTGTCCAGAAGGCTCAACATTATTACATGGAATGTCTGTTCCTAGTAGTGTCTCCTCTTCGTTGTGCACTCCTTTTAATGGTGGAATGCTCCAACCTGGTCAAGGGGGCTCCTTCTCCCCATCCATGCTTCTGGCTTGATGATAGATGCATCTGGCACGGATTAGGGTGCCCATCTAGGGTCACTTCTCACACAAAATCTGTAGTCTTCCTTCGACCATTCTTTTCACAGCAGCACTCTGGAAATGAAGGGGGTTCTACTTGGCCGATAGGCCTTCACTGTCCATCTTCAGGGTCACACCCGCTGGTACGGACAGTGTTTCGGTGATGTATTACGTCAGCAAACAAGGGGGTGTCCTTTCATATCCCTTCTACAGAGATGACGTGGGTTTAGTACTGGGCAATAGATCACAACTTGTTTCTAACCGCCATGTTCCTGCCCGGCTCCCGAAATGTTCTGGCAGACCATCTTGGTTGGTCCTAGGTTCAGTCTCATGAGTGGGAGCTTCTGGACTCCATTGTAGAAAATTTCTTTAACAGATGGGGTCGTTCAGAACTGGGTCTTTTTACATCCCCACTCAGCACCAGACTGCAATTTTTTTTTTCTCACTTCAAGGCCTGTAGTTTTTTGGCGAGGCGTATTGTCTCTTTCCTGAGACAGGAAGTTCCTTTACACATTTCCTCCATTTGCTCTGATTCAGAGAGTTTTGATCAGGCTTGAATAGAACATGCCACAATGAGTTTAGTATCTCCATTCTGGCCCAAATTTGGTTTCCCCTACTGTAGCAACTATCATTGGCACTGCCTGTCCTGTTTCTTCTGCAGGTAGGACTTCTGTCACAGGATTAGGGCTGTCTGGTACATCCAGCTCTCTGATCCATGCACCTCCATGCCTGGATTCAGAGGACAGTACTCTCCCACTTTGGGTCTCCCCTTCAGTTGCTGACCTTCTTGCAGCTGGTAGGCTGTTCACTAAGTACACTTGTTCTCAGAAATGGAAATATTTTCAGCATCTAGTGTGCCTCCCGGATCCTGGACTCTCTTAAGTGTCCGATGAGAAATATTCTGGAATACCTTTTATTCTTATTGAAATCGGGCCTCCTGTACATCTGTGAAGGTGCACTTCACTGCTTTTTTTGGCTTTCCATGCCCACACGGATGGCAAATTGGTTTCCCAACTTGAGATATCCTGTGGGCTCCTGAAACTTATCCTGCATACTTGTCGCCCATACCATAAGCCAGTTTCTGTATGGAACCTTAATGTAGTTCCGGAGACCCTTACAGGGGTTCATTTTGAGCCTGTGTGATGTGTGAACATGTGACATGTGCTTCCTGTCTTGGAAGACTCTGTTCCTGTTTGCTGTTACCTTGGCACAAAGAGTGTCTGAGTTGCAGACTCTGATTGTGAAGCCTCCATATCTTATTTCTCATCAGGATCAGGTCTCCCTAAGGTCTAATCCTTGCTTCCTCCCAAAGTTTGTCTCTGTAAATCAGACTATCCACCTTCCTGTTTATTTTCCTTCCTCTTCAAATAAAGGGAGAATATTAGTACATTCATTGGATGTCCATAGAGCCTTCTACTTGGTCCGTGCCGTGGACTGTAGAAAATCCTTCCAGTTGCTTGTGTTTCATTCTTGTGTATCTTTTTTTTTTTTTTTAAGTGTACTTTTATCTCCTCACTCACTCGAGCTGCCTCCATCGGCTTCTGTCTACCTCAGCCTTGACACCCACTGTCCCTGGGACTTAACTGCAACCATACAGTGCTCTTTGCCCTCCCCCAATGGCGGAGCCTCCCCAGTTCCGCAAGTCCGGGAAGAGTTTAGCTTGAATGTTTGTCAGCAGCCCATTGAGCAGTGTGGGGCCTGGGAGGAGAGAGGTGGCGTCCTGTTTCCCTCCCCTGGGTGAGAGCGAAAGGGGACGTCTGCATGGGAGGGTGCCAGTGTTCTCAGTTCGGAGGTACTCCATTCTCCCATCATGTCTGTTTGCACTGCCACCTGTAGTCAGCCAGGTGGCAGTACTGCAGCAGAGTTCACAGCACCCTCCTCCTCCGTCTGTCCACTGATGTCTCGGGCTCGCTTCTGAACCTGGCTTGCTGGCTTCGCAAGTCGTAGTGATACTGCAGCTTCAACAGGCAGGCTGGGCTCCCTTGTCTCTAAACTGTGCCTCTCTAGATGGTTGGCATTCTGTATTTCCTTTTGTTGCCCAGAGGCATGGTAAGGATCTTCCTGGTTCTCTTCGTGGTCACTGCACCAGTGGCTTGTTTACGTAGTATCTCAGTGGCTGATATTTGCTGTGCTGCCACTTGGAGTACTGGCCACATTTTCACCAAACACTGCCGTCTGGTTATCGTCTCTTGTAGATGGGCTGGCTTTGGCCTTGCATTCCTTTCCTGCCTGCTGTCTTAAGGTACTAATGATCCTTGACATCTCCCCTACTTCCCAAGGGTCCTGCTGTATTGCTTGGGAATTGCTCCATAGGTCCAGCTCAAAGAAGGAGATTCTCTCAAAGATCTGCTGTTATGGTAAGTAACTTATCTTTCTTTGGACCTCAGAATTCGTCTTTCCCACCCCCACCTCAGATGTCAAAATCCTCTAATATTGCTGTCTGTTACTGTGCATATGGTAATGGACAGAGGATTGGGAATTCAGGTGTGTGCAGGGGGACAGGTAAGCAACATAAGCAGATGACGTTTATGGAATAGTGATCCTGTTTGCATTCAGATGTCGTTAGTAATAATTAGAGAGAAATACAAATTTTTTTAATCACCTGCATTGTCTAAGGTTTTTCCCAGCAGTATAAGTAACTCTAAGCTATTCTAAATAACATTAAGGCATTAAATCTCGATGCGCATTGAACAGAAAAAAAAAAGGAATTCTCATGTAAATGATACATGATTTTCCTCTCTAGTAAAGATTTACATGTACTTCAACAAAATGCAAGGGCATACTATGGGGGCAGTGAGCTGATTTCAAACCTTGTCAGTGGCAGCATGAGTAAGTTGTTTTTCCTGAGCAGTTTATATTTAATGTATAGTCCATTAAAATCGGGTTTCAAATACCCTCCCCCAGGTACATACTTTTTTGCCAGTAATGTTTAGCATATCTCTTCTGTTTAGCTTAAAGTTGATCTTGACGGAATTTGACTGAATACTGTAAGATGTGCCATTTGACCAGTCTGTAACAATTCATGTGCTAGCATTAAACCATTGCTTACTTTGAATTGTCTCTGTATTATTTCCAGGTTCTAAAATTCTTAGTAGTATTTCTCTCCCAACACCTGACTAGTCTTGTGAAGACTATAACGTAACTACTTGCAGGAGTAATTTTAAGAGGGATTAAGTTTCCTTACCGGTAGTTCCAGTTGTGTGTAGGCTCCGTCCATAGTTGGGCAGAAGTGGTATGGGCTGTTCGCCCTTCTGCTGGAACAGATTGAAACATCTGAGTGTTTTATAAGACATACACTCAATCAGCTCTGATGTCCAAGTCTGTAGGCCAAAGCCTATATATAAAACAGGAAATAAGTCTAGTGATGTTAGCCTACAACTCCTAATCCATAAACTAAGGGAACTATATACAATATGGGATAGAAGACGTAAGGCAAAAAGGCATACAACAGTAAGAACTGGGAGGATCTGCCCATGGATGGTGCCTGCACACAACCAAAATTATAATTCATATTTGTGTGTCGGCTTCTGTAGGCAGGCAGGAATGGTATGGACCCTAATAAGTAGTCTTTAAGTGGGAGGGCCAGTGCTGTACGTCTGGGCTAAGCACATCCAGGCAGTAATGCCTAGTGAGTATGGACAGATAACCAAGTAGTGGCCTTGCAGATGTCTTCCAGGGACGCCTAGGCATGCTCGGCATAGGATGCAGCCGTAGGCCCTGTAGAAACAGCTTTGAGGCAGGACGGAGCCAATGGACTCTGAGATGTGTAAGCTAGTCTGTTGGACACTTATAGCCATTTGGTTAAGGTATGCTTGGTTGGGACGGCTCCTTTCCTCCCTCACCCCAGCAGGATGAAAAACATTTCGGTATTACTAAAGGATTTTGTGTGCTTCAGGGAGATTCTTAGGACCCACTTAAGATCCAGAGAATGCAGTTGTCTCATTTACATTCTTGGTTAGGCAAAGGGAAGGCTGGGAAATTTCCTGCTGCTTGTGAATGGTGGAAGCCACCTTAAGGATGAATTAAACTGTATGAAGTGCCAGCTGTACCTTATGGAACACCCAAGTATTGTTTCTTATCACATAGCGTGTGGATTTCCCAGTCTTCCTCGCCAAACAAATGGGCACAAGGAAGAGCATGTTTAGGGCAAGGAACCATAGTGAATCGTCCATGAGGGGCTCTGATGGATCTATCATGGCTTCTAATACCATGTTCAGCTTCCAGGGAAGAGATACCTGTGGAATCAAGGACTGAGTTTGTGTCGCGCTTTAATGAAGCGGACAGTATCCGGATGGGAGCCTAGGGGATAGGAACCTACATACTCCTGGACAGCAGAAAGTGCTGCCATGTGGACCCTGAGGAAGCTTTTTTGGTTTTGTTTTGCAAATATTTTTTTAGTAAAGGATTTTGTATAACACAGCCAAGGCCTACAGCAGGGGAGCTCATAAGTTGGGTATATAGCAGTCAGACACGTGCAACACACAGTACAGATGTTACTTTTGCTTAATACAGAAAAGACAGTATCATGGTATGCCAGTATAACCTGTTTGTACCATATTCTTCATGTGTTGCATTTCCTTAGGCATGTCAATAAACATTTATGTTCAAGGAGTGAAGTCTGGTTGTTTTTACGTTCTAGGAAGCACCCATTGCCTGTCTGTCGGGGAGTGGCATTAGCCATTGCTTTGTAATAGTCTGGGTAATACTGTTGTTATATTAAGCACTTTTCTGGTCTGAGGATCTGTTTATGCCTCTGGGGCATCCAAAAGAAAAATTACCTGACTAAATACAACCTCCTAAGTATTCAAGTAATTTTGTTGCAGGGTGCTATAAAGTGGTTCCAAGACTTGGCATGACCGGAGGACGTGACCATGTGTTGTCTTCGTAGCACCACAGTTCCTTCAACAAGATGCTCCTTTGTGGGGTTGATATTTAACTTGTGTATCGGGTGGTGAAGAAATGAATTATCGTTTTCCACGAGTAGTCCTTCCATTTGTAGGCAGAGGTAACATCATGTATAGTTTCCAGGCAGTTCTCCCATTGCTGAGCTGAGATACGTATTTCTAAGTCCCACTCTCAGGCCGGCTGAGTATGCTGCATTGAGTGGTCTTGCTGCAAAAATAGAGACTGATATAGAGACAGATCAGGGGCCAAATTCACAAAACTTTGTCCTTGCGCAAACAGGCATTTACGCGAGTTGGTATTCACAAAAGCCTGTTTTGTGCTGGGGCAAATTTCTGAGGGGGCCACAATGCAAATGAGGGGGAGGGGACCTGCATATTGATGCTGCCCAATTCACAAAGCATTTGCCTCATGCAAGGGCCTCTTAATTGGGCCACTTGCACGGAGCAAATCCCTCTGACCGAGACCTGGTGGTATCCCACGCAACCCTAGTGGTTGGCGGAGGTACTGCGGCACACCCACATCACCAGCCGCCATCCTGTTATGTTAAAATATGTCCCTGGTGGTCTTAGTGGTCCCTCCCTGTCCCCTATCGCCATCCAGATCTTTGTACAGTATAATTTCCTGGTGGTCCCTCCCCCATTCTCCGATTGCCATCCTGTTGATGAAAAAAATTATTCCCTGATAGTCTAGTGATCCCTCCCCCCTTCCCCGATTGCTGTCCCCTTATAATAAAAATAATGCCCTGGTAGTCTAGTGGTCCCTCCCCCGTTCTCTGATTGCTGTCCCCTTATAATAAAAATAATGCCCTGGTAGTCTAGTGGTTCCTCCCCAATTGCTGTCCTGGTAATACATGAAATAACCTCCCTGGTGATCCAGTGGTCCCGCTCCTTCCCCGATCGCCTGTCACCCTGGTGGCCCACCCCTTCCCCATTTGCCATCCCGTGTAGAGGAAGACACTTCTTCCTGGTGGCTATCGGTCCCTCCCGCCACCTGATCACCCACTCAATAGATATCAAACATTGTCCCTGCTGTCCAGGGTAAGCCCCCCCAATCCCAACGCTCCTTATAATGTCACATATGTCCCTTGTGGTCTAGTGGACCCCTACCCCTACTCCCACCCTGGCAGAGAGTGACCCACTACCTCGCTTCCCCTCCAACCCGATCCCAAGCCAGCGACCAGCACAGCCCTCCTCTCTCCACCACAGCTGTTCGCCAACTGAGCTTTTCGCTGAACGCTTACTATATACATGTCACTGAGCGCATATTGTATACAGTAGGTGCTCAGTGACAGCTCAATTGGCAGCCACATGGTAGAGAGGAGGGCTGTGCTGGTTGCCGCTGAGAGTCGGGTTGGGGAGAGAGGATGATAGGTCACTCCTGCCAGGGTGGGGTCCACTAGTCCACCAGGGGCATATGTGACATTATTATATGAGGGGTCAGAATGGGAGGAGTACCCTGGACACCAGGGACAACTTTTGATATCTATTGGGTGGGTGAAGATAGGGTGGGGGGAGGGACCGCTAACCACCAGGGAAAAGTGTCTTCCTCTACACGGGTTGGGGAAGGAGGGGGGGCCACTGGACCACCAGTATGATCGGTGACTGGGGAAGGACCACTGAACCACGAGGGAGGTTATTTAGTACATCACCAGGACAGCGATAGGGAAGGGACCAGTAGACTACCAGGACATTATGTTTATTATAAGGAGAATGGAGGAGGGACCACTAGACTACCAGGGCATTATTTTTATTATCAGGGGATGGGGGACGGGAGTTAGACTGCTAGACCACAAGGTACTGCCTCTAAGTGTCAGGTGGGGGCTGGGGGGGCACTACACTCTATTGCAGTCAATGTAAATGGGCCCATAATGGGCATGCAGATGGCCACCCAGTGCCTTGCATGCCCAGTGGGCTCATTTACATGGCTGCTTTTGTGAATGGGAAATAGCATCCCTACGCTATTCCCTGCATGCCCAATGGGCTCATTTATATGGCTGCTTTCATGACTGGGAAATAGCATCCCTGTGCTATTCCTTGCATGCCCATGCTCCCTGGTTGCATCCCGAAGCAGCGCTACTAGGGTAGCACTGGCAGTACTGGTGTTACTGCTGCTTGTGACCACCCCATTCACAGTCGGATAGCATGGAGACTGAATAGCTGTTTTCGGCACCTGGACTACCGCAAAGCGCAATGCAGATTTTTGCATTGCACTTTGTGATTTTTTTTTGTGAATCTGGCCCCAGATGTCTTGTGAAGTCCAGACCCTTAAGAATTTGCACGAGGCGGGGGTTCTTGATCTGGGGGCGGTCTATAAGAAAGGGTATATAAATGCCCGTACTTCTAAATAATAGCGGGGAAAAAAAATGAGTGGGGTATGTTAAAACAGTCAAGTCCTCAAAAGTTCTGAACTCTGGCGGGCCCGGTGGCACTGAGGGGTTGAGGCGCTGGATGCCACACCTCGCTTCACGGTGGCGACCCAGGTTCGGGAACAAGCCTGGACTGTCGCAGGTCAGCGGGGGAGAGAGAGGATTAAGCATCCGGAGGACTGTTCTCCTCTCTCGGGGGGAGGGTCCCACATCGTCTCGCTTGTTGATTGCCCTCTAGTGGTGACTGGTGGGCAATATGGGCCAGGAGGTGCACTCCGACGTAATACATCAGTGGGGAGGGACGGAAGAAACTGGAAGGAAAAGGAGCCTGGCAGGGCTCCATGATGGTCCGTCGTGCCGAGGGACGACCCTGGCTTCTGGATTAGGTCCCTGGGAAGGGGGCGCCACCTCCCCGGCTCTGCCACGGGGGGCAATCCGTGGGGAAATTTCTGGGGTCGGCGAATGCAGTGTGGCAGCACCTGAGAAGTGCCTGTGGTAAGTTTATTCCCGTCAGTAAGAATGTCACCGTATACCAGTTTTACGGTATACCGCAGTATCAGAAATCACGGTATTGATGTTGTGGGCAATTTCTGATACCACGATAACCGTGATTCATGGTATAAGGAGCTTTCAACCTGTTTTTTTTTTTTTTTTGTATTTTTCAGGGAAAACTGTCCCTTCCAAGCCTACTCTCCCTGATGCTTTGTAGAAAAATTACTTCTCATGTTATACCATGATATAACGGTGACCACAGTAATTTTATCATGGTTATTGTATTGTGGAAATTTTATTATCATGACACCCCTACCCTTCAGTTAACTCTGATATTTTCCCAGTGAGCCTCATAGCTGTTAGCCAGGCCATAGAAGGCTGTTCATAACTGATCGGCTGTATGATACAGTGCTAATTTAGGTAATGATAGGACCTCCCTGAACCTTAGTCAAATGCAGTACTGCCATACAAATTCTGCGTCTCTTGCCCTGTCATAAATATGTAGAAATTTGCTTATTCCATTGTTGAAAATAAACCTGGGGGAGGTGGTGATGGCCTTCGATTGAGCCAAATAAAAAAGATGTGGGAATAGATTCGTTCTGATACTATCTACTCTTTGTATAAGTGGGAGAGGAATGGGGTCCATGATGCTATTCTTTATTAAAAGCTTTAGTTAAGAGATAATAATGTATGCTAAGTGCCTATTAACCACCATAATCAGCAGTCACACAGCTTTATAGTGTATGGTGGAACGCTGTTCCGCATGGAAATCCATGCCTGGAACAGCGTTGTTGTCCTTCACTCGGTGCGTCACGATCTTGTTGTGCTGCACCCAGTGCGTCACCGGTGCAGCACAACAGATCGAACACGTTCGGCGCGTAAGCAATGACGGCACGGCAACACCGGGCGGCACTTTGGCGGCAGACACAGAAGTAAGCTTCCCAGGTGTTCCACGAGTGGTATTTATAGTTGCCCATACACTATAAAGATTGTGTATGAGCAACCATACACAACACAAGGCATTTTGTGATCTTGGGGTTTCCGTGGTAACGGACCTCTCGAGCTACGCTCTCGAGGTCTCAGGTTACCCCGGAAACCTCTCGATCGCAACTGCCTTGTTGTGTATGCTTGCGCATACACAATCCTCTATATTGTGCACTGTTTAGAATTTTAAAAGTTGTTAACCACACTTCGGAACTTCCAAACAGTGGCATAAGAAAAAAGAATGTACCAGAGTTCCATAATTCTCACACATAGAATGCAAACAGTGTTTTTTGGACCATACACTATAAAAGATGATAGCTGGGGATTGGGTGACAACCACGCTGAAATCACCTCTCGTGGTTGCTAGGGCTACAGTAAACCTCTCGAGCTGCACTCTCGAGGTTTACCATGTTGCCCTAGCAACCACTCGAGGTGATTACAGTGTGGTTATCACCCGATCCCCAGCCATTATCCTCTATATAATTTGGGGAGCTTAAGAGTTACAGTCTTTTGCAATTAGTATGCCCAAGTATTTGAGATGAGGCATATTACCTCTAAACCAGTAATGCATACTAATTTGTGGCGATGGAATATAATTCAGTTGCAAGACTTCTGTTTTAAAAAGTATTTAAATTATAACCTGCTAGCTTCCAAATTGTGTCAGAGCTTGCCACAAATGTGACAGCGATTGTTCCAGTTTAGTAACATAAATTAAATCATCAGTGTGTAAGGCCAATGTTTGCTCTCTATGTACTGTTTGAATGCCCGTAATATTGGGATTTTGATGTATAGTCTGCGCCAGATGTTCAAGGTATAGAACAAATATTTATTTAGTTTTTGTTAACAAGGTAGGTGCAATAGACAACTAAACGTCTATTTTCAAGCACGACCTGGGAGGTTACAAGAGGTAATAGTTTGTCAGTAAACAAGCACAATGCAGAAAAGGTATACTTCTTGAATAAACAGAGTATATAACAGATTATATAGCATATACATGGATAAGCAGAAGACTGAAAGATTACAAGACGCTGGAGATGTTGAGCAAACGCTTGTTCCGCAAACCTGTCAAGGATGAATAGGCTAAACCATGCAAGGCAAACCTTTATAGCATAAGAGCAAAGAAAAGTAAGGAACTTAAGGTTGTACTTAACAAAAGATAATGAATTCAAAATTGGTAAACTATAGACACAGAAACATACATAAGACTTGAGATGGCTGTGGTATCCCTTTTTTGAAGGAGGTAAGAGAGAAGAGGGTTGAACAGTGGCATCCCTGCATGATGCCTCTGCTTTGGGAAAAGGAGAAAGAAACGTGTGTGTTTACTTTAACATAAGCCAACAGTGATTCATAGAGAGTCTAAGTCATGTGTATATACTCAAGGGGGACACCAGAATGAGCTAGTATGTTAAATAGGAAAGGCCATGCTACCTGATTGAAGGTCGTCTCTGCGTTCAGGCTCAAGCAGGAACGGGTACCCCTACCAGGCGGCATGGTGCAAGGTATGTAATGTTCCCAATGTTATCCTGCATTTGTCTGTGGGACATGAGTCCAGTTTCTGTAGTACTCCATGTTGTCAATGGGTAGTTAATACATATGGGCAATGTGCACTCCCTACTAGGGGTAGTGGTACAGCCCAAAGCTGTGAACACCATAGAATCCTGGGAACATGAAGATTCTGAAGAGCAAGGACTCTCCAGTCTTAGTTGTACCACTGAGGGGTAAACAGCATGGCAGATTCCCTTTGAGAAGATTTTGCTAATTTTATTTTCTTATCAGGATTGTGTACTGCAAAAGCAGGTTGTGGCTTCCTGGTGACAGGGAACACCTCCAAATTTAGAAATTGTGCATGTTAAGCTGCGGCTTTCAAATGGGCTAATCTGCTATATTCCCCCATTCTCCACTGCCTTTGTGCGTGACTTGGGGGACCACGTCCTTTCCCTCAAATAGGGTATATCCAGGTCTCCGTTTTTTTTATTTCTCCTGGGGCCTCAGGTAATATAATATTTTAGGTTTTTTGGGGGCTTAAATATAATATTTGTCCTATTTTAGCTAACTTCCTTTTCTTCACAGTATCTCTTGAACAATGCCCCCCTTTGAGAATCAAGTCCAGCAACGCTTGAGAATGTAATGGAGGACATGCTTGGTGTATATTTCTTTTGTATTGGTCTAGACTGCCTGGGTTACCTTTTTTTATATCACCTGTAAAACTGTTTCGGAGTCGTTTGTTTTTTAAGATTAGGGGTCTTCCCTTTGTTTTTTCCAAGGTGGTTGGCTCCAGCCTACAGCTCAACACTCTAAAGCACTCCATTTGCATAACAGACATCAGACCATGTTAATTTTTCCTGAGCCACGTGGAAAAGTGGCCATTACTGGCAGTTTGCCAGCTCTGTCTTGGCTCTGACCTACAGCTCAGCACTCTAAAGCAATGTTTGCATATCGCACTTCAGAATGCATTGTTCAGCTGTCCTGAGCCACATGGGAAGGTAGCCATTATTAGCAGTTGACCAGCACTGTCTCTCACCTTTCCCAGCTATCTGGTGTGCTTTCTCTTATGTTAATTTTGCATTCTTTGCTCTGGGCGCGCTCACATCAGCGTGGTGACATCACAAGCTGTGGCGTGATGTCACACTATGCACGCATTAGTGTAGCGCATTTGAAGTTTTTCTTGCCCTTGCAGTCCAACTGATTCTCGGAAGTGTTAGTTGTTTAGGGGGTATAAGGAGGATCAGTATATCGTAGGCAGTGAATTTCTGTATTTTTATTTGTGCTTCTTGTACTACAGTCAGTGTCACCATGGCTAATTGGACATCCGTGGTTTTTAAACGATGTAAGACCTGCAGGAGGGTGATGAGACCCTCGCGCTCATATTGCCCTAATTGTGTAACAATCTAACATGTTGATTTTAGTCCCCTCTAGTTAAACCCCTGTGCTTGGGGGGTACACCTAGGATACCAACTAGCAGTGGCAAGGCTGAATTGCGCAAATCCTTTTTACTGCTCTTAAATGAGATAGTGAGTCCTGATGTCCTGCAGGACATCCCCACCAACACGTGAAGCCAACCTATACAGGCTCATCTAGGTACGTCAGAGCAGGACAAGACTGCTCACTCAGATCTGTAGGCAGGCCTGGCCCTTGATCATATGGAGGGTCAAAATGATGACACGGGGGGTTATGAAGAAAATCCTTACACTAATATTCTTTTTGCTGAGGAGGAGGAAGGTGAGTGGGTGGTGCCTAAGAGGAAAGATTCTGATCCCTGCACTGTTTGATACCAAATCTCTGTCATACCTCATAAAGGAGTCTTTTAGGATATTACAGTTAAAAGAGGTGCAAGCCATGGAGGCATTGTACGTGAATCAGATCCTGTCCACATCCTCCTCCACACCAGAGTGTTTTCCAGACTTTGTACGCTGCAACCAGGTTATTGAACAGGAATGGGCTGGCGCGGACCAGAGAAAGCATTTAGCCAGACCACGGATGAGATTTTATCCATTTATGGAGGAGAATTCCCAGAAATGGGAAACTCCTTCTCTGGCAGATAAGACTGTACATAATTCTGTTAAGCACACTATACTGATTTAAGGCTCTCTGGCACTAACCCATAAGAATGATAAGCGAGGGGATGCCACGTGAAGAGCTTTAGCCTCGAATGGAGTGAATCTCCACACCTCCTGTGCATCTTTGTTTCCAGAGCCGTGAACTCATAGATTTCAGCTCTGGGTAGTTTAACCACCACCACCCCCCGGGCTCTGAAGGGGCAAACATTTTACAGCTGATATTCACAACTTCTACCTTTCTAGGGGATGCCACAGTGCACAGTTTGTGAATGTCAGCACATTCCGCTTCTCTGATTGATGGACTGAGGTGGAATTCAGACACCAATTTGTGGGGGAATTTCCTGTTTTTCCTTAGGACTACATTGTCCATATGGAAGATTGTGTAGATGGGATCTGTGCAGAGGGCTTGTAGCCCACTTACCATTCTGGCAGGTGTTACTGCCACCAGGAAAACTGTTTTCCAGGTGACATACTTCAGTGCATTAGCTGCCATGGTTTGATGGGTACCTCTCATCTGCCAGGCAGTACTTAAGCAATAATCCAGGACAGGGTGTGGGTTATTGTGAGATTTATGCACACCTGATATGGTGTGTCACAAGGCCACAGGCTGAGTGATATAAGCCACACCAGAAGTGGGTAAATTCCATAACAGCCCACGTCCTGGAGTGGATTATTGCAATTGTACAGTGGGATAATTAGTAAAATAAATTAATAATACTGCCTCCCCCAAACAAAATTGAACTCGAAAGACAGGGACAGACCTCATCTACAATCTTAATCTACCTAGCAACAAAGGACTATTTAAACCACTGCAGAAGAATATTTATTAAAAAACTAAAATCAAGAACTTTCTTTTTTCTTTTATTTTAGTGTCTTGCCTTTCTTCTCTCTGCACTGTTCTGTTTGTGTGTTTGGTGGCATTTCTCTGAGCACTATGACAGCTAGTGAGTTGTGGTGCTAGATAAGGTGAGGCCTGAGAGAGAGTGAAAGAGCGGCAGGTGGTGGTGGAGTGAGTAATTCATTGTGGAAAAGAGCCCAGTTGGGAGTTGCTACCAGTTTGTGCTTGATTTATTTTAAGACGTGATAGCAATTTGGGACTTTGGAGAATGAGCAGGGAGAGAGCCAAAAGTGACCAGGAGAGAGCAAGGATGGAGCCGAAGTTGACCAGTAGAGAGCAAGGATGGAGCCGAAGGTGAACAGGAGAGAGCATGGATAGAGCCAAGGGTGAGCAGCAGAGTTTTGAGGCCACTGCTAAGAGCAGTGAATTTATTCCACAAAATGGTAAAGCTAAAAGGGTAGACATGGGAATGCAGGGGAATTAGGGTAAATGGTCAGACTAGATGGGCCTGGTGGTCCCCATCTGCCGACATTATGTATGTATCCTGCTTAAAACATGATTTTGGGTGTGTTTTTTTTTTTTGAATGAAGAAATTGTGGGTGGTTGCCAAATCTAGTACAATATGTAAGTTTTGGTGATTAGTGGTCATTTTTGAGGGGTGATGGAGTTGTTTCGGGGGGGGGTGCAGGTTTATTGATAATTGTGCTGCTTCCAACTTGACTAACTGACACTTGTTATATGGGTTGTCGTGAGATTTACCCATGGCTAGAAGTGCCAGTCAGCCAATTAAAATGATGGCTTGTCAGTGCCCATTGTATAATCACGTTTAAATCCCAGGGAGGGACAGGCTCTCTCACTGGAGGGTACATGTGATTCAGACCTTAGAAAAACTTTTTAAAAATGGGCTGTGAGGCCACTGACCTATCTTTGCCAGCTGATATGTAAGCTGACACTGCTTTAGAGACTGGAGGTGGACTAGGTAGTCCAGGATTGTAGACAGACCTGTTAATCTGTCTAGGAGTACACCAGAAGGAAAATCGTTTCCAGTTTGAGGTATACGTTTTCCATGTTGCTGGTTTTCTGGAATCTTCCAGCACTTCCATTTTTCAGAAATATTTGGCCCAGAGAACTCTAGTTCTTCAAGAAGCGTGCTCTGAAGCATAGAGATCTTACTTTGAGACACAGCTCTTGCAGCAGGTTACACCATTAGGACTGAAGCCGGCAGGTGTCAGAACCCCACGGAAAACTCTAGCTAGCTATCTTCAGCGAGGACCGCCCCCGACGTCGGTCCGCCTCCGGCGTCAGACGTAGTACATAAGGGGGCGGTCCTGCCAGATTCCCCAGTTCTTTCCCACCGTCGACTTGCATGTCTCGACCCTTCGTTCAGCTCTATACGTGGCGCGTGGTTAAGTTCTTTCCTATGGGAAATTTGGATTTCTACAAGCAAGTTTTTAAGCTGATGTCCCTCTCCGACCTCGGTCGTTCTTTAAGTAACTGCTGGAAGCGGATCCCCTTCAAGGACCCCCACGCGGCCCTGCGTCCGGTGCCTAGGCCCAGACCACAATACCGGGCCTGCTCCTTCTGCCAGGGGTTTAACAGTAGAACCCGGATCCGGCGTCAGAAGGTCCTTCAGGCTTTCTTACTGGAAGAAAAGCTAAAACCAAGTCTTCCAAGGGAATCCTCAAAAGACCCACCATGCAGCTGAAACGAAGGAAAAGGCCCTTCAGGTCCCCTCAGGGGCTTGGACTCTACAGCTCGGTTCCAGGTCCGACCGCTCCCCCTCCAGGGCCAGCTCTCAGCCTCCCCCAGCTGCGGTCAGGAAGTCCTCTTCTCAGGCCAAGTCCACCAGGCCATCCTCGTCTTCGTCCTCCAGGGCCTTGGTGAAGTCTGGGGATCGCCATCACCATCATCATAAGTCGGGTTCCCGCCCTTCGGAACCCGACGTCAGGTCAGCTTCCTTGCCTCCCTGCAAGACGTTGGAGCTTACTTCTTTGAAGAGACCTCAGGATCCGACGGTGCGTCCGTCGTCCTCTCGCCATACATCCCTGGAGCCGCCGTCGGCCAGATGACCGTCGCCGGCCAAGCCAACACCTCAGTGGACGCCGGTGGGGGGCCGGCGCCTGCTCCTCCTGAGAAGAGAGCCCTGATGCCTCCGACCGATGGTCAGGAGACCTTAACCGAGGAAGAATTGACGCAGCCCGAGGACCAGACGGGCGACCCCGGTCTTGTTGAGACGCCCAGGGAACCCTCACCGTTACCCGAGCCCCCTGTGGAGCCGATGCCGGGACCCGACGACCGTCCACCGGTACCCGGACCGTCGTCGGGCCTTTCTTTAGCAGATGTGAAGGACCTCTTCACTTACTGGTGGGACACCATAAAGAAGGACATGGTTCCCACTCCTTCTCCTCTTCCTCCTACACCTCCGTTTCCTGCACCCCCCTTGCCATCGGGGTCGGCAGGCCATTTACCTCCTCCCCGGGAGTACGGAACCCCTCCCAGGGGGAGACCAGACAAACGGAGACCTCCGTCTAAATCCTCTTCTAGGTCGCCCAGCCCCAAGAGACCCAGGAGACACCGACGATCGCCTTCGACGGAGGCCACGGGATCAGAGTTCTCAACATCCAGATCCCCATCTCCCCTCTCCATCCCTTCTCCGGACCCACGTGAGATGCCGAAGTCTCCTCCGGATGACCCTTCATTCTCGGATATTATGGGGCACATCCAAGAGAACATGGGATGGGATGCGGAAGAGCTAGACCCGGAAAGGATACGCCTTGCCAAATATCTTGACAGAAGGACCCCAAGCCTGTGGTGGTGCCACCCTTGGTTGACACTTTACGTGGGCGTCACCCGAGGCAGCGTGGAAGCGTCCACATTGCATCCAGCGATGCCGAGAAAACTGATCGCTTGTACAAGGCCTAAAGAAGACCAGTACTTGACTCAGCAGCCTCAGGCCAACTCTCTGGTCATCACAGCCTCACCATGCCGGTCCCAGAGACCGCAACATCTGAGCACCCTGCCACGGACCCAGAGTCCAAGCAGTTGGATGCTATGGGTAGGCGCCGCGTATGCTTCCACTACCTCGCCATCAGATCCTTGAATTATTGACCCACATGGTTCAGTTCCAAAATGCCTTGTGGGAACAGGGTCTGGAAGCGGCTGAAAAACTGCGGAAGGTGGGCAGAGAGGAGGCGGCTTCCAGCTCCTCCGTCTGAGGTTGGGACGTGGGAACCCAAGTGCTACGAGCCGCGTACGACTCTGCGGACTTCTCAGCCCGAGCAGCAGCTTCTGGCGTATGCCTCCGGAGGCACTCTTGGTTACGCGTCTCCGGCTTTACCCCAGACGTCCAGAAGAATATCATGGACGCTCCATTCGAGGGAGAAGTCTTGTTTGGTAAACCTTCAGAGAAGATTACCAGACTTCAAGAGGCCGGGAAGGTGGTGAGTTCGGTCCAGGCCATGTACCGACCCAGGCTTAGTTCCTTTCGTAGGAACCAAAGCCGGATTCGTGGAAGGATGCAGAGGCAGCAGTCCCGCTCCGCTCCACAACAGAGGGACTCCGGTTTTGGTAGAGCCCAGGGGAAACAGCCCGCGGGCCGAAGCCAGCGTACTCCTAACCCGGCCCAGCCAGCGGGACCCTCGCGCCACAGCCTGACTCCTTTCCGGCCCCGCCCTCAGGATCAACGGAAATCATGGTGGCGGTCATATGAACTTCCTGCCGGGATGGCAGGCTATAACCACCGACAGGTGGGTTCTTCAATTAGTCGGAAGAGGCCACTATAGAATTTGGAGAAAAGCCACCCCGAGGCCTCCTTTGCTCTCCCGGTATCCGGGTCTGCACAAATCTCTGATATGGCAAGAAGTACTCACGCTCTTGCAAAAGGGAGCGATGGAGTACGTCCCGGAGAACCAGAGAGGACAAGGATATTATTCCCACTTCTTCCTGGTTCCAAAGAAAACAGGGAACCTCCGTCCGATTTTGGACCTCAGCGACCTCAACGTGTCAGTCGCCTACAAGAGATTCCACATGGTGACTCTTCTGGGTCTTATTCCCATGCTGAAACAAGACGCCTTCTTAGCGTCTCTAGACATGCAGGACGTATACCTGCATATCCCTATAGCTCAGGCGCACAGGAGGTTCCTGTGCTTAGAGTTCCTCGACCACCACCTTCAATTCCGAGCCCTTCCATTCGGACTGTCATCCGCACCCAGGGTCTTTACCAAGTGCATAGCAGTCGTGGCAGTGTCTCTAAGGAGACAGGGCCATTATGTGTTCACGTACCTGGACGATTGGCTTCTCATGGCCGCCTCCAGAGAGGCGTTGTTATGTGCGGTCCAGAGCACCCAGGACCTGTTCCGATCTCTGGGCATCCTAATCAACCACGAAGTCTCTCCTGGTACCGTCGCAGAAACTGCAATTTATAGGTGCAGTACTGGACACCGTTCAGGGAAGAGCCTTTCTTCCAGACGACAGAGCGGAGCGCATCAGATCCCTCATCAGGGAGTTATCGTCGAACAAGACCATCCCTGCCAGGTCGGTCCTTCGCTTGCTCGGACACATGGCTGCGGCCATTTCTACCATCCCTTTCGCAAGGCTCCACATGCGGGTAACTCAGTGGATGCTCAAGGTGCAATGGAACCAAAGGCAAGACCACTTGCAGCACTCGGTCAGGATCACGAACACCGTGATTCGAGACTGGCAGTGGTGGCTAGACCCAGGATCGCTCTCCATGGGCATCCCATTTGTAGCGCCGTCCCCGGAGGTAATCCTCACCACAGACGCCTCAGGTCTAGGGTGGGGGGCACTCCTGGGCGGGGTGAAATCCCAGAGTGCGTGGACCCAGCTGGAGCTCATCTCCATATCAATGTTCTAGAGATGAGGCGGTTCTCTATGCCCTGCAGGCCTTTCAGTCAGAAATCCCGCTGAGTACTCTTCTGCTTCAGACAGACAACACGGCGGTGATGTATTACCTCAACAAACAAGGAGGTGCACACTCTTACCCCCTTTGCAGGGAGGCCATGAGGGTGTGGGATTGGGTAATCCGACACGGTGCGAATCTGATCACTGTACATGTTCCCAGGGTGGACAACATGATTGCAGATGGCAGGAGTCGCTCCCAGGCCAGAGTCCACGAGTGGGAACTTCAAGAGGTAGCAGAGGATCTGTTTCTTGATGGGGAACTCCAGAGTTAGACTTGTTCGCATCCCATCAAGCAAAACTGCCCAATTTTTGCTCGCTAGATCCAGGGCCTGCTGTTTTCTGGCGAGACGTGTTGTCCCTCTCCTGGGCGGACAGATTCCTCTGCGCTTTCCCTCCTTTCCCGTTGATCCAGAGTTCTTCTCAAACTGCGCAGGGAGCATGCAGTAATGATCCTGGTGGCCCCCTTTTGGCCCAGACAGATCTGGTTACCCTTGCTAATTCAGCTATCCCGGGAACCTCCGCTCCTGTTGCCGTTCAGCTCCCATCTCCTGTCTCAGGAGGAAGGTTCACTAGTCCACCCGGACTTACGCTCACTGAACCTGCATGCATGGCTCCTAGAGACATAGCCATCTTGCGTCACGGGGTCTCGCAAGAGGTTGCGGAAGTTCTTTCTGCAGCCAGAAAGCCGACGCATGCGACGGACGCCCTGAAATGGCGCCGTTTTGTTTATAGTCACGAGTACACGATTATTCCCCTTTAGGTTGCCCAGTGGGAGTGGTGTTGGTCTACCTGATCTCCCTCTTTCGTTCGGGTCTAGCCTATTCCTCTATCAAGGTGCACCTTTGTGCCATCTCTGCCTACCACCTTCCGGTGGGACGCCAGTACAGTGGCACAATTGGAGCCGCCTCGGGGAATTTTGAGAGGGTGTTACACCTTAGGCCACCCATTAAGGACCCTGTGCCTCCATGGGATTTGCTCTTTGTCCTGGAACAACTCCGCTCCCCTTTGAACCTGCAGCGGATTGCGAGTTCGTTTTCTGTCGTGGAGCGCTATTTTTAGTTGCTGTTACTTCAGCGAGAAGAATTTCTGAGCTTCACGCTCTCATGTGCAAAAGCCTTATTTCGTTTTCCACGGGACAGAGTATCCCTGAGGCGAATCCTAAATTTTGCCTAAGGTGGTTTCTTCACTCACTCTAAATCAGGACATTGACCTGCCGGTCTACTTCCCGAACTACTCGAATAGAGGAGAGGCTCTGCTTCACACCCTGGATGTTCACCGCAGCCTGGGGTATTACCTCAACAGAACTAAACCTTTTCGTAGTTCTGAGCAACTTTTCGTTTCCTTTTCTGAGAGGATGATGGGCTCAGTCCGGGGTCATTCCACTAGGGGAGTGGACACCTCCTTTGCAGCACTCCGAAACGTCTCCACTTCTGCCATATGTGCTGCAGCCACTTGGAGCTCTGTGCATACATTTATCAGGCATTATAGCCTGGACATCGCCTCTCGGCGAAGAGCCGGTTTCGGCCTGGCGGTGCTGCAGGGTCTCCTGTCTTAGATTCAGGACCTGGAATGTATTTCCTTTTTCCTCCTCCGGAATTTTGGCAGCGTTACTGCTGGAATCAGTCTAATGGTGTAACCTGCTGCAAGAACTGTGTCTCGGTAAGATAGTACAGTTATGTAAGAACTTACTGTAACAGTAGATCTTGAGAACGCTCTTGCAGCAAACCTTCCGCCACCTTCCCCTTGGAAGAGGCATGGCTTTAGCCTTTATCAACAAGGAATTTTTCCCATTTTTCTTGTGACGGTGGATCCTCGGTCTCCCATTCTGTCAGCCTGCGGCCGGAAGTCTCCGGCGGGAGAACTGGGGAATCTGGCGGGACCGCCCCTTATGTACTACGCCTGACGCGGAGGCAGGACGGCGACGGTCATGGTCCCCGCTGAAGATAGCTAGCTAGGGTTTTCCGTGGGGTCCTGACACCTGCCGGCTTCAGTCCTAATGGTGTAACCTGCTGCAAGAGCTGTTCTCGAAGATCTACTATTACAGTAAGTTCTTAGGTAACTGTACTTTCTCAGATGTGGGAATGTTATCCTGCCCTGGGACAGTGTCAGTAGATTGTACCTCAGGGACAGGTTGATAGGCTTGTTGGAGAGGAACAGGAGCATGGAGTCCTAGGTCTGCCTGGCCCAGTCTGGAACTATGAGGCTCACCGTTGCAGACTCCCTCCTCAGTTTTATGAGTCCTCTTAGCAGAAGTGTGAATCAGGAGACGGTGTAGGGAAACCTATCCGACCAGTTGAGGACTAGAGCACCCTGTGGGACTGAACCCACTGCTGGGGGTCTGCAACAAAAAAATGGGAGCTGGTTGTTTTCCTAGGAAGCAAACCAATCTAATTCTGTTGTACTCCATGTTCTGAACACTGATGCCAGCATTCCTGCTTAGAGAGTCTTCCAGTACGTTGTCTTCCCCTGGCAGGTGTTCTGCAGATAGCTGGATTTAGGGAGTAGGCTAGACTCCCGATCTTCATGGCTTCTGTGCACAACTTTGAAGAGCTTGTTCCTCCCTGCTTGTTTATGTAATACGTTGTGGTGGTGTCTTTTCTGATTTGGACAGACTGACCACTGATCTGGGAGGAGGAAGCCTGCATTACCAGGTATAATGCCATGACCTCCAGGAGATTTATGTGCCCTTGGGTTTCTTGTGTGCTCCAGGTGCCACTCATAGTAAGGTTCTCCAGGTGGTCACTCCAAACTAGGAGGGTGGCATCTGATATAAGTATAGCTGTTGGGGATTGCTGAAGGAAGGGAATTTGCAGTCGGAGTTTGTATTTTTCCTTCCACCACTCCAGTGCCTTTAACAGTGTTTCTATGACTGGTACCAATTTGGACAGAGGGTCCCACCTCTGAGACCAATGTTCCCACTAGGTGATATTAAATGTCTCTCATTTGAAACCTAGCCCCTGGTACCCACTGCAGTGGAAGAGGTCATGTGCTCCAGTAACTGCGAAAAAAAAAAAAATCCCTTGCAGGCCTTCGCTGACCTGCCTTGAAGGATTTAGCAGTTGAAATCAGATTTGCCACCCTTACTTGCGGGAGGAATGCCTTCCTCTGCAGAGTATCTAGCTCTGTGCTGATAAAGTCAAGGACAAACTAGTTCTGCTTGAGACATTTGAAGCATTGTCATTGGAGCCTGATTTTATCTCCTTTCACAGAGATAAGGTGGTCCTCAGGACTAACAGAAAGTTTTTGCCTAAGGTGGTTTCAGACTTCTACCTTAATCAATCCATGTCTCTTCCTGTGTACTTCACTGACCATTCCTCCTCTGGTGAGAGGAGATTGCACAGTTTAGATGTCAAAAGAGCCCTTAGTTACTATATAGAACGTACCAAGGGTCACAGGTTTGATTCCCTCTAATTGTTCCTCACTTATGGTGAGGTTGGTAAGGAAACCTGCCACTAAAGATCCATTGCCAGGTGGATTGTCTCTTGTATCCAATTTTGCTATGAAAAACTGGGTGAATTCCTCCCTCAGGCCTGAGGGCTCACTCTACAGAGGTACAGCTCCGTCTCTGGCTGCTGCCAGGGACATCCTATCTAGAGATATGTCAAGCAGCTACCTGGAAAACAGTTCACACTTTTACTAAGCATTACTCCCTGGATATCCAGGCTAGAGTGATGCTTGATTTTAACAGCTCTGCTTCAGAGCCTATTTCCTAAGTGGTTCTGTCCCTCCTCCATGGAGGTACTGCTGTGTAATCTGCATATGTCATAATATAGCAAGACTTCATGTTGTTTGAAGAAAAATTACCTTAGTAATGTTGTTTCTTCTAATGGAGTCTTGCTATATTATGACCTCCCCCCCAGCCTGCCCCTCTCAGAACCTCTATTTTTGGGATGTGGGTGGGCAGTGCAGTGTTGGCACTTCATAGATGCCCACTTTATTTTCACCCTTTCTTAGGGTGCTTAGGTGTTATACTTATTTTTCTTTCTTGAATCCCCTGACTTGAGACTTTGTTTTGGGATCAAGAACAAAAATGTGTTTTTATAGGTAGTAGCCAGTGGGCTAGTGTAGGTTCAGGCTTCCACACAGAACCTTAGTGAGTTTTTGCTCGTAAAGATCTGACAGTTTAAGTTTGAGCTACAACAGACAGAGTGTTCAACCGAGTTCGCGCTCAAGGTTCCATGCCCTGCATGGAAAGTTAACTGTTTCACCTCCGGAGCAGTTCTAACCTGGGGTTATACTGCATATGTCATAATATAGCAAGACTCCATTAGAAGAAACAACATTACTAAGGTGACTAATGTTTTCTTTTCTGCTATGGTGTGAGGTTGAAAAACCTTTGGGTTCTGTAGTTTTGGAAATTGAACTGCAGGGACAGACCTCAACTCACTACTTCCAGGACCCACTTGGCCGTAGTGATTTTTGTCCATTCCTGGAAATAGTGAACCAGCCTTCCTCCCACTGGCAGTGGGTGGATGACCTGGGCAGACGTGTAAAGAGTTTTGTTTTGGCTGTGGTTTGGAGGTGGGTGGTGCAGCTGCATGCCTAGTGCCCCTCTTACTCCTGCCCCTTTGTGGAAGGTACTCGTAATAAAACATAAGCCCAAGGGTAATATCTACTGCTCCTAGCTTCCCCTGCTATGAGGCCTTTTCTTTCTCAGTACATCGCCACCTTTTTCATGTAAGCTTCTTGTTTTGCCACCAGTGAATTTCCCTCACAGGAAAAAATCCATCACTTAAAGAGCTGCTGACATGATTTGAGCAGGCAACTCATTCGGAAGTTGCCTGCCCAATTAGCTAAATATTTTAATGTACAATGCCCTGCTCGTACCTTCCATGTATAAGCCGAGCTGCTGTCTAAGCACTGCAGTCCCGCTCCGAAAATCAGCTTTTTGATGACGTTAGGAATGGAACAGGGCTCCAGGTGCGCTTTTTAGGCAGTAATAGAATGAGAATAAGATTGGGCCTGTCAAACTGTACTAATATTATCTTTGCTGGCAGTTCTACATGTATGGGGCTAGCACGTCTGCCACCCGGGGAGACACCCCAAATTGGGCGACTGCTAAGTCTGCAGGAGCCATGCACTAAAGTGCAGTAACTTGAGGATCAGGTGGGCCAGAATGCCCTGCTGGGAAAGGAGATCGGAGCCCAGAGGCAGTGGGAGCAGAGGTTCCACTAGTTACTGGAGAAGTGGAAACCATATCTGACGTAGCCAGTAAGGGGTGATTTGTATCTTCTTTGCCCCCTCTGACTGCGACTTGAGAAGTACCCTCTGCAGTAATGGAAAGGAAGGTAAGGTGTACAGAACCCTCCCTGTCCAAGAGAGGGACAACGTGTCTTGCCAGAAAACACCAGGCCCTGGATCTAGCAAGCAGAAACTGGGCAGTTCTGCATTGGATGGGGATGCAAATAGGTCCAGCTTTGGGCGTCCCCACCTGTCGAAGAGATCTTCGACCACTGAGGGAAGAAGTTCCCACTCATGTGCCTTGGACTGGGAATGGCTTAGGCTGTTGGCCAAAGTGTTCTGAATGCCTGGAACATGCACAGCAGTCCAGTCTGGGTGATGCTGTATGGCCCAATACCAAACTCTCATGGCCTCTCTGTAGAGGGGGTAAGAATGGGTATCCACCCCCCATTTATGTAAAAGACCACTGACATATTGTCCATCTGGTTCAACAGAAGGCCCGGGAGTAGGTTCATCTGAAAGGCCTGAAGAGCATATAGGATGGCCCGCATCTCCAAAACATTCAAATCAAATCATAATTTATATTGTGCTTTTCAAGTGCCAAAGTGCAAATGCATAAAAAATACATCAATAATAAATAGGATATAAAATGTAAACACAGTTAAAAAGGCAGCAAAGTCAGAGTCGGAGATGCTGCTCCAGTGGGGAACAGGACCCCCCCCCCCCGAGTCTGGTGGTCTGCCATATGGACGCCGGAGCCTTGTCTCGACACATCCGTAGTCAGGATCTTTTGAGGTGACTGACCGGAAGTGGACCCCTTGGAGGGGTTCAGCTACCATGTCAAAGTCTGTCACACTCAGTTGGATACTGACACTGGTAGATACAAATCATCTGTGCGCATCAATGATCCCATTGGACCCAAAGGTTCCCTTGGGCTACCCTCAAGTCACAGGTGAGCCAGGGGAACTGTTGCAGTGGCCGTCTCCATATGTCCCAGTAGTCTTAGACAAGCTCTGGCTGGAACCTGGTGAAATGATGAAACCATTTGAGCCTGTGTCTGAAGGCGTTCAGCCCTGTCTGAGGAAGAAAAGCTTTGCCTTGGGCAGTGTCCAAGATTGCCCCAATGTACTGAAGTCTCTGACTTGGCCAAGGAGAGGACTTGGGGAGGTTGAGAGTTATCCCCAGATCCCAAAACAGAGTGAAAGTGGCCTCCATGGTTCTGAGCAATTGCTCCTTGGTGGGAGCTGTCAGAAGCCAGTCGTCTAGGTAAGGGAAGACGTAATGGCCTTCTCTCCTTAAGGCCACTGCTACTACGGTGAGGCACTTTGTAAAGACTTGTGGGGCCAAGGACAGGCCGAATGGTAGAGCCCGAAACTGGTAGTGGCTTCCTTGAAAGCAGAAGTGAAGGACCCTCCTGTGGGGTGGGACCACCAAGATGTGAAGATAAGCATCATGCATGTCCTGAGAACATAGCCAGTCCCTCTGATGAGGCAAGTGGAGAAGGCCGGGGAGAGTGACCATCCTGAACTGTTTGTATTCTGTGAACTGGTTCAGGTGGCTGAGGTCCAGTATGGGACGCAAGTCTCTGGTTCAATTTGGGACCAGGAAAAAATGTGAGTAGAATCCCTTCCCTCACTCTGCTGGCGGGACAGATTCTAATGCCTGTTTTCACAGGAGCATGTGAATTTCTTCTTGGATAATGGTGGCAATATGGGCCTGAGGGTAATGGGAGAGGATGATATGGTTGTCTAGAGGGATCTTCAAAAACTCTGAAGTGTACCCTTGTTCCACTAACTGTAGAACGCACTGATTTGAGGTTATTCTGCGCCAACCCTCTCCATAGAGAGACAGAGAGAAACAACCCTCCACCACCTCCCCAAGGGATTCAGCTGGGGAGGGGGGTTGGGTAAGGAGTCAGGCAGAGGAGCCGGGGACAGGCAACGTGGCCTGGGAAGTTCTGGGAGCAGAACCTCCAGTGGCTTTAAAATTGGCCTTTCTCTTAAAGGTATTTTTGGGCTGTTGGCCTCTGGGTTGTTACTTGGAGGTGTCACAAAAGGACCGCTATTGGGATGATTTAGACTGACATTGGTAAATGTTTGAACTGAATGTAGAGCCTTGCCTTACTCCTGGAGGCAAGTGATGTTTTGGGAATCCTCACCGAACAAAACAGGGCCTCTGTAAGGGGCGTCTAGGATCTTAAGATTGGATATCCGGAGCAAAACCCAAGACTCTAAGCCAGGAGTAGTTATAAAGACAAACTCCCGTGCCTGCAGAGTCTGCCGAGTCATAAGAGGCTCAGAGAAAGTGAGTCCCAACATGTGATCCTGATCTGAGAAGGTGTATCAGTTAAGCCTTCCCAGGAAGATCAGGCTGAGCCTGTGCTACCTCCAAAACTTTCTCCCACAGGGCATTCTAATATCGGCTCATGTGGGCTAGAAAGTTTAGGGAATAGATAGTGCAGGTGGCAGAGGAATAGACCTTACCAAAATGGTCTATCTGCCTGGAGTCCTTGTCGGGAGGCTGAGTGGTAACGTGCCGGGGCCGCTTAGAGCGGTCATGGGCCGCATTAATTATGACCGAATCAGCCTCTGGGCGCTCCCCATAAAAAGATTTGTCCCTCAGGGCATTATACAGGCGATCTGCATTCTTGGACATCGCTGGTGTAATAGATGGGTGTTTCCAAGCATCCCTGTTGACGTCCTTGAAGGAGTCAATAAGGGGAGGAACGACTAAGGGCAATGACTCCTTTTTTACAGAGAAAAGTGACTAGCTGACATCGCTTGGGGTCCACCTCCTCCGTGTCCCTACCCAAAAGGGCCTGGATGTGCCTCATCACATTCATCAAAGTTGGGTCATCTGGAGGAGACCGCAGGGTGTCCTTGGGCTCCTCTGGTTCTGATAGCAGTTCAGAGTCCCCGGGATTATTATAAAAGGTAGTGGAAGAATATCCCCCCAACTTGCCTGAGTCCGGAGAGGGAGAGGGTCAGCGACAATGCCTTTATCAGTGGGTCCTCGGACAACCGGTGCCAGCTCTGTCTGGTTGTGGAGTAGGCTCCTTAGGAGGTGACATTGGGGCTTTCCTGGGGGGGGAACCTGTTCCTTAGTTGGATTGGGAGAAGGTCCGTAGGAGTCGGGGTTGGAAGCTCCTTAGGGGCCTCCTTATCTTTGAAGTATTGCCCACCAGGCCACAAAAAGGGCATTAAGGTCTGAGGTAGAATCGGGGGAGCCAGTGTCTTCAGGGTAGGCTGAGAGGGCCCCAGCGTTGGTTCCTTAGGTTGTGGTAACCCGGGCATTAGTTCCACTGGCGTCAGGTTAGCGGGTGTTGATCCTTGGGGCAAGGAGCCATCCAGAGTTGATCTGACCATAGTAGAAAGATGGGCTGTCGGACCTTCGGGGCGTCGGCTGTGTGACGATAGGGCCAGTTGACATCAGACAGTTTCCGATGGTTTTTTTTAAGTTCCCCAATGGATGTCTTCCCTGTCGTCGGCCTCACCGAAACATCACCAGAATAAGTGCGAGTGTGGGAGGCAGATCCCGGCCAAGGACGGCCATCAACACAGCATCTTCTGCCTTGGGCCGGACCATGACACCACGGCCTGTTCTGCCTGCCAGGCTTTTACTAGCCGGACCCACATCCATCGTCTCCAGACCCTAAAGACTTTCCTGTTGGAGCAGAAGATGGATCTACACTCCGAGGGGAAACACGAGAAGAAGCGCCACGGTAAAGACCGTAGTCTGTCCCGGCACTGGTCACGTTCCCGGTCTCACTCGCAGCCCTCTCCCAAAAAAGCCCGCCCTTCAGGATCAGGAGAGCGTCCAAAGTCTTCTCAGGCCAAGGCCTGCCCTTCGGGGGAGAAGCTGGCCAAGCCGAAGATAGCCCCGCTAAGGGTTACCACCAAGCCCTTGGAGGTGAAAGCTGTGGCCCCACCTTCCAAGGCACCAGCGCCGCCTGCTGAAGGCACGCCTCCAGAGCTCAAGGACTCTCCGGCACCCCCTGGCAGCACCCCGTCGGTACCACCACCGACGCCAGTCGAAGGGACAAAGGGTGAGGGATCAGCCGTGGAAGAGCTGACATTCCCGTCGCCCAAGTCCTCCTCCCTCCTGGGTCTCCAGGAGGGCTGTCCTTCACTAGCCGATGTCCCGGATACTCCCTTTCCGAGCCGGGCAGCAGAACTCTTCCCCGTGGGCTCCAGAGGCCTCAAGACAGAAGTCCTTGTAAAATAGCCAAGCCAAAGCTAGCTCAGCATCTGGAGACGATATCCAAGCTATAATGCTTGACAAAGGTATGCACCGAGTTCCAGGTAGCGGCCGCACATATGTCCCTGATTGAGACATTTCTGAGGGTGGCGAATGAAGCAGACAGTCCTCTAGTGGAGTGACCCCTAACCGGGCCCGGTAGGGGCTTATTGTGTTTCTCATAGCAGAAGGAAACGCAGTGAACTATCCACTTTGAAATCGTCTGCTTGGTCACCAGTTTACCCAAGCATTGTGGCGGAAAGGCTACAAATAATTGCTCTGATTGACGGTGCGCAGCCGTCCACTTGAGGTAATACCTCAAAGTCCTGTGGACATCCAATGTGTGAAGGAGAGTTTCCCCCCTATTGGATGGGGAAGGAAAATAAACTGGAAGGTCAACCAACTGGTTAAGGGTCAACTCCTAGACTACTTTTGGAAGAAACTTAGGATTTGTTCTAAGGGAAACCCTTTCCCTGTGGAAAATCAAATACGGCTCTTTACACATCAGAGCCTGAAGCTTGGAAACGCTTCAAGCTGAAGTGATAGCAACCAAAAAGAAAACCTCCAAGAAAGGTAACACAGCTCACAATCCGCTGCCAGTTCAAAGGGAGGGAGAGTGAGCTTTTCCAACACATAAAGGAGATCCCAGAGTGGGATAGGGTCCCGAATGGGAGGTCTCGTATGCAAAATTCCTCTTAGAAAGGTGCGGGCAACATCCAATAGTGCCAACGCCCTATCTCCAATGAGAGCATGATAGGCAGAGACAGCCCACATATGCACCTTGATAGAGGAGTAACTCAGGCCATTTTGATACAAGGAGAGGAGATACTGCAACGTTGAGTTCACTGGGCAAGTGATGGGGTCCAAATGCTGTGACGAGGCCCATAGACAAAAACGCTTCTACTTCATAGCGCAAGTGGAGCGGGTGGAGGGCTTTCTCGCCGAAACTAGGACTGCCGCCACTTCCGGGGAAACCCCGTATCTGTGCTGAGCTACTTCTGAAGGAGCCAAGCATGTAGGTGTAAGGACCGGATGGACCAGTGACCCCTGTTCCTGGGACAGCAACTATGAGCATATGGGCAGCGGAACTGGAGGCTCCGTGGATAACCGCTGCAGGAGTGGGAACCAAATCTGCTGAGGCCATCTGGGGGCTACAAGAATCATTCAGGCCCCTTCTGCCTGTCACTTTAAAGAGAAACCACCCTGCCTAGCAAAGGGATAACGCGTCTGGCCAGAAAACTCCAGGTGCGTGCTCTCGCAAGCAAAACACTGGCAGTTTGGCATTGCGTGGTGACTCAGAGGTCCAGCTCTGGATGACCCCACTTGTCGAAGAGCTGATCTGCCATGGATTGTAGCCGCTCCCACTCGTGTGCTCTGGATAGAGACCTGCATAGACCATCAGCCAGATCATTGAGGACTCCTGGAATGTGTACTGCGGACAAGAGAATGCACCACTCCAGTGCCCAGTACCAGACTTTCATCGCCTCCGTGCAAATAGGATATGAATGAGTACCCCCTTGCTTGTTGATGTAGAAGACGGCCACCATATTGTCTGTTTGGACCAGAAGAGAGCCTGGCACCAGGTCCTCTTGAAAGGCCTGTAAGGCATAGAGAACCGCTCGCATCTCCAGTACATTGATGTGAAGGGATCACTCCTCGGGTGACCAAACCCCTTGCGTTTGATAAGCACCCAGGTGCGCCCCCCCACCCCAGGTCTGATGCATCTGTTGTAAGAGTCTGACCTGGTGGCTCCGGATGAAAGCTGACCCCTTTCTCCAAGTTCTGGGGGTCCATCCACCAAAGCAAAGTTCTCCTGACTGGCTCAGTGATCCTAACCATGAAGTCTAGATCATCGTAGCCTTGGTCCCACTGTACCCTGAGCATCCACTGTGGGATCCGCATGTGGAGACGTGCCAAGGGAGTGACCAGAATGGCCACCACCATGTGCCCCAGAAGCCTGAGGAAGTTCCGTGCTTGAACTTGAGGAGTTATTGAGATCCCTTCAGCAATCTCTCACAGGCAATTGCCCCTGTCCTGGGGAGGAAGGCCATGCCCTGGATGGAATCCAGTACCGCTCCAAGGAAGACAAGCTTTTGACTGGGCTCTGGGAATGATTTTTGCAAATTCAGGGTGATCCCCAGCTCTCAGAATAGAGTATAGGTGTCTCCGAGGGTGTGAAGTAGGCCTGCCCTTGATGGGGCTATAAGTAGCCAATTGTCTAGGTATGGGAAAATGTAGTGCCCCATGTGCCTTGGAGCCACAGCCACCACTGCCAAGCATTTTGTAAAGACTCACATAGCGGAAGAGAGGCCGAACAGAAGAACTCGAAACTGGTAGTGCTCCCCTTGGAAGTGGAACCTCAGAAACTTCCTGTGGGGAGGGATATATGCATCTTGCATGTCTAGGGAGCAGAGCCAGTCACCTTGGTGCAGTAGAGGAAGTAGACCTGGGAGGGTCACCATCCTGAACCTTTTGTACTCCATAAAGAGATTTAGAGAGCTGAGGTCCAGAATGGGACGAAGATCCTGTGTCTTTTTTGGGACCAGGAAGAAATGGGAGTAAAACCCCTTCCCCCGCTGAGGCCAGGGGACTATCTCTATTGCCCTTTTCTGCAAGATGGTCTGAATCTCCTTCTATTAGTGGGATGTGAGAAGGAGGATATCGAGAGTGCTTTGGCGGAGTATTTGGGGGAAACTCTGTGAACTTCAGTGTGTGTCCTCTCATGATATCTAGGACCCACTGGTCCGCAGTGATCGACTTCCACCCTTTGAGATGAAGGGAGAAGCGGCCCCCGACCGTCTCCCCTGGGTCTTCCTGTGGAGGGGGCGCGGAAGGGAGTCATTGGGCTGAGCCGGGTGTAGGCAGAGGCGCCTGGCAGGACTTGGGCCTGCAAGTAGGAGCTCCCCCAGGCTGCTGGTTACCGGATCTCCTACAGAAGCCGCCTCTCTGCCCCTGCTGGTTACTACGGGCATGACCTTGGCCACCTGAGGACTTGCGAAATGGCTGTTTGCGTTGTCTTTGCTGGTCACCGCGGTACATCTGGCGGACCGACCAGATAGACTTTCCCGACTCCTGGAGACGAGAAATCAAAGCTTCCGTCTCTTGCCCAAAAAGCACAGTACCCTGGAAAGGTAAGTCCTTGATACCGGCTTGCAGATCCTGGTGAAAGCCTGAGACTCTCAACCAGGCGTGGTGCCATAGGCACACCCCAGAAGCGGCTGGCCTGGCTGACATATCTGCGGTGTCATACGAGGCTCTCAGGACATGGGAGCCTACATCTGAGCCCGATTTTTAAAATATCCAGAAGCTCTGTTTTCTGATCAGTCTGGAATGGCCTTCAGAAGCTCTTGCCTTCGTTCCCATAATGCATCCTGGTACTGGACCATATGCGTCAAGAAATTGAGGGACCATATGGAGCAGGTGGAGGCAGAATAAACCTTTTTGCCCACCTGGTCCAAATAACGCGACTGGGTTGGGAGGCTGTGAGCTGAGGTGCTTCGGCTGTCTGGATTTATCATGGGCAGCCATGATCACCGAGGAGTCCACCTGAGGGTGTTCCACTAGGAAAGCTTCTGCCCTCGGGTCCTTGTACAGCCTATCAGTCTTCTTCAGAACAGCCGGGACTAAAGCTGGATGCTTCCAGGTAGTCCGCGTAAGGTCCTGGAAAGTATCCACCAAAGGAGGGCTCACCAGTGGTTTCGGCTCCTTTTGCCTCAAGTACTTCGCCAGTCTCCGGCGTTCTGGGTCCAGGTCCTCAGTCTCCCACTCGTTGGAGGCCTGGATATGCCTCATGACGTCCATGAAGGTTGGATCATCTGGAGGCGAGCGAGGCTGGTCCTTCTCTCCCGGGGACTGCAGCAAGCTGAGAGAGGAAGATGACGCAGAAGAGAATGAGGGAGATCGACTATAAGATCTCGAATAGTCTGACCTCTCCTTGTGACCACACACTCGCTGTCAATGGTAGCTGGGGGACTGATGTCGGTCCGAAGACCGACTCCAGTCCCGAGACCGGCGACTGAGCATAGACTGACGTCGGTCAGAGGACCGACGTCGGGAACGTTCTCGCCTAGAAGACCGAGAAAGACTCCGAGAATGCGACCTAGACCAACGATGGTCTCCAGAATGCCTGGAGCGACGTCGGTGGTCTCCAGACCAGGTGCGGGAACAAGCCCTAGCAGGAGGTGTAGGCGGTCGCTCCAAAGACTTCCATGGGGAAGGCTCACCTCTCGGTTGTGGTTTGTCCGCCGGGGCTGGTACCAGTGTCTGGGCTGGTGACAGAGGGGTCCACTTCTGGACCTGCCCCCACCAAAAGGAGAATAGCTCCTGCAGCTTATCCTTGGAAAAGAGTTCTGTCACCTGGCCTGGAAAGGGAGTATCCAGGACATTGACTCATGAAGGAGAGCCCTCCTGGAGACCCAGGGGGGAGGAGGACTTGGGCGACGGGGACGTCGGCTCTTCCACGGCCGATCCCTCACCTTTTGCCCCTTCGACCGGTGTCATTGGTGGTACCGATGATGGGGTGCCGCCAGGGGGCGCCAGAGAGTCCTTGAGCTCCAGAGGCGTGCCTTCAGCAGGCGGCGCCGGTGCCTTGGGAGGTGGGGCTGCAGCTTTCACCTCCAAGGGCTTGGTGGTAACCCTTAGCGGGGTTACCTTCGGCTTGGCTGGCTTCTCCCCTGAAGGGCTGGCCTTGGCCTGAGAAGACTTTGGATGCTCTCCTGATCCCGAAGGGCGGGCTTTTTGGGAGAGGGCCGCAAGTGAGACTGGGACTGACTACGGTCTTTACCGTGGCACTTCTTTTCCTTGCGTTTCCCCTCGGAGTGCAGATCCATCTTCTGCCCCAACAGGAAAGCCCTCAGGTCCGGCTAGTAAAAGCCTGGCAGGCGGAGCAGGCTGTGGTGTCGTGGTCTGGCCTGAGGCAGAAGACGCAGCGTCGATGGCCGTCCTTGGCCGGGATCTGCCTCCCACACTCGTACTTATTCTGGTGATGTTCCGGCGAGGCCGACGACGGGGAAGACATCAGTCAGGAAACTTCAAAAAAATTTCAGAAACGGTCTGACGTCGGTTAATGAGAAAATAGTTGAAAATGGTAAAAAAGTGGGTTGAATGGAAATTCTTGCTGTTTTCTGGCAAGCTGATTGAAGATCTCTTCATATACGGGACGTGGCGGGAAAAGAACTGAGGTGGAGCTGGGTCCGCCCCTTTTTGTACCAGGGCTGACATCAGGGCACGGCAGGCGTTGGGGGCAGTCCCTGCTGTATACTGCTGGCTGAGAAGTTTTCTGGATGGTCCTAGTGCCTGCGGCATAGTCCTGAAGATTATAGCCTGCTGCAAGAGCTCCTCTCAAAGATCTACTGTTACGGTAAGTTCTTACGTAACTGTACTTTCCTCAGACCTCCTCTGGACTATATCTATATCTACCGTCTTGTCAGCCAGGTCATTCATCCCAAGCTGCTGAAACTGCAGGTTTTGCTCCCTCTGTGATTAACTTGGCAAATCCTGGAATGTTATTTCCAATAATCCCAGGTACATGTAACTTTGGTACTACCCCCACTTTCATTTGGTGAGACACCCCATCAATGTTAAGAGCCACTTGGGTGGTGGGATAGTATTGTGTCCCCATGGATGTGTATGACCCCAGTACCTGGTCCTTTCTCACAGTCTTTTCCCATCACTTCAAAAGGCACCATGGTCTGTCGGCTTCCCAAATCTAGAAGTCCCTTCACAGTCTTATCTCCCACCTTGACATCTGTTAAATACTTGCCCCAATTTGCTAAGGCCAAATCTGCTCTAGTGTTACCCTTTTTATTCTTATGGCAGTTTCTTGCACTATGGCCTGGCTTATTACAGTTATAGCAAATAAAGTCTTTGGGTGCAGATTTGTTACCCCCATCATGGTTCTTGTCTGATGTGTAGATAAATGGGGGGGGGGAGAGGGTCTCACCATTCTTTGGGTGTTATTTTGCTACTGCAATCTCTGTGTCTGGTCATCTGATGGTCCTTAGCCAAAGAAATGACCTTTTCCCCACTTTTTGGTTGGTATTCGTTTACCCAAAGCTGCACGTCTGTGGAAAGGATGTTGGTGAATTGTTCCACTGCAAACATGTCAGTGATCTGTGGGACTGTTTTGCTGTCCGGCCAGAGCCATTTAATGAGGAGTTCTCAGAGTCGGGTAAAGACTTTTAGAGGATTTTTGACTGAGTGGTACTTCAGAGACCGGAACCTCTGCCTGTAGATCTCTCCTGAGATGTGTTTTAAGGATTTCTCTTTTCACAAGGTCATACTTTTCTGACTGTGCAGTGTCCATATTGTTGTAGGCAGGTCAGGCTTTACCTGTCAGATAAGGTGCCAGCCTGACTTCCCACTGCTGTTTTGGCAATTGGCAGGCTCTGGCAGCCCTTTCAGAAGTTGTCAGGTATGCTTTGATATCATCTGAGAGAGACAACTTGTAAGTTTAATGTCTTTTAAGTTTGTGTATTGTCGATCTGCTGGACCTGTACCAAATCTTCCAGCTTTGATAGCTTGTGAGGCATCCAGCCATCACTGATTCTCTTTTCTCTGCTGCTCCTGTTGCAGCATCTGTTCTTTTCTTTTCTTTGCTTCTCAGTCTTTGTTGTATAGCCCACCATTTGAAGAAGGCAGACATAATTTCAGGTTCTGTTCCTGCCTGTTCTTCCATCACTGATGCCGGCTGTACTGTCTCAGTTTGGACCTTTATTTCGGCTTCTAGTTTGACTGCCATTCTTCTGGTAATCACTCTTGAGCTTACTGTTGCAGGTTTCATATCTTTCTTCAATGCTTCCCTGGTACTAGATCTAGTACCCATGCACAAAACTTCTGGCTTGGAGTATACACAGCATAAATCTCACTTTTCACACCGTCTGTCACTGAAACATAGGCAGACCAGGAGAAGTCATAACATTTGCAGGTAGCATTTATTATTAACAATAAAATAAAAAAAAAAGCAGGATAACTCTTGTACGGGCAATTCAAACAAAGCAAAGTCCCTTCTATGAGGGTCTCTCTAAATCTTAATCTCTCCTTCGCTCGAATGAATGGGACAGAGTCTTACTCAACCCTGTCATAGTCAGTCTTGCAGACCTTGGTGCTCCCAGTCCTCACTCAGGAAGGCCCTTCTTACCATCAGCCAGCTGGTCAGTGGTTGCGGTCACAGTCAAGGTGCTCATACTTTCGATCCTGCTCGACTGGGAGGTGCTGCCATCAGCATTCCTTGACTGTCAGATGTGCTGATGCTATGAGGAATTCCTGTGGCAGCAGTGGGCCATTGCGGGGCATGCCAAAGCTCTATGCCAAGGACCTTCAGTCCCCTGGCAGCTGCCAGTGGTTGCCCCGCCAGTTCATGTTCCACAAGTGCTCCTCACACCTGCTTCCCCACCAGTTATGGCAGAGCTGCCACCCTGATAGTCACCAGTCGACACTCTGGCCAAGGAGACCACCTGCGTGGCCACTTGCTTGCCAGGTCAGTGGTTGGTTAGGATCAACCCTGGTGAGGATTCCCTGCAGGTCCATGGTGAACAATGGCTGAGGGCCATCTTCAAGGAGTCAATGAATGACTCAGATCAGGAGTCAGTGTCCTTCTTAGGGACTATGCTCTTTGACTGTAGCTCAGTCGAGGAGCCTTCTGATCATTGCCTGGTTTCCTTCGGTAGGCTGCTCTGACTTACCTTGGAGTCCACGTCTGTCCCGCTTAAGCCAGTCCAGAAGAGGGTGAAGTACCCTCTCAGACATTTTGGACCAGGATCAATCACCAGGAGTTGCCTTCCTGGTGGCTGAGGCCATCTTGGGACAGGCCCTGGAACTTTGGCAGCATCCAGCATCCTGCCTGGCACCCTCAGCCCACATTGTCTGCAAGAAAAAATTACTCACTGCAGTAATCTTCTTTCTTCCAAGGGGTCCTTTAGCATCAGTAACTTTAGCAGCAGTTAGCTGGCTAGGTACAACTGCCCAGGAGGTATGCCTTTAAGAGAATTTCATGAGAATGAACTTTGGGTAATAGCTAGTCAAAAAGCAGAAGTGGGAGTGAGCTGAGTGAGAGCTGCTGAAGGCTTCAGAATTGTTTTGAAGGAAAACGAGGGTACATGCCTCGAAAAAGAATCAACAGGATTCAAAAAAACATGCAAATGTCCACAAAATTGGAAATAGGAACAACAACATGAGTTAAAAGCTAATCAACAAGAAACTTCAAATTTGGTGAGATGTGATAAGGAGCCCTTCTCTGACAGGTGAACCAGGGAGGAAGGGTTGGAGCTTACTGATGCTAAAGGACCCCTTGGAAGAAAGAAGATTACTGCAGTGAGTTATTTTTTTCTTCTTACCCCAGGAGTCCTTTAGCATCAGTAACCTTAGCAGACTACCGAGCAGTACCAAGTGGGAGATGGGCAAAGAATCTACTTGGGAAAGGGGCTCTGCAGAACCGCCCTGCCAAATTCAGCATCAGATCTGGTCTGCACATCCAGATTGTAGTGTTTCTCAAAGGTGTGCACCGATTTCCAGGTAGCTGCTTTGCAGACATCCAGGAGGGGAATGTCTCTTGCTGCTGCAAGCAAGGCTGTAGTGCCCCTGGTGAAATGGGCCCTGAGCTCCACTGGAGGTTGGTGACCAGTTTTCTCATAGCAGAATCCAATAAGAGACCAACCAACGAGAAATAGTTATCCTGGTAGCTGGTCTTCCTCTGCTTACATCCCCGTAGGTGAGGAACAACTGAGTGGAAGAGCCTCTGGACTGTCTAGTATGCTCTAGGTAGTGAAAGATGGCTTTTCTGATATCCAAGCTGTGAAACTTTTGCTCGCCAGGAGTGGATTGCTCAGTAAAGAAGACAGGCAGAGTAATGGACGGGTTCAAGTGAAACTCTGAAACCACCTTTGGCAGAAATGTCCTATTTGTCCTGAGCTCAACTTTATTGTGAGGGATGATGTAATTTGGCTCAGTGCACAGGGCCTGTAGCTCTGAAATCCTCCTGGCAGAGGTAATGGCTAACAGGAAGATTGTCTTCCAAGTTACAAACTTGATGTGTGCAGTGGACATAGGCTCGAAGGGTGGATTCATGAGCCTATCTATGCAAAGAGGTTCAGGCTCCAAGGAGGAACGGGCTCCCTGAGTGGAGGCTGGAGGTGCAAGAAGCCTTTGAAAAACTGTTTAAAAATGGTGTGGGGCCGGCCCGCCGGCGCAGCGGTTGGATTTCCGTTTGCGATGCCAGTGACCCGGGTTCGGGAACGAGCCCGGGTCCCTGGAGGGCCGGCCCGGGGGAGAAGGATTGAGCATCCCAGGGACAGCTCCCCTCCGGGGGGAGGGTAGGGGACTGGCCCGGCACCTGCTGGCTTCTAGCGGAGGCTGGGAGTATCACAGGACACACGGCCCAATACCTGTGATCTGGGGACTAGAGGAGGGCTGGGCAAGGACAGAAGAGGTCGGGGGAACTTGTCAGAGCTTGAAGGAGTGGATGACCAGCGAGCATGGGGGCGGAAAAATAGATAATACCAAAAAAAAAAAAAATGGTGTGGGGAAAAAATATATTTTTTCATTCCCACCAAAAGGTAGGCCGAAATTGCCGCCAGGTGTAGCTTGAGGGGAAGATGGTTTCAAGCCTGACGCCTATAAGTGTATCAGGTAATCTAGGAACTGAGGATCTGAAGCTGAAAGGGGTTTGACCTTTTTGCTCTTGCACCAGAGGGGAAACCTTTTTTCCATTTGGCTGCATAAGTTTTTTTTTTTTTTTAGACATCCTCTGTACCTTAAGGACCTGCTCGGAGTACTGGGAGGATGGAAACTCTTAACTCCTCAAGAACCAGGCCTTGAGGTGAAGAGAGTGCATGTCTGGATTCTGCACTCCTATCTGAGGAAGGGTCAGCAGGGAGTGAATTGGAGGCAGGCAAATGGGCCTGCTGCAGGACATTGAGAGAAGGAGAGGGTACCAGGCTTGCCTGAGCCAGTCCGGAGCCCCTAGGAACATTGATGCAGGCTGCTGTCTGAGTTTCAGCAAAACCCTGAGTATCAAGGAAAAAGGATGGAAAGTGTATAGGAACCTCCCTTACCAGTCCAGGATCAGGGCTTTCGGAGGAAGAGTTCCCGGGACTGGGAGCCTGCAGCAGTACTGAGGAAGCTGAAAATTGAAGGATGAAGCAAACAGATCTACTTCTGGTGTGCCCCATCACCTGAACACTGTGGCTAGTATTTGCTTGTTCAGGGTCCATTCGCTCTGTCCTTGATTGATGTAACTCAGAGCATCTGCTTGCCTGGAGGGTGAATAGCTGAGAGGCTGACTCCCAGGGAGAAGGCTAGAGACCAGAGCTTCCGAACAGAGTATTTCTGATTTGGTACCACCCTGATTTTGTGTACAACATTGCAGTGGTATTGTCTGTTCGAATTTAAACTGCCTGCCCTTTTATGCTGGGAGTGAAAGCTAGAAAGATTGCTCTGAGTTCCAAGAGATTTATGTGCAGCTGTGACTCTTTGAGAGTCCAGGCGCCACTTACTGAGGCACTGTCCAGCTGTGCTCCCCACCCCGAGGGAGGCATCTGTGGTGATCACCTCTGTGGGAAGCAGAGCTTGGAAGGAAGCCCCTGCCTGTAAATTTGCAGGGTTCTTCCGCCACAGCAGGTTTTGAAGGAACTGCTGCATCACTGGTATCAACTTTGAAAAGTTGTTGCTTCTCTGAGACCAGCGAACTCTGAGGTAGGCTTGTAGGAGTCACATCCTGTACCCGACTCCTGGGACCACTGCAGTCATAGAAGCAGTGTGTCCCAGGAGTTTGAAAATGTCTGACTGGTCTTGGCTGTCCCTGAATTAAAGAATCTATCATGGAAAGGAAACTCTGAATTCTTTCCTGTGGGAGGAAATCATATCCTTTCTGAGTGTCCAGCTGGGCCCCTATGAAGTTGAGCAGCTGGGTTGATTCTGGGTGAGATTTCTTTAGATTTACCAGGAAACCTAGAGACTCCAGAGTGCATTCTGTGAGGGAAAGGGACTCCTTGACCTGACAAGGAGACTTTGCTATTATGAGCCATCCATCCAAATAGGGGTAGAGAGTGACACCCAGTCTCCTGAGGTGTGCTGCTACCACTGCGAGACACTTGGTAAAGACTCTTAGGGCCGAGGACAGAGCAAAGGGCAATACGCCAAACTGATAGTCACCTGAAGGAAGTTTGAACCTGAGAAACATCGTGTGGAAGTAGGCGTTCTTTAAATCCAGGGAGGCTAGCCATTCTCCCTGCTGTAAGGACTATGACCAGTTACAGAGTGACCATTTTGAATTTTTTTCTCCTCTCCAGATGTTTGTTTAAATATCTGAGATCTAAGTTAGGTCGCCACTCCTCAGTTTTCTTTTGTGGCAGAAAATACCCAGAGTAGAGGCCCTTGCCCTTCTCGTGAGTGGGGCCCTCTCCACTGCATGTAAAGCCAGAAGATTTTCTACCTCCAGTTTTAACAGTGGGATCTGTGTTGGGGAGAGAGGTCTTGACACCTGGGTACATTTAAGGTCTGGCATCTGCTTGAACTGTAGTGACAGACCTTCTCCACTTTCTCTAGCACTCACTTGTCTGACATAATGAGGGACCAGTGCTGAAGATAGTGGGAGAGTCTGCCTCCCACTGGAAGCGGGGAGGCGACCTGGACCCTTACATTAGGACTTAGACTGCGAGGCAGCTGGCTGGTTAGAGGTGGCTCTGCTTTGGTCCCTTCTGCCTCTGCCTTTGAAAGACCCCTTACTGACATAAGTCAGAGTGGGGTTGTAAGGCCTGGAAAATGGAAATTATGTACCTACTATAATTCTTGATCTTCTTGGATGGAGTCTCCACCACTCATTTACACTAATGGGATCTACGCCGGAGGTGCTAGGGCCCAGCGGGAACAAACTTTTGAAGAGGGCCAGCGCCAGAGATGGAGCCGCGAGGAAGCGGCACCATGAGCCTTGGCTCATGCAGTAAAGACTATCTCGGTGTCGACCATCCAACCGCCTCAGTTCCTTTTTTCCGAGGAGGTGCAGCGTAACTAACCTAGCAGGACTAACCTAACAAAATTTGACATAAGATGGTCCAAATGACCCCTGTAAGAAGGGTCAACAATGAAGTCTTCGCAGCCCAACCCTTAAGAGAGTGAAGACCAAAAACAGAGAAGTGAGCTTGGGGGATGGTGGGTGGGCATGTGAATGAGTGGTGGAGACTCCATCCAAGAAGATCAAGAATTATGGTAGGTACGTAATTTCCATATCTTCCTGGACATAAAGTCTCCACCATTCATTCACACTAATGGGAGAGTACTGAGCTAATAATCCCCCGAGATGGGTGGCAGGAAAATAAGAGCTCACATACTTCGGACAGAAGTCCGTTAAGGATAGTCCTGCCAAACAACAGATGTCATCAAACATGGACATCCAAGGCGTAGTGTTTAATGAAAGTATGCACTGAGCTCCAGGTAGCCGCATTGCAAATATCTGCAATGGGAACGTTGCATATTTCTGCCAGAGATGCTGCGACTGCTCTAGTAGAGAGTGTACATGCTGCCTTCCAGCTGAACCTGTGCTATAGAATAGCAGTGGCAAAGGCATGCTATCAGCCATGCTGAAATGCACCTAATAGAGACAGGTTGACCCAGCCAGGTCTCACTGAAGGAAACAAACAGTTGTTGAGCCTTGCGAATTTCTTTTGTTTTATCCAGATAGAATCACAGCACTCTTTTAACATCCAGAGAATGAAGGGTACACTCCCCTTCATTCTGGAAGTTCGCAAAGTAGGTAGACAGGACTAAAGGTTGGTTTAGATGGAATTCTGAGACCACTTTAGGGAGAAACTTAGCATGAGTCCTAAGAACTACTTTGTCCTTGTGAAATACAGTGTATAGTGGGTGTGCGACCAGTGCATGTATTTCAGAAACTCTACGGGCTGAAGTGATGGCCACCAGGAAGGCAGTTTTCTGAGTGAAGAATTTCAACTTGCAAGTAGCTAAAGGCTCGAAAGGTTTCCAAGTGTGCATGTCTAGCACAAGGTTAGTGTCCCAGGCTGCAACTGGGTGTCTGATAGGTCTGGTATGCAGAATACCCCTAAGAAATCTCTTAACTACAGGTAACTGAGCCAGTGACATGAAAAGTACTGGCTCATGGTAAACTAAAATGGCACAAAGATGAACTTCGACTGTAGAGTACTGCAGACCTGAATTTGAGAGGTCTAGAAGGTACTCTTAAGACTTTATTTGGTGGGCAGGAAAAAGGGCTCAAAGAGGATTTTGCACACCAGATAGAGAAACTCTTCCATTTGGCTGTGTAGTTTTTTCTAGTGGCTGGCTTATGTGCAGCCAAAAGAATATCTGAAACCCTACAAGAAACATTGAACCTGTTCACCTCTATCTTTTCAGGAGCTAAGTGTGAAAGTGAAGTGACCTAAGACTGAGATGGCCCACGGGACCCTGGGTCAGAAGGTTTGTCTGAAGGGGAAATGCCCTCGGAGGGGGTTCCGACAGACTTGAGCAGTGGGAACCATATCTGCTATGGCCAGAAGGGAGCAATGAGGATCATTTTGTCCCCGAGACTCAAATTTAAGAAGTACCCTCTGAATTAGGGGAAGAGGAGGAAAGGCATATAGAAAGCATTTTGTCTACTGCAGCCTGAATGCATCCTGACAGAAAATGCCAGGTCCTGGACTTCTGGAGCAGAAGAGAGGCAGTTTTGCGTTGAGTGGGGATGCAAAAAGGTCCAGGTCTGGAGTTCCCCATTCTTTGAGGAGTGACTGAACGATGGTTAAGTCCAGAGACCACTCATGAGGATCTGTCTCTGTCCTGCTGAGACAATCTGCTAGCTCGTTTTGTACTCCTAGAAGGTAGACTGCATGGATTAGAGCCTTGTGCTCCAGGCACTATTCCCCACACTCTCATAGCTTCCCTGCATAATGGCTGAGTGTGCACCACCCTGCTTGTTGATGTAATACATCACTGCTTTGTTGTGCGTTTGAAGGAGAATGTTCTTGTGGCAGAGTATGTCCTTCAAGGCTTGGACTGCATAGAGGACGACTCTCATTTCCAGGACGTTTATGTGAAGCTGGGATTCGTCCTGAGTCCACGTACCTTGGGTGTGGAGATTCTGGCAGTGAGCTCTCCACCCCATCAGGGACGTGTCTGTGGTAATGGAGATCAGATGATCCAGAGGAGCAAAGGGATATCCTTCCAGAAGGTTGTCCTCCTGCGACCACCAGGCGAGTGACCTCTTCAGAGGTTCTGTCACCTTGATTGGAAAGGATTGAGGGTGAGTGGTTGGGGACCACTGAGTACTGAGCATCCACTGAGAGGTTCTCATGTATAATGAGGAGTCCTGTGCCTGTCTACCCTAAATAGTGACTCCTATAAGTCCAAGTACACTCTACTACTGTTAAAAGACTGATCACATCTATAATCGACTCTTCCCTCTCCCGTTTTTCTGCCCCCCATATCTGTCCCTTCCACATTTCTTTGACCCTGGTTCCAGCTCTAAATTCTCCATACCGTATCACTATATATCCTTTTATATTAGGGTTTATTTATGTTTGGTGCACCTAATATGTGTATTTCTTTACTTATATGAAAAATTGTGCCCTACTCAAAACTAGCTGTATCTTCTGTTTCAAACATGTACTACTGTAAATGCTACCTGCTGATACTTTGTATATGCTGTATTATTGTATCGCACTTTATTTTTATGATTATTTTCTTGTGTGTTGCACCCCATGTATATTGTCCCTTGTTGACAAACCCAGGTCCACCTCGAAAATGAGCTTGCTCAATGGTGATCACCTGGTTAAATAAAGACTTTGATTGACTGATGTGAAGATGTGCTAAGGGTACAGTGAACACCGTGGATGCCATGAGACCCAGCATCCGTTGCATCGAGATAGCTTGAATCAAGCTGTTTTCTCTGATGTTATCGGGCCATCTGTAAGATTACGCTCCTTCTGGGAGAAAAGCCTGCGCACAGGAGGTGTCCAGAAGAGTTCCTATAAAGAGGAACTTCTGGGAGGGCTGCAACTGCGATTTGTTGAGATTTAGCAGGACTCCTATGGATGTGAGGAAGTCCGAGGCCATGACTACGGTGTCCAGAGTTCTTTGTCTGGAGGGACTTGCTAGGAGCCAGTCATCCAGATATGGGAACACTTGTATTCCGCTTTTCCTGAGATGCGCCGCTAGAATTGCACAACACTTTGTAAAAATTCGAGGTGCCAAGGATAGCCCAAAGGGCAGGACTCTGAACTAAAAATGTTGACCCAGCGACACAAACCTGAGGTATTTGTGGTGCTTTGGGTGTATAGGGATGTGTTGGTAAGCATCCTGCATGTTCAGGGAGGCTAGCTAATTGTGCTGGTAAAGCAAAGGTAACAGGGTACCCAGTGATATCTTGAACTTTTCCTTGTGAAGGAACTTGTTTAACTTTCTGAGATCCAGAATGGGATGCATGCCACCAGTTTTCTTCGGGACTAGGAAGTAATGGAAGTAGAAAATGAAAATTACGTACCTACCGTAATTCTTGATCTTCTCTTGTATCTTCACCATTCATTACTGCTTGGGTGAAAGCCGGAGGCGCGCACCCGTCACCGGAGCTTTTTTTTTTTAAAAGCTAGTACTAACGGCGCCGCCTCGAGAGTGACGCCGCGCCGAGGGGCCACCGTTAGTAGTGACCGACCTCCTCCAACTCAGTTCTGTGAGCCGAGAGGCAAAAGCAAAGCATAGAAAAGAGAGACAGCGAGGCAAGGTAGCCAAGGATAGCAAAGTAAGGAAGAATGAACTGAAAAAGGAATAAGCCGATGGAGAAAGGACAGAGGAGATAAGAACATTCCTAACCTAGGGATCGCAGGGCCTCCTTACCTGGGCAACTCTAGGAGGAGAGAGAAGGAAGGAGAAGGAATGAGGAAGAAAGAAGAAGAAGAGGAAGAGAAAGATGGGATGTTGAAGAGACCAGAATGCCCGAGCATAGTTAGCTGAAAAGCTTAAGGCTCGATTAGCAGGGGAGCAAGAATCCCTGGTGATAGAGCTGAACAGAAGGTTCACCGAACCCGCTAGACAGACTCAGAAGGGCATAGTCCTTGACCTCAACATGCCATGGTCCTTGATCCTAACTTCGGGCTCCTGGCCGAGAAAAGCCTTTAACTGGAGGACACCCGAGTAGGAAAGGATAAATCCTAGGCAGCATGTAAGAGCTGCTCAAGGGTTTAGAAATAGAAAATCTAGGCCTTTCAGGCGGTTTATAGGTATTGAAATGGAACTGAATCGGACTTGCCAAGGCAGGGCCAGTGGCTTAGACTGGCGAGAACTGGTCATGGTTAGCACTGCTTTTCTGCAAAACTGTCCAAGAAGGACACTTGAAGGGAAAATAATTATTTACATTATTAAAGGAAGAATTTTCTTCCCTTTCTTTTTTTTGACAGAGCATAACTTGCAGGCTTTAGGAGCATGACCCTATAAGCCAGGTTGTTGCCTTTCAGCAGTCGGAGAGAGTTCCCTCAGGTTTTTTTTTTTCGAAAGGGAAAAATAATCGTACCTGTTCCTCTGCTCTGCAAGGCAAGAATAAAGGGGTTGTGATTCTAGGGCTTAACAGCTGGTAGCAGGAATCATGGGACTAAAACTGTATAGACGGAGTCAGGCAGGAGCCCCAGGAGTATCTCTCCAGAAGGTATGGCAAAGAGATAGTTGTGCAGCCTGATCACCACACCGCAATTCTAGCAAAACGGCCCAAGAATCTTAGAGTAAATAATTTTCTGGATTAGAATTAAGGCCCCTTTAAAATTTTTTTTTTTTTTTGGAAAAATTGAAAGTAATTTTCCTTTTTTATTTTATTTTATTATATTTGCAGAGAGAGGAAGGAGACGGGAGGGAGAAGCCACAGGAGGAGGCCACTGAGGGGATGGTGGGCGGGGTCAGTAATGAATGGTGAAGATACGAGAAGATCAAGAATTACGTGGAGTACGTAATTTTCATATCTTCCTTGTCAATCTTCACCATTCATTACTGCTTGAGTGAGTACTAAGTTCTCTTCCCCGAAGGGAAGGTAAAAGACCCTGAGGGAACAAGACCCCAGCCTCCTGTTGGTGAGAAACAGAAGGGAAGACCCTGGCTTATTCACAGAAGCCTAAGTGGGAGAAGAGCTAGAGGTGCCTCCCGAGGGACGAGGAGACGGAGAGAGCCCCTGCAAAAGCCTCCTAGCTCTAGAGGAGAAGAGACGGGTCCCCCGGAAGGCGGAGCGAATCACCCTACGCCGGGCCAGGGGTGACAACCTTGAGAGACGAAGCCATGCCGTCCGTCTAATGCAGATCGCTGTCCCCGCAAGCCTGGAAGCCACCTCATTGGCGTCGTAAGATGCCCTTGCTTGGTGTCTTGCCAGCTCCAGGCCTACCACGGAGAGGGCACCGGCTTGTCTGGTTTGCTCCGTATCAGGCATTGATGCCAAAAGCTGGGACATCATCGACCACAAATGCCGGTTGTAGGCCGCGTGGTGAGCCTGATGTGATGCAATACAGGCAACCTCACGAGAAGAAAACACTCTTCGCCCCCAACGGTCGAACTGCAGAGAGTCCAGATCCGGTGGGCGGTTGTGTGCCAGGCAGCGGCGCCCGGAAGGAGTGTCCAGGTAGACCAAACCAGAGGGGGGGTTGGGAAGGGTACCTAGAGACTCCGAGGGTGCACAGTACCTTCGCTGACAGTCAGCCGGGGCTGGAGAAGAAGCGGCTGGGGACTGCCAGGACTGGATAGACGCCTCCTGGAAGGGGATAGGCCAGGAAGGTACCACCAAATGCTGGGCACTGAATTCACCGAGGAACTCACACGTCTCCCGTTCGGTATTGTCTCCGAACATAGAAATCCTAAGATCCTCACCATCCTCGAAGAAACGCTGATATTCCGTGAAATCAGCATCGGAGGAGAGATGAGCAGGGTTCCTCTCCCTCAGAGGAGGGACGAGGATGATGGGAGCTGGAATACCCAGAAGACTCTTGCGGCGGTGGGGAGAGTCGAAAGACCCGCTCATGCATGTATCTAACATATGAGGAAGGCCGCGGCAGAACCTCTGAACTGCTCCCAAGATAACGGACCCGTAGGCCCGACATGGCCTGGGAGCGGGGGTGGTGGAGGCAGAGAGATGGGAGAGGGGCACCTACAAGGAGGCAACAGATCTCTGCCAGGGCTCTGGAATCCGGGGAACAGAGCCCTAGCTGGAGGGGTCCCGGACAGCAGACCAGGCCACAAAACGGAAGTCTGGGGAAGCGGAGCCTGGAAGAGCCCAGGGGGAGAACCTCCCCTGTGACGACGTCGGGACTGCATGGATCCAGAAGGGCAGCCCGCAACACCGCCGGAGGGCACCCTAGAGCCCCGGAGGGAGGGGCGGGGTTCGGCGCTACGGCTCCTGGCCACCCTCCCGAGGTGGCCAAAGAAGACCGAGGGCCCGATCCTCTCCCTCAACCCCTCAGACTCTGGAGAGGGCCCTCCTCCTCGACAGCAGCATCCCCTATCCCCAGAGGGCAACAGCACCTCGGGGGTAGCTGTGACCGCCCTCGGAGGGGCCTCCCTCCATCACCCCACGCCTCCCTCCCGGGACCCCGGCCACCCCAGCCGGGAGCCCTCAGGAGAGGATGGAAGGGGGACAGAGGAGGGTCCTCGCCACCTGGTACCTCTAGCCACAGGGGACCCAGACTCCGAAGAGTGGGGGTGCCAGGATGGGTCCACGTCTGAATCATCGTCCGAGGAGGACGAGACCAGCTGGACCTCGATGCTGGCCACCCAAGGGGTCCCAGAGGCAACGGCGCCGCGAACTGCATCGGTACCAAAGGCTGCGGCACTCGCCCCCCCCAACGCCGGCAACAGCCAGGCCCAACTTCCAACCCCCCACGGCGCTGGCAGGACAAACGGCACCGCTCCCGGTGCCGGAAACCGAGCCGGCGCCGGAAGGAGGCAAGATCAGGCCAACGGCGCCAGGAGGCGAGGCGGCGCAGCCAACGGCACCTCCATGATCATCGGCGCTGCAAACGGTGCCGAGACCTAGGCGGCGTTGCTAACGGCGCCAAGAGCGATCACCGGCGCCGAATCGCACCGGGATCCAAAGCGACACCACTAACGGCACTGCTCGATCACCGCGCCGCAAACGGTGCCGGATCCAAAACGGCGCCGTTAATCACCGGCACCGCAACGGTGCCGGATCCAAATGGCGCCGAAGGCGGCATCGAGGGTCCACCGTGCCAGGCCCAGAAGTCGAGGGGCCTCGACACGGGGAGCCTGCACCTCCGAGGAGGTGACTGCCGAGGCGGTGTTGGCGCCGCGGCCCCGGAAGGGACTACGACGCTCCCCCGACACCGCAGAAGGGGCCTCCTCCTCGGCAAGAAAGACGAGGAGACCCCCTCCTCCTCGGACCATATAGGCCCGGGAGGGGACCCGAGGGAAGGGCCTAGAGACCCTCCTGAGAGTCCTCGAGCGACGCCATCCCTCAAGGTCGGCGGGCCTTGCCGAGCTTGAACGCTGCGGACTTCGCGAGACACAGCGTCCATGGAGAAACAGGCGCCACACAATCCATATCATGGTTGGGTCCCAGGCAACGAAGACAGACGCCATGCCGGTCCGAGACGGAGAAATGCCGCCACAGGAGCAACCGACGATAGGACGAGCCCATCTTGGAAAATGCTTAGCCCGAACCGGACATAACGCGAAACTATTGAGAGAAAAGTAGAAACACACCCGCGCCGCTTAGAAAGAAAAGGAACAGTCTTACCGGTTGCGCCGAAAAGGGAAAATCAGGAGTCGTGGACGAGTTAGCAGAAGAGCGCTCATGACAGGTGCTGCTCTTGATGGTGGGAGAAACAGAACTGAGTTGGAGGAGGAGCGGCGCTACTAACGGCCGCCCCTCACGCATGACGTCACTCTCGAGGGCGGCGCCGTTAGTACTAGCTTTTAAAAAAAAAAAAAAAAAAAAGCTCCCGTGACGGGTGCGCGCCTCCGGCTTACACCCAAGCAGTAATGAATGGTGAAGATTGACAAGGGAAGATCCTGTGTTTCATTGATCCAGCGGAACTACTTCTACTGCCCTATTGTTCAGAAGGCCTTGTACCTTGGAAGCAAGAAGGTCTGACTGTACTGCTGACAGCCTGAGCTGTCGTTTGTGGGGATGATCCAGAGGGATTTCTGAAAAATTGAGCAAGTACCCCTCATCGATTATCCGGAGGACCCATTTGGCTGATGTTATGGATTTCCATTGGTTGCAAGAACTAAGTCAGACGTCCTCCCACCACTGAGGAGTCCCCCTCTGACAGTTGAGGTGGGACCTGGGCCAGAAACTCAGAAGGTGGCACTGGTCACTTTGGGACCTTGTACCTTCTGCTGCATTTTCTTTTGTGGCTGAGGGTTGTGGTTTTTGTTAAATCCTCCTCTGCCCCAAAAGGACTGACTGTTGTGAAATTGTCAGTTGTTGGCACCCCCGGGTGTGGGTTTAGCCATCTTAATGGCAGACCTTGTCTTTTGTGTGGCCTCCAGAGCTTGTTCCACTTGGGGCCCAAACAGATACATACCTTCAAAAGGTAAAGCCATGACCTGCTGCTGGGCATCATTCGTGAAGCCCGAAGTACATAGCCAAGAGTGACCACGGGTGCAGATGCCAGCCACCACCGCCCGGGAAGCGGTATCAGAAGCATCCATTGCGGCTTTAACCTGTTGGTTGTTGAACTCGATGCCCCTGGTTATGGTCTGAAGTAGCTCTGAATTAGTTTCCAATTCTGGCAGGCTTCTACCATTTGTTTGAGCGAATGCCAGAGAACATACTCATATTGAGAGAAATAGCCCTGGTAGCTGACAATTCGCATACCCAGGGTAGAGGCAGCAAAGACTGTCTTACCTAAGGTGTCTGTCTTGCAAGATTCTTTATTTATAGGCCAGGCTGTAGATGCTTGAGGAAGGACGGCCTTGTCATTCTCTGCCAAGACTACAATGGGATCAGCAAAGGCTTGTGAGGCCAATATGGGGTGATCCTTGGGAGGGGCATACTTCCTATCTATGGACTTAGTCATGGAAGGAATGAGAGAAGGATTGTTCCATACCATCTGAGAGAGGGTCTCAAAAGAGGGTTGTACTGGAGGAGTCAAATCCATAGGAATCTCTGGGACATGTAGGTATTGAAGTCTTAAAAGCTTTCAAGGATCGATTTCTGTAGTCTGGAGAGAAAGAGTAGAATTAAAATTTTTAAGCAGAGACTTGAAGGAAAGGTCTTCGACCACAGGCTCTGCAGCAGGATTGATCCCCACTCTTTCAACATCATCACCCAGTCAAAGATCTGGGTCAGGTTCAAAATCATCTCCTGACAGTCCAGGAGGGACTGTATGGACAGAAAAGGAGTGAAAATCAGTAGGAAAAGTAGAAGAGGAAAGAATCAGAGTTGAGAACCCCCAGAGGCCAGATGGCGCCACACCAAGCCCTGGTGCTAAGAACACGGCGTCAAATGCAAGGAAGTCATCACCATCAGAAACGGACCAGCACATGGTGCTGACAGAGTCCATGGCACCACAGGTGGTGCCAACAGAATTCCTGACACTGCGGACAGACCCTTCGGCGCCGAGTCCCAAGGGCCTGAAAACTGCGATTTGAGGTAAAAGAAGGAAAATTGGCAGGAGATGGAGGCATTGGTGTGGACCCCTGTGCCGCAGCCATGTAATGGGGGGAACACCTGAGCGCAGAGTTGACGGCACCAAAGGTGCCACTCGACTAGGAAGGTCCATCCACCCTACCCGTTCCTTCGAATGGCCCGAAGGCCTTGGAGAGACTGGATCAGGCAGCTGGACCAACCTCCGAGCCCATTGCTCCATAAGAGCAGTCCACTGGTGAAACTGGATGCCCCCCTAATAGGCGGGGATGGGCTCCGAGGTTGAGGTGGTTGGCCACCGGAGACAGAAACCGGTGACTCTGACAGAGGTAGAGACCGGTGCCTGACCCCAATAACTGACCGTCTACGTGCAGACATACCAGAAGGCGACTTCGAGTGATGCCTTCTCTTTTTCGATTTAAGTGCCGAAGCAGAACTCGAGGCCGAATGGTGCCGAGAATGGGACCATTTCCTTTTATGCTTTCGGGGGGAGCTGCCCATCTCCCCGAGCATTGGACCGCCTGTTGTCGGACCCTCCCTCCGGAGAGGGCAGCGGACTGGACCCAGCCTGGCTGACTGAACAGCTTTCTTATTAAGTCTCCTTACCATCACCTGACCTGCTTGTGGTCGACTAAGTTAATAGAGGGCTGAAGACTTCTTTCTTATAATAAGTAAATTAATTATAATTGGTGCTTATTTCGAAGATAAATTACAAAACAATAAACTGAAAACTAAGCTGCTAGTTTGAAGTTTGACTCCCGGCAGGCAAGTGACGTTGTCACTGAAACACACTTGATGGTGGGAAAAAAGGAACTGAGGTGGTTGGAGGGTCGATGCCAAGATGGTCTTTACCACATGAGCCGGGGCTTGTGGTGCCACTTCGTCGCGGCTCCATCTCTGGCGCTGACCCTCTTGAAAAGTTTGCTCCTGCTGGGTTCTAGCGCCTCTGGGGTAGATCCAATTAGTCTGAATGAGTGCTGGAGACTTTATGTCCAGGAAGATCAAAACTTCTGCCCCTACCACCCCAGGACAGAATCTCTGAGGAGTGGTGGTCTTAGATTTGGACGAGTGGCTCTACCAGGAGGCCTTGTACTCATCGACTTTTTCATGCAGTCAGTGGCTCTGTAATCAAACATATTTTTATCACAGGGAAAATGCATGGCCTTGGTCTGAGTGTCTGTGGTTAGACTGGTTATTCTAAGCCAGGCAAAACGTATCAGAGAGATGGCGTGGGCCATCGCCCTAGAGGCTGCATCATTGTTGTCATCTGCCATGTGGAATTGGTACTTGGTAGCTTCCAGGGCAGTTTGTGACATATCCACCAGCTTCTGAACCATAGAAATCTGACCCATTGTGAGCAATAGTCAGAACAGATTTCCAAAGAGCTTTCTGATATTTGGCTGTGAGTGCCATGTACGAAGAAAGTCTAAGAAGCAGGCAAGCTGTGGCACGCATTTTCTTTGCTATAAAATCAATTTTCTTGGAATCTTTGTCCTGGGGTGAGGAGGACAAGGAGACTCCAGCTTTCTCACAAGCTGCCTGCTGCACTATACTCTCATGGCTAGGGTGTGCAGACGGGAACTCGGTACCATTGTTAGATAAGCGGTTCAAAAGAAAATATAGATTATCAACCTGTTACTGAGGTGGGGTGTTGAAGCACTTTCATGGTATTTTTTCTAAAAGCATTATAGATGTGGACAGCCAAAGTCTTGAGGGTTGAAAGACCTCTTATCTCCCTATAATCTTGGTGGCAGTTACATCTACCAAAAGGATTGGGGAGCTCCAGACACTCTTGATGGACTCTCCTTATCTGCTCTTCCACAGGGACAAAGTCACCCTTCATCCCAACCCAAAGTTTCTCCCGAAGGTGGTATTGGAGTTTCACCTTAATCAGATTATTAACTTACCAGTATATTTTACTAGCTCATCTTCAGATGCCAACCATAGGCTTCATAACCTGGACCTGTTGGGAGCATTCTAATATGTTGAGCATATGGCTGGAGTTCAGGAGCAGGCTCACCAGCTGTTTATCCTCTACACTGAAGCCACACCTGGCAGACCAGCAGACGATTGCAAGGTGGATCACATCTTGAATTGACCTCTACTGTAGGTTGGCTTGTTGGGAGCCCCCCATAGGAATCAGGGCTCATTCCACTCGACATACCGCTGCCTCAGTGTTTGCTCTCAGGGATGTCCTCACACAGAAGATCTGTAGGACTGCTGCCTGGAAGTCTGCAACTTCATCGACCTTGAGTCTGTAAGCTGCGTTGTTTAAAGATACGAACGAGACCGGGTCCGGTGACGGAAGAAATTTTATTTTTACCTACGTACAATGGTAATGCTAGACACAGATCATTTCTTCAGTGTGACAATGGAATGCACAAGCTTATATACTGATTATTTAGGCATGGTCGTTTCCCCTGGAACAGGTAATTATTAGCTTACTGACACAAATGGCCATAGGTGTGGCAAGCATTCTTTGGGAAGTAACTAGGAGAGACCAAGCCCAATTATGGTCTGACTGGAGTCAGCAATGTTTTTTAGTCCGTCCTCCATTACGTGCTATCTCTGCCTGCCCAGATAAGGGGATATGGCTTTATGTTTGCTTATGTGCTTGCTTTGTTCCTTCTTCTTATGACTCACCCAAACCACAGCTCAAGGCTACATCTAGTCTTACGTTATAATATTACAAGGGTGCCAACAAAGGTTATATAGGGATAGGGCAATATGGGGACAGACTCCTCTGCCCCATTACAGAGTCACACCAAGATCCTCATTTTAGGACGTCTGTTCACCATGTAGGGGTGCATGCCTTGCCTCCTCCTCCCGGAGAACTGCTAGGAGTCTGCCAGAGTGTGGATAAGTGAATCATATCCATGCCCCTAGAAGAAAAGGTTATTCACCTGCAAATGAAAATTATGTACTCCGCATAATTCTTGATCAGCACATGAGGGGATGAGAACAGCAAGGCCCCTGAATTCTTTGTCGAAAAGAAAAGCGTCAGAAGAGCTGGCTTGCTGTTAGCCGTAACAAAGACACGTCTGACTCAGAAACGGAAAGCATAGTCCACAAAAACAGCTGAAGGTGCCCCACGCAACCCTCTAAGTTTTAGACCCCATGTCCACTCAGCTGCCCGAAGTGGATCACTCTTTTCCAGTATGGGGACACCTGAACCAGTTCTGTCACCAGTGGGAATCTATTATGACGGACAAATTGGTTGTATGGATTTGAGAGGGATGTCTCTGGAGTTGTTAGACAATCCTCCATGTAAGCAATTCTCACTTTCAGCCCCATGTCAGATCTGCTAACTTGGAAGATTATGGGCCTCTTACTCAACAGGGCAGCACAGTTGATACAATCTGTGCGAAACAAGAGGTTCTGCTCCTGGTATGTCCTTGTATTTAAAAAAATAAATCCAGGGGTATTCAACTCATTCTCAAATTCAGAAAACTGAACAAGTTCAATAGCGGAGAGAAATTCAAGACAGTCTCCCTGGGGTCCCTGCTTCCATACCTTAAACCCAAGGATTGGCTAGCATCTCTGGACATGTAGGACACATACCAACATATATTTTATAAGCCCCAGACACCGTGTGTGTGTAGCCATACATGCCAGGACAAGGCTAATTCGATGTCATCAGCTGTGAAAGCTGCCCTATAGTTCTCGTGAATGTAATGTTTTTGGAGTGGAAATATATGATTCTTCTCTTGACAACAGATTGTATTTCTGTTAGGTGCTCATTACAGAGTAATGTAATGCTTTGATTTATCAACTCTGATCAATTGCTTTAGCTTTGTCAGTGTTCCTTTCCTTGCACTCTTCTGCATCTAGAAGTTGTGGGTGTGATTAGGTCAAAACCCAGGCGTGGTTTCTTTGTGTGAGATGTAATACAAATCAGTATTAAACCACTATTACAGTACTGAAGATAATGATTTATTCTCTCTTAGATAACTGGATCATATATATTTTCCCGTTGTAAAGTTTTGTGATTGTAAGCCATCTGTTTTAACACAATGACCATTTCTTTCATTATTTATAAGTACATGCCACAGTAGTTAAATGCTACTACCACCAAAATGCACTTTCATATAATACATTCATTTCAGAGGCTTATAGATTTATTTTGGGCTCTTTCTGGTGTGGGCACTTCTAGCACTGCTAGGCTGTGAGCCCGATGAAGAGGAAGCTCCCATTGTGGGTGAGGAGACGGACAGGCCCAGACCCAGATCCAAAGTCTTTACAGGTGCAGATCGAACAGAACTGGAACTGGAACTAGAACTAGCAGAGCTTCTAGACGATGCCGGCGTTCTAAAAAACAAACAAAAAATATATGGTTAGTAACCCTTTTATTCACTGCTTTCATGATGTATGATACACACACAAGTTGATTTTTATGGGGATATGAACAATCTCTAATGACTGAGAAACTGATTTGATAACTCCTACACTAAATGAATTATGACAGATTTTCTTTGAGGATATCTCTTCCCTTAGGCCGCACCTTTGGAACTATACCCACATCAGCGTTAGGACCACACAGAAACTTTTGCTAGCCGGTGGCTGCCAAAACTGACATCATGTGTCAGCATCTATATAAACATGGGCGGCCCTATCTCTCCTCAGTTCTTTTCCTGCCGTCAACTGTATTTGTCCGACTTGCTGTGGAAGCGAATATGCCTAACCATTGTTGTTTATTATTTTCTATAAAATAATCTCTAATAATATAGAGATACCATCGACTACTGAATGCTGCTGAAAGAAATAATTACTGTAGTAATCTTATTTCTTCAATATCATTAACTCTTAACAGTCAGCCTCCTGGATTGCACTGCCCCAGAGATGAATGGAACTTTATGCTAATAATGAAACCCATTGGCACATGCCACCATTCAAGCCTGCTGCCCTCCTAACTGTTGCATTCTAAGATGCTCAGATTTCATAGAAGCCTGCAATTAGGCCTTTTGACTATACTATCCTAATAGTTGAAAACAATATTAAAAATAACTGATTCTATTATACCCCCTTTTTTTTTCTCCATGAAATGGCCCAAAAAAGGCCAACAAGAACAACAGGACCATCTGGTTTAAACTTAACTGCACCAGTGTAAGGTCAATAGATTGGAAAGGGTACCAGCTGTATTGCAGAGGCTAACTGGTTCTGGAAGGCGAGGTAGGGTGGGAGAGTTAATGATACTGAAGAATACCTTTGAAGAAACAAGATTAGTATGGTGAGTAATTTTTTCTTCGAGCTCCAGGGATTCTTCAACATCATTAACTGTAGCAGACTTTGAAGCAGTACCCTTTGAGGCGGGCCCAGAACCCTATTTAGGGAACAGACTCTGCAGCACTGCTGTGCCAAACCTGGCATCATTCATGGACTGAGTGTCCAGACTATAGTGCTCTGTAAAAGTATGTACTGTTTTCCATGTAGCTGCTTTGCAGATTTCTAACAGAGGGCTATCCCTGGCTGCTGCTATTGTAGCAGCTGTACCCCTCGTGGTGTGTGCCCTCAGGCCTACTGATGGCTCCTTGCCAGCTTTATTGTAACAGAATTAGATGCATGCTACTATCCAGCATGCAGTTTTCCTTTTTGAAGCTGGCTTTCCTTTTCCCACATCAACAGGGCTCCAGCTAAGGGGAGTACCGACCTGTTTTACTCACCTCATTTTAGGAAATACTCTTCAAAACATTTTTTTAATGAGTACCAATACTCGCCCAATATCTGTAGATACTCTACACCAAAGATTAGTGCTTCATAACATAACTGGTGATTCAAAAGGAAGTTTTTTATATATTTACAGTACTCTCATGCATCCCAATTGTGTTTTACTCACTATATTTTAAAACTGGTGCGTAAATTACTCCTTACCTGCCAACATTATCTGGAGCACTGCTGGCACTTGATCAATTCTTATCTAGAAAAAAAACTACATTGTTTTTAAAAATGTGCTCCTCACTCCACTCTGTCCAGACATCTCGCATCCGAATTTGGTTTTACTCACCTCACTTTCAAAATGAGGTGTACAGTACTCATCCCAAAAAAATCTTATCTGGAGCCCTGCACATCACCACAGGTCAGGAACAACTGCAGTTTGGCCTGCCTACGTGCCACAGTGAGCTCGATATAATATTTGAGAGCTCTCTTCATGTCAAGGCTATGTAATCTACGTTCCCCTGAACTAGAATGATGACTAGACTGGATAAGGTGGAAATCTGAGACTACTTTTGGAAGGAATTTGATATTAGTCCTGAGCACCACCTTGTCCCTGTGGAAGGAAATGTAATCCTGTTCCACACACAGGGCCTGTAACTCACTTATCCATCTTGCTGGTATAATGGCTACTAAAAAGATAGCCTTCCAAGTGACAATTTAAGTGAGCTATGGCCAAGGGCTCAAATGGGGGTTAATACAAAACAAATAGAATAATAGATAGAGAACTATGTATTATAAGGCAGTAAGACCATCGAGAGGTTTTGGGGACTTGGAACCTCGAGAGGTTCCCAAAGTCCCCAAAACCTCGAGATGGTCTGGCTGCCTTATAATACATATTGCTTTATTTGTTATTTTTTTGTAATATATGGACCCCACTGTGAACATTCCTTTTTTTGTGGATTTTGTGAAACCGGCTGGCCAGCCACCGCATTGAGCACGCGCTGTCTCTGAGCTGCACACAGCGCTAACGAGTGTCTCATCGCACGTTTAAAAAAAACTTTGTTTTAATTTAGTAGGCAGTCCTACCTTTCAGGCGTTTTTGTCGCTTGGCAAATGCAGGATGAGCAATATAGTCCACTATTTGTTTCAAAAAATTATATAAATTGAAACAACAAACTTAAGACATTCCTCTCACTTAGTGAGAGGAAAAAGCCGCCATGTTTTTCAAGCTGTTGAGCCCGTCTAGTACAGAAAAGCTGCCAATCGAGATGCATGCTGTTAATAGGGTTATGCAACAAGGAACATGGCACCATGGCAACTGGGTTTGTTGGCAGGCAGACTTGGACATGTGCGCTGGGATTATAGTGATAATACTATCGTTGAGAGCTGAAACTATAGTATTATCAGCTCTGAACAATAGTATTATCACTTGTCAAGGATGGTATTATCACTTCGGGGAGTGTTGTATTACCATGATTTTTTTGTATGTGATAGGATACTATTATTTGGCCATCTCCATATATTACAATACAGTAGAGGCAATAAATGAAAGCAAAATATACTTATAGTAGTATTTTGAAGTTTTCTTCACACAGGAGAAAGTGGACAAACGAAGCTCCGAGCAACCAGCCTTTTCAGGCGGAGAGAAAAATCTAAAGAGGTTTAGAACACAGGCAGTTAGTAGAGGCAGTGTTTGAAAGATGTTCATGTGCAAAGTGTTCCATCATTTGCATGTGTTCTATCTCTCTGGGCAGTTCAACCCTCCAGGCTTACTGCATAAAGTTAGGAATATTCTGAGCATTACTGGGGTTAGAAACACCAGTTCCTGTGAGGGGGATGCAGATGGGCCAGTCCTTTAAAATACTTTTTAAAGATAGGATTAACTGCAAAAGAGACCCCCTTAGGCGCTAACAGATGAGCAGAGACAGATGCCAAATGCACATTAAGGGCAGTGGGCTGCAGTCCTATTGAATGCAAGTGAGTCAGATAGTCTAGTAAGACTGGTATCCCTGCCTCAGATGGTAACACATCTTTGGTGTCACACCATATGGAAAATCTCTTCCATTCTGAGGCATAGGTCTTTTTTTGTAGAGGGTTCCCTAGAACCCCTCAAGACCCTTAGCACACTCTCTGAAAGGTATAAGTCATCATACTCTAGGTCAAAAGCCATGCTTTGAGTCTGAGTGACCTGAGGTTCAGATACAGAATCCTCCCCTGGGAGTATGTCAGAAGATTGTGTCTGTGTGGGAGGTGTATTGGCTGAGCCATTAAAAGAGAGAGCAGCAGTGAATACGACGGCTGCCTGGCCCAATCTGGAACTATCAGAATCATTGTACCTGACTTGGAACGGGGCTTGATTAGGACCCTGAGTAACAAAGGAAATGGGAGGGGGGGGGCCTACAGAATTTTCCCTGTCCAGTTTAACACCATGGCATCCACTGTCACAGACCACCTGGCTGGAGGCCTGCAGCAGAACTTGGGCAACTGGTGATTCTCTTCTGAGGCAAAGAGGTTTATCTGGTGTGCCCCACCTCTAAAACATCACTTCCAGTACCTGTCTGTTGAGGCACCACCCATGGTGATTGTGGTTGATTCTGCTGCGTACATCTGCCAGGGTGTTGTCCTTTTCTGGGAGGTGAACAGCCACCAGGGAAACCTGCAAGGAGTATGCTAGACTCCAGATTTTCATTGCTTCTGTACAAAGCAGGTCGGACCTTGTCCCTACCTGCTCGTTGATATAATACATTGTGGTGGTATTGTCTGTCCTGACCTATACCATTTTGTCTCTCATCAGGGATGTGAAGGACTGCAGTGCTAAAAGCACCAGGAGATTTATATGCAGTAGTGACTCTGTGAGGGACCGAGTGCCATGCACTGTGTTCCAACAGATGTGCTCCCCACTCCAGTACAGAGGCATCTGTTGTGAGCACCATGGTAGGAGATTCCTTCCCTTAGGTTGTCCCTGTCCTGCCACCATTGCAGGTCCTGTAACAGTGTCCTTGGTACTGGCACCATCTTTGAAAGGGAGTCCTTTCTTTGGCACTAGTGTGCACCAAGGTAAAACTGAATGCCCCTCATCTGGAATCTGCAGTCCTGTACTGTACCTGTGGCTGTAGCCATGTGTCCCAGCAACTGCAGAAAGTGTTTTGCTGGCCTTGGTTTCTTTAGGGTGAAAGCCATGCCATATGGAGGATGCTGTCCACCCTGTCCTGAGGGAGAAGAGCTCTTCCTTGTAGGATATCCAATTCTGCTCCTATAAAGTGCAGAACCTGGACAGGCTGTAACACAGATTTCTGTACATTTATGAGGAATCCTAGAGACTCCAGTGTCTCATGTGTGATCCTCAAAGATTCTCTTACCTGTTGGGGGAATTGCCTGATGACCAGACAGTTATCCAGGTATGGAAACACCGATATGCCCTGCCTTCTTAGGTAGGCCACAACTACTGCCAAGCACTTTGTGAATGCCCTGGGGGCAGAAGTTAGGCCGAAGGGCAGAGCTGTGAACTGGTAGTGACCTGACGGTAGTCTGAACCTCAGGTACTTTCTGTGAGATTCTCTTATGGGAATGTGGAAATAGGCATCCTTTAAATCTAGTGATAACCAGCCAGTTTCCTTGTTGTAGTATTGGAAGAATCATTGCCAAGGTTACCATCCAAAATTTTGACTTTGAGGTGCTTGTTTAGAGCTCTCAGATCTAAGATGGGTCACCACTCCCCATTCTTCTTTAAGGTTAGGAAGTATCTGGAATAGAAACCTCTTCCTCTTTGAGAGGAAGGGACTGATTCTACTGCTTTTGATACCAGCAGGGTGGACACCTCTTTTTCTAGTAGTGTCTTCTCTGCTGGGTTTGGAAAACTGAAATGCCCTGGCCTCAGCTTGTGGGAGGTTTTGAAGCTGAGGGCTAGTCCCTGACCCACTACCTCCAACACTCAATTGTCTGTGGTGATGGTTTTCCAGTTTTGGAAGTAGTGGGTCAGTCTGCCCCAAATGGGATTGAGGAGGTGACCCCGACTGTGGCATCGGGAGTTCTGTTTTCCTTGTGTGGCAGTTTGTGGGGATTGGAGCCCATGCAGCCTCTACCCCTGTAGTAACCCCCATGTGAATAGCTAGGGCTAGCCTGTGCCTGATAGAAGGGCCTACTATAACCACTACCTCTCCCTCCCCTTCCATATGGCCTTTAGGAAGTCACGGTCTTGTAGCATCGTTGTACTCATCCACTTTTTTCATATGTTCCTCTGTTTTACTGCCAAAAAGGGAATGGTTTTCCACAGAGAAGTCCATCACCTTACTCTGGGTGTCCTGGGTGAGGTTGGTTGTCCTAAGCCGGGCAAACCTCCTCAAGGCTACGGACAGGGTCATCTATCTAGCGGCATTATCATTTGCACCCACAGCCACGTGGAATGGATATTTTGTGGCCTCTAAGTTGCATTCCGCCATTTCCACAAGGTCAGCTGCAACCCCTGGTGCAGCCTTATTAGCCATATCCATCACTGAAGTCCACACACTCTCTGACACTGTGCAGCGCAGCCCATATCATTAGCTTTCCTCATGCCCAAAGAAGCAGCCAGATACCCTTTCTTAGCCATCCCATCCAACTTCCTAGAATCCTCCTCAGGAAGATGGGTGGCCTGAGGTACTTTGGCTTTATCACAAGCCGCTGTCTGAACCACCCCTTCTGGGTCTGGGTGTGACAGTAAAAACTCAGCACCCATGGGATCTAGCTGATACTTTTTGTCAGCTTTCTTATCTCTTGGTGGTATGGAGTTTGGGGTCGCCAACACCTTTATCACCTGCTTCTTAAAGAATTTAGTAATGGCTAGCTATCTTTTTTGTGGGTGTTAACCCCATCATTTCTAGGTATTGTAATTCCTCCTCAGCTTGTTCATGCTCATATGGTATAAGATCCAGTGCTTCCATTTGCCTCACAAAAGTAAAATGTGAGGAGTAATCCTCAGGAGCCCTAGGTGGGGAATCAAACCCATGCTCCGGTGAAATCTCTGGCTCAATCACCTCTTTGTCCTCATCTTCCTCCTCCTCCAGAGAGGGATCGGACATTAATGTACTTTGAGAAGAGGAACCCAATCCTGAAACCAAAGGACCAGTTGCAGTTGGTTGCTGTGGAACCAGTGCTAACCCTGTCTGCAAGGCTTTTAAAATATGTAGAGCCTGTGCAACTTGGTCAGCTGTTGGCATATTTGCTTGTGATACTGGGAACCCCATTGCTTTTCCAGCTGGGGAACCAGTATTCTTTTTGTCCAACTTTTTTAAAGGAACTGAATCCTTTACTGGTTCACCTGGTCTTTTCAGTCTGGATGTCTTGCCTTTTGCAAGGGTGGTTGTATCGGCATCCTTAGACTTGTCTTTTGGTTCAGCAGTCAGATCCTTTGGATCTGGAACCAAGGTTGTCGACATTTTTCCTTTAAAATGCTTGATGTGTTTTTCGACAGGCTTTTGAGGAAAAGATTTACAAATTTCATAATCAGCCTTGAAGTGTTCAGCCCCGAGGCAGAATAAACACAAGTCATGTTTATCCACTTTTGCAAAAACTTCCTGACACTTAGACACTTTTTATTTATTTATTTAGTTTTTGTTTACCAGGTAAGTGCACTAGCCATAGGGATGACTATTTTCAGGCACGACCCGGAAGAATTACAGAGCAAATTACAGGGAATTTTCAGACAGTAGCAAATACAGAAAAAAAGGTACAAAAGCAAGGTAAGATAACATCAGGATTTCCATGACATATGGGGTACAGAGTTTAAGAGAAGATTACAAAACAGAGGTAGCATTGGTTTGCCCAGTAGGTAAAAAAACCGTCTTTGAAGTTAAATAGCCAGGTAATTAGCATTAATATGAAAGGTAAGGGCCCAGTCAGAGAAACTGGACCAATTCTTCACACACCCCAAGAGGTTGGGGTGAGACGTAGGTACAACTGTGAGAAACATAACATTTTCTGAAGGAGAGAAAAAAAAAATAGTACAATATAACACAACATGCAAACAACAGGATCCATTTCTGGGCATTAAGCATTAGCCATTTAGAGCTTAAGTGCCTGGAGTAAGGAGATCAGAGTTACCGCAAGGGAAAAAGTGGCAGCTGATGCAGGGAGCCATGTTTGGGGGGGGGGGTTGAAGCAGGTACAGGAGACCTGACTAAAGAGGAAGGAGGAATATTTGATTTTAAAATTGACATGACTAGGAGTCTGTTTGGCCCGGTTTTCTTTATAGGCTTTTCGCATGTTACCACTGTAAAGCACAATACCAAAAACGAATAAAAGATCGGCTTCTAAACTGAGCTAACCACCGGTGAGATACTGCAAGGTGGTACAAGAATCACTTGCGGTCGGTTCCCCAACAGAGGAAAAAATGCGATTTAACAAGTAATAAACTGGAGTAACCCAGTAGCAGAAACAGAGCTTTAACTAAGATACAAAATGTAAAGTGATTTAACACTAAAATAGACTAATCGGTTCCCCAATAGTTACGAGGAACCAGTGAGGAACTGAAACACTAACTAAAACTTTGCTAGAACTAAAAAGGGCAGAAATTAAGTAATAAAAGGTAATACTTATATTTGTTTTGAAAATGAAAGTTTTTCTCAGTCATGCTGAGGAGCAGCCTCCAAGGCGTCCAACAAGGCAGGTGGGGAAAGAAATCTGAGCATCTCAGAACATAACAGGAGGGCAGGTGTGAATGGTGGCACATGCCAATAGGTTCCACTATTAGCATAAAGTTACATTCATCTCCGGGGCAGTGCAATCCAGGAGGCTGACTGCTAGAGTTAATGATATTGAAGAATCCCTGGGGATAGAACCAACATTGTACTGGTACTGTGCCTGCAGTGAAAAAAATATACTAGGATGACACAACACCCACAATGTGTTTGTCTGATATTTAGGCCTCTTTCACATTGTCAGGACTTGTGAAATTTGCCAGGGCTTCAATCAAGCAGAAAAAAGGTACTTTATAAGTTTTTATTAGAGAAGGCAGCTAGTGGCCATGTAAAAAGCCTAGGGTCAGAAGGAAATGTCGCCAGCCCCATCAACCAAGTCGCAGTTGTCAGAGATTGTGAAAAAGAGTGGTCATCATCGGAGCATAAAGATAAGGATAGATTGTCTCTAGTGAGGTCCAGGTTGCCACTGTGGCCTGTACTCACTCAACATGTGCCATCATTGTCCACCCCAGCATTGATATCAGCCCCCAACCGTCATCAAGTCACCAAAGTCGGGGCTCGGCTTAGGCACTACTATACCTACTACAGAGGATACATTGCCGTCGGGGGCAGGACCATAGTCAACACCAGTGGTCACAACCCCTGGCCAGGACGTTGTCAATGTGCAGGCAGTGCTGGTATCATTCTCAGATATGATACGGCACATATTGCCAGGCTTGCCTTTTCAGCCTACACTGCTGTTGACAGGGATTACAGAGTCCCAGGCCCCATCCACTCCCTTGACTGGTACTCGGCAAGTGCCTACTGAACAAAGGCCTGTGGCATCGCTACAGAAGTCCTCCATTCCCACTGCTGATCAAGGAGGAATATAACCCTGACCTCCTAATGGTAGAGGATTATGAATATAAAATGGAATGTTCTAGGGACGTGGATATGGTGCACTTAGCAGTAGTAAAACTTGTATTCATTTCAAATAAATTAATCTGAAGGCTCAACTGAGACAAGCTGATTTCCAGTGAGATCCATGGACACAGGTTCCAGTTATTCCAACATGTCACAAACAGTTACAAACAATACATACAAACTTGTACACCTAATTCATTACTTACAATAGATCTATTACACTTCATAAATAGTGATATGCTCATACCATAAATATATTATCTAACATCTGTTATGGTCTCTATCACTACAATTCCATATAGAAGTCATATTTCTATCACACCCAACTTGAAATTACATTTCTTGATGTCTCCAGCGTGAACCCAGTTTTTCTCTGTCCTATATATACTTTCTTATTAATGGGCTTGCGTGAAATTGGTAACAAATTCCAAGTGTAGGGACCTTTTATAAAGAAAAAAAAAAAATATATATATATATATATTTATGCAACAGGGGTCAGGATAAAAACTGTAGAATAAAACCATTTATCTTCGCTACTATGGTAATAAATTTATTTATCCACATAGTAACTACATCATCACCCATTTATCCACACAGTAACTACATCACTAGCTCATTTAGGCACTCGTGAGGTTTACTTGAGGTCACTGGAAACTGTACAAGATAAATGCATTATCACACACTGAACCGCTGCATATTCCATTTATGCAACAGGTTTAGATGTTGTGTGAACATTTTGATTTTGGTAGGTGTAAATAATTTGTCAAAAAAGGGAAAAGAAAATTGAATTTTATGCTGTTTTTTGCTAATATAAAAAAACAAGATGGTATCTATAAATGAAACACCACTCATTTTGTAGATATTTTTGAGCTGAACATTTTTCGTGCTCACAGTACCATGCTATCATTTTTTGTTTTAAAGTTATTTATATTTGTTTGTCAAAAAAGTGAACAAAAAATTACATTTTCTTCTGTTTTCTTGCTAATCATATACAATATACAGGGTTTATATAAATGAAACAGTATTCATTTTGTAGATAATTTTGTGCTGAACAATTTTCGTGCTCACAGTACCATGTTATCTTTTTTCGTTTTTAAGTTATTGACATTTAAATATGGTTAGTACTGCTTCTGAGGCTGAACATTCTAAATGAATTCTGAAGAGAACTGTGTAGATAAATGAGCTAGTGATGTAGTTACTGTGTGGATAAATGGGTGATGATGTAGTTACTATGTGGATAAATAAATTTATTACCATAGTAGCGAAGATAAATGGTTTTATTCTACAGTTTTTTATCCTGACCCCTGTTGCATAAATATATATATATATATATATATATATGAGCTCTGCCGTAATCAGTTCTGCATTTAAGAGGTAAATACTCTAAACCATCAGCTGATCTTAGATTTTCCTAAAGTGTCTTCTTTGTAACTTCTCTGTTATATACTCTAGGACAATACCATTAATACATTGAACCATATACAGCAAAATATGAAGAGTTCGTCCTGCCTCTCCTCACCATCGACAACCATGTCTTCGGTCAAGGTCCAGGTCGTGATCGAGGTTGAAAGATTCCTCGTACTCCTGATGTCACTCATCTGGGAGGTGCCGCCGCAGGCATTCCTCATCCTCTTCATCGTCTGGCATACAGAGGTGCCATCGAAGGCTAAGGCATGCTATGGAGACATGCTGTGCCAGCAGTGGACCATGGCTGGGCAAGGCAGGGCTCCACCCACAACCCTGATGATCACCTGGTCGCCCCCAGTCCAGACCATTCTGGTCCTACTGAGACAAGTTTCTCTGCCCCACTGATCTGGGTGGAACCACCACCACAGCAGCCACTGCAGGGAGCTCCTACCAAGGATTTTTGTCTGGCTATTGGCTTGCTGGGCTAGTTATCTGTGGAGATCACACACTCGGATGGATCTTGAGTGGTGCATAGCATAAAATGGCCAAGGGCCATGTTCAAAGAGACTTTAAACAACTCCGATGGGTTCTCCATGCAGGCCTCGAGGACCCATGGATTCAACTGTGAATCAGACAAAGAAGTGACTAGTGACCATGGGCTGGTGTCTTTTGGCTCTTTTTTTGTTTTGGTTTTAAAAAGATTCACTAAACTAATGCCTTGCAGCACATATAGTGATGCCTTACCCCTGCAAGAAGCATTTGGTGCCAAAAAGAACACTGTAATTTTCTTGCAAAACTGCAGCCACTGGGTCTTGCTTACTTCCCTACATATAGCACTGCCCACGCTCCGCCCCCAGCCACGTTATGATGTAAGGCCAGGGAAAGTGTGGGGATGCGCTCCATTATAACCTATTGGGGGGCTACTTTCAAATCAATTTTATATATTGTAATGGTCAACTGGTGATCAATCAAGGGCACCAATCGACTAACGAGGGCCACTCTAAACACGGAGTGCAGTATCAATTGAGACCTACCAGCCCCTGCCTCACTGAAATGGACTCTGCCTCTTGGGCTAGGCCTGAGAACATCACCAGCAGCAAGTAGCTGAGGCAAGGGACAGCTGGTGCCGTGGGCGGCAACGAAACCCCCTTGGCACTGCAAATGGCAACAGAGTCAGATTCAGCTCCAGAATCCAACCCAGGACTGACAGCAGCACTGGAACCCAACCTGGCACTGTGTCCAGCACTGACCTCTCTCCCGGCACAAGAACTGGCACCAGGACCATCCCCAGTGCTGTACAATGAAACACCCTGGGATGACACTGTGGACACTAAAGGCCTAAGACTAGGCCCAGAAAGGCCTCCTTCCTCACCAGAGGCCAGAAGCCAGTCAGGATCATCCAGGTCCTTGTTCCTTGGATCATCCAACTGCTCAGAGGACAAGATCCAGAAGATTTCCAGTGGGTAACTGGCTCCAGAGACCTTTCCTCTCCCAGTGCTGCAAGCAGCAGCAGAAGGGGATCCAGCCACATGGGCGATGGCACTCCACTCACCAGCACTGGCCTCAGTGCCAGGAGCCGAGGCGGCGCTGGGCTGCAGTCCCATGAGACGTACCAGTGTAGGTTTAGCATGGAGCTTCGCCCTCACCATCATGGACGTCTGGACCCCTGGGAGGGGCTGGCTGCCTCACAGACCCCTCCCCCAGGCCTCCCATCTTGGTGAGAAGAGGCCTGATTTCTCTTGGTACATGAAGTACTGGGGAGGGGTTCAGGGGAAGAGCCCAGGGACCTTACCTTGGAGTCCCGAGTGCAGCACTTGCCTCCGAAGGGTGCGTGGATCTCCAGAGTCCAAGGAGAAGCAGGCATCGCAGTTGTCCATATTGTGTTCTACTTCAAGGCAGGTCCAGCAGCAATCATGTCAGTCCCGGACTCCCACAGTTTCTCCCACAGGGGCACCAATGCACGGGGGAGACTCAGTCTTCTTGGGTTTCTGGGGCCCCTGGGATTTGGACATAACTAACTAGGGAAATGAAAGAAAACCAGCAGAAACAGTGCTCGGCAATGTAAAGTGGACACAGAAGAAAAAGGCAGTGATGAAAAACTGAAATAAGTGTTATGGCATCAAGCAAGCAGTGACAAACAGAACTAGGCCTGGTGAAGCAGTTGAAAATGGCGAATGCTCCCATGGAGTGTTATCTTGATGGCGAGAAGAACAGAACTGAGGAGGTAGGGGGGCTGGCGTCTGTTACTGGCCAGCTCACAAGCACCACATCATACGTTTGCCTCGTGGGTGGCGCCATCCCCAAAGTCTGTCCCCTACTTCTGAAGCTTTTAAAGGCATACGCTCCTGCAGGGTCCTCATGCCTCTGGCATAGACCTACTAGTAATGAATGGTGAAGACTGATTCTTGGAAGATCTATGCAGTCACTACTGGCTCTCTGCCTGGATTTTCTTAACACCCCTTGGCCAAGAACCTGATCTGTGATTCTGTGTTTTCTGGAAATACTGAGGACATGGACAAGCCCCCCCAACAAGAAGTCACAGAAACTTGACCACATGGCCAAGAAGGTCTATGCCACGTCATCCCTTGGTCTCAGTCAGGTGAGCTATGCCTTGATGATGGCCCACTTTGGTCACTCTCTGCAAGGAATGCTCAACTCCATCCTCCCATACCTGCCTTCTGACAAGCAGTTCCTGGTAAAGGTCATTTGAGACCAAGGTCAAGTGCTGGCTAAGCACCAGCTCCAGATGGACTTGGACATTTGGTGACTCTTGTGCCCATGCCATGGCAGCTGCTGTCGTGATGCTTCCAAGGGCCTCATTGAGGAGCTCCACCTTCACAGCAGACACTTAGCATAAATTGGCTGGTGTCCCTTTCATGGGCCCTGACCTCTTTGGCCTGGATGTGGATGGGCACCTCACAAGGACTGAGAAGTCCAGTGCCACCCTAGATTCTGTGGCTTCATCCCAGAAGGACCAGAAAGGCAAAAAGAAGGCCTTTCAATTTCGGCCCTTTCAGATACTGCAGTCTTGGCAGCAACAGCCCCAGCAGGGGCAATTCCAAACCTGGCACCCCAAGAACAAGTTTTCTGGCCAGGGGCCAAAAAAAGGCAGGGGCAGGGAAACTGGTGCCCCTCCAAAACTGCCCAGTTACGAGTCTGGGTTTTCACCACCTGCCTGTACAATCCCTGATTCAGCTCCAGGTGGAGGGGGTTGGCTTCTTTACTTTTAGCCTCACTGGTCCATCTTTACTGCGAACAAGTGGGTTCACAGGTTCAGTCGGCAGGCGGTTATCTCTTGATTTTGAGACCCTTCCACCCTACCGATCCCATGCTCCAAGGGAGTTTGGAGTGTCACAGGACATGGTATCCACCCTCTGGGAGGAAGTTGCCCTGGCAAATCAGGGGTACATGTCCAGGTACTTCCTGGTCCCGAGACAGATGGGGGGCTGGCACCCCATACTGGATCTTCATAATCTGAACCAGTTTCTAAGGAAGCGCAAGTTCAGGATGGCCATGCTGATCTGGATTCTACCATCCCTGGAGCAGGGCATGTGGTTCTGCTCCCTGGTCCTCCATGATGTGTTCTTCCACATCCTAATCCGTCTGTCCCACCAGCAATAGCAGGGGTGCTGTATCAGTTCTGGGCCATGCGATTTGGCCTCTCCTCGGCACCCTGCAGTGGTGGCAGCCTTCCTGTGACACCAGGGCATCAGGGTTTATCCCTACATGGATGACTGGCTGATAGCTGGCCTGTCCAAAGAGGCAGTGGAAAGGTCCAGGGACCTGGCCCTCCAGTCCTGCAGAGTCTTGGGCCTTCTGGTCAACCTGACCCAAGTCTGAACTGATCCCCTCACAGGTGATTCACTTCATTGGGGCAGAGCTATACTCCTTTGGGCCAAGGCTCCATCTCAGCAGACCGAGCACTGGAGCTTGACTCCTTTGCCTGATCATTTCAGGTTGGGCACTAGTGCCCTGCCTGGGACTTCCCAAGGCTGCTTGGTACATGGCATCTTGCACCAGTGTGGTCCGGTGGGCTTGCTGGCAGATACAGTACCTGCAATGGGGGCTGGGCCATCATTGGTCCCAGTGCCTAGGACACCTGGACCAGCTGGTCACAGTGACCCAGCCAATGTGGGATGCCATCCAGTGGTGGATGATGCCAGAACATCTGGAGGCAGGAGTCCCATTTGTCCACCCAGAACTGTCTCCCTCACAATGGATGCATTTCTAGTGGGTTGTGGAGCGCACCTGGGAGACCACAGGACTCGCGGGTTATGGTCACCCAGGGAGTTCTGTCACCACGTCAACCTGCTGCAGCTCCATGCAGTGTGGCTAGCTCTGACAGAATTTGCTCCTCTTGTCAGGGGTCAGGAAGTCAAGACGGACAACATCACGACCATGTTCTACCTAAACAGGCAGGGTGGAACGCATTCCCTTCCGTTGTGTCGGGAGGCCCTACACACCTGGACCCTTTTTTTTTATAATTTCAAACATACAAACTACAACAAAAATAACATGTATATACAAAAGATCCCCCCAATACAATCCAAACCATTAACTATATACAAGACAGCGAGTGCACTATCAAAATAAAGAAGCATCCATCAACGAACAGTGACCCACTAAACAAGGGGGGAAGGGCAAGATGAAACAACCAAAAGAGAAAGTCCACATAGAAAAATCAGTAAATTACACAAGGTTGAATACATGAAAAGGCAAAAAAGGAGCAATAATAAAACTGTGATCGTATAGCTAAGGTATAAAGCGTATATAATTTAGACTTTTTCTCATATGCTGACAGCCTATTGCAGGTACTAGCAATACATTTTTCCAGGCGAAGGTTGCTTAGAAGTTCATTAAGTCATTCCACGTACGTGGGATGATGCTGGTCCCTCCAATGACGTAAAATTAATCTTTTCATCACCATGGATATTATTGTTATATGATATTTGCATTCTTTAACGGGGACCAACTTAAGATCACCCACGATACAAATTTGTGGAGTAAAATAATCATGGAGTCCCAAAAGGGGATCCATCTTCTTCTTAATTTCCAACCATAAGTTACAGATAGGAGCACATTCCCAAAAAATATGAAGTAATGTTCCATCTCCTGAACCATGTCTAGTACAAAGCACTGATTTGGCTCTTCCCATTTTAAACAACTTTTGGGAAGTGCAGTAAAGATTATACAAAATAAAGAATTGGGTCAAACGTAGTCTGTCTTGGGTTATATATCTAAAAAGAGATTTCCAAATTTGAAATCAATTAAATGAAATTTCTGGAAAAACATCATGCCAGTATTTACATTGGTCTTCCAATTACTATACAGTTCAGTGAGAAGAGCCTGGTATAGCTCTGAAATGTTATGTAGTAGGTTTGCCAACAATTTCAGAGGAAAAAGGAAGGAATCAAAAGTAATTGACCATGGGGGTGGACCCGTATGCTGCGAAACTGCATGCAGAAGTTGAAAATATTTAAAAGCCATGCGGTCATGGGGGCTGGCCCGGTGGCGCTGAGGGTTGAGGCGCTGGACGCCACACCTCGCTCCACGCACGCCGCCACCCGGTTCGAGCCGACTCGGCCGCTGGTGGGTCGGCCGGGGGAGTTAGCTTGAGCCGCCCCATGACAACTCGGGCCTACCCGGGAGGGTTAAGGCATCGGCCCGAACACTTGCCTGACTCCGAGCGGAGGCTCAGAGTACTGCAAGCCCCTAATGTTAGGGGATGGGCTGCCTAGATACAGCGTGACGTCGGCGCCTTGTGCCTTGACGTCAGGGGTCCTACACTGTAAGGGGTGGGAGAGAAAAGCGGAAAAATGCCTGCTGTCGCCGGGAAGACTGAGCCTCCCGGAGGCGTGCCTCGATCTGCCTTCACCGGCCCGATGGCCCCTGGACCAACGCAAGTTGAATTGATGGGGTAAGGGGGCTCAGCCCCATCCCCGCTCGGGGGGCAAACCGTAGCTACATGGGGTTCCAGAGGGTCATACAGGCAGGGTGAAAGGTAGAGGGATGTCTGCCTTGAGGCTCCTGAAGGGTCAGGGACGGCAGGCAGGGAGCTGGATAAACAGAATAAAAAAAAAAAAAAAGCCATGCGGTCAGAAAGCGCAAGTTGGTCCCAAACTTGAGCAAATGGAATAAAGCGCCCTTCATGTAACAAGTCAGATAGGGAAACTGCATCTTTATTAGGTAGCCACCTTGGGGGCATAGGTTTACCCCCAATTTTGAAAATGAGTTTCTGACAAGTGGTTGTGCTATATTGTTACAAAAATTAAATGACAAAGTCGTAAGCATTTGCTGATGTATTGAAAAAAAGGTACCAACAACCGACTGTCGCAAAGTTGCCAGGAGAGTTATATATTTAATGTACAGTATAGAGGCCGGGGAGAGTCCTCAAGAGTGAATTTGCTCGAGCTCTATATTAAGCCATAAGGGGGTGTAATGGTCATACGAAACAGGTTTTACTGGATGAAGCCTTTGAAGGTATTTACTTCAATGTATTTTATTTATTTATGTAATCGTTTCACCAGGAAAGACATACAGAGCACAAACTGCTAGTTTCCAGATGTGTCCTGGGGGGAAGGGGAGAGGCAGTAGCAAGAGAGCATAATTCAAAATAAATACATTTGCACACATGATGAGATACAGATAATGAATACAGATGGTAGATACAATATACAGAAGTATGGCCCAGTAAGATACCCTAAAATCCAGTAATTATAGGCTTCCTGAAGTTTTAGGTAGCACCAATTTGGTATATGCCAGATGTGGCTGTTTCCCTGCCCACGTAAACTTAGAAATCATGGAATGTGACATTTTAAACCACTTTAAAGGAAGATAAACATTTAACATTTGTAAGGGATAAAATATTCTAGGAAGGACATTCATTTTTACCACATTAATTCTTCCCCAAATAATAAAAGGCTCCAACGGTCTAAGTCCGCCTTGATAAAGGCTATTAGTACATTCAAATTGAGTTTTTTAAATTGAGTCAGGTTTCGTGATGTCCATTCCTAAATACTACAGTCTTCGAGATCCAGGCAAGTCCAAAGGGGGCAATGTCTGCTTTCATTAAATATTTCTTTAAAGGCATAAAGACTGATTTTTTTTTTTTATACTATATGTTTATTGTTTTAACAAGTACATACAGTAAAAACACTCAGGCATAGCAATAAAACATGTACTGAATTACACTGAGGGCGCCACTCCTCTTAATACAATCGAGAGTAGCTATGTCAATCAGATACATCATCTGGGTGTGAAAAAACGCTATTTAAATTGCAAAGATTGTCCAGATATTTGCTGTTTTCAAAAGCCCATGAGCGGCATGGCATAAGGTTACGTCTTATGAAATAAACAGAGTAGTCCAAGTCTTTACTCTCCTACCAGATGAGAATGAAAAAAGAGCCATGCAAAGCCAAAGTATTACACTAGTGTGTAAAACAGTAAATGCAATCAACCTACACAGTATAACTGAAGCAACTATTATAGGCACGTGATAGATCTTAGTTTCAGCTTGAAATGCTAACAAAAGCTTTAATTAACAGGTCTATAGGGTAGCAATATACAATAAAACAAAACAGAAATCTTTTACATTTTTAAACATTTATCTGACCTGATACAGAATAGGTTTAACTTCTCATAACTATCTGTTAAGAAGCAAACAACAAGGAAAGGTCAGTCCCGAAATCAAGTCTCTTCCTCTGAACTTGCAGACCTTGAGTCCTCTGGATCTGGTCTCTGAACTCCATTGTTCTGGGCCCATTTTAACGCATCAGAGGGATCGGTAAAAATACAAATCCTGCCTTTATGGACTATTCGTAGTCTGGCTGGAAACACCATGCCGTGGGGTATTTCAGCCTACCGAAGTAGTGCCCTGACACATCAAACTTTTTTTTTTGCCTCGTGGCATAACTTGGGTCAGAAAACAGGTGAACCTGTATTCCATCGTGTAGGAGCACCTTCTTTCGACGGGCCAATGCCAGCACTCTATCTCTCGACCCAGCTCTATCCAGGATCACCACCACAGCTCGAGGAGCATCAGGATTGTCTGATCTTCCTCTGGAGGTAACCCAATAGGCCTTTTGGATATTAACTGGCCCACCAGGCTTCTCTTCACCAAATTGTTGCTGAAGCCAATCCCCCATAAAGAGCAGTAAATGGTCCCCTTTGCAGCCTTCAGGAAGTCCAGTAACACGTAAATTAGCTGAGCGTGTTTGGTTTTCAAGATTCTCCAGCCGGGAATACAAATGCTGATTTTCTTTTATGACACTTGCTACCCCCCCCATCACAGAGTCTGACCTTTTGGTAGCCTCTGTGGTTGCGAGCTGCACTGCTTCCAAAGTCATCTCCGCCGTGGTCACTCGGTTAGCTAGTGAGTCAAACTTGTCTGAAAGCCCCATCACCGACTTTATTAGGGTGTTTAACTTTACACCCAAAGTTTGCAGGGTCTCTGTATTGGCAGGTTCAGCTGCGGCTGCTCCACAGCTTGGGGCCGACCTCAGGGTTGACGGAGTTGTTTTGCTCAGCACTCCGTCCTGAGTTGATTTACCTTTCTGTGACTTCCCCATGGCTAAACAGCGATCTTCCAAGACCCAGTGTAGTACTTTTGAGCAAGCTGCTTTGGGCAAAAAAGGAGTTTTAAAACTCGAGACTATCCGTTGTGAATGCTGGTTGAATTCTAAACTGCCATTTTGCTCAGGCTCCACGACACCCCCTTGTTGGTTATGTTTAATTTATAATTAGAGAGGGAGCCAAAATGATTGATCGTATCTAATATAGCTGGAAGAGCTGCTACAGGGTGGGTCACATGAAGCAAGACATCAGTGTAAACAGAAAGTAGATATGGCGTGGAGCCAACAGGAATCCCTGTAATATGGGGGTTAAGTTTAAGTTTTAAGAGTAGGGGTTCTAGATATAGATTAAATAATAATGGGGAGAGGAGACATCCCTGTCTGGTGCCACTACACATTACAAAGGACAGAGACAAAACTCCACTGCAATATATTCTAGCACTAGGCTGATCATAGAGCATATGAAGCTAAATGGGAAACCAAACTTATCCAGTATGACAAATAAAAAGGTCAATGACACCCTGTTGAAGGCTTTCTTGGCATCCAGTGATATAAGAGCCACAGGGCAGTCCACATCCCTGGATGCTGAGAAAATATGGGCAAGTTTACACAGATGATTGGACACAGACTAAGTGGGCATAAATCTGACCTGTTCTAAGCCAATAAGGTGACCCCATACCTTATTAATAAGTGTAGCAAGGATTTTACAAAGCAATTTCAAGTCTTGGTTCATGAGGGATATCTGACGATAGTTAAATACCTGGTCTGGATATTTGCCTGGTTTGGGTAGTAAAACAATAAGAGCCTCTACTAGGGTAGTATCAGATATACCATTCTCTAAAATGTTAGTACAAACTTGGATAAGGAGAGGGGCCAACTCATGTGCGTAAGTCTTATAAAAGGGGCAGAACCATCAGGGCCAAGGGCTGTGTCTAATTTCAGTGAAGAAATAGCTATGCTGACTTCCTCCAGTGAGATAGGTTGGATTAGTTCTGTTTGCTGGTCTTCAGTTAATGTAGGAAGGGGAACGGAGGTCAAAAAGTCAGTAATGTCCTCTAAGGATGGCGTAGAGGGAGTGGGCCCATACATGGCCATGTAATACATATAAAATTCATGAACTATAGCTCTAGGGTGAGACTGAATAGACTGATCTACTTGAGACCACATGCATGGAATAATTCTACAGCTTTCTTGCTTACGCAGCCAAAGCACCATTAATTTTCCAGCTTTTTCTCCCTGATCTATAAATTTGGACTTCATTTTATATACTGCGTATTCTGCACGTTCTCTTAATAGGTCTTCATACTGATCTCTCAATATTTCTAGTTCCATTTTTTGAGTATCAGAAGGTGAGGTAACCCTCTCCAAACATTTCATTGCTGCCAACAAAAATGATAACTTTTCCTGTTGCAATTACTTGCATTTGGTAGCTATACTAATGAATTCACCCCATAGCATAGCTTTACATACGGCCCACTCCATATCTCTCCGTTGAATAGTACCCCCAGTTCTCACATATACAGTTGTTAAGAACTTCTCGCATGTGGTCAACCACATAATCATCCTTTAATAACTGATTGTTGAGCTTCCAAGTGGTGTCCCATTCAGAACTGGGATCTAAGGACTGGTATAGCTATACCATACAGTGCCAACCTCCGAGCACGGTCTTGTGAACAGTTTAACAGAACAAGGTAACCCTCTTGTCTGTTTTGTGAGTTCAGATCAACCTTTGGTCTCAAGTCCTGAAGGGATTCAAACTGTGAACCTCTTGCTAGCGTACCCAATGCACAGGCTCAGATAATTCTGTCTTCGAAGGGCCAGATATCTTTGCCTACGGGCACCTAACCAGGTGCACAGAAATGAACCCTTAAAAACTTGAATAAAGACCTCAGACTTAAAACGCTTCTCTTTCCAGTTTGGTATCACCATTCAAGCTTATGCATAGTGTCTGCTATAACCATATACACTTTTCTTACAAATGAAAGAGATTCAAAGACAGACCAAGTATGCTCTAAAAAGAGTTTTACTAAAATAGATACAAATATGTAAAACACAAAATACAGAACTATTATATCACAAGACATGCAAATCTCTTAAACAAAACCAGTTTTAACAGTGCAATTCCTTCTACAGTACTTAGTCTCTAAATACCTGCTTAAAAGTGCTCACAGATGTTTCTTTGTCAGAGTCTAGATAAAAGTGCCTCTGAAGGAAAACAGAATAATTAAAAAGCTGGTTTTCCCCACCTATTTGCATGAGGTCACCTAGCTCCTCCCTGACAGAATATATATAAAAACAGGATGTCTTTTCCAAGTATCAAATTCTGCAGCCTCAGCATACTCATGTTCTTCAAATGACAGTTCTTTGACCTTAATCAGTATCCTCTCTCACACAGGCATCAGAGGAACATTTACAATGTCATAAACTTTTTTTATGATTTCCCTCTCAACAACTACAGCTTATTATTAACTTAGAAAAGTCTGTAATTAGCTTCTGGCCTGCCATGTAACACCTGGTATCTAAAACCTGTGTGCGTGTGATCTCACATGCTGTTTCAGCATTTTCTCATGGCTTTCATCTTTTCAGCTGAAACCTGGGGGGGGGCGACAGATTTTCAGCATATCTCATGACAGGCAGTCCATAACCCATTTTGATATTACAAAAAAATTATACTACAGCACTCAGAACTGGCTGTCCACATCACAGGTGGTTCCGGTGGGATGCAAACAGATCTAACTCTGGAGTGCCCCACCTCCTGAAGATCACTTACACCACTTGCCTGTTCAGAGTCCATTTGTAAAGGGCCTGGTTGATTCGACTCAGGGCATCTGCCAGGGTATTGTCCTTTCCTGGTTGATGGATTGCCATAGGGAAACTCCCAAGGAGTAAGCCAGGGTCCAGATTTTCATGGCTTCTGTGCAGAGAGGGCCTGACCTGGTGCCTCCCTGCTTGTTTATGAAATACATTGTGGTGGTATTGTCTGTTCTGACTTGCACCACCTTTCCCTGCACCAATGCTGTGAAAGCTTTTCGTGCAAGAAACACTGCTCTGAGTTCTAGCAAGTTTATGTGCTGGAGTGACTCTGCACTTGACCAAGTGCCCTAGGTTGTGTGGTCCCCTAAATGGGCACCCCAGCCCAGGAGAGATGCGTCTGTTGTGAGAACAACTGATGGGGACTCTCGCTGGAAAGGAACCCCTTCCCTTAGGTTGGATTCCTCTTTCCACCACTGAAGTGCTTGTAACAGAGTCTGATACTGGAACAGACTTTGAGAGAGGATCTATTCTCTGGCACCAGTGAGCTCTTAGGTGGAACTGGATGTCCCTCATTTAGAACCTGGAGCCTAGGACTGTGCCTGTGGCTGCAGCCAAATGGCCCAGTAGCTGTAGAAACTGCCTTGCAGTTTTGTGCTTGTGCAGGCTGAATGGGTTTGCAGTTAGCTGGAGACTTCTCACCCTGTCGAGAGGCAGGTAGGCCCTGCCCTGCAGGGTGCTGAGCTCTGCTCCTATGAACTGCAGGACCTGTCCTGGTAAAAGGAAATTTGTTTTGTGATTTCTCAAGAACCTCAGGGACTGCAGGAGCCCTTGGGTGGTCTGCAGGTGTTGTCTGACCTGGTCTGCTGATTTTTCTACCACCAGCCAGTTGTCCAGATATGGGAATACTGTGACAATCCTGTATTTGAAGGTGTGCCACAACTGCCGACAGGCATTTTGTGAATACCCTTGTGGCTGAAGTGCATGGATGAAAACTGGTAATGGCCTGATGGGAGTCTGAACCTGAAGTATTTTCTGCAGGACTCCCTTATGGGAATGTGGAAATCAGCGTCTTTTAGGTCCTGTGATGCCAATCAGTCTCCTTTCTGGAGTGTCGGCAGTATCAATGCCAGAGTTGCTATTCTGAACTTTGGCTTTTTCAGATGCTTGTTTAGGGCCCTGAGGTCCAAGATAGGCCACCACTCCCCATTTTTCTTTGTGGTGAGGAAATACCTGGAGAAGAAACCCCTTCCTCTTGGCTGGATTGGGACAGGTTCCACTGCCCTTAGCAGCAGTAGGTTTCAAACCTCTGCCTCCAACAGCTTCTTTTCTGCAAGGGAGGGTGGGCTGAAAACCCTGTTTTTTTTAAAGAGGAAAGGATTCGAAATTCAGAGACAGCCCCTGACTCACTAACCCCAGGACCCACTTGTCTGTAGTGATGTTTAACCAAGCCTGGAGGAAGTGAGACAGTCTGCCTCTGACAGATATGGAGGAGGCAGCCTGTGTAGATATGTCAGGGTGTTTGCTTTAAGGGTACTACTACACAAAATAAATCCAACAAATTAAAACAATTGTATTTATTCTTCTCAAAAATCTAAAAAAAATAAGCCATCACACAAGTTACTCCCCTATTGCATAAATGAAATATGCAGGGTGTCAGTGTGTGAAAATGGATTTATCTAGTACAGTTTGCAGAGACCTCTCGTAACACTCACTCGTGAGGTTACTTGAGGTCACTGTAAACTGTACTAGATAAATCCATTATCACACACTGACACCCCACATATCCTTTATATATTCGCTGGTGATACTAAGCTATAGTAGGTGCAATAGTAAAAAACGATAAATCAACTATTTCAAAGTGAAATTACTAAATTAAAACACTGGGCCAAGACAAACAAGCTGTCATTTAGTACTGGTAAGTGTAAGGTGATGAATGTTGGGAATAAGAATAAAAAAGCTAAATACAACTTAAATGATAAAGTGTTACAAGTGACTGAAGAAGAAAAAGACCTGAACACTAAAACAACTAAGAAAATGGCTTTTGATGGACACTGCAGAGAAGTGGTTAAAAGGGGAACTAGAATGATGGGATGGATAGGCAGAAATCTAAGAAGCAGGGGCAAAGAAGTCATCATTCCACTGTATGGTGCCCTGGTTAGACCCCTCCTTGAGTATTGTGTTCAGTTTTAGGCACCACATACTACAAGTAGTATTGATCCCTTGGAATGAGTGCAGAGAAGAGCCACCAAAAAGGTTAGAAATATAGCAAAGCTACCCTACGATCAGAAACTGACTGAACTGAATATTGTATTTACTGGAGTGCAGAAGACTAAGGGGAGACCTGTTTTGGTATATAGGCCATTCAGACAGGATGACCTTTGGGAATTTATGGGACTGACTATGAAGGAAATGGACAGAGGAACAAGTGATCATAAATACCGACTGAAGGGTGAAACACATAAAATCAACAAAAGAGGGGCATGGATCAACCAAAGGGTGCTGACACTATGTAACAGCCTCCCTGAAGTTGTGGTTAGCAGTAAAAACCACGGAATCCTTTAAAAGGGCACTGGATGACTATGTAGTAAACAAGAGTATTGTCCATTTCCATTGAGAAATGGCGAGTCGTATAGGCCAACGCTAACTGACTCATATGGATCTTAAGAATCCTCCTGGAGAACTGCTAGGACTCCGCCAGAGTGTGGATAGTGAACCTTATCCACGCTCCAAGAAAGATTACTCATGGGTAGCATGTAATAAGGACGACTCAAATACGGCGAGAACAACAATGGCGACCAGTAAGTAACGGCAACCTTCAATAACGCCCCCCCATGGGCAATGTGCACCTCTGAGTTCGATAATTAAAGATAGAGGAATTGGGGGGCAGCTCCATCAATAAAAGGCAGCAAAAAATCAATAAAGGCAGCATGAAATTGTGTCGGGTTTTAAGTGTAATGCAACCACAGTTTGGGTGTCAGTTGGCTTAAGTCACTCATTCTGACAGTCGCCGTAAGTTGCGGTTGCCGATGTTGTTCCTCGCCGTTCTGGATTTGCCCTTTTCACGTTCACTGATAAATAGCCACTGTATTCACATGGAACCTACTCACATGTAACTGATCTAGGAGTAGTATACAGTTCACATCCACCAAACCAACTCCACCCCCCAGCAAGTGGCACATGGATCAATGCTTCCAGAATGCAAAGATCCAATGGCATGGGGCGGAGCCAGAAGATATACTGCCCAGGTGGTGGGAGGAGCTTAGCTTATAGATGTTCAACAAATCAGCACTTCAAGTGGACCTGCAGGAGTGTGGATGCGAGCTGTATATCACTCCCAGACAGTTACATGTGAGTAGCCTATCCTTCCTGACAGACATGTTGTAGGCACTGGATGCTGGCACTATAGCCTCACGCAGTACCCTGTCCACACAGCTGGGACTCCTTGGAGCTTTCAGTGATGACCACTTTGTCACCTCTCCCTTGCCTATAGCCTTTGCAGAATGCTCTAAGAAAAGTCTGGAGACATCCCTTCACTCTCCCTCCAGCCCCAGGGGAAGTCTACCAGAGATGCTGCTCACCAGTGGATTCTTCAGGCACAGTGCCTCACCCCACTTTGGGCCTTCTAGTCCTGCAGACCCCAGAAGGGCCTCCGTGCCTGATGTGCAACAGGCCTCATGAAGTAGACTCTGCGTAGAAAGATGCATTTGGCAGCGGGTTTGGAGGTGTTCTCCTTGGCTCAGACCATGATGTGCATTTCCGGACAGACACACTTGGCAGCTTAAAATAAGCACCTGTGGGCGTAACTAGGACTGCTCCTAGCTGCCATGCTGCACTCTGAGTTGGTCAGGCAAGGCATCTACCTTTCCAACAGATGTCTGTAGGTGGCGAGGCACCAGACAAGGGCATTGTACGATGCCAATGAGGTGGCCTCCAGGTTGATGGGAACCAGAGTCTGCATTCGGTGGATGGCATGGCTTCGCTTCTCTCCTCTCGAGTAGCACATCTGGCCCAGCAAAAGGTGCTAATCTCCAGTTCCAGAGGGGCTTGCTTTTTCCCTGTTGAGTCAGATAGGAGCTTTTGGGGTGCTTTACATCAGACTCTGAACTTTCTCAGGTCTCACCAGACCCATGAGGAGCCCCTGCTCTCAGGTGTTCTGCCCTACGCAGAGAGCTGGGGGTGACTGTTGCCATCAGGGTAAGCCAGCTTCTCCCTTATTGGGACGCTTGGTACACGGACCCATATGTATGAATCAATGCTGAAGATTGATTCTAAGAAGATATGAAAATTATGAGTATCTTCACCACAGATTCAGACACCCACCCCACCATCCCCCCACTCAGCTGAGAGAAAGGGCCTCTCGCAGCTCACCCTGTGGGTGCTGGCAGCACTTGCTGCTTATATCTCCTCAGCCATTATATGGTGGATATTTTGTATTTATATTTAAAAAAAAAAAAAAAAAAAGAGAAGATTGTTAACGATTCTGGTGCCAACTCTCAGCCAAAAATAAAGGGGGTGGGAGTCTCTTGGCTCACCTACCAATCAGAAAAAAAAAGGAGAGCTTTTTGTTTATTCGCAGTGGGTAGACGGCCACCTTACCTCCATTAGCCCCAAAAGGGTATCTCCCTGTTAGTTGCTGTATGCAACATGTGCCCTGGGCACCATCCAGTCTAACTCCACTGAGCAGCTGCTTTGTTTGTGGACGGGTATAAATAATGCACTAGCGTCGCATGGACTGCGTCCCTGTGGGTGCAGGGAGAAGCAAGGCATGTTTTTCCTCTCACGCTGGAATGTTTTGGTTGGTTATCACTTGTCATTTCTCTTTGTGAGTTGGGCTTGCCCCCTCTGCCTGGAGCACATCAGTGGAGATATCTACGTCTTGACTTTCTAGAGCTATTAGTCCTGCAGATGCAATGCTCTTCATTCCCTTTTGTCTCCAATCTGCCATAGAGAAACCGAGGGTGTGAGTTTACTCTCGGGTTTACTGAAGTTCTGTCTGCATGGAGCGATTGCCTTTGGGGTCCAGATGTAATTTTTCCATTTTGGGCATTTTTTACCATCCCAGTTGCAAGGACTTCCCTTTTTGATAATTCTGCCAGAGCCATTTGCTCAGGACTGCTGTTTACCTATCACTATCCACACTTTGTCTGGCTAGCTGTCTGTGGCTCCTTTTTAGGCCCACCGCCCTTATGCCATCTAGTAGGCCCAGTACTTATTCTCTAAGTTGGTAGCTGGGTTCTAATTGGTTGTTTATTTTATATCCTATATCCTTTTATCCCTTTGGGCTAAAAAGTATGTAGTCCTCTCTCTTCTCTCCACTTTGTTTCTCTCCTGGTGAACAGAATTGAGGTGCATGATGGAGCCGGCAGCAGTTACTGGCTTGCACGCAGCACCAAGTGAGTATGTGCAGTGCGTGAGCAGCATCAGTTGCTGACGTCAGCTCCCTCCCTAGAAGAAAAAAATGCTCCTGCGGGGTCCTAGTGCCTCCAGGCCATGACCCATAGGTCTGAATCAATGGTGAAGATATTCTGGAAGATTAACAAGTGTGATGAGCATGTCATTTTCATTTTTGTTGCAGTTGGAAGAGGGAAGGGAAGAAATGACTACTGCCAGGCATGACCTGATTAGGTAGGTTGGGGAAGCTTGGTAGCCTCCTGAAGAAATCCACAGCCCTTCAATGCTGGGTCCAACAGCACCAACCTGACATGCTAGCTCTGGTGGAAACCTGGCTCTTGAAGTCCACCCCTGACTCCTTTGTTGCCCATCCTGGGCATACTCTATTTAGGGAGGATAGAGTTGGTAAATGGGGAGGAGGCTGTACTATATATATATATATGAGACTTCTTGCTGGGTCATGCCCCCCCCTCCCCAACTGGATCATGGTGCCCAAGCTATTACCCTCAAAACCACCCCTGATCCTGCCAGGGTCCCCCTCTACATCAATGCTGCCTACATTCTCCCATGACACCAGGCTGCTGCCATCCTCTCCCTATCGGAATACCTATCTAATCTCCCCCACAAATCGGAGCAGATCCTGCTGGGGGACCGCAACACTAACTGGCTTGCCAATTCTGCCAATCATGCCAAGGACACTTTTGCAGCCCTGGACCTAACCCAGCTGGTAACACAACCCACCAGACACAATCCCTCAAATGGAACTCGGACATTGCTGGACATCGTCCTCTCAAACCGCCCCACAAAACTGCTGACATTCAAGTCCTCCCAAACTCACTAAGTGACCACTGTCCAATCAGCCTCTTCTGGTCCTGTCGAATCCCAAAACCCATGCCAAAGATGGAATTCCGCCTATGTCTCCGCCCTGAATGCCTTAACAGATTCAGGCAGCACCTTGCCATCTAGGACTGGTCACCCACAAACTCTGCCCACAGTATTGATGATGCACTCGACTTCTTCTTTCGCCCTTTAACCACAACCTGTGACATGTCTGCCCTCCCACCCACCAAGACAGTCACCAAAAAACGTAATGCCCCCGGATCACCCCTTCCCTCCTCAAACAACTGTAACCCTCCCCGTTTCTGGCTGATAGCCTTGACAATGTCCATTGGACTGCTTCCCCCACCTTTTTTTTTTTCTTTTCCTCACCCATGTTCCCCCCCACCCTTCCACATAGGTATTTCCTCGGTATGACCAGGGTTGTGACTTCTACTATTGTTATACTTTATACGATTGCTATTTACTGCATGTAACTTTATTCCATAAACCACTGTTATATTGTGTTATTTTGTTATCTGTATTGCACCTGTATGTTACCACTGTTGTATCTCACACTGTAACCATGTCTACCCTCCCTGCGACGAGGTGCCTTTGTAAATGAGTCCCTGACTCAAAGGTTGTAAATCTGACTTTTAAAAAATATAAATAAATAAATAAATAAGATGACCTGTGGCATAAAGCCATCTCCTCTGGTAAATCGGCAGATCGACAGGCCTTCAATGCACCTGGGCCATTAGCAAGGCCAAGGCTCACTACTATAGATCAACGCTAGCCTCCTCCTCGGGGTCTGCCCGTAATTTCTGGCACAATATAAAAGAACTAAATGGGAAGTCCCGTACCCCCACACCACCATCTCTACTAAACATCAATGGCACTCTCTCCACAGATCCCCAATGTATCGCTGACTGCCTCAACACTGCTTTCACCGACCTCAGCTCGGTCCTCACCAGCAACTTTTTGGACCCAACTGCCCCTCCCCACCTCCCACCCCCTCGACCGCCCTTGCACCTTTGTACCATCTCACTGCAGGAAGCCCGTTCAATCCTAGTTAAAGCCCTGAATGCCACCAGCCCTAGCAACGATCTACTTGACCTATGGCTCCTCTGACGTAATGCTCCCACAACTCTCTGCCCTGCTCAATCACTCCCTATGCCTTGGCCAATTTCCCCAGGCCTGGAAAACAGCAGTCATCACTCTCATCCATAAAAGTGGTGACAACTCCTCTCCAAGCAACTATCGACCTATTTCTGTTCTCCCCCATATCTCAAAAGCCCTAGAAAAAATAGTGGCAACCCAATTTACCGACTACCTTGCCACCCACAACACACTCTGCCGGGAGCAACATGGCTTCAGGTCGGGTCATAGTACTACCACCGCTCTCCTTGAGTTCTCTACCTTTCTACACTCTGCCCTGGACAAAGGTCACCTTGCGGGTGCCATTTTCATCGACCTGTCGAAGGCCTTTGACACGGTCAACCACTCACTACTGCTGGACACCCTTCTACAATCTGGTCTCTCCCAAGGACCCATTGACTGGTTCACTAGCTATTTAACTGCCAGATCCCAATGCGTCAAACTTAACAAAACACTCTCCAGCTCCCGCATGGTCCGCTCTGGGGTCTCACAGGGCTCCATCCTTGGTCCTCTTTTTTTCAGCCTTTATCTCACTCCCTCCCCAGCTCCTGCCCTGGAAAGATCCTTCTCTATGCCGACGATGCGGTCCTATTTGCCTCTGACCCAAGCCCCACTGCCCTCCTATCTTCCCTCCAACACTCCTTCAGTCGGATTGAGTGCTGGTTCACAGATGGAAAACTGGCCATCCACCTAAAACAAAAACAAATCAATGCTCTTTGCCCACCACCAAAGCAAACATAAAGACTACCCCCTACAGGTCTCCTCCAGCTCTCTCCATTCCCTAGAACAAGTATCCTCCTATAAATACCTGGGCATCCACTTTGACTCTGCCCTCATGTTCCACCACCACATCAGTACCCTCACAACGGTCACCAGTTCATGAATTGCTCTCCTCTATCAGCATAAGGACTGCTTTCTGCCTGAAGTGCTCAGATTAGCCATCACCTCGTCGGTCCTCTCTTTAGTTAACTACGGCCTGCTCATCTATACCGCAGCTGACAATACTGCCCTCAGCAAAATTAAACTGTCCATAAACAAGGCCTGTAGGCTGCTGACCGGCGCTGAACACCGCACCCATCCTTGCGCACTTTACTCCCTCGCAAACATGCTTAATTTTGAAGAGAGGCTCAAATACCAGTCCTGCGTCATGGCCAAAAAAATTCCTTGGTCTCACCCCTCCAGGTGTCGCTTCCGCTCTTCTCCCAGCCGTCCCCTCAGTGCCTCCAAATCCTCTCCCGTAGTCCCTAAGGTCAGAACCTCCCTAGCTCAAAGGATATTCGGCTACAGGTGCCCAACCAGGTTCAACTCTCTACCCATTTCAGTAACTAGTCTGCCCTAACTAGGACTATTTAAAGAGGCCCTCAGGAATCATATACTCTCTACTCGCTCTTGCGTGTGTACCTCCCAGTGAACCCAAGTCCACTGGGCCCCTCCTCCGTCACGACTCCGAGTCTTTGACAATGGCTTCCTAGCCAGCTTAATCAGCCCTCAGTCTCAAAACAGGTCAACTGGCAAGTTTGATAAGCGTCCTTAGCCACCTCGGTGTATAGGCCTGTAAGCCCAACCTGTATACAGTTTGTAACAGTTCTTAAAATCCTGCTGTTTTGCTACTATATTTGTACCCTGTATAGTATCCCTGTATTGTTTGTCTATAAGGAATGCTCATATGTAATTGACTGTACTTCTCTGTAACTTTCTTTTTTCCTTTTCTTTTTTCTCACTTGCCGGCTCCCACGGCTTTCAGAGAAGGCCTCGTACCTCCTCGTACTCACATCCATAAGGGCAATCCCAAAGTTGGCCCATCCCCTTAGCATCATTTTGTCTGTAGGGCCGGGTTTATATATTTTTCCCAATTTTCTCCCTTAGTTTCCCCAGCCCCTTAGGACACCAGCGCCTTTAGGACTTCGTCCAGAGAGGCAACATGCTGGTGCGTCATCCTCTCACAGCATGTACGATGTCCCCCTCCCGACTCCGGCATATTGGAGCTGCCGATCCCTTCAGGCCAGGTGCTTCCACCGGCTCTCTCTGAGATGTCGGGGCCCACATCCGGTAACCACCCTGAGGAGGACAGCATCCACTGGGATGCTCAATCCTCCCTCCCCTGCCGACCCCAGGCACCAGAGTCCGCTCTTGAACCTGGGGTCGCTGCTGGCGAGCGAGTGTGGCGTCCCAGCACCTCAACCTCAGCGCCACCGGCTGACACTTATCTGTAACTCTGATGCGGAGCCTTGGAAACAAGTCCCTGACTGAAAGGGTTGTAATTCCAATGACTACAATAACAAAAACATTGGCCTTTATCTTTGATATTTCTCCGTTTCTGCCTTAATAAAGAGAAATTACAATAAACAGTGATTGCTAACCTCACAGATGATGAAGAGCTGCGGGCAGATGTAGGTGTAGAACTGTGTCGACTGCTGGGCGTAGAAGCAACTGTAGGCAGATCCAAACCAGCCTAAAAAACAAACATTTCCCAAGGCATACTGTAAGTCTAGTGCATAGCTGCAGAAAAAAACCTGAATGCTGCATGCTTTCTGAACCATCCCATAGTGCTAAACTGCATAATGATTTATACAACTATAAAACACTGAACTTAGAGGACTCATTCCGCACTGTACTCTCAACTTTCGCTAAGTCTTTTTGAGAGCAGTGTACTGCAAATCATAGAAGATCAACTATAATAAAGCAGAAGTTTTATTACATTTTTAACAAGGGTATTGTAGATGTAGATGTCTATAAGACTGTTATAAAAAAATCTTCTGGGGCTGTTTTGTACAATGGAAGTTTTTATTTTTATTTTATTCCTCGGTTTGGAGGTGTTACCTATAGTTCCCCCTATCCACGTCTGGTCCTTGACAGAGGGTACATACCCACCACCACGGAAGCCAGGGGTCAGGATCCGGGGCATCTCGAGTCGGAGTGACGCTGACACCGATGGACCCGACTTCATGTAGCGTACGGGAGGATTTTTTCTCTGTACTGGTTCCCCATTCCCTGGGATGGGCATGCAATGGCATCAATGACACTGCCGTGTCAGCGTACTGTATGTCCGATGCCATCCCCGCTATGAACTGCTGTTTTGCACCAACTTCCAGCCTCCACCAGGAGCCAGCACAGCAGCGGCTGTCCCACCCTACCCTCCCCAGAGGAGGAGGAGGAGAGCAGTCCCTGGGATGCTCAATCCTCCTCCCCCGGCTGACCTCCAATGACCCGAGCTTGTTCCCAAACCCGGGTCACCAGTGTGGTGCAAGGTGTGGCATCTAGCGCCTCAACCCTCAGAGCCACCGGGCCGATCCTACAAGGGAAGCTAAGTACATGATAGTTGCATAAATAGATCACATATCACACGGAGTTTATGCTTACTGTTTAATGACATGTCATGAATAATACCATGCATTTGTAGTTAATAGTACTGTGTAGAACACTTTCCCGTGACTGCCTGATCATAACAGTCTGATGTGGTCTCGTTTGTCACATTCTTCTCCACCATTAGATTGTCATCTTTAATTCAGATAGCTCTGAATACTAAAAAATTATCTTAGTTCATCTGCTTGGAACAACAACAGAGCTACTATGAAAGAAAAAATTACTCACCTTAGTAATGTTGTTTCTTCTAATGGAGTCTTCCTATATTATGACAATTGCAGTTTGTCCCACCATTAGAACTGCTCCGGAGGTGAAAGAGTTAACTCCCATTCTAAGAATGGAACTTGGAGCGCGAGCTCGGTTAGAGAAGCTCTGTCTGGGTTATTTCAAACCTAAACTGTCAGATCTTTACTAGCAAAACTTACTAAGGTCTGTGTGGAAGCTGTAACCCACACTAGCCAACTGGCTACCTGACTATTAACACATACTCCTGGTCCCAACACAAAGACTCAAGTCAGGTGACCAGAAGTAATAATATAATATAAGCAATAATATGACATAAAATAAAAACATCACACCCCAAAACCCCAAGAAGGGGTGGAAAACATGTAATGGGCATAACTAGCGCCCACACTAGGCTGCCCACCCCATACCCAAGTAGAAGTTCTGAGAGGGGCAGGCTGGGGAGGTCATAATATAGCAAGACTCCATTAGAAGAAACAACATTACTAAGGTTAGTAATTTTTCTTCAAACAACATGAAGTCTTGCTATGATTATGACAATTGAAGACTATACAGCAGTACCTCCATGGAGGAGGGACAGAACCTACTTTGGGAATAGACTCTGAAGCACAGCTGTGCCAAACCGAGCATCTCTCCTGGCCTGGACATCCAGGGAGTAATGCTTGGTGAAAGTGTGTACCGTTTTCCAGCTAGCTGCTTGACATATCTCTAAGATAGGGATGTCCCTGGCAGCAGCTAGAGACGCAGCTGTACCTCTGGTAGAATGAGCCCTCAGGCCAGAAGGGGAACTTTCCCCAGTTTCTGATAACAAAATTGGATACAAGAGACAATCCACCTGGCAATTGATCTCTTAGTGGCAGGTCTCCCTTTTCCGACCTTACCATAAGTGAGAAAAAGTTGGAGGGATTTGAACCTGTGACCCTTGGTACGTTCTATATAGTAAATTAGGGCCCTCTTAATATCTAAACTGTGCAGTATCCTCTCGCCAGAGGAGGAATGTTCAGTGAAAAACACTGGAAGGGAGATAGATTGATTAAGATGGAAATCTGAAACCACCTTAGGCAAAACTTCCTGTTAGTCCTGAGGACTACCTTATCCCTGTGGAAAGAAATAAAGTCAGTTTCTACTGACAGGGCTTGCAACTCACTTATGCGCCTGGCAGAAGTGATAGCCACTAGGAAAACAGTTTTCCAAGTTAAGTACCTAGGCTCTGCAGAAGACAGAGGTTCAAAAGGAGGTTGCATTAACTGGGCAATGCAAACATTGAGGTCCCAGGCAGGGGCCGGATCCCTAAAAGGTGGATTAGAATGAAGTAATCCTTTAAAAAACTTGGAAAATACAGGGTGAGCGGAAAGAGAGGAGGGCTTTCCTGCTGAAATAAAAGCAGAGACAGCTACCAAATGTACTTTCAGGGTAGCTGGTCTCAGTCCCAAGGAATTAAGGTGGACCATATAGTCCAAAACAATGGGTAAATCAGCAGATTCGGGAAATATGTTTCTAGAACACCAAATGGAAACCTTTTCCACTTAGAATTGTAAGTAGCTCTAGTGGAAGGCTTCCTAGAAGCCTTTAGATTTCAAGAACACCCTGAGAAAGGTGTAGGTCAGCAATTTAACTCTCAAGAGCCAGGCCTTGAGGTTGAGGGATTTGAGGTCTGGATACTAAACTCTCCCTGTGCACAGGTTAACAGGTTGTGATTCCTGGGGAGACACAGGGGAAGATGGACTGCTAGTGACAGAAGGAGTGGGTACCAAGGCTGCCTGGCCCAATCTGGGGCAATCAGAATCACCCTGCAAGGCTGGGATCTGATTTTGACTAGTACCTTGAATAGGAGAGGGAAGGGGAAAGGCATAAAGAAACTTCCCTTCCCAATCTAGGAGAAAGGCATCCAGGGGGATTGAGCCCAACACTGGGGGCCTGCAACAGAACAGTGGAAGTTGGTGATTGTCTGGGGCTGAAAAAGATCTATCTGAGGGTGCCCCATCTGGCAAAAACTATCCTCAGTACTTGAAGATCCAGAGACCATTCGATGGCCCTGGGAAATCCTGCAGAGAGCATCTGCTAGGACATTGTCCTTTCCTGGAAGGTGAACTGCTATGAGGGAAGTGTTCAGGGAATAGGCCAGAGACCACAACTTCATTGCCTCGGTGCACAAGGCCGAAGACCGAGTGCCCCCCCCGCGTGTTGATGTACCACATTGTTGTGGTGTTGTCTGTTCTGACTTGCACCACTTTGTTCTGAACAGACGCAGAAAACACTTGAAGTGCTAAAAAGACAGCTCTGAATTCCAGCAAATTGATGTGGAGCAGAGATTTCTGAGGGGACCACACTCCCTGAGTGGGGAGGTCGCCCATGTGAGCTCCCCACCCCAGGAGGGAAGCATCCGTAGTGGGGGTCAAGGAGTGAGACAGAGGAATGAAGGGGACCCACAGTCTTAAATTGCTCTGATCCTGTAACCACTGGAGGGCCTGGATCAGGGTTCGGGTCACTGGGACCAACTTGGAAAGGGGTTCTCTTCTCTGAGACCAAAAGGCTCTCAAGTGAAACTGAATCTCCTCATCTGAAATCTTGCTCCTTGCACTACGGCTGTGGACGCAGCCATGTGCCCCAGGAGCTGCAAAGAGTGTCTTGCTGGTCGAGAGACCTGCAGAGTGAAGGAGGAAGCCAGAGCCACCAAGTTCCTTACCCTCTCTAAGGGTAGGAAGGCTCTGGCCTGCTTTGTGTCCAATTCTGCACCTATGAAGGTGAGCACCTGAACTGGTTCCAGAACTGATTTTGGAAGATTGAGCAAGAAGCCCAGGGAGGAGAGCAGCTGCTGGGTAACTTGCAGGTGAGATCTTACCTGTTCTGGGGACTGGCCTACAATGAGCCAGTCGTCAGATAGGGAAAGACAGCAATCTTTGCCTTCTTAAATGAGCCACTGCTACTGCCAGACATTTTGTGAATACCCTTGGGCAGAGGTGAGGCGAAGGGCATTGCTCTGAACTGGTAGTGACCTGAGGGCAGTTCAATCTGAGGTACTTCGTGGGAGCTTCTGATTAGGACGTGAAAATAGGCATCCTTGAGGTCCAGGGAGGCTAGCCAGTCCCCTGGCCTTAGAGAAGGTAAAATCATTGCCAGAGTTACCATTTTGAACTTTGGTTTCAAAAGGTGTTTGTTCAGATATCTCGGTCTAAAATGGGCCGCCATTCTCCTGTCTTTTTTGGGGTAAGGAAATATCTGGAGTACAGACCCTTGCCCTGGTGTAGGGGAGAAACCCTTTCTACAGCTCTGAGAGCCAGGAGGGTTGAGACTTCTGTTTCCAAAGTAAAGGTCTCTAAAGAGTTTGCAGGTGGGAAAGACCTGATTCTCATCTTTGGGAACTTTTTGAAGCTGAGAACCAGACCCTAGCTTACTACTTCCAGGACCCACTTGTCTGAAGTTAGAGACACCCAGTTCTGAACGAAGTAAGCCAACCTGCCCCCTACAGGTAAAGGAGAATCGGCCCTGGGCACCCCATCAGGGTGTCTGTTTGGCAGGTGCTTTAGGCTGAGGGGTGGGAGCAGGCCTGCCCACACCCCGTCTGCCTCTCCCTCTGAAGAACCCCCTCTGAGCACAAGCAGAGGAGGCCTGGGTTTGTTAAAAAGGCCTGTGAAAAGGCCTACCTCTACCCCTGGGGGCCTGCCTCTGAGGAGTGGCTTGCCGCTCCTTAGCCTGAGCACTCTTATAGGTAGTCCTATATTCATCCATTTTCTTCATATAATTCTCTGTCTGCTCCCCAAACAGAGAATTTCCAATCACAGGAAAATCCATAGCCTTAGTCTGGGTATCCTGTGACAAGCTAGTACACCTGAGCCAGGCCAACCTGCAAAAAGCTACAGACGTAGCCATGACTCCATGACTCTAGAGGATACATCATTAAAATCCACAGCAGCATGAAACTGCACCTTAGATGCCTCAATGCCATCAGCAGCCACCTGTTCCAGCTCACTAGCAAGCTGGCCAGAGGCCTGTTTGGCCAAGGCCATGACAGTGTCCCATCTAGATTTCTGATACCTTGCTACATAAGCCATGTAATTTGCTTGCATGAGTCCCAAGGACGCTGCCATGTATTGTTTTTTAGCCATGGCATCAATCTTCCTGGAATCCTTGTCAGGAGGATGTGAAGCCAAAGGAATATTAGCTTTATCACATGCTGCAGCCTGAACCACACCAACGTGACTGCATTGCTGTGAAAGGAATTCTGTATCAGGACCTGACAGAGTGTACCTCCTGTCCATCTTTTTGTCTACAGGAGGCACAGAATTAGGAGTTTTTTTAAATCTTTATTGTCTGTTTCCTAAATGATTTATGCAAGGGAACAGACAATCTCCTAGACTCTGGAATATCCATCATTTCTACAAAATCAGGTTCCTCTTGCTCATCCACAGCTTCCTCCAATGGAAGCTGGAGGGTTTCAGCAACTTTTTTGTAAAACATAAAGTGAGAGAGGGACTCAGAAAGCAAAGGGGGAGATTCTAAAGGTCTGTCTGGGGAGATGTCCGGTTCAATGGGCACACCCAGACCCTCAAAGTCACATTCATACTGTTCATAATCATCCTCCCCCTCCTCTGGTTCATAAAATTCTTCAACATATTCCTGAACCGGTGGAACCGACCAAACCGACCTTTTACCAGACAGTGGCGGTTCGGACGGAACCGAAGAAAGTGACTGGACAATCTGAATAGCTCTTGCTATCTCTGCAGCAGTTGGAGAAGGAATTTTGGGCTCCACACCTGCTGATTTTCTTGTTTTCTTTACTGGAACTGGCTCCTCCAAGCCAGCTTTACGTTTGCCCGAGGAAGTCTCGCCCTGGTCAGAGGGCACTCCCTCCGGTTCGGTTGGCACCGAACCGGGCTGGCCATCCGGGTCAGCGGACTTTTTGGCCTCTCGTTCCCTGAGCCTGCCAACTCTCTTATCCAGGGTGGCTGCAGGGAAATTTTTACAAATCTGGCAGTCTGAATTGAGGTGGTCAAACCCCAGACAATATACACATGTGGTGTGTGGGTCAGCCTTGGCAAAGACTTCCCACAGGCATCACAGTGTTGAAACCCAGCGGCCCGTTTTTCTTTTGGTTTTCAGACATAATGCCAGCCTAACAAAACCTTTGCCCTTTTAAACGGCAGTGCTAGGCAAGACACCTTATCGGTTCCTAACCGTGTCACGGGTCTTGGAAAAAAACGTAATGAAATCCGTTTTTTTTTAGAACCGATAAGAACCGGGAACCGCACTCTAAAACCTTCAATTCAAGTTTTAAAACAAGCTGATCGGTTCAAAACCGAACTGATAACATTTACAAGTTCTACACAGAAAATAAACTGAAATTACTTACGATACCACAGACAGAGCTTGAACCGAACGGTTTTGCGGTTAAAAATAATAATATTCTCAGTTGATTTGAACCGAGAAAACACTGTTTAAACCGAGAAATGAACCGAGCAGTAGGAGAAATCTCCGGAGCGACTGTTCAGTGAGGCGGAGTAAAGAATCTGACAGTTTAGGTTTGAAATAACCCAGACGGAGCTTCTCTAACCGAGCTCGCGCTCCAAGTTCCATTCTTAGAATGGGAGTTAACTCTTTCACCTCCGGAGCAGTTCTAATGGTGGGACAAACTGCAATTGTCATAATATAGCAAGACTTCATGTTGTTTGAAAGTAAACTTCCCCACAGCTTAAAAATTAAGCATGTAAGTTTTTTTAAGGTAATGGGTTTGAAAATACTTCACTGATTGGTGGAATATGATCACATGACCGTAGTTTATTAGAACAAAGCCCACATTTAAGACACTTTTTCAGCACTGAGAAACTTTTTTTTTTTTTTTTCTTTGTCTTTTATGGATTTTATTACTGGCTCTGTGGCATCAAGTGTTAGAAAATCATTCTGGCATGCTGGGAATCAGGGTTCACGCTCAGAGCCTGGGATGTTAGGAGCCGAGGATAGCATGGAGGGTTCAGAGCATCCTTCAGACACTCCCTCTTGAGGAGTTCTCAGTGTACTGCTCTGCTGCGGCTAGAGTGGGTGCCTTGATGGCGTGGGTGATCACGTGCCATCACCTGCGCTGACAGTAGCCAACTGTAGCAACAGGAAATTGGGGGGGGGGGAGAGAAGAGAAAAGGCAGAAATTCCACACCGATATGCCGGATGATGGCGCCCTGTCCCCGTCCTTCCTAGGCCATGTATACCGTAGCACACCGGCATAGCAGCCTCACAGCCACTTCCAAGAGAGCCATCTCCTCCTCCAGGTCACAGAGAGGCTCCTGTCTGGAACAACTCTGCAAGGGGTGTGGAGGAGATGCACCTCAATGATGACTGGAGGGGGCCGCCAACAGGGATAAGTCAGATAGCAATAGGTGAGTCTGGTGAGTAACAGTCAGCATTGAGGGCCTCACAGAGTGGGTGCCAGTTGGTAAGGTGGTAGATTAATACAGAAGGGAAAAAGATGCTTTTTCTTATTTAAGACAAAAAAATGAAAATTACGTACTTACTGTAATTATGATCTTTCTGTGTATTTTCACCATTCATCACTTTTGGGTACATGGCCGGAGGTCATGACCCCATGGGAGCTCTTTTTTATTTTTGGTTGGCAGAGCCGACGCACCATCGGTGCCGCTCTGGAGGCCGACGCATTGTGTGGTGCTCGTGGGTTGGCCGTTAGGCGCTGGCGACTCCGCCTGCCTGCCAGTTCTGAGTTGCTGGAGAGGTAACAGGAAGGGAGTGGAGGGTGGGACAAGGAAGTCCAAGGGACAGGAAAAAGGAAAAGATATAAAACTAAAAGGAGAAATAATGACTGAGAGGACTGAAAGAAGTCGGAACTAAAGGGATTGGGAGGGGCCCCAATCTCTGGAAATAGAGGAGGGAGGTAGGGTTGGATAAAGAATTTAGAAGGTAGGAAGACAGGAGAGAAGGTTAAACATATCCCAGACCCTGGTCCATCTCCAGACTGTATAGGAACTGCAAGGAGTAGCCAAAGGCTTCTTGCCAGAATTCAAGGCACAGAATAGCTGGCAAAAAATTAAAAGTACGTACCTACAGTAATTCTTTATCTTCTCTTGTATCTTCACCATTCATTACTGCTGGGTGTAAGCTGGAGGTGCACACCTACCACGGGAGTTTTTTTTTTTTTAGGTGTCGGCGCCGACGGCACCGCCCCCGACAGTGACGTGATGCATGAGGGGCAGCCGTTAGGCGCCGCAGACTCCTCCTCCATCCCAGTTCTGTTAGCCGAAGAGGCGAAATAAGGATAAGGAAAAGAGCGAGGCAAGAGAGCTGAGGGATAGAAAAAAGGAAAGGATATAAACTGAAAAAGGCATAAGCCGGAAGAGGACAGAAAAAGAAGAAAATGCCTACCATAAGGGACTGCAGGGCCTCACTTCTGGGGTGGCTCCAAGGGAGGAACAGATGAAGAAAAGGAGAAAAGGAAAAGAAGAAGAGAGGGAGAGAACAAGGGATGTTGGGAGGGGAGAATACTGCCCACTGATATAAGCCTTAAACCGATATAAGTATGGACCAAAACAAGGAAGCAAGGATCCCGCTTGATAGGACTGAAAGTAGGTTCCACCGAACTGCTTTCACAGACTGGACACAAAGGGCAGATTCTCTAACCTCCCGTCATCCCAACCTCTTAAACTCTAGCTGACAGTTCACAGACTGCCAAGGCAGAAATTCTGTTCCGGAAATAGAGCGCCCAACTAGGAAGAGGTCCTTTAGCACCCTGTTAATACTAACACAGATGCGTGTGTGGAGGGGGTGAGCTCTACAGAGGGCACCCCTTTATGAAAGGATAGAGTGGGAGCTCAATCAGACTCCCTGAAGGCCAGGCAATAGCATCTGCTCAAGGTAACTGAAGTGCTAGGAAGCACCAACTAGAAGAACTGATATAAAGAAGATTATGACCTGCCAGAGGGACCAGGACAAAAAAAGGACTGAGCCATAGAGGGATGGTCCTTTAACTGTGAATTGAACCATATGGTTAAGAAAACCAAGAGGTCACACCACTAAGGGCAATCAGAAAGAGTTCCCTCAGGATAGAATAAATTCAACTTGTTCCCACTTTACCTTTAGGAAAATAGAACCTCGCTCAGAAAAGAACGGAAAATCAAGATAGATTTTTTTTTTGGCTTAAAGGCCAACGAAGAAGCAGGGAGGAACCCAGCAGGAGGGGAGATCAAGGAGGAGGCCCGTGAGGGAATGTGGGCGGGAATCAGTAATGAATGGTGAAGATACAAGAGAAGATCAAGAATTACGGTAGGTACGTAATTCTCATATCTTCTCAAGTCAATCTTCACCATTCATTACTGCTGGGTGAGTACCAAGCTCCCCCCGAAGGAGGGTTCTGAGTAGACCCTGAGAGAACAGATCCCTCAGCCTCCTGCTGGTGAAAAGTAGGGAGGGGGAGACCCTAACCATTAGACCAGGAAGTCTAAGAAGGGTGAGGGGAAGGAGGCGCCCCCGAGGGCTGGGGGAGGGAGGTTGCCCCTGAAGAAGCCTCCTTGCCCTGCAGGGAAAAAGGCGGGTCCCCCGGAAGACAGAGTTAGCTACCCTTCACCAGGCAATGGGTAACATTCTGGAGAGATGAAGCCATGCCGTCCGCCTAATACAGATCGCTGTTCCTACTAGTCTGGATGCCACCTCGTTGACATCGCAGGATGCCCTCACTTGGTGCCTTGCAAGCTCCAGACCCTACGCAGAGAGGGCAATGGCCTGTTTAGACTGCTCTGAGTCAAGCAAAGAGGCTAAGACCTGAGCCAGCATCAGCCACAGATGCCTGTTGTAAGCAGCATGGTGAGCCTGATGCGATGAGATGCATAACAACGCACGACCGGAAGAGAAAACTCTTCCTCCTCACCGGTCGAATTCAGCAGAATCCGAATCCGGAGGCCTGTCATGCACCAGGTGTCAAGGCCCGGAAGGAGTGTCCAGGGACGTCAAACCTGAAGGCGGGTGAGGCAGAGAACCTAGAGACTCGTGGGGGGCACAATACCATCTCCCAGAGCTGGAGAAGGAGTGGCCGGAGACTGCCAGGTGTGGATAGACGCCTCCTGGAAGGGGATTGGCCAGGAAGGCACCACCAGATGGAGGGCGCTGAATTCACTAAGGAAAGCACATGTCTGCCGCTTGGTATTGTCCCTACGGATGTAGGAGACACAAAGCTCCAACACCATCCTCAAAAGGAAAAGCTGATATTCAGTGAAATCAGCATCAGAGAAAAGGTGGACAGGAAGTTCCTCTTCCTCAGAGGAGGAGGAAATGGAGCTCGGATGCTCAGAAGACTCCTGCGGCGGGGGGGAGCAGGCGGAAAACCTGTTCGTCCATGGCCCTGATATAAGATGGGAATGCCGCCGCAGTAGCTCTGAATGTCTCCCAAGTTAATAGCCCAGTGGGCCCGACATGGCCTGGGAGAGAGGGAGGTAGTTGCAGAGGGATGAGCGAGGGGCACCTAATAGCACGTGCCCGGCCTCTGCCAGGGCATTGGGATCCAGGTAGTGATGCCACCAAGACTGGGGACCCTGAGATCATGCCGGGTTGCGTAGTAGAAAGGGAAAGAGGCAACCCCAGAAAAAGCCCTGAAGGGGAATCTCCCCTGTGACGCACCTGGGATTGCATGAGTCCAGAAGGGCAACCCTCAGAACCACCACCAGAAGGCACTTTAGAGACCTTACGAGAAAGGTGAGGATCAGCGCTACGACTCCTCCCCACACCCCGCAGGACGGAGGGGGCTTGTCGCCGCTCCTGACCTCTACCCCTCAATCCTTCGGACTCCGAAGCAGCCCTCTTCCTCATGACCAGTGGTGGAAGTCCCTGCTGAGCAAGACCCCGAAGGGAACTCACTGAGGCAGAGTCCTCCCCCCTCTGCTGAAGGACCCAAGCAGCACCAGGAACGGCAGCTGCCCGGGACCTCCAAGAAGAGAGTATCCTCTCCGGAATACCCAAAGGGTCCACCACGGAAGACTCCAGGCCACCCCTAACCATGGAATCATCCGGATTAACCAGCTCTGGGGACTCAGGGAGAGGAACACTGGAACGTCTAGCCCTGCGGCCTACAGGAGGTTCTGAGCCCAAAGACTCTAGCCGCTGGTCTGGGTCCTCACCTGAATCCTCCTCCTCCTCCGAGGGGCTGACAAGGGAAGGCTCCATCGCAACAGCCGCAGAAACCTGCCCAGATGGGGCACCAGGCCTGGTACTGCCATAGGCCACAATGCCAACCATGTCCACAGAGTCATCCACACGTTCGTCGGCGCCAGGAACACGGGCCGCACCCGTGAGCGCCACCACCCGAGTCCCGGCACCATGGACAGCACCGAGCAAGCGCCGCACCACCGACGCATCACGAAGTCCTCCCCGGCCACGATGCACTAAGGCCCAGCGCGACACTGCAAATGGCATCGCCTGAGTCCCCGGCACCGCGAACGGCGCCGAGGCCCAAGACGGCTCTGCCGACAGTGCCACACAAGTCCCTGGCACCATGGACAGCGCCTAGACTCAGAACAGCATCGCCGAAGGCGCCATCTGAGTCCCCGGCGCCGTGAACTGCATCGAGACCCAGAACAGCACCCCCGACGGCCCCAGCAGAGTCGCCGGCACCGCATGTTGCACCAGGCTCTATGACGACAAGGGCAGATGAAAACAAGGGTCCACCAGAGCCAGGCCCCACAACCGGGGGCTGAGACACCGGGGGAGCCTGCACCTCCTCGGAGGTAACTGCTGGGATGGTGCCAATGGCGCGACCCTGAGAGGGATCACACCATTCCTCTGGCACAGAAGAAGAAACCTCCTCCTCGGCAAAGCTGGAAGTGGAGGCGGTTTCCTCCTCGCCAGGCTATATAGACCCAGAAGGGGACCCGGAGGAAGGGTCGAGAGATCTGGCTTGGGAAGCCCTCAGGCGATGTCGTCCTCCGAAAGTCGTTGGAGCTCATCCGACTTTAAACGTGCGGACTTCCAACACACAGCGATCCATGGAGAAGCAGACATCGCAATGATCCATATCATGGTAGGGTCCCAGGCACCGGAGACAAACATCATAACGGTCCGAGATGGAAAACTGCCGACCACAAGGCGGCGACCCTCGAAGGCATGGCTCACGTAGATACTTCATGCTTGGCCCCGAACCAGACATGATGTAAACAATTAAGGAAAACACAGAAAAGCTCTCTGCAGCGTCAAATAATATAGAAAACAAAATGGTCTTACCGGTTGACGTAGTCGAGAAACACGGGATGAAGCAGCTCGACAGCTTCGAGTAAGATACGGTCTATGACGCAGTACTGAATTCGGCTCCGTGCAGCAGGTGCAACCTCGATGGTGGGAAAAACAGAACTGGGATGGAGGAGGAGTCTGTGGCGCCTAACGGCTGCCCCTCGCACATCACGCAGTGCGTCACTCTCAGGGGCGGCGCCATCGGTGCAGACTCCTAAAAAAAAAAAACACCTCCCGTGGCGGGTGCGCGCCTCTGGCTTACACCCAGCAGTAACGAATGGTGAAGACTGACAAGGGAAGATCTCCATCTGAGCAGAATCGGCTATTCTGGAAGAAGGACAGGGCACAGAGAATTAAAACCCTCTCAAGGAAACATTTTTGGTGAAAAAGGAAAGGGAGTTTTTTTTTTTTTTTAATAAAGGATAGTCCAAAGGACAAGGAAAAATAATATGGATGGGAACAAGGAGGAGGAAAAAATGGAGGGCAACTGCCAATTCCCACCCCACGGGGTGGAGCTAACGCACTGAAGAAGGTGTGCCCCCCCCCATGCTGACCACTCTCCCCAGAACATTATCCCCCTATGTGCCCCTGTTCACCCCACTCCTAACAAAGAAAGGAGGGGGGTGAGGTTGGGCACACAGAGGGAGGTGGATCCAGAGACTGAGGCCCCAGGGGGATGGAGGCTGGGACTGTGATGAATGATGAAGATACACAGAAAGACTACACTACGTAGGTAATGCACTTTCATATCTTATCTGTGTCAATCTTCACCATTCATCACTTTTGCGTGAGTGCCGAGCCCCCCCCAAGGGTTTTTTTTTTTACACCCTAAGGGACAAAGTCCCTTAGCTCTCAGTGGGTGATATACTAAGAGGAAGAACCTTCAGAGCCTGGAGAGGCCCGAAAATGGGGAGAGTGGGACCCCACAGAGGGGGAAGGAAGTTACTCTGACAAACGCCATCTCGCTCTATGGGAGAAGAGATAGGTTCTCTGGTGAGCGGAGTTAATCACCCTATGCCGGGCTAAGGGTGACAACTGGGAAAGATGCAGCCATGCCGTCCACCTAGTGCAGATCGCTGTCCCTACGACCCTGGTAGCTACCTCGTTGGCATCATAAGATGTCCTCGCTTGGTGCCTTGCTAGCTCCAGTCCACGCGCAGAGAGTGCAATGGCTTGTCTGGTTTGCTCCGTGTCAGGCAACGAGGCTAGGAGTTGACCTAGCCTGGACCACAAGAACCAGTCATAGGCTGCATAGTGGGCCTGATGTGTAGAAATAGAAAGCAGCAACTGTGCTGAGTAGAAAGCCCTCCTACCCCAGAAGTCAAAATCTGAGGAATCTTGATCTGGGGGCCGGTCACGGTGAAGGGCGCGAAGCCCATCGGGAGTGTCCAACTGTGTCAATCCGGACTGCGGATGAGGCATGGATCCTGGAGACTCTGGGGGAGTGCAATACCACTGGCAGAGATCCCTAGGGGCAGGAACACTGGAGAAGGGCCTCTGCCAGGAGCGCAACGACGCCTCCCGAAAGGGATCAGGCCAGGGGGGCACCACACGGGTGGCCTCGCTGAAGTCGCCTAGAAAGGCATGCACCAAGTGCTTTGGATTGCTTACAGTGGAAGGGGTGAGGTGCAAGTACTCTAACAGCCTCATGAAGAAACGCTGATACTCAGTGAGATCAGTGGCTGGAGAGATGTGGACAGAAGGCTCCTCTCCCCCAGAAGAGGGGGATGAAGAGTTGGAGGGCACCGACTGCTCAGAGGGCAGGTTGAAAAACCTGTCTGTCCATTGCCCTAAGTAAGCTGGGAACTGAGCAGCCACAGCCCTGAACTGCTCCCAGGAGAGAGGCCCGCTAGGATCAAGGATGCCTGGGAGCGCAGGAGAATGTGGCAGAGGGATGGGGACAGAGCCGAGAAGAGATGTCGGCTGACCTCCGCCAGGGCTAAGGAGCGGACTAAGAGCACCCGAAGAGGAAGGTGCTCTGGAAGACTCCACAGCAGACAGCTGAACAACCATTTTGCTACTGGCTTGGCTGCGCCCAGAAGAATCCCTCCTGTGAGGCGAAAGGGGCCGTATAGGTCCAGAAGGACGTTCCCCTACCTCAAAAGAATGGGGCTCTCTCAAAGAGACCGAGGAGGAAGAGCGGAGATCCGCACTACAGCTTCTTCCAGAGCCCGGATGGGCCCCAGAAAAAGGTCGCCCCACAGACCACATGCCCCTCGACCCCTCGGAGTCCAAAAGAGCCCTCCTCCTCGAGAGGGCCAGCCTAGGTAGCTGACAGCCCTGGCCAGCACCCGAGGAAGCTATCCAGGGCACAGTACCCTCCCCTCCCGTAGGAGCCCTGATCGGCCCCAAAGTTGGGAGATCCAGACACACCACAGGTGGGGTACCACTGCTGAGGGGTCAGTGAACCCACCAAGACCGGGCTGCAGAGCAATGGTGGCCTGCACCACTGCCCGCTGGTCAGCACCCCTGACCCCAGTCTCGGCAGCCACTGACCCCACCTCAGAAAGGGGCTGACTTCGGCTTGTCGAGGACTCTACAGGGCTGCCCACACCAACAGTCAACCCCAAGGAGTCAGACTGCCCGAAGGGGCGATTGCCTTGGCGGTGCCTCCCACCCGCCCGCCGAAGGGAGCGGGACGGGCCTCCTGCACCGCAGAAGGAGCTTCGGCAATGGCCAGACTACTAGAAGCCAAGGCTCCCTCCTCCTTGGTCCGTGTAGAACCGTGAGGGGACCTGAAGGAAAGGCCGAGAGTAAGTGGCTTGGCCCGACGAGTGTGCACCCTCAGCGGAGCTCACCCCACTTTCCACGCACGTTGTTAGATGACCCGGCAGTCCACGGAGAAACAGGCGTCGCACAAATCCATGTCATGAAGCGGACCAAGACATGTGAGGCAACGGTCATGCTGGTCAGTGACGGAAAATTTACGGCCTGCAAGGGCACCGTCACATGGGGGGCAGTCCCGTCTTCAAAGTCTTCTTGCCCTCCGACCCAGACATGACCTATGAGGAAAAAAAACACCAAAAACAGACTCGACGTTGCCAAGAATAAAAATAAATGGAAAGATCTTACCAAACAATGTTGAGTAAGGCAACCAGAACCAGCAGGAAAAGAGCCGATGGACTGTGGCACAGAGGAATAATAAGGATGAAAAGGCGAAACTGAGTAGGCGGTAGGCCTCAAGCTCTGCAGAGCTTCCACACGAGGTGACCTCGACGGCGGAAGATGAAGAACTGGCAGGCAGGCGGAGTGGGCAACGGCCAACCATGGCGCCACACACAATGCGTCAGCCTTGAGGGCTGGGCGAATTTATGGTGCGTCTGGGCCACTAAAAAAAAAAGCATCTCCCACGGGGTCATGACCTCTGGCCATGTACCCAAAAGTGATGAATGGTGAAGACTGACACAGATTAGATAAGTCCTAATATACCAATTTATAAGCCCAGTAATGCACTCCATGTTTTGTGGGGTGGGCTCTACTAACTGACTCTAAGGGTAACTGAAGCCATTCTGTTTTGTCTCATGACTCCAACCTACTGTACCATGTCTCATGAGTTTAATCACAACCTCACAGTTATGTGTTACTGTTTACTTTTCAGAATATGTTTACACTTTCATCATTACCTGCTGAAAATAAATTTGAAGTGCTGTGGTCAGATCAGGATTGTTCTCCATAGCATCAACTATCATCTTATTAACGGATCTGTTGAAGTCCCTTAGCTCACGGAGATCAATATCACGTTCCTCCTGTGTTTCACCTTTGCTCTTCTTTACGGATCGAACTTCTCTAGCCAACCTGGAGCACTGTTTTGAAAGAAGAAAAAGAAAAAGTTCAAACCAGAGGTGACAAGCACAGAATGGTTAAAATGCTAGCTTCTCAGTACAGCAATTTGAATTTTGTTCTGGCTATGAGTTTGGCATTAATAGGCTTAGGGCCCTGGAGAGGTAATTCAGTTTCAATTCAGATTGACCGCATGGGGCTTGCTCCTTCACACTGCAGCTTCTGTGTTTAAACGCCATCTAAGTGCGTTTACATCATCTCTACGGCATCTCTAAAAATGTTTGTCAGAATCTAGCCAGAGTGAGCGAGACAGCACTCTGGGAGTGTGAATGGCCTGAATAACCCAGCAAGGTACAGCATGGAAAGAAGAAACATCCACACTGGCAAGTTAAGGAAAGTTCTAACTACCTAGATTCAATTCACATCCACATTTAGGCAACCTTCCACTGGTCAGACTCCGTCACAGAAAACAGCCTATAATAATAATAATAATCTGTATTTTTATTGCGCCTTTCAAAAAATCAAGGTGCAGAACAGGCTTTAAAATACATCCAAATAACATGTCATAAAAATCAATAAAATAAGTAATATCATCCACATAACAAATAATAAAATCAGATTGGTTCAATATCCTCCTCAAACGCTTTCTCCACAGGAAAGATTTCAAAGCTTTTTTAAAGCCCCCCCCCCACTGTCGTGCACTCTCTAATCCAACGGGGTAGAGAATTTCAAAGGGTCGGTGCTGCGAATACGAAAGTCTAAACATTTGTTTCCACCTACAACCCAACTATGTGGTCCTCTGGCTCCACCTCCACTGTACTCTGATCTTTTCTTCTGCTGAAAAGAACAGGTCTCCTCTTTCATAGTTCCTGCTAGTAAATTGTGATTCTGCACATTTTCAGGCTTTTTCCTTTTCTGTTGACACATTATGTGTACTCTGAGTGTGAATCCCTGCTCTGTTGAATACATTAATGAAACAGAAGTTAGGTTTTATGAGGTGCACTGTTTGCAGGTTTACCATGTCTGCCACTGACAGCCACGTCTGCGTTCACTGTTTGGGTGTTTCTCATGCTATGGACAACTGCCCGTGGTGTCAGACTATGCATCTGCAAGTGATCAAGGATCGTCCACTGTGGGTGTTCAGTGGTAGACTTGGGATTGTGCTGGGGACATTTGCCATATCGGTGTGTTCTACACAGTTGGAGAAACCATGGAGGAGGATGATCAGCCCTTCACCACCATTCCTGTTTTGGATCTGCTAATGGCTGAAGGAAAATGGGTGATAAGGTACCTAGGCACAACAAGAAACACAGAATTTGACGGCAGACAAGGACAGCTTGGCCCATCCAGTCTGCCCATTCACCAACATAGAGTTTTTTGAGATTTTACATGTGGTCCATTGTCTTTTGAAGGTGAATCTTCTCCTAGATGCCAGAGACACAAGAAAAAAGTTAGCACTGCTGTCTGTTGGGGGACCATTCACAGTTGCCCTTTTGAATGGGCCCTTGTGGTTGGATGCCTTCTAAGAAGGTCAAACCACCCATGCAGCTGGACACTGTGCTTGCAGAACTTCCACTTAGGTAGCCAATGACTTAAATGCCAGTCGACCAGACATCTAACCTGTTGGGGTTATTTGTGATGGCTCTGCTGAGGTACAAGAGCTCTCCCTCTAATGGTCTCTGGTGCTGATGACCACCTTGCCCAGTTAGGGACAGTCGGGTTTGACTGAGCTCCTTTTCATACCTGTGCTAGTTCATCCTCTACTGGTCATCCTAACTCAGGTCCTTACAATGCTGGCCATTCCCCCAGTGGGTAAGCCAGTGACACTCCAACCAGATCATCAGCTTACAAGATCCACATTCTTGATCTTGACATACTGGCATTCATTGCCAAGCTCAAGTCATCAACATTGAGCTCTGTGCAGGTCAGAGAAGGCCATGTGACAATAATCGACTTCTGGAGCATATGTCCAAGGCTATGGTTGATGAACACCATCGGTTGGGCTGCCCAGACCATGGTTGTCTCTCCTGTCGCAGACCAGTCATGTGCCTCAGTGACTATTCCAGTCTATCCTTCATAACCACAGATGGGGGAATGTACCAATGGTCCTAGGCTAGGTATGGGGCTGCCCCATGCCATCAGTGGTGGTCACTCTTGACTAACAGTCAACATACCTCATTGTTTTACTCTGAATGGGATGAGCCATCAATCTACTGATACCCTGCCTGTGGGATGGCAGTCAGCCGACTAATAAGACTGGCTCAAGGAAACATTCCTCCTTCACCTTGTTGCTGAATAGAATGTCTGCTTTGTTGGACACTCTGTTGCAGCAGGTCCACAAAAAAGAATCCTATCACTTTCTCAACACCCTCTAATGGGACACATTACTTGGGATAGCCCTTCCTACTGCTTCAACCATGCATGGACCCATTGTCAACTTAACTTAAAGAGCACAGTCACAAAATGTCCCCCAAAAGTAATGAAGGACCTTTTAACTGTTCTGGAGTCCAAGGATTTAAAAAAAATAACAATATCTTGCTGCTAGGGTTTTAAGGAAGAAAGGGATCATATTTTGGCTATGAGGAGCCAATCTACCGATTCCTTCCACTTCCAGATTTGGAGATGCACCCCCCCCCTAGCATGTTATGTGATGCAAGAACATGGAGAGTGTCAGGCGTGCTCCATAGGCATATATAGGTCCTTTTATTTAAACTAACTTTTTGAATACTTTAGAGTGTTGACTCCAACAAATCCAGGCCACTGCTCAACTAACAGACTCGGTTGGACCTGTGAAAAGAAGCGTGCCTGGGAACCCCAGGTCCAGCCATGTGAGCTTGTAGCGCAGTGGTTAGAGCACCAGGATGGTATTCCAGGAGCCTGGGTTCAATTCTTAGTAGGTCACATTATTTCTTCCTCACTAAAATTTGTGATTTGAATTGTTTAGCAGTGGCTTATACTGCACCAGAAGACATCTAATTGTCAACATGATTATTCCAAGTAGCAAGATATGCAATACCAGAGAATGGAAGTGTGTCCTTTAACCCCAGCTCAAACCATGTGAGTGTAGCTCAGTAGTTAGAGCACCAGTATAGTATAGTATTCTGGGGGCCAGTTGATCACATTACTTCTTTCACTACAGTTTGTGATTTAAATTGCTTAGCAGTGGTTAATACTGCACCAAAAAACATCTAATTATCATCCTGATTATTCATAGTTGCAGGATATGCAATGCCGGAGAAAGGAAGTGTGTCTGGGAACCCCAGGTCCAACCATGTGAGTGTGTAGCTCAGTGGTTATGGCACCAGCACGGTATTCCAGGGCCTTGGGTTCATTTTCCAAGTAGGTCACATTATTTCTTTCTCACTACAATTACTGAGATAAAAAAAGGAAAAAAAACATATTTGAAAAGATAGCAGTCACACAGAAAAACCTAACTCAACACTAACTAAATTCCTAAGTAGAGTGGGAGAAGCTTACTCCAACTGGGAACTAGTGAGATATGGCAGACTCAAACACATGATGTTACAAATTCAAAATCCCAGACATAACTGCATTCTCATTGCAAATATACAACAGAAATAACTTTGGCTTGCCAGCCCATTACACCCACATCATCATCATCATACCTGCCTCTCTAACATCACATCTTGAATCTTCTTTTGATCACTGGGGACCACCTTTTTCCTAGACTAGTCCCAATTGGATTTGTTTATTAGAGCTTAGTCCTTTTGTTATCCGGGCTGGCTACCCAGCAAGAAACGTCTGGCCTTCCTTGGCCACTGTTCACACCTAAAACATGTCTTTTTTTTTTTTTTTTTTAATGAATGGGGCTGTGATGTATGATGAGTCTACCAAATGACCAGATCAACTTTGATTTGACCCATGTCAGGACCAGACGAGAAGAATCGGTTAACGGTGTGGCCATGCTGGTGGGTACCAGTGTTAACTACCTGTGCTAGCCCCAGCAAAGTCAACCGCTGAAGGAACTGTCAATCAAACAGTAAGGCTTCATTGTCGAAGAAAAAATACTGTATTAGCATATAGCAAAGAAAAAAGTATTGTAGCAAAAGCCTGATGGGGTTGGCACACTCTTCCTGCAAGCAGTAGGGTGTACCTGTAACCCCTAGCTGGCGCTATCCCAGGGGCTACTACCCCTGCCTGATTTGCCACTAACAGGTTGAGGGGCCTGGATCCAATGGCGGGTGCCTCCACCCAGAGGTCAGGGTTTGCAATAGTTAAACTAACTTGGTCACAGCCCTCTGGGACACTGCAACCCCTTTCTTCCCACTAGTGGCCCACACAATATATCAGAATTACCTTCACAGTATACACTTACCCCCAGGTCTGGTTCCGCACTGGGACCTCCTGTGAAATGAGATACAGTGCAACAATCACAGTACAGTACTTTAACATAGACAAATACCTCAGGCAGTATAACTTTGCTGAAACAAGCAGCTCTGATTTATTTAGGGGGATATAACAAGGACAGGGGAAATCAGGTTAATTAGCTTATCACTTTAATAATCTACCTATGGCTCTGTGCACAGGCCTATCCCTATCAGTTACTGTCCCTGGGCACCCAAGCCCTAGTGGCTAGTCCAAACCGTGGCAGCTGGTAGGGCCCTTTCACACAGAGAAAGGAGAATTAAACAGTCAGCAGTACAGTAATTCCATTTGGATTTAATGTGGCAATTCAACAGGGGCGACCCTGAATTAGTACTCACGACCTCCAAATAAGATAGGGTCCTTCAATGTCAGCAGGGCTCACTTGAGGTGCACAAACCTCTTCACACATCCATATAAAAGAAAGCACTATACCAGGCAGGCTGCATCTGTATCCCATCGCAATTACTGCACAATACCCGGAGAACACACAGCAGATTCAGTTTCTGACAGACCGAGTGTAATTTTCAGCAATTCCTCCAGTCTTCTACAGGGTGAGCCTGGTTTCTACTCTTCAGAGATCCTTTGATTCTTTTCACAGGACGGATTCAGTCCTAACAAGTTGCAGACCGAACTCTGGGCCTTACACACTTTTTGACTAAAACTGCACACTGAAAAACACAGGGCTCCTTCCTTCTTCACTGCCAAAGCTCAACTGAAACTCCAACCGACAAAAACGGGCACTTCCTTTGAGTTCCTCCCAGTTCTTGACTGGATTGGCTGTCACTCACAATAGACTGCTGCTGTTGGTCCAAAAGGCACTGAAGTCCAAACTACATCTCCCAGAGTCACTGCCCATACAATCCTCTTGTGGCTGGCTCAGATTATGAGTCCAAGTTCTGATTCGTCCAAGGCACCATTTTAGAGCTAGCTTACTCCACACTGATTGGTCCAGTTCAGCAGTTCAAAACTAGAATGGGAACTAGCAGACACAGTTCTGACTGCAAAGAAAGCAGGTTAGACAAACTGTAATTTCATTATTACTCTAAATAATTTCTGGCAAACAGTTACATCTGTCAGATAGGTTCCCTTTGCACTCCTAGTGACTGCAAAAATGAAGTGAATTGGCAGCAATGAGTGGTACTCAATCAAAGAAACACACAGTCCCCCACATACAACTAATTATGTCTGCAAGCAGACAGCTCTTAAAGAGACAGTACCAGAGGTTCTAAAAACACTCACTGATAAATGGCTTAAATGCCAAACACCATTCAGGCTTGGAGCATTCAAGCAAGCTCCTGGAAGTCTTTTGGGAACCCCCATTTGCAGGGGGGTTACATACCCTTAGCTGAAGATGGCTGCTCCAGCCAGATCCAATTTGAGGCTATAGCACAATTCCACAGATATGGCTACTACCAGGTGGAGTTAGGAATGGACTGCACCTAGTCACTGCAAGTCGCATTTAGCAAATAATAGGAAGATACCCAAGGTAACGAGGATGCACCCTGGGCAGGAAAACAGAGGCCCTGGTTCAAGAAAGAGGGGATGGTGGGCGGGTGTGGTACTCAATGGAGAAGAAATTCTGGAAGACCATCAGATGTGGTAAGTACATAACTTTTCTATCTTCCCAGACTCAATCTTCTCCATTGTGTATGTCCATGTACCAAGCTTCCCTACATAATGAAGGATGAGCTAGCTCACACTGAGGAATCAGAATACCCTCAACCCTCTGAGTAGGGGACAACACCTGAGGGAGAGGGCTCTTGCAGGTTTGGCAAAACCTGTGACTGGTCAGGTCTAAGCAGGGGCTCCTGTGGCACAGGATCAGGAGGGTTCCCCGAAAGTTCTCATCAGACCCTAGATGAGAAAAAGTCAGTCCCTTGGAAATGTGAATTTAGTACCTTATGCTGGGCCAAAGGTACTAGTTGTGAAAATGAAGCCACACCATCTGTCGAAGATGGACTGCAGTTCCTGCTGGTCTAGAGATCACCCCATTGACTTCATAAGTGACATCATGGATGGGATATTGCGGATGGAAGCAGGGGTAAAAATCTGCCTATTCACAGACGACAACAAGCTCTATGTGAGGGTGGACACGGAGGAGGGAAGACATGGCTTAGCTAGAAAAGTGGTCTGGCATTTGGCAGCTGGGGTTCAATGCTAAAAAGTGTAAAGTTATGCACTTGGGGGTGAAGAATTCAGGAATCGTATAGTGGGGGGAGAACCCAAGAAAGTTCAGAGTCAGATGGAAGAGGATAGTGCCGTGAAAGCTCCTGTATGACTCTATGGGGGAAAAAGTGAGCCCCCTGGAACTGGGAGTTTAGTACCTTTCACCACCCACAGATGCCAGTCGAGAGAGGTGAAGCCATGCCATCCCCCGAATGTAGACTCCAGTTCTCACCAGCCTGCAGGTCATCTTACTGGCATCTTATGATGCCCTTGTCTGGTGCCTTGCCAACTCAAAGCCCTTTGGGGAAAGGTAGATGGCTTGTCTAACTCCAAGGGTGGCACGGCAGCTAGGAGCTGTCCTAATTGTGCCCACAGGCACTTGTTGTAAGCTGCCAAATGTGCCTGATGTGCAGCAATGCACATCATGGTGTGAGCTGAACAGAACACCTTCCTACCCAAAGCATCTGTCTGTGATGAGGCAGCTTCAGGAGGCCAGTTATGCATCAGGCAACAAGGCCTTCTGGGGTCTGCAAGACCTGAATCCCCAAAGTGGGGTGAGGTACTGTGCCTGCAGAACCCGTGGATGTGCAACACCTCCAGTAGATGTTCCTAGGGGCTGAAGAGAGAGAGAGAGAGAGACAGACAGAGAGTGCGAGAGACAGAGAGTGAAGGAATATCTCCAAACTGTCCTGGAGGATTCCTCGAAGGATCTAGGCCAGGGAGGGATGACATTGTGGTTATTGCTGAAAGCTCCTAGGAGTCCCAGTTGTGTGGACAGTGTATTGCGTGTGGCTATATTGCCAGCATCCAGTGCCTTTAGCATGTCCATCAGGAATCTCTGGTACAATGTGTACTCAGAGGCCAAGGACAGGTGTAGGAGTGATTGTGTGCCTTCAGAGGAGGACGTAGATGGAGAGGTGGCACTGGATCTGGAAGGGTGTGGTAAATGGGGACCATGCAGGAACTGAACCCAGTCAGCATTAATGTGGTAGTGGAACAGCACTCCAGTTGTGCCTCCATACTAACTCCAGGTGACAGACCCAAGAGGACCCATGATCCGTGGAAGCTCAGGAAGAGATAGAATAGACCCAGAAGGCAGAGAAGAGCCAAAGGCTCTGGAGTCTATACCTGGGCTGTGGGAATGCTCACTGGACCTTGTCCTGGGGTGGCCATGGCACTCCTGCCCAAACAAAGTCAACCTACTGAACAGGAATGACCTCATCGGTGCCAATGGGGAGAATCCCAGGGTGAGGAGAACCAAGCCAGTCAGTACCCTCAGTGCAGCTCCAGCCCACACCAGAGACAGGTTCAGCCAGAGGCCTGAAGAAAAATCCACAACCTAGCCACTCTATGACTTGGAGACAGTGCCTCTTCTGGCACCAAACTCAAGGTCAGCGAGTGGCCTAGTCACTGGTCTCTCCCCAGCTCCGCGACCAGCATCGTCCTTGGTACCTGGCCTGGTGTTGGTTCTGCCACGCACCTGGAGTCCATCCCTCGCTACCAACACAGCAAGTGGTGTTGGGGGCTGGTCCAGTGTCATGAGCAGCACCTGGACTGGGGATGAACCTAGTAGCAGCAACATCGCCGGCACCATGCTCGGCGTCGGGCCCAGATCTTACACCAGGACCACTGCCATGTCCATTACCAGGGGCAGCACTGACCTCCTCTCTCTGCCGCAAGGGCTGCTAAGGTCTGAGATTAACATCTCCACCTCAATGACTGGATACTGCCAGGCCCCAGTGTCAGTGCCTCTACCGGTATCAGTAGCAAAACTAGGAGGGGGCCCAATGCCATGGTTGGCAAAACCCCACTCACCAACACCGCGGATGTTGTCAGGAGCTAGAGCAGCATCAGGCTGCGGTGTCTAGCCGTGTAGACAGAGCGTATAGCTTTGACCTCAGCACCAGGGATGTCTGCTGCCCAGGACAGATTGGTGGGGGTGCTCAGCCGGCTGCTCAGAAGGAGCCGGCTGTACTGCAGAACCTTCCCCCCCACGGCCTCTAACACCTCGGCGAGGCAAGGTTGAGGAGGACCCTGTGCTTCCACAATACTTTACCAAGGGTACTGAGAAGGGATGCAGGGGAAGTGCCCAGAGAACTATCCTTGACTACATGGGTTCACTGCCTGCCTCCGAAGGTAGGAGTCGGGTGACCCAGCTTCAGGCCGTTAACTTCAAGAGTGTGGTGGTCCAATGAAAAACAGGCCTCACAGGAATCCATATCATGTGATGGGCTGAGGCAGGTCCAGCAGACTTGATGTCGGCACTTCATCGCGATCGATTTTTCACAGGGGCACTGATGGATAATGAAGTCTTTTTCTGCCCCTTTTTCTTGGACTTCAACATCACAACAAAACAACAAAATGAAAGGCGACACCACGAAACAAAGACTTATAGGTGGTGGTGAAGAGGAAATTTTCAACGACAGTCAAACAGAGGGACAGCTGCTCCCATGGTGTACACTTGACAGTGAAAAAAACTGAAGTGCATGAAGGAGCCGATGACAGTTTGTCACATGTCATGTCACCACGCAAGCGGTGTCAGTAGCTGACATCAGCTCCCTTCCTAAAAGAAAAAAGCTCTTGCGGAGTCATAATGCCTCTGGTCCTACACCTGTATGTATAAATCAGTGGTGAAGATTTGTTCTTGGAAGATCAGTTGATGCTGGTCCATCAAAGTCATTTTATTCCAACAGGGGCATGAATGGATAATGAGGGCTTCTTACACGTGGCCTCTTAGACTTGGACTTAGATGTCACAGAAAATAAAAAAGAGGAGAAAGGCAGTATTGACAACGAAAGATGTCAGTGGCAGATTTTTTTTTGTTAACTGAGGCAACTGCTCCAATGGTGCGCACTCAATGGTGGAAAGAAATGTAAATTACGTACCTACCGTAATTCTTGATCTTTCTGTAGATCTTCACCATTCATCACTAGTGGGTACCAGCCAGAGGCGCAGGACCCAGCAGGAAGCTTTGCTTTAGAAAAAGCTTAACTGCTTTAAGAGGGAGGGTTGATGTTTGAGATGGCACTACTCTCGAGGCCGACACATTGCCTGGCGCTCACGGGTTGGCCAGTAACCAACGCTGTCCCTTCCATTCTATCAGTTCTGCTCGCCAGAGAGGAAGGTAGATAAGAGAAAATAAGGGTGCAGAGTGGGCAAGGTAGACCAAACAGACAGCAAAAGGAAAGGATATGAACTGAAAAAAGAGTAAGCCGACAGGAGAGGACAGATAATTGTTTTTTTTTTTTTATAACTACTGGGCCTAACAGGGTGTGCACCGGGGAACCCAACCTCGGGCAGAACCCAGAGAAGGACAGAAGAAGAAGAGAGAAATTGAGGGAAGTGAAGAGCGAGGATAATAATAATAATACTCCCTGCACCATTCCCTGTGGGTCCGATCAACTGATGTTGTTCAGCTCGCCCCTCGGATGAGAAGCTGCTGCGCTCCCCCCTTTTCTTTTTTTTTTTTAAACCTCAGGGTACCTGAAACATAGGAGAGGGATGTCACCCTCGCCAAGGAAAGGGGTTGGCAGGAGACACGGCCGACAATAGCTTTAGGCCCACTAGGGAAACACCAGGCCTAGTGCCCCCTCTCCCACCTCCATTTTCTGGCTGGGGGGGTCCAAGAGATAACCCCCCTGCCCACTTTAGACAAGGTCCTCAAGGACCCGGGGTAGAAAGGAGATCCTGTATCTAACCCCACCGAGGAGATGATGTGACAAGACAGGACCTCATAAGTTTCCTGATCCTGGCATCTGAAAGACTTGCAGTGGACCTCCGAAGGGGCCCACCGCTAAAAGGTAAAAAACAAGATATATCAGGTCCCTGGAGCCCCAGTCCCAACAGGGGAGCAGAGATTATCCCACAGGGGTGGTGTACTAGTAGCAAAGCCAACCCTGGCACTGCCTACGAGAGGAGCCCCGGTGAACCGAGGAAAGGGCCAGAGCCCCCTACTTGCCCTCCCCCTCAAAGGTGGGCCTTTGTTGTTTCCAGGAAGTGGAAGGGAACCTGGAGGTACCAGTGGGACTGAGCTCACAATTAGCCTCAAATGGGGGGGGGGGGACAAGAAGGGAGGAGGCACTGCTCAGAAGCTGAGGCCCATGAGGGGATGGAGGGTGGGAAGCAGTGGTGAATGGTGAAGATATACAGAAAGATCAAGAATTATGGTAGGTACGTAATTTACATATCTTCCCTGTATCAATCTTCACCATTCATCACTGGTGGGTGAGTACGGTACCTCCCTGAAAGCTAGACCACCTTCAGCCTTTCGTGGAGGAGTCACAAGGGGGGAGGGCCCATTGCGGGTCTGGCCTGACCCCCCTTTCACTGAGAGTCAGGCCGAACCTTCTGATCAGCAGAAGAGGGAAGGTGCCCTGACAGTTCCCACCTGGCTCTTCAGGAGAAAAACTGGGCCCCCCGGAAAGGTGAGGCAGTCACCCTACACCAGGCCAGGGGCGACTACCAAGAAAGGTGAAGCCACGCCGTCCACCTAATGCAGACCGTCGATCCCACTAGTCTGGAAGTTACTGCGCTGGTATCATAGGACACCCACGCCCAGTGTTTCGCTAGCTCCAGACCCTTTGTGGTGATGACAATGACTCTCTTGGTAACCTCGCAATTAGGCAAGGCCGCAAGGAAAGTACACATTGCGGCCCACAGGCGTCTTACATAGGTCGCCATGTGTGCCTGATGTGCTGCTATAGCTAAAAGGAGATGTGCTAGGGCAAAAACTCTCCTGCCCCAGCAATCAAACTCCAGAGAGTCTGCAGCAGGAGGATGGCCTCCTGTAAGGCGCAGACGCCCAGAAGGGGTGTCCAGCCACTCCAGACCCGAGGTGGGGTGGGGGAAAGACCCTGGAGACCCCAAGGGGGTGCAGTACCGATGCTGGCAGTCCCCTGCGACAGGGGACGAGGAGGCGGGTGACTGCCAGGCACTGTATGACTCCTCTGCAAAGGGTCACGGCCATGGAAGAATGACCAGAAACTCCAGGCTGTATTCTTCAAGAAATACACGAGTCACATGCTCAGTATTGTGGCTTTGAGAGGGGGATAGTTGAGCTCCACCAGCATCGTTGACAGGAATCACTGATATGCAGTGAAATTAGCATGTGATGAGTGGTATAAATGGGGTTCCACTTCCTCCAAGGAGGAAGCCGATGAAGCAGAGGGGCTCTGCATAGGGAATGACTGAGCCACATCTGGAGATGAAAAAAAAACATCTCGTCCATGGCCCTATAGAACTGAAGGAATGAATCTGCTGCAGTCCTATATTCTTCCCAGTTGAGGGGCCCAAAGGGACCAGAGAGACCTGGGAGAAGGGCAAAAGGATGCGAAGTGGACCCAGGCTGGAAAGTGTTATCCTGAGGGACATGATCCGCTCCTCTAGGGTCAGAGATATGAGCAGGGAATTCCTCTACCGTGAAGGGGATGTGCTGCCCAAAATCCCCCTGCTGGTGAACCACCCCAATGTCAGCAGGAGGGGACCCTAATGCCAGCCCAATGGCGCCAAGGGCTGAGGCGCTGGTTGCCTTACCTCGCACTACACTGGTGACCCATATTTGGGAGAGAGCCCGAGTCAGCAGGGGTGGAGAGGGATCGAGCGTCCAAGGTACTGCTCTCCCTCTCTGGGGAGGGGGGATTCCAGCTGTTGGTGCGCTTCTGACCCTTGGTGGCAGCTGGGGGACAGAGCACCGATGCTGCAAGCAAGTAACTGAATAGGGCAGGTGCCGGGAGGAACGCGTGCAGATGCTGTGCATGCTCCTTCCGACATCAGTGCATGCCCCTATCGGGAGAAATGATAAAACACGTCCCAGGATGAGGCAACCACCCGCTGCAGGACCTGGACCAACAATGGCGCTCCTGAACTGGGATCCTGTTTGAGGTAATAAGCTTGGGAGGCTCCTCACTGCCCTGCCATGGGGGATAAGCCATGGGGGTAAGGGGCAGCAGCCTGATGTCGGCGTACGGGGCTGGATGGGTGGCTGGGATGGATGCCAACCTGGGACCCAGGGGTAAGAAAGAGAGTCAAATAAAAGAAAGGAGGAGACCCTAACGGGGAAGACCCCTAGTGGGGAGACCGGAACCCAGCATGACCAACAGGGAGGCCCCTGTCCCCATCTGACATAGGACTCCATCCCCCAGGAGAAGGAGTGGCCAGACCCACACTCTGGCTCCGCTCATAGGCAGAGCAAGGCCCGACCCTCCCACCTCCCCAGAGAGGACAGAGACCTGCCCCTCAACTGAGGTCTTCTAGCAGACAATGGCTTAAGAGAAGGAGGGAGTGAGAAGCCAGTTCCAAGGTCAGCCTCCATCTCCCCCAACTCTGAAGCAGCACCGAATGGGGAGCCAGTGGCTACACTGGGTCTCCCCCTCCAGAAATGGGCCACAAAGCTCACCAAGAGTGGTGCCCAAAATGGCACTGGACCCCTCCATGGCACTGACATCAAAGCCAACCCCAAACACAGTGCAGACCTTGGCACCAACAACAGCAGCACCAATGCCCGCCGTAGTACCAATATCAGGAACGGCACCAACCACGGCACCAATCCTGGACGCGGTGCCATTGGCAGGCGTGGCACCGCCATGGCACTGACATCAGTGCCATCCCTGGTGCCATCCCCAAGCACGACACCGCATGTGGTGTCACCCAAGGTGGCAGTGAGAAAGGCACCAGAGTCCCCAGTAGTGCCGACCACGGTGTTGAGTTCAGTGTCAATGTCCAGGTTAGATTCTGTCGAAGACCATGACCAGAATCCAGCGGGTGACCGCTCCGAAGAGCCAGGTCACCACTCTGAGCCCTCAGAGTCACTCCCCGAATCTGAGGGGGAGACAACAGAAACACTCAGGGAAGCGACCAGTCCTGACACCGAGAACAGTGTCAGTAAAGGACTCCTCTGCAGCAGAAGGAGGGTCCCCCTCACCGACCCCCAAATTGGGGTCAGGAGTCGAGACCACCCCCCACACCACTGAAGGGACCTCCATTGTAGGCCCCACTTGTAGCTGGGGCCTTGACACCAGGTTCTGCTGGTTCTCCATGGGAACACCAGGCCTGGATCATCCTGCAGCCTACCCCCTGGTGGAGGCCAACCGCACCCCCAACCACTCTCCCAGACTCTGGGGCTCAGTGGGATGCGAGCCCTCAGCCACCTGCTCTCCCCCCCTCAGTGTGTGTAGCCTTGGGGGAGGTGTTGCTTGCCTCCAAAGTTTGGGGGATCAGACAGAACACCAGGAGGAAGGAGCTACTGGTATAACTAAAACTTCTCTACTGGGACTAAGAACTAGAAATCTTGTACTGGGACCTTCAATTTAGGGTAAAAGAAAAGAAAGAGTTAGTGTGTTTGTCAGAGGTAGTTGAAGTAAATTGTTATCTGTGTACTTATCTAGGTGCTTGTCACAGGTGTCAGAAGGGAATTGTTATCTGTGAAATTAACTAAGTGTAGAAAGATTTGCAAAGTAGGGGGAGTAGCTTAGCTAGAAGGAGCCAGGTTAAAACCAGATTTAATCACTGCCCTAGATAGCGTCTGCCAGAGAACAGACAGAACACCAGGAGGAAGGAGCTACTGGTATAACTAAACTTCTCTACTGGGACTATATTGTCCTCCTTCCTCCACCCTAAACCAGTTCTACTTTTACAGGCACAGGATTTAACTGAAAACAGGAACTTCCTGTTTGGGAGCAGGAAGTGAGTGATCACAGAGCCACCAAAGACTCACCATCCTAGAAGGGCAAGAGTAGCTCTCCGTCCCCCCCTAGCTACTGGAGGTCTGACTCTAAGCAAGTAAGGAGACTACTGAGAAATATCGGAACTTCTTGTCTTAGAACCGGAAGATCAGGAGCTATAAGGGCACAGAGGCAGTAAGTAAGTAGGGGAAGAAAAAAAAAAGATAAGAAACAAACAGAGGAAAGAGTAAGTATTACAAACAACAGTTAAGGGACCAGAAAAAAGACATGATGGGAGTGGTGCAGTGCAGTGGCTGTGGAGCAGCAGTCTTCCGGGAGACGTTCTGGAGGATGCAGTGTTGTCCCAGCCGCAGGCACCTCTCTGGACTGAGGGAGGAGGTTGCTCATCTCCAGGCTGAGTTGGCTAGGATTTGTGGGCCCTCCTCTCCCACCCAGGAACCACCAGGGTCATTGCCGTTGTCTCAGAGGTTGCCAAGAAAGAGGAGCGGTTGGACCACAGTGGGCTTAGGGAGGGTGAGGGTGGTGGAACAGAGGCGCATCCCTCCAGTTGTACCTCTCCACAATTTCTATGCCGTTCTGGAAAAGTGTGGTTCCTCTATGGAGGCACCAACAGTGGAGACCAAGGAGGATGCTGGGAACCTCCACAAAGGAGACCCACAGGAGAGTGGCAAGGGACCCCACAGGGGAAGGAAACAACTCCTGGTGGGGGACTCCATTGTTAGGAAGGTAGAACTGGGGGAGGAAGGGGAGAGGGAGGTAAGGTGCCTGCTTGGCACCATGGCTTGAGGGACAGGAGTGAATCCTCAGGATCACAGGAGCAGCTGCACAGGGAGGGAGCTGGATGTCATTGTCCACCTAGGGTACAAATGACCTGGCTAAGAAAGGGATCAGAGCAGTGCAGGAAGCGCTAGGAGATGTGGGAGGGCCTTAGACAAATAGCACACGGTAACCTTCTCGGAGGTGCTGCCTGTCTATGGCATGGATGAAGTTAGGGTGCTCCACACCATGGGATTCAATCAGTGGTTGAAAACCGGTGTAGAGCTCAGGATTTGGCTTCATTGGGGACTGGTCCACCTGGACGGATGCAGGCCTATACTGGCGTGATGGTCTGCATCTGTCCAGGAGGGGAATCAGGATCCTAGGTGATAGGTTTAAATACTTCATTGGCAAGCATTTAAACTAGTCAGGGGGGGAGGCACTGGAAAGGAGCAGGGAAATCCTAGCTCCCCCCCAAAAAATCAGGGTACTAAGTGAGGTAGACACCAGCATAGAGATGTCAATAGGGAGAAGCGAAGGGTTAAATGGAGAAAGTAATAAATGCAATAAGGACAGGGATGGGGCAAAAAGGGGTAAGGCCATCAAGAAATGGAGGGTAATGAGTACCAACACCCATAGTCTGGGCAACAAGCTCCCTGAACTGGTGGCCTTGATGGAAGAGGGATGCCTGGATATCGTAACAGTCACAGAAACATGATACACAGAGATCCATGACTGGGATGTTAACATACCAGGGTACACAACCTACAGGAGAGACAGGGAGGGCAGAAGAGGGGAGGGATTAGCTCTCTATGTAAGGGAAAGGATAAAAGCAACTGAACAAAAGAGTAAACAGGGAGGAGAGGAGGCACTGTGGGTCACCTTAGAGACTGGAAATGGCACCACAATCCACGCGGGTTGTATACAGACCCCCATGTCAGGGGGAGGGAATGGACAAGGATATGATAGAAGGCATAATTAGGATGGCAGAGAAAGGGAAATAATGTTGATGGGGGACCTTAACATGCCAGATGTTAACTGGAGCACCTTTGCTGCAGCCACATCCAAAAGCAGGGCCATTCTTGATGCCCTTCAGGTGGCATGCCTCAGACAGCTAGTTTTGGAACTTACTCATGAGGGAGCAATCTTAGACCTCATACTCTCAAATGGGGACAGTGAGAGGATCTCAGATCTAGAAGTGGGTAGCCATTTGGGAACAAGTGACCACCAAACAGTGTGGTTCACGATAAACTCAGCTACAGAGTCAAACCATACAAAACTGAGGGTTCTGGACTTCAGGAGGGCTGACTTTGGCAAGATGGGAGAGTGCCTTAGAAAAGCACTAGCAAACAGGCTAGAAGGAGGGGTGGAGCAACAATGGGGAAATATCAAAACTGCCATCACAGAGGCAACTAGCCTTTGTGTGAAGCAAATAAAGAAATCAAAACGAAAGAAAAAGGCACTATGGTTCTCAAAAGAAGTGTCGGTGAAGGTTAGGAGAAAAGATAGCATTTAGGAAGTATAAGAAAACACAGAAGGAGCAGGACAGAGAACTGTACCAGTTAAGGCAGAAGGAAGCAGGAGGGTAGTCAGAATAGCAAAGGCACAAACTGAGGAAAAGATAGCCAACTCAGTTAAGAAGGGGACAAACCTTTATAGGTATATCAGGGAACAGAAAGACAAAGGGAGGGATAGTGAGGCTGAATAGAATGGATGGTGGGTGGGCAGAGAGTGACAGTGAAAAAGCAGGGACACTGAATGAATACTTCTGTTCAGTATTCACAAAAGAGGAAGTGGGGGAGGTGCCTCATCCAATTAACAGAAGCACTCTGGAAGGGGGGGTGTCGATCCCAGTCCTTTCACAGAAGAAAAGGTTCTGAAAGAACTCCTAAAACTGAAGGTGGACAAAGCAATGGGGCCAGATGGAATTCACCCCAGAATTCTACAAGAATTAAGCAGAGAACTAGTGACACCACTGACTACCCTTTATAACAAATCATGGGAGGATGGTGTGGTACCTGAGGACTGGAAGAAGGCTGATGTGATTCCCCTTCACAAAAGTGGGAGAAAGACAGAGGCAGGAAACTACAGACCTGTCAGTTTGACCACTGTGGTAGGGAAAGTGATGGAATCACTTCTGAAAGAAAGAATTGTTGAGTACCTAGAGGCCAGTGGGGCACAGGACCCAAGGCAGCATGGGTTCACAGCACGAAGGTCATGTCAGGCGAATCTAATTGATTTCTTTGACTGGGTGACCAAAATAGTAGACCAGGGAGGGGCTGTGGACATGGCCTACCTGGACTTTAGCAAGGCATTTGACACAGTCCCACATAAAAGATTAGTAGTCAAATTAACCAGCCTTGGAGTGGGTCCCAGGGTGGTAGCCTGAGTAAAACACTGGCTGAACAACAGGACACAGAAGGTAATTGTAAATGGAGTCCACTCTGAAGAAAGAGGGGTTACTAGTGGGGTACCGCAGGGTTCAGTACTGGGTCCAGTCCTTTTTAATGTCTTTATAAGTGACATTGCAGAGGGACTGGAAGGAAAAGTATGCCTCTTTGCAGATGACACAAAGATCTGCAACAGGGTTGATACACAAGGAAGCATAGAAAGGATGAGAAGGGACATGGCAAGGTTGGAGGAATGGTCAGAAGTATGGCAGCTTGATTCAATGCAAAGAAGTGAAAGTAATGCACCTGGGAAACAAAACCCAGGAAAGATTACACATTGGGGAAGTAGTAACAACAACAAAAATGGAAAGGGACCTGGGGTAATCATATCAGATGACCTTAAGGTTGGCAAGCAATGTGAGAAGGCGGTAGGGAGGGCTGGGGGATACTGGGATGTATAGGGAGAGGCATCACCAGCAGAAAACAGGAAGTTGTTATCCCCTGTACAGAGAGTTGGTGAGACCCCATCTGGAGTACTGCATCCAGTTCTGGAGACCCCATCTCCGCAAGGACATAGCATGGTGGCAGTTCAGAGGAGGGCAACTAAAATGGTGCAGGGTCTGCAAGAGAAGCCATACGAGGAGAGGCTAAAGGAGCTTAATATGTATACCCTTGAAGAAAGGAGGGAGGGAGAGGGGGGACATGATAGAAACATTTAAGTACCTCAGTGGACTCAACAAAGTCCAAGAGGGTAGCATCTTTCAGAAAAAGAGATGTGCAAGAACAAGGGGACACAATTTGAAGACGGGGGAGACGGCCTAGGGGCAATGTGAGGAAGTATGTTTCTACAGAGAGGGTGGTGGACGCATGGAACAGCCTTCCTGAGGAGGTTGTGGGATCTAAAACTGTGGGAGAATTCAAGAATGCATGGGACAGACATAAGGCAATTTTTGTGGGGAGTAGGAAGAAATAGGCTGTTGGTTAACTAGGATCTGCAGCTTATCCTCTAGGTAGGGAAATGGGCAGACTAGGTGGGCCAAGCGGCCCTTATCTGCCGTCAAAGTCTATGTTTCTATGATACTTCCTAGCCCCAAAGTGGATAGGAGATCTAAGGCCTGTTCTAGACCTGAGAGAGCTAAATGTAACCCCTAGATGGCGCTATCCCAGGGGCTACTACCCCTGCCTGATTTGCCACTAACAGGTTGAGGGGCCTGGATCCAATGGCGGGTGCCTCCACCCAGAGGTCAGGGTTTGCAATAGTTAAACTTACTTGGTCACAGCCCTCTGGGACACTCAGCCCTTTCTTCCCACTAGTGGCCCACACAATATAGCAGAATTACCTTCACAGTATACACTTACCCCAAGGCTGGTTCAGGCACCGGGACATCCTGTAAAATAAGATACAGTGCAACAATCACAGTACAGTACTTTAACATAGACAAATACCTCAGGCAGTATAACTGTTGAAACAAACAGCTCTGATTTATTTAGGGGATATAACAAGGACAGGGAAATCAGGTTAATTAGCTTATCACTTTACTATCTACTTATGGCTCTGTGCACAGGCCTATCCCTACCAGTTACTGTCCCTGGGTACCCAGGCCCTAGTGGCTAGTCAAACCGTGGCAGCTGGTGAGGCCCTTTCCACAGAGAAAAGGAAAATTAAACAGTCAGCAGTACAGTAATTCCATTTGGATTTAATGTGGCAATTCAACAGGGAGCGCGACTCCGAATTAGTACTCACGACCTCCAAAGAAGATATGGTCCTTCAATGTCAGCAGGGCTACTTTTGATCTCAAGAGACTCTCACACATTTATATGGTAAAAAAAAGAAAGCACTATACCAGGCAGGCTGCATCTGTATCCCAACTGCAATTACTGCACAATAACCAGGAGAACACACAGCAGATTCAGTCTGGACAGACCGAGTGTAATTCAACAATTTCTTCAGTCTTCTCTACAGGGGTGAGCCTGGTTTCTCCTTCAGAGATCCTTTGATTCTTTTCACAGGACGGATTCAGTCCTAACAAGCAGTTACACAAGTTGTAGACCGGAACTCTGGGCCTTGCACACGTTTTTGACTGAAACTGTGCACTGAAGGAGCACAGGGTTTCTTTCCCTTCACTTTCAGATCTCAAACTGAAACTCCCAACAGACAAAACCAGGCACTTCCTTTGAGTTCCTCCCAGTTCTTGACTGGATTGGCTGTCACTCACAATAGACTGCTGCTGTTGGTCCAAAAGGCACCGAAGTCTAAACTACATCTCCCAGAGTCACTGCCCATACAATCCTCTTGTGGCTGGCTCAGATTATGAGTCCCAAGTTCTGATTCGTCCAAGGCATCATTTTAGAGCTAGTTTACTTCACACTGATTGGTCCAGTTCAGCAGTTCAAAACTAGAATGGGGAACTAGCAGACACAGTTCTGACTGCAAAGAAAGCAGGTTAGACAAACTGTAATTTTATTATTACTGTAAATGATTTCTGGCAATCAGTTACATCTTTCAGACAGGTTCCCTTGCACCTAGTGACTGCAAAAATGGGGTGAATTGGCAGCAGCTAGGTGGTACTCAATCAAAGAAACACACAGTCCCCATACAAACTAATTATGTCTGCAAGCAGACAGCTCTTAAGAGACAGTACCAGAGGTTCTAAAACACTCACTGATAAATGGCTTAAACGCCAAACACCATTCAGGCTTGGAGCATTCAAGCAAGCTCCTGGAAGTCTTTTGGGAACCCCCATTTGCAGGGGGGTTACATAAACTTTTAAATAGAGTACAAGAAGTATCACATGGCCTCCCTGCAAACCTTGATTCCCCTGTTGCAAACAAGGGACTGGATATGAAGGATGCTTACCTTCATATGAAAATCATGAAATCTCAGAAAATACCTGAGGTTTGTGCTGGAAGGGGAGCACTACCAGTTCAGGGTATTGCCCTTTGGCTTATCTTCTGTGCCTTGGGTCTTTACTGAATGCTTAGCAGTGATAACAGCAGTCGTCCACAAGGAAGGCCTGTACATGTTTTCCCTACCTGGATGATTGGCTATTAAAGGCCCATTCCTGGGAGCAAGTACTGCACACCCTGACTTGAACCAGGAAATTGTCTGGTCATTTAGAGGAGACTGTCAATTTACCAAAGTTGGTATTGATCCCTTGCCAAAGACAAATCCTAAGTTTTTACCAAAAGATGTGTCTGAATTCACTTTGAATCATACCATCCACCTTCCAGTCTACTCCCCGGAATATTCCAATCCAGCGGAAGCATTACTACATACTTTGGATGTATACAGAATCATCATATATTATGTAAATCGCACCAAGGACTGCAGAAAGTCATCTCAGGTTTTCGTTTCATTCACCCCTGGGAAAGAGGCACACCTGCATCTAAACAGTACCTATCTAAATGGTTGGCATAATTTCTGTTACAGACAGTATGGTAAAGAAATGAAAATTATATACTCACCACAATTCTTGATCTTCTTGGACCATCTTCACCATTGATTCACACTGATGGGTTCTGAGCTGGAGGCGCTAGGACCCTGCAGGAGCCAGAACATTTTAGGAGGGCCAGCACTGAGGTAGGCTGCATGCATGCGCAGCACCATGAGACTAGCTTGCGCTGCATGGCTTACCTCGGCACCGGCCCTCAACCACCTCAGTACCTTTTTACCAAGGAGGTGCAATATAGCCTAAGTATAACACTTCACCTAAAAGGGCATAAGATAGCCCTTGCAACCCGTGTAGGAAGGGTCAACAACAAAGACAGCAGTGCCTTCACAGCCCAAACCAAAGTGGGGGGGCAATGAACAGAAAGAGTGAGCCCAGGAGATGGAGTGTGGGTGTGTGAATCAATGGTGAAGATGGTCCAAGAAGATCAACAATTACAGTGAATATGGATTTTCATATCTTCCAGGACCAGTTTTCACCATTGATTCACACTGATGGGTTAGGGTACCAAGTGGAGAAGAAAGTCTCCATGGTAGGGCGGTAGGAGCCGGAGCTTACTCAGGACAAGAGTCCATTAAGGTTTGTCCTACCAGAAGAGGCATGTTACCTGGCATAGACATCCAGGGCATAGTGCTTGATGAAGGTGTGTACTGTGAACTGGACCCGGCCCTGACCAATCTCCTAGTGGGATGCACCGAGACCATTGGTCCAGTGTTCACCAGGATAATCTGGTAGTCACTTTCAGAGGGTATCTTTTCTGATGCCTTGAAGGAGGCACTAGTGAGGCCCCTACTGAAGAAACCATCACTCGACCTTGATGTCCTTGTGAATTATCAACCTATCTCCAACCTCCCATTTTAAGGGAAGGCTGTTGAGAAAATAGTGGCACTGCAGCTCGAGGTGCACCTCACAACCTATGACACCTATGAGCGATTTCAGTCCAGTTTCAGGGATAGGAATAGCACTGAAACGGTGCTGGTCAGGGTGCAAAATTACCTCCTGATGGTGAGAGACAGAGACCAGTCAGTTCTTGTTCTCCTCAATCTCTCTTCAGGATCTGACACCGTGGACCACATTGTGTTTTTGGATCGCACTAGAGAATACTGTGGACTCACCGGTACTATCATCAACTGGTTTGAGTCTTATCTTTTACCTTACCTACCTTACTGTGCTCCAAGTGGCAGCTTTACAAATACCAGTGAAAGACACAGAGCAAATCTCTGCCAGTGACGTAGCAACCACTCTGGTGGAGTGGGAGAAAACCTTGCCTTCCAACTTGATCTGCACCACGGAATAACACTGGTGGAGGCAAGCGACTATCCACATGGAAATGTATTTTATCATAACCAGCTGACCCAGTCAGTTGGGGTTAAAGGAAAAGAAGAGCTGTTTCAACTGCTGAAAGTCCCTTGTTCTACTAAGAAAGAATGTGAGGGCTTCTTCAACATCCAGTGAATGGAGGGTGTGCTCACCCTTGTTCTGGAAATTTGGAAAGTGTGTAGGCAGTACCAAGGGCTGGTTCAAGTGGAGCTCCATACCACTTTAGGTAAAAACTTGGGGTGTGTGCAGAGAATGACTTTGTCTTTATGGAAAACAGTATACGGAGGGTCCGTGACCAAAGCACGTATTTCAGATACTCTGCAGGCAGAAGTGATGGCCACTAAAAATGCAGTTTTCCAAGTTAAGAATCTGAGATCACACATAGCCAGGGGTTCAAAGGATTTACGGGTGAGCATGTCCAGCACAAAGCTGAGATCCCAGGCAGTGACAAGTTTACTGACTGGGGGCCTTTTGTGGAAAATGCCCTTCAAGAATCTCTTAAATAGAGGCAGCTGTGGCCGGCCCAGTGGCGAGGAGGGCTGAGGCGCAGGCGCCTTACCTCCTGCCACACTGGTGACCTGTGTTCAGCGACAAGCATGGGTTACTGGGGGTTGGCCAGGGAGGGAAAGTGTTGAGCACCTGACGACTGCTCTCCTCTCCTGGGGGTGGGATCTGCATGCTCCGCTGAATGACTGCCACCTGGTAGAAGCCAGGTGGTAGTGCAGGTCTAGGAGGGCAGTGGAAGGGAGGGCTGTGGGACTCTGGGGCGTGCACATGTGTACATATGTGCCCCAGCATGCGAGAACAGGGAACAAAGTAAAAAAGGGATGACTCCAGACCAGCGAAGCCCTACCTGCCTGCCCCCGTATCACCAAAACCTGGTAAGATGCTAGGTGATGGAGGTAGGGATAAGGCTAAGAGCCCACTGGAGCTGTCCTACCTAGGAGAAAAAGCTATATGGAAAAAAAAAAAGAGGCAGTTTAGCCAGGGCAAGGTTCTGAACCGGCTCATGATATGCTAAAATAGCACATAAATGCACCTCAACTGAAGAGTATTGTAATCCATCATCAGAAAGGTCCAGCAGATACTCCAAAACTTTGTCTGGTGTGCATCGGAATGGATCTATACAGGATTTGGAACACCATTCAGAAAAACATCTCCATTTGGCTGTGCAAGTCTTTCTGGTAAAGGGTCAATGGGCAGCCAGGAGACTCTCAGAGACCCTCTGAGACACCTTGAACCTGATCACTTCTATCTCTTCAGGAGCTAGGCATGGATACGAAGGGAGTGCAGGCTGGGATGAACCAGGGACCCCTGCATCAGAAGATGTGCCTGGAAGGGATGAGGTCTCGGAGGGATGACTGACAAACTGTTAAGCAGGGGAAACCATATCTGCCGAGGCCAACATCGGGCGATCAGAATCAGTTTGCCCTGTTGTGCCTCCAGCTTGAGAAGTACCCTCTGAAGTACAGGAACAGAAGGAAATGCGTACAGAAAGCAATTTGTCCACCGCAGCCTGAAGGCATCCTGACAGAAAATGCAATGTTCTAGATTTCTGGAGCAGAACTGAGGCAGTTTGGCTTTGAGTGGGGACACAAAAAAGACAAGTCCACCTCTGGGGTTCCCCACTCGCTGAAGAGAGACTGCATGACATTTATTAACTAGAACGTATAATTGCAAAATCACCTGGGTTGAGCCACTCATTCTGTGATAACCTGGAGAACTTGGGTCTTTTATATGTCACAAATAGATGACTCATTTGTCCCATGAAAAACTTTGAATGGAGTTTTGTCCTGTGTCTGTCAACTCCCTCTTGCTCTTTTAGAGTTATTACTTGGGAAACGTATAATACGTAGTAATGATCACCATTATTTATCTGTACGGTACTGGATTTATGATTCATATTGTAAGAACTAAGACTGTTTACCTCACTGCATATAAATAAACAGTTTAAAAAAAAGAAGAGAGACTGCACAATGTCTGGTGTCAATGGCCACTCGTGAGGATATGTTTCTGTTCAGCTGAGTTCATCTGCCAGACTGTTTTGAGCCCCTGGTAGATAAATTGCTTGGATCAGAGCATCCTGTTCCAGGCACCATTCCCACACTCTCATTGCTTCTCTGCAAAGAGGATAAGAGTGTGCTCCCCCTCATTTGTTGATATAGTACATGACAGACTTGTCTGTCTAGAGGAGGATTACTTTGTGGTGGACAAAGTCCACCAGGGCCAGAAGAGCATACAGAACTGCTCTAATCTCCAAGACCTTGATATGGAAATGGGACTCGGTAGGGTTTCAGACTCCATAAGTATGGTAGCCCTGACAATGGGCTTCCCACCCCAACAGAGATGCATCTATGGTGAGGGTTATCTGAGGTTCTGGGGGAAAGAAGGGGAGACCTTGGAGGAGATTGTCCTCCTGCATCCACCATGCAAGTGATCGAAGCAGAGGCTTCATCACTTTGATGGGGTAAGACTGAGGATACATTATTGGAGATCAGTGCGTGCTGAGCATCCACTGAGTTGTCCTCATGTGCAGGTGCACTAGAGGTACTGTGAAGACAGAGAAGGCAATGAGGCATAATAACCACTGCATGGAGCGAGCCTGGATGGACTTGTTCTCCACGCTGAAATGAGCCATCTGAAGGATGGCTTTCCTTCTGTCTTTTGAGAGGAAGGCCCTCGCCTTGGTGGTCTCCAAGAGGGCTCTGATGAAGAGAAGCTGCTGAGAGGGTTGAAGCTGTGACTTCTCTAAATTCAACAGGGCTCCCATGGAGGTCAGAAACTGAGCTGCTGTCTGCTATGTGCCCTGCTTGGATGGGCTGGCTAGTAACCAGTCGTCCAGACAGGGAAAAATTTGGAGCCCAAGCTTTTGGAGGTACTCCAAGAGAACCGCAAAGCACTTTTGTAAAGACTCAAGGCACTGAGGATAGCCCAAAGGGTAAGATCTGGAATTGATAATGCTGGCCCCAAAGCCACAAAATGGAGTAGACCGGAATATGCTAGTAGGCGTCCTGCATGTCCAGGGAAGCCAACCAGTTCTGTGGCTTGAGAAGTGGCAGGAGGGTCCCTGAGTAGACCATCTTGAACTTCTCTCTGTGTAGAAATGTGTTCAGTTTTCTGATGTCAGGAATAGAGCGCATGCCCCCTGACTTCTTTGGAACGAGGAAGTAATGGGAGTAGAAGCCTGTACTGCGCTCTGCTTCTGGCACTACTTCCACTGCCCTGTTGCTCAAGAGGCCCACAATCTCCATGGCAAGAAGGTCTGACATAGAAGCTGAAAGGAGGTGCTGCTTATCGGGTGGATAGTCTGGAAGGATCTCCGAGAAATTCAGCGAGTACCACTCTTGGATGATCCTTAAGACCCACTTGTCTGTGGTGATGGATTCCCACTGACGATAAAACTGAGTCAGCCCCCCACACTGAAGAGGAGAGGAGAGGCCTGCCTGGGGCAACTGAGGTGGAACCAGGACCAGAGCTTCAGACAGCAGCACTAGGCAACTTTGGGACCTGTGCCTTTGGTTGTGCTTTTTTCTGCTGCTGTGGAGGCTGGACTTGACTTGGACTCCCTTGCCTTTTCCACAAAAGGACTGTGGTAGGCCAAGATGTTTTAATGGCCATTCTAGTCTTCTGAGAGGCCTCGAGGGACTATTGTACCTGTTAGCTGAACAGATAGGAGCTCTTGAAGGGGACATTCATGACCTGCTGCTGGGCATCATCGGAGAGGCCTGACATCCAAAGCCAGGAGCATCTTCTGATGCAGATTCCTGTGGCAGCATCGTGGGAGGTAGTCTCATATGCATCCATAGCCGCCTTCAACTGATGGCTGCTGGATTCCATACCATGGTAATGGTCTGAAGAATTTTATGCTTAGTGTCCATGTCTGGCAAAGCCTTTGCGAGGGATCTGAGAGAGGTCCAGAGGGCATACTCATACTTAGAGAAGTGCCCTTGCTAACTTGCATGCTAAGGGTAGCTGCTGTAAAATCTCTCGTTCCCGTCATGTCTATCTTACAATACTCCTTACTGATGGGATGTGCTATAACCTCTTGAGGGGGAAATGGGCTTATCATTCTTAGCCAGAATGACAATCTTGTTGGCAACAGGCTGGGAAGCCAGGATAGATCTGTCTTTAGGAACAGTATACAGTACTTATGATCTGTCTACCAACAGACAGAGGGAATGGACACAGAAACAGCAGAACCCGTCACACACTGGAGAGGTGGGAGAGGTGCTAGTAAAGGACTGCCAGTCCAAATAACATACTAGAAAAAAAGTACTGCACTCCAAATAAACTTCGATAGGCCAAAATGCAATTAAAATCCTTTATTGTGGCAGCAGCTCCAGAGTAGCCGACTAGAGTCCTAGCCCCGGCACTTCAACCCTATCCGGGTCTTCATTAGGACTGGCCCACACTGCTTCCGAGAGGATCTCAAAAGCAGCTAGAATGGGAGGTATAAGGTTAACTGGCATAGTGGGAACACTGAGCCACTTGAGCCAGAGCAGTTTCCTTGAGTCAGTGGCAGAAGGCTCAAAAGCAAGGGCTACATACATATTGCAAAGCAGAGCCTGGAAAGAAAGGTCCTCCTTTGGAACAGGAGGAGGGCCTGAAGTTGGGTTATCCAGGCTGTAAAAAGAGTCATCGTCGACATCCTCAGAAATGAGGTCGGGGTCAGACTCATTCCCCTCCAACTCCTCTCCGGAAACAGGAGCTTGGAGAGGAGTGGACCTAGAAATGCCTGGCCCAGCTCTTAAGAGTCAGAAAGACAGGTGATACCAGCACTGGCAGAAGGGGAGCCGGCGCCAATCCTAGCACCAGAAAGAAGAAGTCAGCACCAGCACCAAAGGAGCCAGGTCCCAACAGGCTTGATGCCGGCACCGCCCACAGCGTATGTCCAACCGGCACAGAAGTGACTGGAGAAAACCTGAGCCAGTCCCAAGATAGTGGCACTGCAAGGGGGTACAGCTGGTGGAACCAGTGTCGGCAGCACGGTCACCAGAGCCAAATGCTCTACCTGGCTAGGATGTCCCAACACCCATGGGACCTGGAACCAGTTCTGCAGCAAGGAGCAAATAAGCCAGATGCTATATTCACTGCTCCTTAAGAGCTGCCCAGTGGTGAAACTGCCTACCGGAGTCCCCACAGGACAGGGAGGGGCTCCGGGCCAGAGACTTTGAATGCCGTGAGCAGGAGTCGTCAGGGATAATGATGATGCCAGAGAAGACCTGCTTCTGGACCTAGAAGACCTCATGGCAGACCTACCAGAGGGCGACCTTGAGTGGTACCATTTCTTCCTCTTTCGATGGGAAAAGGAAGAACTTGAGGTTGTGCGGTGCTGGGTCCCCGACCAGGATTGAAAATGGGCCTGCTTCTTTTTGTGTTTACAGGAGGAATGTCCTCCCTCCTAAACAAAGGACTACCTGTCATCAGAACCCTCCCTCGGAGAGGGAAGTGGACCATATATGGCCCAATGCCGGAGCAGCATCCCTACCGTCACCGTCCATGGTCTTCGACCATTGTTCAAAAGGGCTGAGAGAAACTGACGGTAAAAATTATTTATTTTTTTTTAAATACTAAACTGACACAAAAATAAACCTTAGCTTAAACACTAGAAACTCAGAGGAACTGAATACTGTTGTCATACAGGCATGAAGATCTAACCCCCAGCGGCAGACGGTGATGTTGAAACTGAACCGCACTTGACGGAAGGAAAAAAGGAACTCTGGCACTTGAGGGCCGGTGCTGAGGAAAGCCATGCAGCATAGGCTAGTCTCGTGGTGTCGCACTTGCACGCAGCCTACCCCGGTGATGACTCTCCTGAAAAATTCTGGCTCCCACAGGGTCCTAGCGCCTTCAGTTCAGAAGCCACAATGGTGAACATTGGTCCTGGAAGATCTTCCTAAAGCGGTTCGTGGTTATTCTGCATGAAGTATGGCCACTTCTGTTGCTCATTTCTGCAGATTCAGCTGCTGAAATTTGTGCAGCTGCCACAGGGAGCACTGTTCACACTTTCACTAAACATTACAGTCTGGACATTGTCTGTCACAGACGAGCAGGCTTTAGCCTGGCTGTCTTACAGGCCCTGCTCTCATAAGCTTGTATGACTCCATCCACCCAGACTGTCAGTTTTTGGTACTGCTTGGGACTCATTCCAAAGGTGTGACCGAATGAAAGAGATAACCTCTTAGAAGATTGAACAGTTACATACTTACCGTTAACAGTAGATCTTCGAGAGAATCTCTCATCAGGCCATGCCGACTCACCCTCTTTCCCCCTTCAGAGGTAGGACTCCAGAACTCTTGCATCAAGTTTTTCCATTACTGCCTTTTCCAGCAACCATTGTCACCTGGTATACTGAGTGCTGCCCTTGTCTGCTGGTTCCCAATAGAGGTCCTCCATGCATAATCTTCGGCAGGGAACTGAGGAGAAATGGGGCCACCCACGTTTATGTAGGTGCTGATGCATGACATCCTAGTGGGTGGCACCTGGCTTGCAAAAGTTTCTGTGTGGTCTTAGCACTGACAGGGGTATAGTCCCAAAGGTATGACCTAATGAAAGAGATTCTCTTGAAAATCTACTGTTACGGTAAGTATGTAGCTGTTCTTTACTTAAACCAGGCAGGGTGAACCCCTCTGCTAGTTCCGATTTCTCCCAGGGTGTCTTCGTGACCTCACAACCCTGATCCTACCCTCCCCGTCTCCCCCAGATCCCTACTGTGACTCATGCCACACCCCTGAGGATCCCCAGATGAAAACATACAGTGTACCAGCAGAAATTTGTTTTAACTCTTTCGGTGCCGGCTTTCAGTACCTACCACTCATTGACATTGTTATAGGCAGCTTGTTATCTGCATCAGCACCAAGACTGTTGAGAAATGAAAATTACGTACCTACCGTAATTATGATCTCTCTGTGTATTTTCACCATTCATCACCTTTGGGTACATAGCCAGAGGTCATGACCCCGTGGGAGCGTTTTTTTTTAGGTAGGTGGAGCCGACGCATCCATGGTGCCGCCCGCAGGCCAATGCATTATGTGGTGCTCACAGTGGTTGGCCGTGAGGTAAGAGGAAGGAGTGGAGGGTGGGACAAGGAAGTCCAAGGGACAGGGAAAAAGGAAAAGATATAAAACTAAAAGGAGAAATAATGACTGAGAGGACAGAAAGAAAGAAAGAAGTCAGAAACTAAAGGGATTGGGAGGGGCCCCAATCTCTGGAAATAGAGAAGGGAGGTAGGGTGGGACAAAGAATTTAGAAGATAGGAAGAGAGGGGAGAAGGTTAACACATTCAAGACCCTGGTCCGTCTCCAGACTGTATAGGAACTGCAAGCAGTGGCCAAAGGCTTCTTGCCAGAATTCAAGGCACAGAATGGCTGACAAAAACTCTATCTGAGCAGAATCGGCTATACTGGAAGAAGGACAGGACACAGAGAATTAACACCCTCTCAAGGAAAGATTTTGGTGAAAAAGGAAAAGGAATTTTTTTTTTTTTTGTAATAAAGAATAGTCCTAAGGACAAAGAAAAATAAGATGGACAGGACAAGGAGGAGAGAATGGAGGGCAATTACCATCTCCCACCCCACAGGTGTGGAGCAAACGCACTAGAGAAGGACTGCCCCCCATGCTGACCACTCTACCCAGAACATTGTCCCCCTATGTGCCCCTGTTTACCCCACTCCTAACAAAGAAGGAGGGGGGCGAGGTTGGGTACAGAGAGGAAGGGGGACCCAGAGACTGAGGCCCCAGGAGGATGGTGGGCGGGGTTGTGATGAATGAAAAAATTACTCACCTTAGTAATGTTGTTTCTTCTAATGGAGTCTTGCTATATTATAGACATTAGCAGTTTGATCCAGCTCTAGAACTGCCCCGGAGTGAAATGGTTAAAACCATTCCAAAATAGAATTTTGGCACGAGAGCAGCTCTATCTGTGTCATTTCAAACTTGAACTGTCAGATCTTTACGAGCCAAACTCACTAAGGTCTGTGTGGAAGCTGTAACCTACACTAGCCAAATGGCTACCTAAATAATAACAACCATTGATGGTCCCAACACCCAAGACTCAAGTCAGGGGACCAGAAATACTAACACCATTCTAATAATATGAAAATGGAACATATATAATAAAACACACACACTGACATACACACACCCCCAAAGTCCCAAAGGGGACAAAATGCTAACAGGGCATAAGTAGTGCCCACACTAGTTGCCCGACCCACCAAGTAGAGGTTCTGAGAGGGCAGGTTATGGTAGGTCTATAATATAACAAGACTCCATTAGAAGAAACAACATTACTAAGGTGAGTAATTTTTTTCAAACAACATGAAGTCTTGCTATATTATAGACATTAGCAGAATACACAGCAGTACCTCCATGGAGGAGGGACAGAACCTACTTAGAGAATAGGCTCTGAAGAACAGCTGTGCCAAGCCGAGCATCTCTCCTGGCCTGGACATCCAGGGAGTAATGCTTGGTAAAGGTGTGTACCGTTTTCCAAGTAGCAGCCTGGCAAATCTCTAATAAAGGGATATCTCTGGCAGCAGCTAGAGACGCAGCTGTACCCCTGGTAGAATGAGCCCTCAAACCAGGGGGCGGGGCTCTGCCCACTTTCTGATAACAAAATTGGATACAAGAGACAATCCACCTGGCTGTTGATCTCTTAGTGGCAGGTTTGCCTTTCCCAACTTCACCATGGGTAAGGAAAAGTTGAGGATTCAACTCAGGGACCTTGGTACGCCTATATAATAACTAAGAGCCTCTTAACATCCAGGTTGTGCAACCTCCTCTCACCCAAAGAGGAGTGATCAGTGAAAATACTGGAAGGAGATAGATTGATTAAGATGGAAATCTGAAACCACCTTAGGCAAAACTTCCTATTAGTCCTAAGGACTACCTTATCCTGTGGAAAGAAATAAAGTCAGTCTCCACTGACAAGGTCATAATTCACTTATGCGCCTGGCAGAAGTGATAGCCACTAGAAAAACAGTTTTCCAAGTTAGGGAACTTAAGCTCTGCAGAAGACAGAGGTTCAAAAGGGGTTGCATTAACTGGGCAATGCAAACATTAAGGTCCGAGCAGGGCCAGTTCCAAAGGGGAGGATTAGTATGGAGTAATCCTTAAAAACTTGGAAAACACAGGATGAGAGGAAAGAGGGATGACTTTCCTGTCGACACAAAAGCAGACACAGCTGCCAAATGAACTCTCAAGGAAGCTGGTCTGAGACCCAAGGAATTAAGATGTACCATGTAATCTAACAAAATGGGCAATTCAGCAGATTCTGGGAAATATTTTTCCTAGCACACCAAAATGGAAAACCTTTTCCATTTAGAACTATAAGTAGCCCTAGTGGAAGGTTTTCTAGAAGCCTTTAGGATCTCAAGAACACCCTGAGAGAGTGTAAATCAGCAACTTACTCCTCAAGAGCCAGGCCTTGAGGTTGAGGGATTTGAGGTCTGATACCAAACCTTCCCTGGGCACAAGTCATCAGATTGTGATTCCTGGGAGGCACAGGGGAAGATGGACTGTCAGAGACAGAAGGAGGGTACCAGGGCTGCCTGGCCCATCTGGGGCAATCAGAATCACCCTGCAAGGCTGAGATCTGATTTTGACTAGTACTTTGAACAGGAGAGGAAAGGGGGGAAGCATAGAGGAACTTCCTCCCAATCCAGAAGAAGGGCATCCAGGGAACTGAGCCCAGCACTGGAGGCCTGCAACAGAACAGAGGAAGTTTGTGATTGTCTGGGGCTGCAAAAGATCTATCTGAGGGATGCCCCACCTGGCAAAACTATCCCCAGCACTTGAGGATCCAGGGACCATTCGTGATGGCCCTGGAAATCCTGCTGAGGGCATCCGCTAGGACATTGTCCTTCCCTGGAAGATGAACTGCTATGAGGGAAGTGTTCAGGAATAGCCAGAGACCACAACTTCATTGCCTCGGTGCACAAGGCCAAGACCGAGTGCCCCTGTTTGTTGATGTACCACATTGTTGTGGTGTTGTCTGTTCTAACTGTATCACCTTGTCGTGGACAGATGCAGAAAAGCTTGAAGAGCTAAAAGAGCTCTGAGTTCCAGCAAATTGATGTGGAGCAGAGATTCCTGGGGACCAGACTCCTGAGTGGAAAGGTCACCCATGTGGGCTCCCAACCCAGAAGGGAAGCATCTGTAGTGAGAGTCAAGTCGTGAGAAGGGGAAATGAAGGGACCCCGCCTTAATTGCTCTGATCCTGCCACCACTGGAGAGCTAGGATCAAGGTTCAGTCACTGGGACCAACTTGAAAGGGGGTCTCTTCTCTGAGACCAAAAGGTTCTCAAGTGAAACTGAATGTCTCTCATCTGAAATCTGGCTCCCTGCACAACAGCTGTGGATGCAGCCATGTCCCAGGAGCTGCAGAAAGTGTCTTGCTGGTCGAGAGACCTGCAGAGTGAAGGAGGAGGCCAAAGCCACTAAATTCCTTACCCTTTCTGGGGAAGAAAGGCTCTGGCTAGCTTTGTGTCCAATTCTGCCCTATAAGGTGAGTACCTGGACTGGTTCCAGAACCGACTTTGGTAGGTTTAGCAGAAAACCCAGGAGGTGAGAAGCTGCTGGGTGACCTGCAGGGAGATTTACCTGTTCTGGGGACTGGCCTACAATGAGCCAGTCAGCTCTAGATAGGGAAAACAGCAATCCTCTGCCTCCTTAAGGGCCACTGCCACTGCTAGACACTTTGTGAATACCCTTGGAGCAGAGGAGAATAAGGGCACGTTTGAACTGGTAAAATGACCTGAGGGCAGTCTGAATCTGAGGTACTTTCAATGGGATCTCTGATTAGACATGGAAATAGGCATCCTTGAGGTCAGGGAGGCTAGTCATCCCTGGCCTTAGGGGAAGGTAAAATCATTGCCAGAGTTACCATTTTGAACTTTGGTTTCAAAAGATGCTTGGTCAGATATCTGAGATCTAAAATGGGCCGCCATTCTCCTGTCTTTTTTGGGGTAGGGAAGTATCTGGAATACAGACCCCTGCCCTGATGCAGGGGAGGAACCCTTTCACTGCTCTGAGAGCTAATAGGGATGAGACCTCTGTTTCCAGAGCGATGGTCTCTGAAGCACTTGCAGGTAGAAAGTCTGCTTCAACTTGGGAAACTTTTGAAGCTGAGAACCAGACCCTGGCTTACTACTTCCAGAACCCACTTGTCTGAGGTTAAAGAAGCCCAATTCTGACTGAAGTAAGCCAGCCTGCCCCTCACTGGTACAGGAGACTCGGCCCTGGCACCCCATCAGGGTGCCTGTTTCACGAGGAGCTTTAGGCTGGGGTGGGAGCAGGTCTGCCCACCCCCTGCCTGCTGCCCTGCTCGAAGAAGCCCCTCTGAGCATAGGCAGAGGAGGCCTGAGTCTGGTAGAAAGGCTCAGAAAAGGCCTACCCCTACCCCTGGGGCATGCCTTCGAGGAGTGGCTTGCCGCCTCAGCCTGGGGACTCTTGTAAGTAGTCCCATATTCATCCATCTTCTTCATGTAATTCTCTGTCTGCTCTCCAAACAGAGAATTTCCCACCACAGGAAAATCCATAGCCTTAGTCTGGGTATCCTGTGACAAACTAGTATACCCGAGCCAGGCCAACCCACGAAAAAGCTACAAGATGTGGCCATGACCCCAGAGGAAACATCATTAACATCCACAGCAGCATGAACTGAACCTTAGAGGCTTCAATGCCATCAGCAGCCACCTGTTCTAGTTCACTAGCCAGCTGGCCATGGGCCTGCTTGCCAATTGCATAACAGTATCCCATCTAGATTTCTGATACCTAGCTACATAAGCCATATAATTTGCTTGCCTGAGTCCCAGAGAGGCTGCCATATACTGTTTTTTTGCCATGGCATCAATCTTCCTGGAATCCTTGTCAGGAGATGATGAAGCTAAGGGAATATTACTATCCACAGGTAGCAGCCTGAACTACCCCAACATGACTGCATTGTTGAGAAAGGAATTCTGTATCAGGCTTGACAATGTATACCTTCTGTCCATCTTTTATCTACAGGAGGCACAGAATTAGGAGCTTTTAAAATTTTAATTGTTTGTTTCCTAAAAGACTTATGTAAAGGAATAGACAATCTCCTAGACTCTGGAATATCCATCATTTCTACAAAATCAGGCTCCTCTTGCTCATCCACAGCCTCTTCTAAAGGAAGCTGGAGGGTTTCAGCAACTTTTATAAAACATAAAATGAGATGAGGACTCAGACAGCATAGGGGAGATTCTAAAGGTCTGTCTGGGAGATGTCCGGTTCAATGGTCACACCCAGACCTTCCCAGCCACATTCATACTGTTTCTAATCCTCCTCCCCTCTCTGGTTCATAAAATTCCTCAATATCATAATCCTGAACCACTGGGACCGACAAACCGACCTTTTACCAGATAGTGGTGGTTACTGACGGACCCTGAGACAGTGACTGGACAATTTGTATGGCTTTTGCTATCTCTGCAGCAGTTGGAGAAGGAATTTTGGACTCCAGACCCGCTGATTTTCTTGTTTTCTTTACTGGAATTGGTTCCTCAGAACCAGTTTTCTTTTGCCCGAGGAAGTCTGGCCCTGGTCAGAGGGCACTCCCCTCTGGTTCGGTTGGCACCGAACCGGGCTGAAACCATCAGGTCAGCTGGACTTTTTGGCCTCGTTCCCTGAGCCTGCCCAATCTTTTTCCAGGGTGGCTGCAGGGAAATTCTTCATACCTGGCAGTCTGACTGGAGGTGGTCAAACCCCAGACAATAACACATGGTGTGTGGGCAGCCTTGGCAAAGGACTTCCCCACAAACATCACAGTGTTGAAACCCAGTGGGCCCGGTTTTTCTTGGTTTCTCAGACATAATGCCAGCCTAACCAAAAACTTGCCCTTTTAACGGCAGTGCTAGGCAAGACACCTTATCAGTTCCTAACCGTAATACGGTATTGGAAAACCGTAATAAACTGCTTTTTTAGAACCGATAAGAACCGGGAACCGCACTCTAAAATAGTAACTTTTAGTTTTAAATGAGTTTTAAACTCACTGATCGGTTCAAAACCGAACCGATAACTACAAGTTCCACACAGACAAAACCTTCATTTACTTACGGTTACCACAGATAGAGCTTGAACCGAACGGTTTTGGGTTAAAATAAAACTATTCTCGTTAAATCCAACTCGAGAAAACACTTTTAAACCAAGAAATGAACCGAGCAGAAGGAGAAATCTCCGGAGCGACTGTTCACTGAGGCGGAGTAAAGAATCTGACAGTTCAAGTTTGAAATGACACAGATAGAGCTGCTCTCGTGCCAAAATTCTATTTTGGAATGGTTTTAACTATTTCACTCCGGGGCAGTTCTAGAGCTGGATCAAACTGCTAATGTCTATAATATAGCAAGACTTCATGTTGTTTGAAGGTGAAGATACACAGAAAGATCATAATTATGGTAGGTACGTAATTTTCATATCTTATCTGTGTCAATCTTCACCATTCATCACCTTTGGGTGAGTGCCGAGCCCCCCCGAAGGGGGTTTTCTTTTAAACCCTAAGGGACGAAGTCCCTTAGCTCTCAGTGGGTGACACACTAAGAGGGAGAACCTTCAGGGCCTGGAGAGGCCCGAGAGTGGGGAGAGTGAGACGGGGACCCCCCGGAGGGGGGAAGGAAGTTGCCCCGACAAACGTTGTCTCGCTCTATGGGAGAAGAGATAGGTTCTCTGGTGAGCAGAGTTAATCACCCTACACCGGGCCAAGGGTGACAACCGGGAAATACGCAGCTATGCTGTCCGCCTAGTACAGATCGCTGTCATTACGACCCTGTTAGCTACCTCATTGGCATCATAGGATGACCTCTCTTGGTGCCTTGCTAGCTACAGGCCACACGCAGAGAGTGCAATGGCTTGTCTGGCTTGCTCCGTGTCAGGCAACGAGGCTAGGAGTTGACCTAGCCTGGACCACAAGAACCTGTCATAGGCTGATAGTGGGCCTGATGTGCAGAAACGGAAAGCAACAATCGAGCCGAGTAGAAAGCCCTCCTACCCCAGAAGTCAAAATCCAAGGAATCTTGATCTGGGGGCCGGTCACGGTGAAGGGCGCAAAGCCCATCAGGAGTGTCCAACTGCATCAATCCAGATTGCGGAGGAGGCATGGAACCTGGTGACTCAAGGGGGCTCAATACCACTGGCAGAGATCCCTAGGGGCAGGAACTCCGGAGAAGGGTCTCTGCCAGAAGTGCAACGATGCCTCCCGAAAGTGAGCAGGCCAGGGAGGCACCACAAGGGTAGCCTCGCTGAAATCGCTTAGAAAGGCATGCGCCGAATGCTGTGGATTGCTTACAATGGCAGGGGCAAAGTGCAAGTCCGCCAACATCCTCATGTGGAAACGCTGATACTCGGCGAGATCAGCGGCTGAAGAGTTGTGGACAGATGGCTCCTCTCGCCCAAAAGAGGGGGATGAAGAGTTGAAGGGCACCGACTGCTCAGAGGGCAGCTGCTAGGGGGGAAGTTGAAAAACCTGTCTGTCCGTTGCCCTAACGTAAGCTGGGAACTGGGCAGCAACAGCCCTGAACTGCTCCCAGGAGAGAGGACTGCTAGGACCAAGGATGCCTGGGAGTGCAGGAGAATGTGGCAGAGGGATGGGGACAGAGCCGAGAAGAGATATCGGCTGACCTCCGCCTGGGCTAAGGAGCGGACCAAGAGCACCCGAAGAGGAAGGTGCTCCAGAAGACTCCACAGCCCACAGCTGAACAACCATTTCGGTACTGTCTTGGCTACGCCCGGTAGAATCCCCCCTGTGAGGTGACCGGAGCTGTATAGGTCCAGAAGGACGGTCCCCTACCTCAAAAGAATGGGGCTCTCTCTCAAAGAGACCGAGGAGGAAGAGCGGAGATCTGCACTACAGCTTCTTCCAGAGCCCAGGTGGGCCCCAGAAAAAGGTCGCCATGCAGACCATATGCCCCTCAACCCCTTGGAGTCCGAAAGAGCCCTCCTCCTCGAGAGGGCCAGCCTAGGTAGCTGACAACCCTGGCCAGCACTCGAAGGAGCTATCCAGGGCACAGTACCTTCCCCTCCCGTAGAGGCCTTGATCGGCCCCAAAGTTGAGTGATTCTGGCACGCCACAGGCGGGAGTATCACTGTTGAAGGGTCAGTGAACCCAAGACCGGGCTGCAGAGCAATGGTGGTCTGCACCACTGCCCGCTAGTCAGCGCCCCTGACCCCAGTCTCGGCAGCCACCGACCCCACCTCAGAAGGGGGCTGACTCCGGCTTGTCAAGGACACTACAGGGCTGCCCACCTCAACAGTCAACCCCAGGGAGTCAGACTGCTCGTCTGACTCAGAGCCTCACTCCTCCTCCGAAGAGGTAGAGGCCGAGGCTCTGTGCCAGACCATAGGAGGGCGCCCGGTGCCATCCTTGCCAAATGGGGTGCCAGAAACCGAGACCACTCCCGAGCCAGCACCAGTGCCCCCACAGCACTGCGAGTGGTATCTGCAGAAGACTCTGCACCAGCCTGAACAGCAGTCCCAAAGTCTGGACTAGCCACGGCGCTGTCTGACCCCACGGCGCCGCAAACGGCGCAGAGGGTGTGGATGGCGCCGACGATGGCCCTGACTTTGCCATCGGCGCCAAGAATGGCACCACCCAGTTTCATTGCTTGCTAACAGCACCAAGGGCAGGCACGACATGAACCAAATTTCCACGGCGCAGAGACCCAAGTCGGACATAGCGCTGTGCTCAACCTTGGTGCCGAGGGGAGAAGAAGACGACAAAGACAGTGCCGTAGAAACTCCCATGGTGCCGCTAGCAGTATCGGTGCCCAGCCACAGCGCCGAGCGACAAACCGGCACCGAGGCCCGCAACGGCGCCGACCAATGGCGTCGTGGACAGCGCTGACCCGGGTCTTGCGAACCGCGGATCCAACACCAGGGGAGCCTTCACCCACTGAAGGGGCGATTGCCTTGGTGGCGCCTCCCGCCTGCCCCCCGGAAGGAGCGGGACGGGTCTCCTACACTGTGGAAGGAGCCTCAGCAACGGCCAGGCTACTAGTAGCCGAGGCTCCCTCCTCCTTGGTCGGTGTAGAACCGGAAGGGGACCCGGAGGAAAGGCCGAGAGTACATGGCTTGGCCCGACGAGTACGCACCCAACCCCGGAAAGTCGGCGGAGCTCGCCCCACTTTCCACACGTGTAGTTCGATGACCCGGCGGTCCATGGAGAAACAGGCATCGCACAAATCCATGTCATGAAGCGGGCCAAGACACGTAAGGCAACGGTCGTGCTGGTCGGTGACGGAAAATTTATATCCGCAAGGGCACAGTCGCATGGGGGGCTGTCCCGTCTTCAGAGTCTTCTTGCCCGCCAACCCAGATATGACCTACGAGGAAAAAAACACCAAAAACAGACTCGACGTCGCCAAGAATAAAATAAATGGAAAGATCTTACCAAGCGACGTCGAGTAAGGCAACTAGAACCAGCAGGAAAGGAGCCGATGGACTGCGGCACGGAGGAAAATGGCTGAGACGAAACTGCATAGGCAGTAGGCCTCAAGTTGGTTCTGCGGTAGCTTCCCATGAGGTGACCTCGATGGCAGGAGGCGAAGAACTGGCAGGCAGGTGGAGTCGACAGCACCTACAATCTAACCCCGTGAGCTACCATCGCAATGCGCTCGGCTTTCGAGGTGCACGCCGAGGGTACTGGCTCCCACCTACCCAAAAAAAAAAGCTCCTGAGGGTCATGACCTCCGCCATGTACCCAAAGGTGATGAATAGTGAAGATTGACACAGATAAGATTAAGAATGTTTACATTTGTGAGATGAATTTTTAATACAGTACCAAGTGATTCATCATTGTATAACACTGAGTTTAGTTAAGAAAACGTACCTGTTTCATAACCCTTTCCAGCTTCTGTTTCTGATCATCGAGTTCTTTATTTAACTGCATAACCTTTACTTGTTTCTCTTCTGTTGCTGCATTGTACGTAGCTTCATCTCTCAGCATATTTTCAAGGGCACTGTTCATACTCTGAACAAAAGAAAAGAAAAAGACTTAGCAAGAAATGAGGTAAAACAGTTGAGATTAAATCTAGAAGTTGTGGAATTGCACATAAGTAAATGCGGTAAAGAATGCTGCTGTACAAAATACATTAAAGGGGAACGGTCACGTAGAAAGTCCCACCCGCGATTAGAAGACTCTTCAGTATTAACATTTTCATTCTTACTTTGAAGCTCCAAGAAAACATTACCTGCCTTGTAACTATAGTTCTTCTAAGGACTGCTCCAACCACCACCTAGTTACTCAAGACCAGTGACCCTCCTCCTACCTGAGCATCATTCTCTCTGGCTCCTGCTTTTCTACATGACCCTTTTCCTTCTCCCCTCCCCCCCACACACCTCTACACCACTTCTCAAACCTCACTACCAAATTCCCCTGTACTGACACCCTCCCCCTGACAGCAGCCCCTCAGCCTGCCTACTTCTTTCTGTTCCCCTCCTACCCAATCACATGCTTACAGTCCGATTGCTTCTTAATCTCTTACTCTGTTACCTCAGCTAGCTGCTTATTTAAGTTGCTCTCTAGTAATGTCTTTTATTTCTAAAGTGTGTTATAACTGTAAAACATCGTCAACCTTTGTATGTATGTTCCCCCATCCTCTAACATGGAACCTTTGTAAATAAGCAGTTCCTGCTCAAAGGTACTTGTAATCCTAGAGTTTAATAAATAACTTCAATTATTTTTTTTATTTTTTTTCATTTGATTACCACTTTAAACAGCCTGCATATGTTCTCTGCCCTGAAAAACTAGAGTAGCCTGAGGCGGTAATCCAGCACTGCCTCCAAGCTACACCGACTGTGCAGCGCAGTAACACGAAGCAGGGCATAGCAATTTCTGTGAGGGGAGGAAGCCTGGACCATGTGACCAGCCACAGCCAATAGGACAGCAGGAAGTCCCTCAGGAATTTAAAATCCCATCCACCCAGCGTATCCCAGCACACTTGTATTCTCTAGCTTGAGTGGAACAGATTACTGACATCTTAGGCATCAGCAGGCGACCACAGGTAAGCAGGAGGCTCTGTCGGACTGACAAGGGAAAGTAAGGTACTCTTATCTGAATAAATGTACTATTAAACAGCATATATAGCTACAGGTAGTGGGATAGTAGGTAACTGCTGGGGGAAAAGTAGGCAGGTATCAGCCACTGGCTAAATATAGGAGACACCATATCTGGGGTAGGGTGACGTGAAAGCGCTCAAGAAGGACAGTTGGGGAGATCTAGAAAAATTGAGGAGTAAAGGGAGATCTTCACATAGAATACCAACTGTTAAAAGGGCAAGGTGCTAAATTAAGTCCTAGCTGGCACAGTGGGTCGAGGCATCTGTGCCTCCCTGCTGCCATGCCAGCAACCCGGTTCGAGAATGGACTTGGGTCGCTCGGGGGCCCGGCTGGGAGAGGGAAGACAGACCATCCGTAGGACAGCTCTCTTCCCTCAGTGAGGCGGAACACCGTGACTCGCCACTCGACTGCCATATGGAGGAAGCCAAGCAGTGGTACATGCAGGTCTTGTAGATAGGGTGAAGGGCGAGCACACAGAGTGCTGGAGCGTCTCCTCGGAGGTGGAGCATGCTTGTGTGCTCGTTGCACATACTGCTGAGCCCCGGGGAGAAAATCAGGAGGAAAATGGAGGATGGGCTATATGAAGCCCTGCCCGACTTGCCACTGGCCAGCCCGATCTCGCCGGTCCACCGGAACAGTTGCAAGACGGCCATGGTTGGAGGGGATAGGGCTAAGAAAGCTGCCCGATCCTTCCCACAGCGAGATTAAACACTTCCATAGAAAAAAAATGAAGTCCTGATAGAGGGTGTAGGTGGAAAGGAGCAAATACAGGGAAGACACCGTAGGGACAAGTTACATTAGAAAGCAGAAGGGAGTGATACATATTAGCAGTTATGGGAGTGGTGTAGTGCAGTGGCTGTGGAGCTGCAGTATTCCAGAAGACATTATGGAGGCTGAGGTGCTGCCCCATCTGCACACATCTCTCTAGGTTGAGGGCAGAGGTCACTGATCTCTATGTCAAGCTGGCTAGGATCCAGAGGACTTCTTGCCCCACAGAGGGGCCACCGAGTCTGCTGCCATTGCCCCAGAGCTTGTCTAGACAGAGGAGGGCCTGCTGGACCTTGGTGTGCTCTGGGAGGGTGGGGGCGGCAGGTCAGGGGCACATTCCTTGGCTTGTGCCACTACAGAATTCCTTCATCATTTTGGCAGGACAGGACTGGTGAGAGGAGGCATCCGAAGTGGTGGCAAGGGAGGATGTGGGGGTCTTCTTTAGGGGAGGCCCCAAGGTGGTAGGTAGAGGACCTTGCAGAGAAGGAAGAAGCTTATGGTGGGGGACTCAGTTGAGAGGGGGGGGATAGATTTGGGAGTAGGAAGGGGTGGAGAGAGAAAGGTTAGGTGCCTACCTGGTGCCTTGGCTTGGAGGGATTGCAGTGGATCCTAAGGATCACTGTGGTTGCAGGGCGGGGGGGAGCTAAATGTCACTATCCATCTGGGGACTAATGGCCTAGTGAGTGATGTGGCTGGGTAGTACAAGGAGAGTTCAGGGAACTTGGGAAAGGCCTAAGGAAAATGCGTATACCATTGCCGCAGCGACTCCCCGATTGCGAAGACCACCACAGCGACAGGAATCGGGCAAAATCCACCAGTCGCTGTCGTGGTCTGTATGGCGATCGGGACTGCCTCGCTGGGTGTTTGCCCCCCCCCCCGGGTCCAACTCCGACTTGGAGTTAGAATCCTAGAGACTGTTTGGAGCCCCCTCCATGGGGGTTTGGGGCACAGCCCCTGATGGATACACGAGGCACTCTCGACAGCAATGCCGCCAGTCGGCACTGCAGCTGTCGGGATGTTCGTGATGACTGTTGTCGTGGCACCGGTAAACCAGAAAAATGGCATAAATGGTGGCATTCATTGAGGTGCTACCTGTCTATGGCCAATGCACTAGGAAAGTCAATGCTTGGTTGAAAGAATGGTGCAGAGAGAAGGGGTTTGACTTCTTTGGTGACTGGGGTCAACCTGGAAGGATATGGATCTATACAGTAGTGATGGACTGCATCCTTCTGGGAAGGGGACCACAGTTCTAAGTGGAAGGTTTAAATGTTATTTTGATGAACATTTAAACTAGCCATTGGGGGGAGGTGGTAATGCAAAGGGAGGCATAATCTGCCTCCCCCTCACGGACTGAAGCAACAGGAAGAGAGGGCCTGAGGGGAGGAAACTCACCCAGGGCACAAGCTAAAGAAGGCAGCAGCACAGTAGGGGATAAGGTGGCACAAGAACAGGAGATGTGGAAAGGGAGGTGTTGAGGAGGCAAGGCACAAAGGGGATTGTGAGAGGGAAAGGGAGAGCAGGAAGTTTCAAGTAACAGCAAAGGTAGGAAAGGGGGTCACAGGCGGAGTGAGAGCAAAGTGTGGAGAGTCATGTGTGCCAAACACTAGGAGTCTTGAAAATAAAATTCCAGACATAGAGGCCACCATGGCAGAGGCAAACCTGGATTATGATGCCATAACTGAGTCATGGTGCACAGGGAACCACAGCTGGGTCATGGCCATAGCCAGGCTACACCCAGTTCAAAAAGGATAGGGAAGGGAGGAAGGGTAGAGGGGGTATGCTGTATGTAATGGAAGGTATCAGAGCGGCAGAAATGCAACAGAACCTAGAGGTAAAGGATGGTTTGGAGGTGCTGTGGATCACCCTGGAGCCGGACCCACTGTTCGCCCTGGGGTGATATACAGACCTCCGACACCAGGGGAAGAATTGGATAAGGCACTTGGGGATACCATCGGTATGATGGCAACAAAGAAGGAGGTGCTGATGGTTGGGGACTTCAGTCAGTTGTATGTGGACTGGAGCCTCCCAGTTGTGGCCTCAGCTAGAAGCTAGAAACATAACATAGAAGGTGACAGCAGATAATGACTGTGTGGCCCACCTAGTCTACCCCTTTTTTTCCACTTAATGCAATACCGCATACCCTAGTTGATCTGCAACTTACCCTCTCTTCCCTATCGCGAGAGTACTCTCATGTCTATCCCATACATTCTTGAATTCCCCTACTGTTTTTGCCCCATGCTCTCCGCAGGGAGGCTTTTCCAAGCATAGAAATTGTCAGCAGATAAGGACCTCTAGGCCCATCCAGTCTGCCTGTAAGCCCTACACTTGTCTGTGGCCTCTGACCCTATCTGGTCAACAGCTTTTCACCACTCCTTCCCACCTCTAACGTTCCCTTATGCCTGTCCCAGGCATGTTTAAATCCTTCCACTGTGCTCGCTCCCACCACCTCTGTGGCAGACTATTCCATTTGTCCACCACCCTCTCCATGAATAAAAACTTTTTCACATTTCCCCTCAGCCTGCCACCTTCCAATTTCATATCAGCCCAGCCACCCACCCCCATCCCCAACCACCCCACGCTACACTCCTTTTATAGGGTACCACAGTTGTGACATTTCCTGTGGCAGAGCAGGAAGGGGCGGATCAGTGGGGCCTCCACAATGTGATCTCATTTACAGGGCACTAGTAATTTAACTTGTTATAACAAGTTAAACAAAGCACAATTAAACCATTACTTGCATTTTTTTCCTTCTAATTACTCTGACTAGGTTACAAACCCAGCAACTTATTTGGAATGGATTTCATTAACTGCAGGTACTGTGGAACAATTTTCAGAAGGACAGTCTTACAGGATTTAGGACACTGTCCACTGCTGGGCCTTGGAGATCTTAGGTCTCAGCTCCGGGCAGCATGGGCAGAGATTGCACGCCTCAAATTTCATATTGAAGAGGAAATACATTATAAGAACCACCCGCCATTTCCCCAGCATCCAACAGAAAAACCTCGACCAAGAGAGGGTAGTTGGTCCAGGAGGTTGGAGGTGGTTAGGAGGAGCAAATCAGGTGCCCCATCACCTCTGCTCTCCAACACATTACCTCCAAAACCATATAAACACTACAAACAGGTATCTGCCTCTATCTCTGAAATCAAATAAAGAGGCAGAAGACACTGCAGAGCAGGAGCTAGCACAACAATACTCACCCAAATCAGGAACCAAAACTAAACAAGCACAAAGGAAATCCAAAAAACTTCTGATCATAGGAGACTCCATGATTCGGGGAGTTGATACCCATCTCCAGCCAGGGGTGATGGTCAGATGTCTCCCAGGTACATCAGCATGGAGAGACACTGACCGCATTGCTAAATCTGTTCACAAAGCAGGAGAAAACACTGATGTCCTAGTACACATAGGGACTATGATCTCGCCAGCCGGTCAGTTGTGGAGACCAAGGAACACCTGACTAGGCTGGGTGACAAACTATCATCTATTTCGTCTGCATCTCCTTCTCTGAGATCCTGCCAGTCTGGGAGAAGGGAGCAGATGGACGGAAGGTCAGAGAAGGGGAGATAGGGAGCTAAACACGTGGCTCAAGGACTGGTGCCAGGAAAAGGACACAGATTTGTAGGAACTGGCAACAGTTCTGGGAGCGAAAGTTCTTTAATTTGATGGACTGCATCTGACTAAAGAGAGTCAGTGCATTGGGGCAGAAGTTTGACGCCTTGCAGAATATTTAAACTAGCAAATGGGGAGGGGTGCAGCACCCCATACGCCGAATGGGAAGAACACCCCTCCCCCTCAGCTAGTGGTCAAACAGGAATTCAGCGTGTCTTCGCTGCTCATTTGCATCACCAGGTAAGAAAAAAGGTTTGTCTCCCCATACGATGCACAGGGGTGATGCCAAACTCTCACCCAACAACTAACACACCAAAATCTGGCCAATGGAAAATCATGTACACAATGCTCACAGCCTGGGAAATAAGATCCCAGACCTGCAGGCAATAATGTCAGAGGCTAAACTGGACATAGTAGCAATTAGTGAGACGTGGTTTACCAGTAACCACACTTGGGAGACTTGTACTTATTAGTGTATTGTCTCAGAAGAGACTGAGGTGCAAAAAAAAGGGGGGAGGAGGCTCTGTATGTTAATGAAAATATCAAAGCTACAGAAATTCAGAATACACATATGAGCCAGAAGAACTGTGGGTCACCCTGGAAACAGGAAATGGGACAACCATAAGAACTGGGGTTGTCTACAGGCCCCCAGACCAGAGGGGGACATAGACACATTACTGTTAGAAGATATACAAAACATGACAGCTAAAGGGAGGTTCTGATAATGGGAGACTTCAACATGCGAGATACAGATTGGTCAATACCAGCAGGAACATCTGCCAGAACTAGACTCATAGTGGATTCCCTGCAGGGGAGGGCCTCAAACAACTGGTACAGCAACCCACAAGAGACAGGGCTATCCTAGATCTAGTACTGACTAACAAAGAAGGGATCACAGATCTCCAGGTAGAAGGTCACCTGGGGCCAGTGACCACTGCATGGTATGGTTCAATTTGGCTACTACATCTAAATCATCCCATTCCAAGGCAAAAATATGGGACTTCAGGAGGACCTGACTTTGGTAAGATGGCCAACAGAGTTAAGCTAGCCCTGGCAAAAGAAACACAGGTGAGGAGGTACAGGCAAAGTGGGCAAGCATTAAGGATACAATACTTGAAGCAACATCCCATTGTGTTAGACAGAAAAGGAAGTGCAAAAGAAGAAGGAAACCACTTTGGTTCTCAAATACAGTAGCAGAAAAGGTCAGAGCCAAAGGGCTGGCCTTCAGAAGATATAAGGGAACACAGCGGGATGAAGATAGGGAGGCATACCAAACTGCCCTAAGGGAAGCAGGTAAGGCAGTAAGGCAGGCAAAGTCCCAAACTGAGGAAACACTACACGAACAGTAAAAGAAGGTGACAAGACTTTCTATAGATACATTAGTGAAAGGAGAAAGTCCAGAGGGTATAGCTAAGCTTAATGGAGAAAAGGAGCATGTGAGGAGGAGGACCTGTAAAGGCATCTATCCTAAATAGATACTTTTGCCTGGGTATTTACTGAAGAGGAGGTAGGCAGGGCCCACAGCTCAGCATCATGGACACAGGGGAGGAGGTGAGCACTACTCCTTCACAAAAGAAAGGGTCCTACAAGAGCTTGCTAAGCTCAGGGTGGATAAGGCAATGGGACCTGATGGCATACATCCCAGGGTACTTAAGGAGCTAAAAGGAGGAACTAGCAGAACCATTAGCAGAATTGTTTAGTGAGTCTCTGAGCACAGGAGAGGTCCCAGAAGACTGGAGAAGGGCTCATGTGATCCCACTCCACAAGAGTGGTAGCAGGAGGAGGCGGGGAACTACAGACTGGTCAGTCTTACCTCAGTAGTGGGCAAGATTATGGAGGCACTCTTAAGGAAAGGATAGTGCAACACCTGGAATCCATAGGGCACAGGATCCAAGACAGCATGGGTTTACAAAGGAAGGTCCTGTCAAACTAATCTCATAGATTTCTTTGACTGGGTAACCAGAGTGGTAGACCAAGGGGAGCAGTTGATGTCGCCTACCTTGACTTCAGCAAAGCCTTTGACACTGTTCCACATAGAAGATTGATAAATAAGCTAGGTAGGCTCGGGTGGGTCAGAAGTTGGTCAACTGGGTGGCAAACTGGTTGACTGGCAGAAAACAGAGAGTGGTGGTAAATGGTATACAGTCAGAAGAGATGCAAGTCACAAGTGGGGTACCTCAGGGATCAGTCCTGGGGCCAGTCCTATTCAACATCTTCATTAGTGACCTAGCAGATGGACTAGAGGGTAAGGCTTGTCTGTTTGCAGATGACACCAAGATCTGCAACAGAGTAGATGATCCAGATGGGGTGGGCAGAATGAGAAGAGATCTGGATAAACTAGCAGAATGGTCAGAAGAGTGGCAACTGGGATTTAATGCAAGAAGTGCAAAATCATGCACATAGGGAAGAGAAACCCTGAAGCCACTTATAGGCTGGGAGGAGTTGCTAGCAGTCACAAAGGAAGAAAGAGACTTGGGCATCATCATCACTGATGACCTAAAATCATCCAAGCAGACCTCTAAAGCAGTAGGTAAGGCTAGGGGGGTGTTAGGGTGTATTAGTAGGGGTATTACAAGTCATAAGAGGGAGGTAATAATCCCTCTGTACAAGACACTGGTTAGGCCCATCTGGAGTACTGCGTGCAGTACTGGAGGCCACACCTTCACAAGGACATTAACCAAATTGAGGCAGTCCAGAGAAGGGCAACAACAAAATGGTGCAGGGACTGTATCAGAAGACATATGAGGACAGATTAACGGAGCTCAATATGTATACCCTTGAGCAAAGGAGGGAGAGGTGATATGATCGAGACATTTAAACACCTTAAGGGCATAAACAAGGTGAAAGAGTCTAACATGTTTAAATATAAGAAAAATAGCAGGACAAGAGGACACAGCATGAGATTAGAGGAGGCCGATTAAGGGGAATGGAGAAATTCTTTTTCACAGAAAGGGTGGTAGATGCATGGAATGGCTTACCACAAGAAGTGGTGGCTGAATACAGTGCAGGGCTTCAAACAGGCATGGGATAGGCATAAGGGAGCAATACAAATGACTATGAATAGATAGGTCACTGACAGAGCAAAGGCCGATGGCACATTTATAAGGTAGAAAAATAAATGGGCAGACTGGATGGGCCTTGCGGTCCTTATCTGCCGTCAACTTCTATGTTTCTATGTTTCTATCATGTCCCCTTATTCTAGTACTCCTCCTATATTGGAAGATGTCTCCCCCCTGCACCTTGTTTATGCCCTTAAGGTACTTGAATGTTTCTATCATGTCCCCCCACTCCTTCCTCTCCTCCAGTGGGTACATAATGAGGTCCTTTAATCTCTCCTCATGTTTTCTGGTGCAAGCCCTGCACCATCTTAGTCACCCTCCTATGGAACACCTCCACCCTATCAATGTCCTTACGAAGGTGCGGTCTCCAGAAATGCACACAGTACTCCAGGTGAGGCCTCACCAGCATTTTATACAATGGCATCACAACCTCCCACCTTCTGCTATTGATACCTCTGCCTATGCACCCCAGCATGACACTGGCCCTCCCTGTAGCCTTTGTACTCGGCTTAGACACCTTTAGGTCATCTGAAATGATAACCCTAGGTTCCTTTCCTCCTTCCTTGGTGATTGTCATTAACTCTCCCCAGGTCCCGGCAATGAGCACCCCAGCCGAGCAGAGATGCATCCGTGGTGATCTCAGATTTCGATGGGGCCAAAAGACGGACCTTGTAGAAGGTTGTCCTCCTGTGTCCACCATGCAAGTGATCTTTGCAGAGGCTCCATCACCTTGATGGGGTAAGACTGCGGATGTGTTGTAGGGAGCCACTGTGTGCTAAGCATCCACTGAGTGGTCTTCATGTGCAATCGAGCTAGATGCACCATGAAAACGGATGAAGCCATGAGCACCAACATCAGATGCATGGACAGAGCCTGTACAAGGTTGTTCTCTCTGATGAAGTGAGCCATCTGCAGAATGTCATGCCTCCTCTCCTATGGGAGAAAAGCCCTTGCCTAGGTAGTGTCCAAGAGGGCTCCTATGAAGAGCAGCTGTTTGGAGGATTGAAGCTGTGACTTTTCCAGGTTCAGTAGGTCCCCCATGGAGGTGAGGAATTGAGGTGCTGTGGATACCACTGTCTGCATCTCTTGGCTTGATGGGCTTGCTAAAAGCCAATCATCTAGGTAGGGGAAGACTTGAATGCCAAGCTTTTGAAGACGTGCAGTGAGGACTGCGAAACACTTGGTAAAGACTCAAGGCACCAAGGATAGCCCAAAGGGCAGGACTCCTGAATTCGTAATGTTGACCCAATGCCACAACGTGAAGATACTTGTGGTGATTTGGGTGTACTACAACGTGCTGGTAGGCGTCTTGCATATTCAGGGATGACAGATAGTTGTACTGTTGGAGAAGTGGTAGGAACATTCTCAAGGAGATCATCTTGAACGTCTCCTGACAGAGGAACTTGTTTAGCTTTCTGAGGTCGAGAACAGGGCACATGCCGCCTGTTTTCTTCTGAACCAGAAAGTATTGGGAGTAGAACCCTGCCCAGGGATCCACTTCTACTGCCCTGTTTTTGAGAAGGCCCAGCATTTCTGAAGTGAGCAGGTCTGACTGAGCTGCTGACAGAATGTGTTGCCTCTTGGGTGGAAGATTCAGGGGAGTCTCTGCAAAGTTGAGAGACTATGCTTCTCAAATGATCCAGAGGACCCACTTTTCTGTAGCGACAGACTTCTATTGGCTGTAAATTGGAGTCAGATGACCTCCCACTGTTGTGGAGAAGTCCACCTCGGGCAGCTGAGGTGAAATCAGGACCAGACTTTCAGAGGGTGGCACTGAGCACTTTTGGTCCTTGTGCCTTCTGCAGCGTTTTCTTTTGTGACTGAGGAGGCTGGTGCCTATCTGGGCTCCTTGGCCTCTTCCTCGAAAGGGCTGCCTGTTACAAAAAAAATAAAAGGGGGTTTCTGCCCCTCTGAGGAGCTGACGGAGCCGGCCTGGCTGTTTTAATGGCAGTCTTAGTCTTCTGGGAGGCCTCCATGGCTTGTTCCACCTGTTGGCCAAACAGAAAAATATCATCAAAGGGTACATTCATGGCTTGCTGCTGAGCATCAGAGGAAAACCCTGCTGTCCTGAGCCAGGAATGCCTCCTAATACAGATTCCAGCAGCAGCCGCCCTGGAAGCTGTGTCGTAAGCATCCGTAGAGGCTTTAAGCAGATGGCTATTACATTCTATACCCTATGTAACGGTCTGCAGGATCTCCAACTTGGAGTTAGATTCCGGGAGACTGTCCACCAGAGATCTAAGCAAGGTCCAAAGGGCATATTTGTATTGGGAGAAGTGCCCCAATAGCTGGCTATATGCATGCTCAGAGTTGTGGCTACAAATGCCCTTTTTCCCCAAGGTATCTACAGTATCTTAAGAGATTCTTTATTGAAAGGATGTGCTGAAACTTCATGCTGGAGGACAGCTTTGTCATTCTCAGCAAGGACAACCAGACAGTTTGCGAGGCTAAAATGGGTCCATCCTTGGGAAGGACATATTTTCTGTCTTTGGATTTGCAGATAGAAGGAATAAGAGCCAGCCTTGCCCACACAAGGTCTCAAAGGATGGACGAATAGGTGGCGTGAGGTTCACCAGAACATTAGGAACATAAAGCCACTAGAAACGCAAAAGTCTACCTGGGTCAACAGAAGACGTCTGCAAGGCCAGAGTTGTCCTCATATCTTTTAGAACAGACTGGAAAGAAAGGTCTTCTTCTGGATTTTCAGTCAGAAGCAAGGGTTTATCATCTAAACTGTAGAACAAGTCTTCATCACCTTCTTCAGAAATTATAAGGTCGGGATCAGACTCATCTTGTTCTAGATCATCCACAGAGGGATCTGGAGCTGTCCCCAACAAGCCATTGCCTGGCCTGGGCAAGGGATACACAGGTGATACCAGAAACAGTGTCGGGGCCGGCACCATGGGACCAAGCATCGAATCTGGCACTGCAGGACCTGGCGCGGCCCACGCCACCAAGGAAGATAACGCCAGACTTGATGCTGCCCCATGGGGGTCTGGTGCCAAACCCAGCACCAAAGACAATACTGACTGGGACGGCGCACCCCACACCTAGAAGAGGAAAAGGGGGAAGGGATGGTACCTGTGCCGGCCCCTACGAAAACAGAGTGAGGGGGGGAGGGAACGTGGAACCAGTGTCAGAGGTGCGGGCACCGGCAAGGGAAAAAAGTCAGTTGCCGGCACCAAACACTTAACCTGACCCAAGGCAACCGTGGCCCCAAGGGTCCTAGGATGAAAGACCTAGAACCAGGTCCACCAGAATGGGCAAATGAGACAGGCGCTGTACTCACTGCTCCATAAGAGTGGCTCAGTGATGGAACTGCCCACCAGAAACCCCTCAGGAGGACAGAGAGGGGCTCCGGTGTTGTGAGTCTGAGCCCTCAAGAACGGAAGCCACTGGAGACTCAGGCGGGGTTGGAGACTGCCTACCACTCTCAACTACCACGGACCTCTTGGCAGATATATCAGTGGGCGACCTCGAGTGGTACCACTTCTTCTTCTGACGGGAAAAGGAAGAACTCAAGGCAGAACAGCGCTGGGTCCCAGACCTGGAGCGGGAACAGGCCTGCTTATTTTTATGTTTATGGGAGAACTGTCCTCCCTTCCGAACACTGGACTGTCCATGGTCAGACAACCCCCCCCCCGTAGAGAGCAGCAAACCGGACACAGCCCTGCTCCTGGAGCAGCTTTCTAACGGAGAGTCCCTACCATCACCTTCTCCATTCATGGTTAACTCCTTCAATCAGCAAGGCTCAGTAAAATGAAAACTGAATGACTAAATGCTGCTGTCGTGTAGACATGAAGATTTGACTCCTGGCAGGCGAGCGACGTCATCACTGAAGTGCTCGTGATGGCTGGAAAAAAGGAACTAAGGCAACTGGAGGGTCAATGCCAAGGTAGCCTACACAGGCGCGAGCCAGTCTCCCAGTGCCGCGCATGTGCGGTCCTACCTCAGCGCCAGCCTTTTTGAAGATTTTTGCCTCCTGCAAGGTGCCAGCACTGTTAGCTTGTAACCCAGCAGTATGAAAAAATTATGAAGACTTTTAGTACAGAAAGATCTTAGGATTAGTATTCAAGGACACCCAGTCTTTGTGAAAAACCAAAAAAGGCTCCTTGCACATAAGAGCCTGAAGCTCGGAAATCCTTTGAGGAAGTAACAGCAGCTAAAAAGAGTGCTTTCCATGACAGAAAGTGCAGCTCACAACTCGCGGGCCAGTTCAAAGGGAGGTAAAGCGAGTTTCTCCAACATAAAGTTGAGGTCCCAAGGAGGGAACGGGTCCTAAATGGGAGGTTTCAGATGCAGAATGACCCGCAGAAAGGTGCGGGACACTTCTAGTTGATCCACAGCTCTGCCCTCACTAGCCACATGATACATACAGATGGCAGAAAGATGCACCTTGAGAGAGGAGTACCCCAAGGCCGAATCTGAAAGGAAGAGAAGGTACTCCAGTACCTAACTCACTGGGTAGGTGAAGGGATCCAAGTGATGGGAAGCAGCCCAAAGGGAGAAACTTTTCCATTTCATGGTGAAAGTGGCCCTGGTGGAGGGTTTCCAAGTAGCCAGCACGACATCTGCAATCCTGGAGGACACCCCAAAGCAGGCGATAGCTGTGCATGCATGAGCCATGCATGGAGATGAAGTGACTTGAGATCTGGATGGACCAGTGTGCCCTGGTCCTGGAAGAGCAAGGGGCACTGGAGGTTCCAACGCCAGCTGTTGCAGCAAGGGTAACCAAATCTGATGTGGCCAGAAGGGAGCTATGAGAATCATCTCCACCCCTTCCAACTGGAGCTTAAGCATGACTCTCTGCAGAAGCGGGAAGGGAGAAAAAGCATACAGAAACCTCCCCTTCCAAGACAGGGACAATGTGTCTCACTAGAAAACTCCAGGCCCAGGATCAAGCGAGCAGAAAAGTGGCAGTTTTACATTGAGTGGGGATGCAAAAAGGTCCAACTCTGGATGACCCCACTTGTCGAAGAGATCTCTAACCACCAAGGATCGAAGCTCCCACTTGTAAGCCCGTGACTGGGAGTGGTGGAGACTGTTGGCCAGGATGTTTTGGGCACTTAGAATATGTACCACCAAGAGCTCCAGACCATGCTCGATGACCCAAAACCAAACTCTCATCACCTCACGACACAGGGGGGTAAGAGCCCTCCCCCCTCCCGCTTGTTGCTATCATACACCACACACATATTGTCCATCTGCACCATCAGTGGACTGGGAGGAGATGAGTCTGGAAGGCCTGCAGAGTGTACAGTACTGCTCGCATCTCCAGGACATTGATATGGAGACCCTGATCCACATCCGTCCAGGTGCCCTGGGTCTGATGATCTGCCACATGAACACCCCAAGCCAGGCTGGAAGCATCCATCATGAGAAGCTGCCAGGGAGTCAAAAGCTGAAAGAAGACTCTCTGAAGGAGGTTTACTCAGTTTTACTCGTTTTTTTTGAAGATGGAATTAGGCCTAGGCCCATCGAGACCACCCTCCACACTCTTGTGGGGTGTATTTATGTTACTATCCCCAGAAGGAGTTTATCCAGTTTGGTTCTGAATTCCTGAAAAGATTTACTTTCTACATTATGTTGGGGCAGAGTATTCCAGAGCCTTGTAGCCCTTATTGTAAAATAGCGGCCATGTTTATGTGTAATTATCTGAGGGATAAAGATCTGTCTATTGTTGCACCTGAGCTTTTTGGCTTATCAGCATATATATTACAATTGTTCATTAGATCTCTATCCTTTAAGATATTAAATAATAATAGTAAATCTCCTCAGTTCCCTGCCAATCATATAATCCTAAAGCTGTTAGCCTCTCCTCCGATGATAGATCCTTGACCCTCAGAATTAATTTTGTGGGTCTTCTTTGCATACTTTCTATGATTTTGATGTCTTTGTTAAGAAGAGGGGGCCCAGAAGCTAACAGCATAGTCAGTATGAAGTCTGATAAAGGATTTATATAGCTGCAGAATACAATTTTCATTTCTTGTAACAAATGATCTCTTTGTGGATGCTGAAATACGGTTCCCTGTCTGTGCTACTTTCCTACACTGATTACTTGAAGTGAATTGATTATTGATAATGATCCCGAAGTCTTTTTCAGATTTTGCTGTTTTAATAGTATTACCATATAAGAGATAATTCATGCTGGGAATTTTGGATCCTAAATGTATAACTGTACATTTGTCAATGTTGAAAGTCATCCTGTTGCTGTCTGCCCAGTCTTCAATTTTCTTAAGGTCCTGTTTGAATTTATTGATTTTATCCTCTGTATCCACCTCAGACGAAATTTTGGTATCATCAGCGAATTTACTGATTCGATTACTGATACCCTTGTGTAGATCATAATATACCAAAAAGTGTTGGTCCCAAGACGGAACCCTAGGGAACACCGCTAGTGACTTTGATGCTGTTTGATATGGTGTCTATTTTTACACTTTGGGTTCTCCTGTTCAACCATCTTTCTACCCATTTAACTGTGAAACTGTTGAGATCTAGTTCCATCATTTTTTTAATGAATATGTTATGGGACACTTTATCAAACGCGTTTTGGAGGTCTAGCTGGGCAAGCTCCAGCCACCATGACAGAACTGTCCGGATCGGGTCAGAGATCATGACCAGCTGGTCCAGGTCATCAGAATGTTGGTCCCATTGGACCTGTAAGGTCCACTGAAGAACCCACATGTGTAGACTGGCAAGGGGGAGCATAGCAATGGTTGTTGCCATGTGTCCCAGGAGTCACAGAACACCCTAGCGGTGAATGGAGGAAATCAGCCTCTCCCAGAACCTTGCTGGGGGGGAGGTCAGCTTAAGGAGTCAGGTGGTGGGAGCCGGTGCCGGGAGGGCCACCATGGGTGTTCTGGGAGCAGCTGCAGCAGCTGCCCTGCACTTGCCCTGACCTTTAGCTGGCTGGCGGGACTGCCTGCAGGAGGAGCGGTGAAAGGATAACCGCTGACTGGCTCTAGGCTGTACATGATAGAGAAAATGAATCATTCTTAGGGCACAACAAGACTCCTGAAGGGTGGAGATCATGTCTTCAACATCCCCACCAAAAAGGACGGAACCCTAAAAGGGTGCATCCGGGATACTGGACCACATCTGGGGCAAAGCCAGAAACACGAAGCCAGGAATGACAGCTGAGGCAAACTCTAGCTGCTGCCCCCTTACTGGAGGCATCCATAGCATCGTAGGCAGCCCGGAGGACGTGGTTGCCAACGCTGGAGCCCGACTACAGGAGCTGGGCGAGCTGCATCTTAGTGGGATCCTCCAGTAAAGTCTGTACCAGGTTACAGGCTTGGTCCCAGAGGACATTCTGGTACTGGACCACATGTGCCAGATAGTTAATGACCCAGATGGCTGGGGTCAAGGACATGAAAACTCACCCAGGTGGTCCAGCTGCTTGGACTCCCTGTCTGGGGGAAGGGCACTAAGGTGCTTGGCTACTTGGCACAATCATGGGCCACATTAATGACCACCGAATCTGCCTTAGGATTGCTCCCCAGGAAGGGCTTGCCCGCAGGGGTATGGTAAAAGAGGTCCACCTTCTTAGGCAATGAGGGGGTAGTCAAGGGGTGATTCCAAGCCACCCTGGTGACACCACCATCATAGGAGTCAATAAAGGGTGGCACCACTACTGGGAGGGCATCCTGCTGCCTGAGGTAAGTGGCCAGCAATGCCTGTCTGGATCCTGCTCCTCCATCTCCTGGCCCTTCATGGACTGCATGTGGCATATGACATCCATGAAGTAGGGATCATCAGGAGGAGACTTGGGAATTACCCTTCACCCTCCGAAGATTCTCCCGGTGAGGAGGAAGACCTTGGAGAGTCTGAGTCCTCCCCACTAGACTCACCCGGGTCACTGACCGGCAGCAGGCACAAGTCCTGGTGAGCGCCAGAGCCAATGTAGGGTCAAGATCCAGAAAACCCAAATGGCTGGGATTCTCCAGTGCCAGACCTATCCGGGTTCTGGGGCAGTGGATCCCAGTTTGGATACTGGGGAGATGCCGGAGGCAAGTCCTGAGGCATTGGGAGCTGCTTCTGGATGAGAGACCACCACATAGAGAAAAGGGCCCCATATTCCACCGGAGGTGGAAAACTCTAAACCGGTGAGTATGGATAAGATGGCGCCAGATAACGGTAAGACGGTGGCAGAGCCGACGCAGGATACCCTGGTAAAGGACCACTCTGGGCCAGATGGGGGTCCAGTGCCAGGCCAGGAGTAGGAAGCAGTGCAAGTTGCGAAAGAGGTGACGGCAGCGCCGGGCCTGCAAGCTGGGGCAGTGACAGGACTAGCAGATGCCTGGTGAGTGTTGGCAGGGTGCACCCCGGAGAGGAATCTGCCAGCGCTGGGTGGGCCAGAGAGGCCAGGGGGCCTGGGGAGAAGGAGACATCCCAGGCAAAGGCAGAGGTGATGCTGGGCTAGAAGAAACAGTGGTAACCTGCTGTGGGCACTGCCTTGAAAGACTGGGGTCCAGTCCTGCAGAGAGGACCGATGTAGGCACTGCCTTGGCCGGGGCAGCAACAGTGGAAGAACCGAAGCCCAAGATACCAACACTGGCCGAGCCTCCTGGCTGAGAACCCATGGAAGAAATGGGCCAGAGCGTCAGGGGCTGGGGGGCAGGAGATGAAGTCCCCTGCCTTGAGGAGCCACTGCTCAAAATAGCAATGAGAGCAGGCAGCTGTGCCATGAGCAACCCAGTAAAAGAGAGAGCTGGGGGACGACTCTGACGTGGTTGAGGGTTTATGAGGCGACCGCGAGCAGGAAGCAGACCAATATTGGTCCCGGTGTCTGTTCAAGTGTTTGTACTTCCCACCGAATTTTTGAGAAGAGGAAGACGCCCCAGAAGGCTGTGCTGGCGAGGCCAAAGAGCTCCAGGCCTGCAGCTCCTTTTTCATCGTGACCAGTTTCTGCTTGATAAGGTCGCTCTCCAGAATCTTAAGACAACGTCTCCAAGTGGCCTTGTTGAATTTCTGGCAAACCTGGCTGGCTTCGGTGTTGTGGCTGGGGCATAGGCAAAGGATGCAAGTAGAGTGGCCATCCTTTTCTGAAATTTGTTTGCCGTAGGCACATTTTGTGGAATGGTTGGAAGATGAGGCTGGTGGACAAGACATAAACTCAATGGATGAACACCGAAAATTTGATGTTTACCACTGAAAAGAAAAATTAAAAAAGCATGGCAAGTGTGGGTAATGGTGGCCGTCTATAGCTGTGACATCCGCTAAGGTCCAACATGCGCTGCTCGATGGCGGGAAAAGAACTGAAGAGGGTGTGGGGGACTGCCCGCCTTTATAGGATAGACTGATGTCAGTCGCTGACATCGGCAGTGGGCGGTCCCCATGGTAGACTGCTAGCTAGAAATTTTCCATGTGGACCTGGCGCTTGACGGCTTAGTCGTACCAGTGTTGGCCTGCTGCAAGAGCCTATCCTTAAGTAAGATCTCTAAATCCTACAAGAGAACAGATAAAGAGCCTTTTCAAACACTTTCCATGTTAAAATACAGCACTTTAACTGCCAATATATTGCTTGCATTCTCATATCTCAATTCTATCATGCCGCTAATCGTTTTTTGTAGGATTTAGAGTTACTACATCTGCAGAAAAGTAACAGAATAAGGAAATATCTAAGGATTTAAAAAGCATCAACCATTCCTATGTACAGTGTATAGCTGCACAGCCTGCATATACAGTAAGTATGTAAAAAACAGAACTTAATTGCACGGTAAACGATATGTGCTTTAGGGAAACCCAAATGCAGTGTGCACAATTTAGTAAAATGTTATATATGTTTTTTTTTATACATACAGAAGGACCATGAGCTCCCTAAAGAAATGTTAGGGCGTCTTAAACATGGCCTAACCTTGAAGATAATTCTGCAAAAAAAAATCAAACAAGAAACTGCGTTTCAAAATTGAACTTTGCGTTTGAGCTACCAAGCTTTCCATCCAAAAGGGTGGAGATGGCTCACCATGCGGGAAATGACTGTTCTCTCGGCCCTCTGTGGGGGATAATCATCATAAATGGGCAGGGACTCTCATAGGTCCGGAGGGACCAGAGACTGGTCAGGGGCAGGTGGAGGTCCCCTGGGCTGGGATCAGGAGGGTGCACCGACAATTCATGCCTGTCCCTGTGGGAGAAAAAATATCTGTCCCTCGCTAATGCGAGCTGAACATCTCACACTGGGCCAGGGGTGCCAACTGAGAAAGGCAAAGCCATGCCACCTGCCGAATGCAGACTGCTGTTCCCACCAGCCAGCAAGCTACCTCACTAGCATCATAAGATGCCCCCCCGCTTGGTGCCTCACCAGCTCCAAGCCCTTTCGTCACAGGGCCAACTCCAGGCCCTGCGAAGAAAGGTGTACAGCCCACCTGGTTGTCTCAATATCTGGCAAGGAAGCCAAAAGCTGACTTGGCATCACTCACAGGTGCCTGTCATAAGCCACCTGGTATGTCTGATGTGCAGAAATGCACATCATAGTGTATGCCGCCATGAAAACCCATCTGCCCCAGGCATCAAACTCCACAGAGTCAGTGTCATGGGGACAGTCATGCACCGGGCACCTAGGCCCAGAGAAGAGTCTGCAGTACCAGAATCCCAGAAGAGGGATGAGGCATGACACTGCGGGAGCACAGTATCTGCACTGGACATCCCTCAAGGCTGGAGAGGGAGAGGAGGGACAGAGCCAGACATTCCTGGATGCCTCTGTGAAAGGCTGAGGTTATTCACATTTCAGTGTGCTCTCTCCTGTACAACATTTTAAAATTAAGTAAATAGAAACAGATTTTTTAGTCCATCACCTCTGTATCCAAAAGACGCCTTAATTTCCTCACATAGTTTCTCCATGCTGCTCCTGGAGATCCTGATCTAGGACCCTGGCACCCACACAGTGCTCAACTCCCCACCATATAAAGCCCAGCAGAGTTTGCCCCCTCCAGTTGGAGTCTCGCATCCTGAAGGCTTGGAGGGGGAAGTGGAGGTGTGGCATCTAGATGCCTTGACATGCCCAAGTGAGACAAGGTTAAGCGTAGGAATGTCATCTTCTGGGAAACATCCCTATTTTCCACACAGAAATATACAAAGTGTCAACAGAAAAGGATGACTAGGCCCATCTAGTCTGCCCTACTGCCCCTGCCTGACACTATACCCTGGACCCTACTTGGTCACAGGTGTCCTTTCCTCCCCTCTTACCTCTACTTATAATATATGTCTATCCCATGCATATTTGAAGCTCCCCACTGACTTTGCCCCTACCACCTCTTCTGGCAGGCTGTTCTATGCATCTACCACCCTTTGTGTGAAGAACTGTTTCCTCACATCCCGCTTAAACTCCCCTCGCCAAGTTTCACAGCATGCCCCCATGTACTAGTGCTCCTCCTCTCAATCTCCTCTCTTCCAGGGAGTACATGATGAGCTCTTGCAACTTCTCCTCACAAGGCTTCTCATGCAGACATTGCACCATTTTAGTAGCCCTCGTCTGGACCACCTCCACTCTGTCCTTGCAGAGGTGCTGCCTCCAGAAATGAAAATTACTTACCTACCATCATTCTTGATCTTCTTGGACGAGTCTCCACCACTCATTCACACTATTGGGATCTGCGCCGGAGGCACTAGGACCCATCGGGAGCAAACTTTTTGCTGGAGGGTCAGCGCCAGAGATGGCACCGCGAGGAATAGCGCCGTGAGCCCTAGCGCGTGCGGTAACGACTATCTCGGCGTCGACCCTCCAACTGCCTCAGTACCTTTTTTACCAAGGAGGTGCAGCGTAACTAATCTAGAAGGGTAGCCTAACCTAAAAACCGGACATAAGACAGTCCGGGCGACCCGTGTAAGAAGGGTCAAAAAAGAAGTCTTCACGGCCTAAAGATTTGAGGGAGTGAAGACCAACAAGAAAGGTGAGCTCGGGGGATGGAGGGTGGGTGTGTGAATGAGTGGTGGAGACTCATCCAAGAAGATCAAGAATTACGGTAGGTATGTAATTTTCATATCTTCCTGGACATAAGTCTCCACCACTCATTCACACTATTGGGAGAGTACCGAGCTAATAATCCCCTGAGAGAGCGGCAGGAAAGACCAAGAGCTCACGTTTCTAGGACAGAAGTCCACTGAGGATGGCTCTGCCAAAGGAAGAATGTCATCTGGCATGGACATCTAGTGCATAATGTTTTACGAAAGTATGCACTGAGCTCCAGGTGGCCGCATTGCAGATGTCTGCAATGGGCACGTTGTGGATTTCTGCTAGGGATGCCTCGACCGCTCTGGTAGAGTGAGCGTAAACTCTACCCTCCAACTTAACCTGCGCCATGGAATAGCAGTGACGAAGGCACGCCACTAGCCATGATGAGATACATCTGATAGCGACAGGTTGATTCAGCCGGGTCTCACTGAAGGAAACGAACAGTTGCTGAGCTTTGCAAAAATCCTTGGTTCTATCTAGATACAAATGCAAGGCCCTCTTAACATCCAAAGAATGAAGAGAACGTTCCCCTTCATTTTGGAAGTCCGCAAAATAAGAGGGAAGGACCAAAGGTTGGTTTAGATGAAATTCTGACACAACCTTAGCAAGAAATTTAGGATGAGTATGAAGAACTACTTTGTCCTTATGGAACACAGTATACGGAGGGTCTGTGACCAAGGCATGTATCTCAGAGACCCTGTGGGCTGAGGTAATGGCCACTAGGAAGGCAGTCTTCCAAGTGAGAAATATTAGCTCACAGGTAGCCAGAGGTTCAAAAGGTTTCCGAGTGAGCATGCCTAGCACAAGATTAATGTCCCAGGCTGCGACTGGACGTCTTGTAGGAGGTCTGGTATGCAGCATACCCTTAAGAAATCTCTTAACCATAGGTAACTGAGCCAGAGTTAAGGAAATAACGGGCTCATGATACGTTGAAATGGCACTAAGATGAACTTTGACTGTAGAGTACTGCAGACCCGAATTTGAGAGGTCCAAAAGGTACTCCAAAACCTTATCTGGTGGACAGGAAAAGGGATTCAAAGAGAACTTTGCACACCAGAGCGAAAAACGCTTCCACTTGGCTGTGTAAAGTTTTCTGGGTGGCTGGCTTCCGTGCAGCTAGAAGAATATCTGAAACTCTTCGAGAGACATTGAACCGGTTTACTTCGACCTCTTCAGGAGCCAAGCATGAAGGTGAAGTGATCTGAGGTTGGGATGGACCACCGGTCCCTGAGTCAAAAGGTTCATCTGTAGGGGAAGTGGTCTCAGAGGAACTGCCAACATATTGTTGAGCAGTGGAAACCACAGCTGCCGAAGCCAAAAGGGAGCAATGAGAATCATTTTGTCCCCCTGGGATTCGAACTTGAGGAGTACCCTCTGAATTAGAGGAAGAGGCGGAAAGGCGTAAAGAAAGCGTTTTGTCCACCGCAGCATGAACGCATCCTGACAGAAAATGCCAGGCCCTGGATTTCTGGAGCAGAAGAGAGGTAGTTTTGCGTTGAGTGGGGATGCAAAAAGGTCCAGGTCTGGAGTTCCCCACTCTTCGAATAGTGACTGAACTATGGTTGTCGAGAGACCACTCATGAGGGTCTGTCTCTGTTCTGCTGAGACGGTCTGCCAGTTCGTTCTGAACACCTGGCAGGTAGACCGCTTGAATTAGAGCCTCGTGCTCCAAGCACCATTCCCATACCCTCATTGCTTCTCTGCATAAGGGGTAAGAATGAGCACCGCCCTGCTTGTTGATGTAATACATCACTGCTTTGTTGTCCGTTTGAAGGAGAATGTTCTTGTGACACAGAATGTCCTTCAAAGCTCGGACCGCATAAAGGACGGCTCTCATTTCTAGGATGTTTATGTGGAGCTGGGACTCTACTTGAGTCCATGCACCTTGAGTATGGAGAGCCTGACAGTGAGCTCCCCACCCCAGTAGGGATGCGTCCGTGGTAATGGAGATCTGATGGTCCAGAGGAGCAAAGGGATACCCCTCCAGGAGATTGCTCTCTTGAGACCACCAGGTGAGTGACCTCCTTAAAGGTTCTTTCACCTTGATGAGATAGGACTGCGGGTGAGTGGTTGGGGACCACTGAGTACTGAGCATCCACTGGGTGGTTCTCATGTGCAGACGTGCTAGGGGTACAGTGAACACTGAGGATGCCATGAGGCCTAGCATTCATTGCATCGAGAGAGCTGTGACTGAGCTGTTTTCCCCGATGTGACGGGCCATCTGAAGGATATCGTTCCTCCTGTCTTCTGGAAGAAAAGCCTTCGCACAGGAGGTGTCAAGAAGAGTCCCTATAAAAAGGAGCCTCTGGGAGGGCTGCAGTTGCAATTTCTTGAGGTTGAGCAGAACTCCCATGGACGTAAGGAAGCGCGAGGCCGTCTCCACAGCGTCCAGAGTCCCTTGCCTGGAAGGGCTTGCTAGAAGCCAATCGTTCAGATAAGGAAACACCTGAATTCTGACCTTTCTGAGGTGCGCTGCGAGAACTGCACAACATTTTGTAAAAACTTGCGGCGCCGAGGATAGCCCAAAGGGCAGGACTCTGAACTGATAGTGCTGTCCCAGAGCCACAAACCTCAGGAATTTGTGATGCCTCGGGTGAACAGGAATGTGCTGGTAAGCGTCCTGCATATCTAGGGAGGCTAACCAGTCGTGTTGGTGGAGCAGAGGTAACAGGGTTCCCAGAGAAATCATTTTGAATTTCTCCTTGGGGAGAAATTTTTTGCTCTGAGATCTAGAATGGGGCGCATTCCACGACTTCTTTGGAACCAGAAAGTAATGGAGTAGAACCCGTGTTTCGTTGGTGCAGTGGCACCACTTCACTGCCCTGTTGTTCAGAAGGCCCTGAATCTCGTGGCAGAAGGTCTGACTGAAGGGTTGACAGCCTGGGCTGCCGTTTGGGATGATCCGGAGGGTCTCCACAAGATTGAGTGAATACCCTCTGAATTATCCGAAGGACCCATTTGTCTGAGGTAGTGGACTTCCACTGGTTGTAGAAGTGCATCAGGCGACCTCCACCGAGAGGAAAAGTCCACCTCGGGCAGCTGAGATGGAACTTGGGCGGCAATTCATAAGGAGTGGCGTTAGGCTTTGGGCCCTTGCGCTTTCTGTTGATACCTTCTTTGAGGTTGGGCAGGTTGGTTCTTATGGAAACTTCCTCTGCCTCTGCCTCGAAAGGACTGGCAATTATGAAACTGTCGCTTACTGGCATGCCTCGAGAGGGGGGAGGGGTCGAGCCAACTTAATGGCTGACCTAGTCTTTTGTGTAGCTTCTAGAGCTTGCTCTCACGGAGGACCAAAAGATATGCACCGCATGTGGCAATGCCATCACCTGCTGCTAAAGGCCATTCGAAGCCTGAAGTGTGCAGCCAGGAATGACGCCGGGTGCAAATACCAGCAGCCGCTGAACGGGAAGCAGTGTCAAAAGCATCCATGGCTGCTTTAACCTGCTGGTTATTAGATTCAATACCTCTGGTAATGGTTTGAAGAAGCTCTGGCTTTGAATCTGACTCAGGTAGGGCTTCAACCATCTGTTTAATAGAATGCCACAGGATATACTCATACTGAGAAAAATAGCCTTGGTAACTGGCAATACGCATACTTAGGGTAAAAGCAGCAAAGGCTCTCTTACCTAAGGTGTCTATCTTACGAGATTCTTTGTTAATAGGTCGAGCTGTAGTAGCTTGAGGAAGAACGACTTTATCATTCTCTGCCAGGACTACAATAGGATCCAAAGGCTTGAGATGCCAAAATGGGACGATCCTTGGGGCTGAATATTTCCTATCAATGGATTTAGCCACTGAAGGGTAAGAGCAGGATTATTCCATACCATTTGAGACAGCGTCTCGAAGGAAGGCTGAATCGGAGGAGTCAAATCCGTAGGGATCTCCGAGGCATGAAGATATTGGAGTCTCAACAATTTCCCAGGATCGATGTCTGTAGTCTGGACAGAAAGTGTGGAACTCAGATTTTCAACAGAGACTTCAAGGATAGGTCCTCAACCACAGGCTCTGTAGCAGTAATAGATCCTGCTTCGTCACTTCGTCACCCAACCGAAGGTCTGGGTCGAGCTCAACGTCATCTCCTGACAGTCCAGGAGGACTGTATGGACAGGAAAGAATGAAATTCAGAAGAGGAGGAAGAAGGAAACAAGTGAAGAGGTGCCCGAGCCGCCGGGCGCCGAGGGAGGCGCATCGCACCGGTGAACGACGCCTCGTGAGGCCATGCGGCCGAAAATGGCACAGAGAAACCAAGACAGCGCCGAGGTGATGGCGCCCGAGAAGCTGCATAGCGCGAGGACAGCACCGAAGCCGAATAGTGCTGGAAGATTTGTGCCGAGCGATCGACGCTTGAGGACGGCGCCGAGAGGCCACACGACGCCGAGGGCACCGAAAACACTCCCAGACTCCGAAAAACAGGTTTTGAAGGAAGAAGAGCAGGAGATGAGGGCATCGGTGTGGCCCCCTGCGCCGCAGCCATGTGAGGGGGGGAACACCTGAGCGCGGAGTCGACGGCACCGAAGAAGGTCCAACCGCCCTACCCAGTCGCCCAGAGAGCCCGAAGGCCCATGAGCGACCAAGCCAGGTAGCCGAACCAACCTCCGAGCCCACTGCTCCATAAGAGCGGCCCACTGATGAAACTGCTCATCTGAAGACCTACCTGCGGGCGGGGTAGAGCTCCGATGTCGAAGCCGTCGGCTACCAGAAGCAGAGGTTGGCGACTCCGAAGGAGAAGACCGGCAACTAGCCCCGATAACCGAGCATCTATGTGCAGACATATCAGAGGGCAACCTCGAGTGATGCCTTTTCTTTTTAGACCTGTGGGCCGAAGAAGAGCTCGAGGCCGAACGTTGCCGAGAGTGCGACCGTTTATTTTATGCTGGGGACACCCATCCCCGGACGTGGACAACCGTTGTCAGACCCTCCCTCCGGAGAAGGCGGCAGACCGGACCCAGCCCGACTGACTGAACAGCTTTCATACGAAGTCTCCCTACCGTCACCTGACCTGCTCATGGTCGACTCCATCAAGGTAGGCTGAGACTTCTTTATTGTATTTTATTTTAAAAATAAGAATAAATTTAAGCGATACTGTATCGAGATAATATTACAAAATAATAAAAACTGAAAACTATGCTGCTAGTTTGAAGTTTGACTCCCGACAGGCGAGCGACGTCATCACTGAAGTGCACTCGGCGAGGCGGGAAAAAAGGAACTGAGGTGGTTGGAGGGTCGATGAGAGATAGTCGCTACCGCATGAGCTAGGCTCAGGTGCCGCTCCTCGTGGTGCCATTCTGGCACCCACCCTCCAGCAAAGTTGCTCTCGATGGGTCCAAGTGCCTCCGGCGCAGATCCCAATAGTGTGAATGAGTGGTGGAGACTTATGTCCAGGAAGATCTGGACATACTACTCAAGGTAGGGTTTCACCAGTGAGTGATACAGAGGCCACACTACGTCCCTTCTCCTGCCAGAGAACCCCCTCCCTATGCATCCAAGCATCCGGATCGCCTTGCCACTGCCCTGACACCTTGAGATCATCAGATATGATCACTCCAAGGTTCCCGTCTTGCTTGGTGACTATAAATCCCCCCCCCCCCCAATCTTACACACAGTCTCCAGGTTACCCCTCCCCAGGTGCATCACTTTCACCTTTTGGCACTGAAACCCAGCTGCCACTCCCTAGACCACTTCTCTTGTTTCTCCAGGTCCCTTTGCATTCTCTCCACCCCTTCCTGGGTGTCTACCCCTTTGCAGATTTTTGTGTCATCTGCAAAGAAACACACCTTCCCTTCTAGTCCCTCAGCAGTATCACTTATGAAGGCACTGAAGAGGACAGGTCCCAGTACCGATCCCTGTGGTACTCCACTGGTCACTCTCCCATCCTCTTAGTGGCTACTATTTACCACCATGCTCTGTCTTCTATATTTCAACCAGTTTGAAGCCCAGCTCATCACCTTCTTCCCCACCCCTAGGCTGCTAAGTTTCTTTTTTAGCCTCCTGTGTGGTACAGTGTCAAAGGCCTAAGTCCAGATAGGCCACATCTACTGCCTTCCCCCGATCGACTTCCATAGTTACCCAGTCTACGAAATCTATAAGGTTTGTTTGATATGACATCCCCCCTGTGGAGTTGTGCTGCCAGTGATCCTGCAACCCATATGTCTCCAGGTACTCCATCAGTCTCTCCTTCAGTAGGGACTCCATTAAGTTCCCCACTACTGATCTGAGACTTACTGGTCTGTAATTGCTGGCCTCCTCCCTGCTGCCGCTCTTAAGCAGAATTCCTAGACGAAACTGGCACATGTTCACCACCTTGCTCAGAATACTGAGTCACCAGAGGAGATGTAAACCCACTTACAGAACCATGCCTGTTGCTAGGCAGTACTCCGCAATACATGGCTCCTCCCAAACACTCCCTGGTGCCCTGTGGTTGCTTCCTTGTAACTGTAGTTTAACTGCTGGTACTAAGTTGACATTCACACCTAGGCAATTTTACTGAGTTTGTTCAGCGCCTCAGAAAGGATTCCAAGGTTACTCCTCCCCCCACCACACAACTTCATATCCATTCACCTCTGCCCTCTAGCTCTCCAGATTTGGCCAATGAAGCCAGAAGCAAAGTGTGAGATTAGCAAGGGGAGGCGTAGGGTGATGTGGATGTGAACTGTAAGTAACATTATACAGTAAAGGAAGTAATGTTGGATAAAACAGCAAAATTACGTATCACCTGAATGTCTTCCTGTAGTTCCCGAATTTGCCTTCGTTTGTATCTGTATTTCTCCTCAACAGCTCTCTTCTGTTCTTCTAGTTTTCGTTTCTCCTCATATTCCTCACCTAAACATTTACAGAATTTCAGACTTAACACCATATACAGACTGACAGTACCTAAGCACTTCAAACTACATAAACATACCTGCCTGTATCTTGTGTTACATAATAAGTAGTGATGCCAGGGTAGAACTTTCCATGTTGACAACAGAGTCTTGCCCAAGCCCAGGACATAAATGAAAGTTACATGCTTACCATAACTGTTGATCTGTTGTGACAGAGGTGCTAGGACCCTGCAGGAGCCAGAACTTTTCTGGGGGCTGGTAATGCGAGTAGGCCATTTGCACCCGCTAGTATACGGTGGTACCAGCCCCCAACTGGAGTGAGTCACGGGGATGGTGGACAGGTGTGGTAACCAATGGTAAAGATATTCTGGAAGATAAACAGTTACGGTATGTACAGTAATTATGTAATTTTTGTATCTTCCAAAAATCAATTGTCACCGTTGATTCCCACTTGTGGGTCAGAGTACCAAGCTCAGAGAAAGTCCAGTGGACTAGGGAGGCTGGAGCTTGGGGCTCACTCAAGACGGTAATCTGTTCAGAACTGTCCTGCCAAAGGGGGCGCCAGACAGCCAGCTTCCAGGCAGGATATATTTTCTCCCAGCTCCTCATTACATCTCCTAAACAATCTCAATTTGTAATTGTCAAAAGCTATTGAGCAGAAAATCTTCGACAGCATAGAATTCTGCACATCTCAAGCTTTCACGAGATACCTTTTACGATGGAACACACAAAAAACAACCAGACTTCAGCATCGGGAAGTGTAAGGCCTACCTCCTCTCAGACACCAGCGGGACCAGCAGTAGCAGTACCGGGGCCTACTCCTAAAGACCCAGTATCAGAGCCTCCCTGGAAGGCCATACTTGAATCGGTCTGGGCTACGGATGCAAAAATAGAAAAAAAACTTTGAATCGATTAGAAGCCCACAATGCAGCCCTCATTTCTCTAAAGGATACTGTGGCAGAAGCAGACAAGCGCTCGTTGTCAGCACAAGCTACGGTTTCATTGCTCACGAGGGAAAATCAGCAATTAAGAGGATGTTTGAAGGGCATAGAGAATGGTCAGAGAGCGGGGAACATTCGAATAGTAGGCTTGCCAGAGGGAGTTGAGGGAGCCCAGTTACTGGATTACCTAAAAGACTGGATGGCAGAAACGATACCCTTATCAGATGGGTTCAACTGGACAACCTTACAGCAGGCTTACCAGGTAAATTCCAGGGCCCGACCCGCTGATCCCTCGCAACCATGGATTGTGTCGATTCGGACAATGGGACCGGAGGTCCGAGACATGTTCACCTCCACTGTTAGGGCGGTGTACCCGATGGAGGTTCAGGGACATGACGTGAAACTATTCCCTCATTTATCATTCCAAACAAGGGCCAGACGCAAACAGTCTGATGCAACCAGACAGAAGCTCAGATCCCCTAGGAATTACTCATTCTTTTCTCCTCCCAGCTTGCCTACGCATCATCTAAGGTGGGAAAAGTTGATAGTTTACTGACTCGAAAGATGTCGGCCGATGGCACAAGAATATTGAGGCAGCATTTCAGGGGAAAAAACTCTTGAAAATGCCTCAGGGTATTCTGACTCCGATGCAGGATGAGTACTTTTAGACTTTATATCACAGTGTTCTGCTTTTCAGATGTTTCTACCAGGACAGTACACGGACAATTCTTATTGGTGGGATAAAAGTTTTGTCTGTATGATCATCTTGTTTAAGGGTCTTTTACTGTTAAAATATCCTACTGTTGAAGTTTAATTTACCTAGTACTTGAAATAGTGCTCCATGCATAAGGTTCCTGGGGACTGGTTAATGGTTTAAAGAATTCGCGTGTAATAGCTTTATAGATGTAATAATTAAAATGTTTTGTGGGGATGTGGAGGAGATTGGTGGGGACTTATATATATCTCGTTGTACCGTTTCAGAGAAAATAGGTTTGATAGCAATACTGGTTTCGTGCGTATGCTTACGTTTGATATATCCCTATGAATCTCCACCTATGCCACTGAAGTGGCTGGCAATTTGGGACATTAACTCTGGGACTTTTAAGGACTTTGTGTGCCTTTCTAAGTTTTGTATAACCCCTACATCCTACTATACCAGACTATATGAGGGAATATGTGTGTAACTCCAATATTGTATGGCAATGGTCTCATTTAACTGTTTAATTATCTGTACCTCTTTCTTAGATGAGTATTACTATTGTATTGTTTTCTTTAAAGCAATAAACAGATAGTACAAAAAAAAAAAAATGTCCTGCCAAAGGTGGCATGCTGCTTGACATGGACATCCAGGGTATAGCTTGGTAAAGGTATGCACTGTGCTCCAAGCTGCAGCTCTGCAAATTTCTCCAGCAGAGACAGGGCATATCTCTGCCTAGGAAAAGGGCAACCACCATGCCCTCCTATTTAACCTGAGCCATAGCATAGCAGCGGCAAAGGCAATTCACAGTCCAGGCAGAAGTGCACTTGATTGTGACAGGTTATCCCTTTTGTCTCTATATCTTTTTTTTTTTTTTTTTTACCAAGGAGGTGAGCAGCATGAATCTAATGAGTAACTTATACACTTAACCTAAGGGCATACGATAGCCCTGGTGGCCAGTGTAAGAAGGGCCACCAAACCCAATAACACAGTGTCTTCACAGCCCAAACAAAGTGCAAAGGAGTGAGGATCAATGGAACAATACTGGAGTGAGTCCGGGGGGGTGGTGGGCAGGCATAGTAATCTATGGAGAAGGTATTCAGGAAGACAAACAGTTGCAGTAAGTGCGTAACTACTTTAATATCTTTCAAGAATCAGTCTTCTTCATAGATTCCCACAAACAGGTCGGAGTACCAAGCACAGAGAAAGTCCCTGGACTAGGGAGCTGGAGCTTAGGGCTCACTCAGGATAGTAATCCATTCAGAATTGTCCTGCCAAAGGTGGCATGCTACCTTGCATGGACATTCAGGATATAGTGCTTGGTAAACAACTGCACTGTTCTCCAAGCCGCAGCTCTGCAAATTTTTCCAGTAGGCACGAAGCGTATTTCTGCCATGGAAGTGGCAATCGCTCTGTTGGAGTGGGCATATACTTTGCCCTCCAGATTAACCTGGGACAAAGCACAGCAATGGCGTAGGCAATTTACAATCCAGGCTAAAATGCACTTGAGAGTGACAGGCTGTCCCTTTCGGTTAGGTCACAAAGAAACAAAGAGCTGTTTTGACTGTCTGTAGTCCTTAGTCATGCCCAGGTAAAACCTAAGGACCCTCTTAACATAGATACATAGACACTGTCGGCAAATAAGGGCCTATGGCCCACCCAGTCTTCCCATTTGAGCTTGTAAGTTCCCTTTACATTCTTCTAGAAGTCTGTTGCCCCTTACCCCTGACCTCCAGAATTCCCTTATGTCTATCCTATGCATTCTTAAATCCCGTGATTGTTTCAACCCCCACCACTTCCTCTGGCAGGGTGTTCCACTTGTCCACCACCTTTCTGTGAAGAAATTCTTCCTCACGTTTCCTCTGACTCACCCTCCCTCCAACTTCATCCCATGCTTTCTAGTCCTGGAACATCTTTTTCGCTGGAAAATAGTATATTCCTACACCCTGTTCCTCCTTGTAAGGTACTTATATGTCTCTATCATATCCCCTCTCTCCCTTCCTCCTGGAGTACATATTCAAGTCCTTTAGCCTGTCCTCATAGGATTTGTGATGCAATCCCTGTACCATCTTTGTTGCCCTTCTCTGAACATTCTCTACCCTCTCTATGTCCTTACGTAGATAAGGTCGCCAGAACTGTACACTGTACTCCAGGTGGGGCCTTATTAGTATCTTGTATAGTGGAATTATGACCTCCCTTTTCCTGCTGGTGATACCCCTGCCTATACATCCTATTTGCTTTACCTGTTGCCTCGTCGCACTGTTTCCCTACCTTGAAGTCATCAGAGATGATAACCCCAAGGTCCCTTTCCTGCTTGGTGCATACTATATCCTCACCCCTCAACTAATATGTTGTTCCAGGGTTTTTGTGCCCCATATGCATTATCTTGCACATCTTTGCGTTGAATTTCAACTGCCAAACTCCTGACCATTCTTCAAGCTTCTGCAGGTCACTCATTATTCCTGTCTACACCCTCTGGCATGTTCACTCTGTTACAGAGCTTTGTGTCGTCAGCAAACAGGGAAATTCTGCCTTCTAGGTCCTACGCAATGTCACTGATGAAGACGTTAAATAGGACTGGTCCCAGCACTGATCCCTGTGGTACCCCACTGGTCACTGTTCCCTCTGTGACGTGATAGCCATTTACCACCACCTTCCATGTCCTGCCACCTAACCAATTACCCACCCACTGCACTACTGCCCTGTCCACTCCCATATTCCCCAGTTTATTTAATAGCCTTCTATGTGACACAGTGTCAAAGGCCTTGCTGAAGTCCAGATAGGCCACGTCCACTGCCCTCCGATCTACTTCCCTTGTCACCCAGTCAAAAAATTCAATGAGGATGGTCTGGCATGACCTCCCCCCGGTGAAACCATGCTGCCCTGGGTCCTGTAGGCCATTGGCAACCAGACGTTCCACCAATCTCTCCTTCAGTAGTGCTTCCATGATCTTCCCCACTACCGAGGTGAGGCTGACTGGTGTGTAGTTCTCCGCTTCCTCTTTGTTCCCATTTTTGTACAAGGGGACTACATCTGCTGTCCTCCAGTCTATGGGTACCTCCCCCATTTCCAGTGATCGGCTAAACAGGATTGCCAGAAGTTCAGCCACCACCTCTCTTAGTTCCTTTAGGACCCTGGGGTGCACCTCATCTGGACCCATTGCTTTATCGACTCTTAATCATTCCAGTTCCTCTAGGACCCTTTCCCGTGTAAAGGGACTTGTGTCCATTTCTGCGCCATTCCAACCCCTTGTACTCCCTTCAGGCCCATCACCTCCTCTTCCTCAGTAAAGACTGAGCAGAAATATCTGTTCAGTATGTCAGCTTTACTGTTGTCATCCTCCACGCGGCCCCCGTCCTCTGCCTTCAGTCTCACTATCCCTCCCTTTGCCCTTCTTTTTTCACTTATGTACCTGTAAAAGGTTTTGTCCTCTCTACCCACTGATTTTGCGATGTGCTCTTCTATCTGAGCTTTGGCTTCCCTTACTGACCTCCCTGCCTCCCTTTGCTTCTCCCTATCTCCTTCTGCCTGTGTCTTTTTGTATTGTCTAAATGCGATCTTTCTGGCTTTCACTTTCTCTGTGCTCCTTGTCGGAGGGGGTCTTCCCAGATGCCTTGAAGGAGGTGCTGGTGAGGCCTCTTCTGAAGAAGTCATCATTGGACCCGGACATCAAGGCGAATTATCAACCGGTCTCCAACTTTCCATTTTTGGGAAAGGTTGTGGAGAAGATTGTGGCGCAACAGTTAGGAGAGCACCTTGTGGCATTTGATATCTATGAGCCGCTCCAGTCGGGTTTTCGCATAGGACATTCAACAGAAACCGCATTAGTTCAGATGCATAATGATCTCCTCAGGGTGAGGGATCGAGGTTAGGGGACAATTCTCATTCTACTCGATCTCTCCTCAGCTTTTGACATGGTGGACCATCGTGCGTTACTCGACCACCTGAGGGACTTCTGTGGACTCACCGGCACTGTCATCTGCTGGTTTGAGTCCTTTTTGACAGACAGAAGACAGAGGGTGGTGATGGGGAATTTTTCCTTGTCCCTGAGCCTCCTGTCTTGTGGGGTACCTCAGGGTTCGGTCTTGTCACCGATGTTGTTTGCCATGTATATGCTGCCCCTGGATGAGATCATTAGGAAGTACAGCTTGGGGTGTCATTGTTATGCCGATGATACTCAGCTGTACTTATCCTTTGCCCCTGGGATATCCAATGTGGTGGAAGTATTAAACAACTGTCTGGCAGAGATAAACGACTGGATGGGCTCTAGCTGGTTGCGACTGAACCCCGATAAGACGGAGGTACTGGTGGTGGAGTAGAACAGGAGGCGCGAGAGGATGGCCTCTGGGGCAGATACTGGACTAGTTCTAGGGTCTGTGTCATTGATGGCCTCCTCTAAGGTGCGCAGTCTTGGCGTGGTGCTAGACAGCGGTCTGACGATGGAACATCAAGTGTCATCCATTGTCAGAGTTAGTTTTTTCCATCTGAGAAACAACTGCCAGAATTAAGCACCTGATTCCGCCCCTGGACTTTCCCACCTTGGTGCATGCATTTGTAACATCTAGGCTTGATTACTGTAATGCACTGTACCTCGGGGTCTCTGGAGGCACCCTCCATTGATTGCAGCTGGTGCAGAACACAGTTGCCAGGTTGTTGACTGGACAGTCGAAATACTGTCACGTCACCCTGTGCTGCGGGAATTGCACTGGCTGCTGGTTCAATGGAGGGTGCTTTTTAAGGTGGGCTTGCTCACCTATAAGACCCTATATGGACTGGGCCCTTGCTACCTGGTGGACCTTCTTACACCTGCTGCCTCGGTCCGCCCCTGCAATCCTGCCGGTCCCATGGCATTCCCAGGACGAGGCTGAAAATGGCCGGCGATAGAGCTGTTAGTATCACCGGCCCGTCCTGTGGAATTCACTTCTGCTATTGGTGAGGGAGGCCCCGTCGGTGGAGGCATTCAAAGCCCACCTTAAATGTTATCTGCTTAGCCTGGCTTACTTAGATACTGTATGAGAACACAGATTATCAGTCCTTTTTAAATGTAAAGAGGGTGATTATTTATATGCAGGGTACTGCTTTTTTGATATGTGATTATTTATTGTTTGGTGATTATTATATATATTTTTTTAAATTTAAATTGTTGTGTGTTTGTATGGCGCCCAGAGCCTCTGGGATTGGGGGCCAGAAAAATACAATTTGCCTTGCCTTGGAAAACCATAATGGCCTCCTCTTCCTTTTCCCCTTGCTAACCTACTTAATGCATAATTCTGTTGCTCTTGTAATCTCTGTTTTAAATATTGCCCACTGTTCCTCCACCCCGATTCCCTCCCCATTAGTGCCTGTTTCAAGCATGTCCCCATCTTCCCAAAGTCTGCCCTCCTAAAATTCAGGATATGTGTTTTTGTGTGGTTTGGTTCTGCTCCTTCTGTGATTTCAAACCATTGTTCCCCAGGTGCTCCCCCACTGTTACCCCTATAACACTGTCCCCGTTTGTGAGCACGAGGTCAAGTATTGCCTTCTGCTGAGTTGGTTCCATGACCAGTTGCTTAAGGAAGGCACCTTGAAGAAAGTCCAGGATAAATCTGCTCTTGGTTGATGGGAGGTTCCAGTCCGCGTCTGAAATATTGAAGTCTCCAAACAGCAACACCTCCCCCTTGTCTGCCATCCTTTGGATGGCTAGCATTAACTTCCTATCTGTCTCTTTCTCCTGGGCAGGTGGTCTGCAGACCACCCCTGTGCGGATGGCTGACCCCATTTTCCTTTCCAGCTTAACCCACAATATCTCTCCCCCATTTTTGTTCCTCCTGGATCTCTGTGACTTTTATGCCATCTTTCACATAAAGTGCCCCTCCTCCTCCCTGCCCTGTCTCCTCTGAATATGTTGTAGCCAGGTATGGCCATCTCCTAGTTGTGGTTATCATTACACCAGGTCTCTGTGATGGCCACAATGTCCAGGTCTGACTGCACCATGGTAGCCTCCAGATCCTCCATCTTGTTGCTAAGGCTCCTGGCATTGGCACACATGGCTTTCCATGATGTGAACTCCCTGGACTGTTTAGCTGTTCTACTCCAGCCCCCTCCCTGGTTGTCCTTTATCCCTCGTTCTCCCTGCTGTCTGCCCTTCTGTTGAATTTTGCCCCCTTTCTGCCTATCCACCCCTTGGGTGCCTATCTCCATCTTTTGTACACTGCTTTGCACAGATAACCTCATCTCCTGTTCACTGGTTCCACTGCTAGCTATGGTGGGGTGGTCAATTAGGTACCTTCCTTGCTGGCCTGCCACCCCCCCTTGGTTAGTTTAAATGCTCGTCTATGTAGCATTTAAACGTATCATTGAGTGCTTGGATTCCTCTCCAGGACAGATGCAGGCCGTCAGGCTTGAACCAGCCCCCATCCCTCCAGGTGGGTCCTCAGTCACCAATGAATCCAAACCCTTCCTCACAGCACCAGTTTTTCAACCATGTGTTAAAGTTCGTGGTGCGTGTGCCCCTACGCTCTCCCATGCCTCTCACAGGTAGTACTTCCAAGAAGGTGATGGATGTAGCTACTTGCTTGAGACCCCTCTCCAATCATCCAGTAAGTGCAGAGTCCTTTCTCCCTCTGTCTGGAAGTTGGCAAAGTAGGTAGGTAGGATTAAAGCTTGATTAAGTTGGAACGCCCAACACCACTTTAGGTAGAAATTGGGGTGTGTACGGAGCACTACCTTATCATTATGGAAACAGTACATGGAGGATCTGTGACCAAAGCATGGATTTCAGAAACTTTGCATGCAGAGGTGACAGCTACCAGAAATGTTGCTTTCCAAATTAAAAACTTAATGTCACAAGTTGCAATAGACTTGAAAGGCTTGCGAGTGTACATATCCAGCACAAAGTTGAGATCCCGAGGAACCACCAGCTTCCTGACAGAAGCTCTTGTGTGCAGAGTACCTCCCCTCCCGAGGAATCTCTGAAACAGTGGCACCTGTGTCAAAGAGAGGGTACCTACAGCCTTGTGGTATCCTGATATAGCACATAGGTGGACCTTAACTGTGGAATACTGCAGGCCAGCATCAGAAATGTCCAGCAAGTACTCCAAAGCCTTTTTAAGTGGACACCTGAAAAGGGTCTATGGGGGTTTCAAAAAACACCAGACGGAAAATCTTTTCCACTTGGTTGTACATATGTTCCTAGAGGAAAATTTACACATAGGCAAAAATATTGCAGAGGCCCTCTGAGATACTTGGAGTCGGGCCTGAAGGTGAAGGGAGGGCAGGTTGGGGTACAATACAGTAGCTGATGCTGGGTCAATAGGTCCCTCTGCAGTAGCACAATCCTCAGTTTGCTGACTAAAAGTCAGTTCAACAGAGGAAGCCATATCTGCCAATGTCAGCAGGGGGCCACTGAGATCATCTTGTCCCTGTGTGCCTCCAACTTGAACACTCTGGATGAGAGGGACTGGAAGGAATGCATACAAAAACATATTTTGCCATGGCAGACTGAATGCATGCTGACAGAATATGCCATGTCATGGATTTCTGGAGCAGAATCAAGGCAGCTTGGCACTGAGTGGGGACAAAAAAGATCCACATCTGAGGTGCCCTACTCATCAAACAGCGATCTCATGAAGTCTGGTGCTAGTGACCACTCATAAAGATCTGCCTCTGTTCAGCTTAACTCATTTGTAAGTGTTCCTGACTCCTGGCAGATGAAATTGTTTGGAGCAGGATCCCCTGTACCATACACCACTCCTACACTCTCACTGACTCCCTGCAGAGAGGGTAAGAGCGTGCTCTTCCTTGTTTGTTGATATAGTATATGACAGTCTTGTTGTCCGTCTGGAGAAGATTTGTCTTCTGGCTGACCAAGTCCACTAGGACTTTCAGACCATATAAAACAGCAGGCATCACCAGCACACTGATGTGGAGATGCATTTTTGATGAGTCCCAGACTTGCCTCTGGAGATTCTGGCAGTGGGCTCCCCACCCCAGGAGGGAAACTTGGGTGGTGAGGTTCACCTTTGGCACCAGTGGAGAGAAAGGGAAGCCTTGGAAGAGGCTGCCTTCCACTGACCACCACATCAGGGACCTCACAAGGGGTTTGGTTACCTGAATGAAGTAGCCCCCAGTACTGAGCCCTGATGGCAGTCTTGCAGATAGCATGTTACATTATGCAACACAAGACTGTTCCAGCCCACTCCATGCAGCACATTCTGGGTCTAATAGCCTCCTCAGTGTTCACAGTGCCTCTCGCAAGGCTGCACATGAGGACAACTCAGTGAATGCTCAGTACCCAGGGATCAGTACTGGGTCCAGTCCTCTTTAACATATTTATGTGTGACATTGCAGAGGGTCTGGAGGGAAAGGTATGCCTCTTTGCAGATGACACAAAGATCTGTAACAGAGTTGATACACAAGAGGGGGTAGAAAAGATGAGAAGGGACTTGGCAAGGTTGGAGGAATGGTCAGACATATGGCAACTTAGATTCAATGCAAAGAAGTGCAAAGTAATGCACCTGGGAAACAAAAACCCAGAAGAAGAGCACACAATAGCAGGGGAGGTACTAACAACAACAAAAATGGAAAGGGACCTGGGGTAGTCATATCAGATGACCTAAAGATGGGTAAGCAATGTAAAAAGTCGGTAAGGAGAGCCAGGGGGATACTGGGATGCACAGGAAGGGGCATCACAAGTAGAAAAAGGGAAGTGGTTATCCCTCTATACAGACAGTTGGTGAGACCCCATCTGGAGTACTGTGTGCAGTTTTGGAGACCTCATCTATGCAAGGACACAGACAGGATGGAAGCAGTCCAGAGGAGGGCAACTAAAATGGTGCAGGGTCTGCAGCAGAAACCATATGAAGTGAGACTGAGAGAGCTTAATATGTATACTCTTGATGAAAGGAGGGACGGGAGGCATGATAGAAATGTTCAAGTACCTCAAGGGAATCAACGAAGTCCAGGAGGGTAGCATCTTTCAGAAAAAGAGATGTGTAAGAACAAGGGGGCACAATTTAAAGATAGAGGAGGGACGGCTCAGGGGTAATGTGAGGAATTTTTTTTTCACGGAGAGAGTGGTGGATACATGGAACAGCCTTTCTGAGGAGGTCGTTGGGTCTAAAACAGTGGGGGAATTCAAACATGCATGGGATAGACACAAGGCAATTGTAGTGGGGGGTTGCAGGAAGTAGGCTGTTGGTTAACTAGAATCTGCAGCTTATCCAGTAAGTAGGGAAATGGGCAGACTGGGTGGGCCAAGTGGTCCTTATCTGCCGTCAAAGTCTATGTTTCTATGTTTTGATGGTGCAATATCTGTGACCACTGGGTACTGAGCATCCACTGAGTTGTCCTCATGTGCAGCCTTGCGAGAGGCACTGTGAACACTGAGGAGGCTATTAGACCCAGAATGTGCTGCATGGAGTGGGCTGGAACAGTCTTGTGTTGCATAATGTAGCATGCCATCTGCAAGACTGCCAGTAGTCTGCTGTCTGGGAGGAAGGCCCAGGCCCAGGCCCTGGTCATGTCCAGGACAGCTACTATGAATAGAAGTTCCTGGGAGGGTTCCATCTGAGACTTCAAGGGGTTGAGCAGGACTCCCATGGATGATAGGAACTGAGAGGAAGTGGCCACTCCCTCCTCTGTCTCCTGATTGGATGGGCTTGAGATTAGCCAGTCTTCCAGATATGGAAAGACTTGGGAGTCCTAGCTTTCTGAGGTGTGCTTTGAGTACTGCAAAGCACTTTGTAAAAACTCACGGTGCCAAAGAAAGCCCAAAAGGTAAGACTCTGAACTGGTAGTGCTGCCCCTGCACACAGAACTGAAGGTGCTTGCAGTGACTGTGGTACACCAGTATGTGTTGATATGTATCCTGCATATCCAGAGAGGCTAGCCAGTCCTGATGTCTCATGTAGTGTAGTAAAGAGCCCAGAGAAATCATCTTGAATTTTTCTCAACATACATATTTGTTCAGATTTCTGAGGTCGAGAATGTGGTGCACGCCCCCTGATTTCTTTGGTACCAGGAAGTAGTGGGAGTAGAATCATATTTTCTCTTCTGACTCCTGGCACTATTTCCACTGCCCTGTTTCTCAGAAGGCCACTAGTCTCCTGTGCCAGAAGCTCTGATGTGAGCTGACAAGAGGAGTTACCTCCTGAGAGAACAGCCTGGAGGCATTTCCATCAATTTTAGGGAGCACCCATCTCTGATGATACTGAGAACCCACTTGTCTGTCCAGATGGATTCCCACTGATGGTAAAACTGGGTCAGGTGACAACCTACTGGGGAGGAGAAGTCTGCCTCAGGACCAGAGTTGATGACAACACTGAGTGCTTTTGGCACCTGTGCCTTCGGCTGTGCCTTGTTTTGTGGCAGGGTAAACTGGTCTTTGTTGTTTTGAGCTCCCCAGCCCCTGCCATGAAAGCACTGCTTGTTGTGAAAAAATCCACGTCCCATGCCCCTCTGTGGGTTATAGGGACTTGGCCTGGAGGTCTTAATAGTCGTTCTGGTTTCATAGGGCTGCTCCACCTGTTATTCAGATGGATAAGTGCCATCGAAAGGCACATTCATGATCTGCTTTCAGACATCAGAGGTGAAGCCAGGAGTGCTGTCTGATGTGAATATCTGCAGCTGTGGAGTGAGCTGCTGCATCAGAGGCATCCATAGAGGCTTTAAGCTGGTGGCTGTTAGATTTGCTGCTTTGTTTAACAGCGAGCGACTTCTCTTGTTTTGTCTCTGTGTCTGGCAGAAACTTAAACTTGCCCCAGATGGTGTACTCATTCTGAGAGACGTGACCCTGATAGCTAGCTATCCCCATGCCAATGGTAGCCGAGACATAGGCCCACTTGCAAACAGTCCCAGGATATGTGTCCACTAACAAATGGTGCAGGGCAGGTGCTGGTAATGGGTGGCCAGCCCAAAACACTATCAGTCCCAAGAAAACCAGCACTCAAAGCAAAATGCACAAAAATGAAAATTACCTACCTACCGTAATTCTTGATCTTCTCTTGTATCTTCACCATTCATTACTGATTGGGTTCAACTGGAGGCGCGCACCCGCCATGGAGTTTTTAATTTTTTTGTAGAGGTCAGCGCCACCACCCCCAAGAGTGGCCTTTCACGCAGTGTCGCACGAGGGCGGTCGTGGGCGCCGCAGACTCCTCCTACATCCCAGTTCTGTTAGCCAGAGAGGCGAAAAAGGGCAAGAAGAGAGAGAGAGTGAGGCAAGGCAGCCGAGGGATAGAAAAAGGAAAGGATATAAACTGAAAAAGGCATAAGCCGGTAGAGGATAGAAGGTAAGAAGGGAATCCACCTAAAGGGGCCATAGGGCTGCACTGCTGGGGCGGTTGCAAGGGAGGAACATATAAGGAAGGGAAAGAAGAAGAAGACAGAGGGATTCTGGGAGAGAGAACTCTGCCAAGTTAGAGGTTGGTTTGAGGCTTATAAGCTCGGAACCTAGAACAAGGGAGCCAGAATCCCACTAGATGGACTTCTGAGAGAAGGCTCAACCAAGCGGTTTGAGCAGTTTGGATACAAGGCAGATTCTCTATATCTCCTGTCATCCCCAACCCTTTAAACTGCAGCTGAGAGCTCACAGACTGCTAAAGCAGAAAGTCTGTTCCGAGAGGAGAACGCCCAACTTAGCAAGGGAAAAAGCTTATGAAGCACTTTAAGTGTTAACACCAAAGTGTGTGTGAGATGGGGCGGGAGGGGGTAATGCCCTAAGAAGGCACTCCTTTGGATAAAGAAAGAATGGGAACTCAATCGGACTCCCTGAAGACAAAGCGAAGATCGCCAACTCCAGAAGAGTAATGTCAGGAGGGAGAAAGTATCACAGACTGACATAGGAGATGAGGGCTTGTCAGAGAGGACCTTTAAGGAGACATAGCCAGAAACTGGCTGGTTTTCTCAACTGTGAATTGAACAGCATGGCCCAGAGAGGACCAAAAGTCACCCTAGGGGTAGACAGAAAGAGTTCACTGAGGATAGCACAAGTTCCACTCGTTCCCTTTTTCCCTCAGGAAAGGTATCTGTTCAGATGAACAGACACGCAGTTTTTTTTTTTTTTTTGGTGTAAAGGCCAACAAGTAAGAGGGGAGGAACGAGCAGGGAGAAGGAGACGCTGAAGTAGGAGGCCCTAGATGGGAAGGTGGGCGGGTATCAGTAATGAATGGTGAAGATACAAGAGAAGATCAAGAATTAACGATAGGTACGTAATTTTCATATCTTCCCTTGTCAATCTTCACCATTCATTACTGCTTGGGTGAGTACCAAGCCCTTCCCCCCGCAGGGGGAACAAGAAAAAACCCTGAGGGAACAAGACTCACAGCCTCCTGTTGGTGGAAAACAGAAGGGAGAGACCCTTGGCTAATCAAACGAAAAGCCTAAGGCTGAGGAGAGATAGGAGGTGTCCCTCGAAGATGAGGAGATGGAGGAAGCCCCTGTAGAAGTCTCCTAGCTCTGGTGGAAAACAGGCGGGTCCCTCGGAAGGTGGAGCGAATCACCCTACGCTGGGCCAGGGGTGACAACCTTGATAGACGAAGCCATGCCGTCCACCAATGCAGATTGCTGTCCCTGCAAGCCTGGAAGCCACCTCATTGGTGTCATAAGATGCCCTTGCCTGGTGCCTTGCCAGCTCCAGGCCTATAGCAGAGAGGGCAATAGCCTGTCTAGATTGCTCCGAGTCAGGAATTGATGCTAGGAGCTGAGATAGCATCAACCATAGATGCCTTTTGTAGGCAGCATGGTGTGCCTGATGAGATGTGATACAGAGTATCGCACAAGAGGAAGAGAACACTCTTCTCCCCAACTGATCAAATTTCGGAGAATCTGAGTCCAGCGGTCAGTCGTGCGCCAGGTGGCAGCGCCCGGAAGGAGTCTCTAGGTATGCCAATCCCGAAGGTGGGTTGGGGAGAGAACCTAGGGACTCAGAAGGGGCACAATACCTCCTCCTGCAGTTTGCCGGGGCTGGAATAGGGTCGGCTGGAGACTGCTAGGAACGGATAGACTCCTCCTGGAAAGGAATAGGCCAGGATGGCACCACCAGATGTTGGGCACTGAATTCACTGAGGAATTCACGCGTCTCCAACTCGGTATTGTCACGTCTAACAAATGAAATGTGAAGATCCCTAACCATTCTCGACAGGGAATGTTGATATTCAGTGAAATCAGCATCGGAAGAGAGGTGAACAGAGGGTTCCCTCTCCCTCCGAGGAGGAAGACAAGGATGATGGGGAACTCGAGTGTCCAGAGGACTCCTGTGGTGGTAGAGACAGGCGAAACACCCGCTCATGCATGCATGCATCTAATGTATGAGGGGAAGGCCGCTGCAGACCCTCTGAACGTCTCCCAGGATAACGGCCCCGTAGGACCAACATGGCCTGGGAGAGCAGGGGGTGACTGCAGAGGAAGGGGAGAGGGGCACCTACAAGCAGGCAGCTGTCCTCTGCTGGGGCTCTGGAATCCAGAAAACGGAGCTCGAGCTGGTGGGGTCCCGGATAATAAGCCAGGTCTCAGAACAAAACCCTGGGGATGCGAACCTTGGTAGAGCCTGGAAGGGGGTCCTCCCCTGTGACGTGCCTGGGGGCTGTATGGATCCAGAAGGACGGCCCACAGCAACACCACCAGAGGAATCTGCTGAACCCAAGAGGGAGAGGTGGGGCTCGGTGCTACAACTCCTACCCACACCCCGAGGGGTGGCAGGCGGAAGCCGGCCCACCTCACCGCACCCTCTCAACCCCTCGGACTCAGAGGATGCCTTCCCCCTCGACGTCAGTGACAGAGCCCATCGATCCAGGAGACTCCCTGGGGAGCCTCTCGAAGACAGGGCCCCAAGTCCACCCCAAGAGGGCGCGGCAGCACCGGAGATGGCAGCTGCCACAGCCCCCTGTGGGAGGAAAGTCCTCTCCCCAACCTCCACGCCATCTCCTCCCAAAAGCTCCCGGCCACCCCCAGCCTGGGAGCACTCAGAAGAGGACTGCTGTGGAGACTGAGGAATGGGCGCGCTGGGCCGCCTGACACCAAGTCCCACCGAAGACTCCGATCCCAAAGAATCGGGGAGCTAGGATGGATCCACATCAGAATCGTCAACTTCCGAGGAAGGGGTGACCAGCAGGACCTCTATACTGGCCACCCCAAGAGTCTCCTGGGAAAACGCACAGCGAACAGCACCGGTGTCACCCACGGAGCCAGTTGACACCCCAGCACCCAAGACAACGCCAGAGCCCGGTTCCGACCCGCATGCGGCCCCAGTCAAGTCCCCAGCACCGCCCTCAGCGCTGGGACCTGACACGGCATCAGCAGTGGAGTCGACCGAGCCCACGGCGCTGCTCATGGTGCCGAGAGCCAACACGCACCAGCGGCACGAGCGGTGCCAGGATCTGAGACAGTGCTGGAAAGAGACGTCGAGGGTCCACCCACGCCGGGCCCGGTAACTGCAGGCCTCGACACTGGGGGAGCCTGCACCTCCGAAGAGGTGACTGCCGAGGTGGTGTCTCCACCGTGGTCCCAGGAGGGACCACGGTGTTCCTTCGACACCGCAAAAGAGGCCTCCTCCTCGGCAAGACTGGAAGATGAAGAGGCCTCCTCCTCTCCATACTGTATAGACCTGAGAGGGGACCCGGAGGAAGGGTCTAAAGTTCTTACCTGGGAGGTCCGAGAGCGATGCCATCCTCCGAAAGTCAGCGGGGCCTTGCCGATCTTAAATGCACAGACTTCGAGAACACGGCAATCCACTGAAAAACAGGCATCGCATCTGTCCATATTATGGTTGGGTGTCAGGCAACAAAGACAAACATCATGTCGGTCCATGATGGAAAAATGCCGGCCACAGAAGCACCGATGCATGGGGGCATGGCCTGCCTTTGACTTTCATTTAGCTCCCGAACCGTGCATGATGCGAAATTAACAATCTAAACAGCAAAGCTCCCGGCGTCATCAGAAAAGTAAAAAGAACAGTCTTACCGGAAAACGACGTCAGGAAAAACTAACTAGGATGCAGGCGACGTCGAAGAACGACGAAATAGGCCTAGAGGCATAGAAACTTTTTCACTCCGCGCAGCAGGTGCAGCCTTGACGGCGGGAGAAATAGAACTGGGATGTAGGAGGAGTCTGCGACGCCTAACAGCCACCTGTCGTGCACCATGTGGTGCGTCACTCTCGGGGGCAGTGCAGTCGTGCCGACTCCTCTACAAAAAAAAAATCCTGTGGCAGGTGCGCGCATCTTGTTGAACCCAAGCAGTAATGAATGGTGAAGACTGGCAAGGGAAGATCAATAAATCCACAGTATGTGGCTAATACCGATTTATTATATTCAGTTCAGCTCAAACAGCCACCAAATTACCCCTCTGGCCGCTGTTCAAGCTGAACTGAGCACAATAAATTGGTATTAGCCGCATACTTTGGATTTATTTTTCTGCACGTTTTGTTTTGAGTGCTGACTTTCCTGAGACTGACAGACCCCCTTGCCCATGGACGGGTGTCTACCTTGCGCGACTCTTTGTTAGCGGGGTGTGCAGTGACTTCCTTGGGCACTATGGCTTTGTCATTCTCAGCCAGAATAACAACGGCATCCACTATTGACTAACAGAAACACATGGCCTTAGACATAAGCATCATGTGTTTCTTGTTCCCCTGCTTGGGGACAGCTGCAACTGTAGCAGGCCTCCTCCAAGCTGCTTCAGAGAGTCTCCGAGACCAGCTGGATGGAAGGAGCCAGACAGACTGGGATATTAGGCACTTTTAGAAACTCCACTTGGAGATGCTTGCCTGGTCTATTGCAGGATCGAAATTCTGTGTAGAGAGCATATTGCTGTAGGCTGATAAATACAGTTCAGTCAGTCTGACTTCAGTGGTGGGGAAAGTAATGGAATCACAACTAAAGGAGGGGATTGTGGAATATCTTGAATCCAGTGACCTGTAGGATCAGAGGCAGCATGAATTCACTGGGGGCATCATGTCAAACAAATATGATAGATTTTGTTGACTGGGTGACCAGGGAATTGGATCAGGGAGAAGCGGTGAATGCGGCCTACCTAGATTTCTGTAAGGCATTCAACACCATTCCACATAGGAAACTCGTAAACAAGCTGGGAAGCCTAGGCGTGGGTCCTAAGAAGATAAACTGGGTGAGAAATTGGTAGAGGGAAAGGAGACAAAGGGTGGTGGTAAGCGGGATTCACTCCGAGGAATGGAGGTTGACAAGCGGGGTGTCACAGAGATCAGTACTGGTCCTCTTTAATGTCTTTATTAGTGACACTGCAGAGGGGCTAGAAGGGAAGGTACGCCTCTTTGCAGGTAACACTAAAATCTGTAATAGGGTAGACACTCTGGGTGTGGTGGAAAAAATGAATAGTGACCTAGGGAAGTTAGAGGAGTGGTCAGGGGTGTGGCAGCTAGGTTTCAATGCAAAGAAGTACACAATCATGCCCTTGGGGCACAGAAATCCAGGAGCAGAGTACAAAAAGCACCCCAAAATCCCAGTGGCCTTCCCCACCGCCTTGGCCGTTTGTCTTGTGGCCTTCAGGTTGTCTGTGATTATGACCCCCAAGTCCCTCTCTTTCTTAGTAACTTCCAACAGCTCTCCTCCCAACCTGTAGCTTGCTCGAGTTCCTGCTCCCTATGTGCATGATTTTGCATTTCTTTGTGTTAAAACTTAGTTGTCATGCATCTGACCATCTCTACACCCTAGAGGAAAGGAGGGCGAGGAGGGATATGATAGAAACATACAAATACCTCACAGGTATAAAGTTTAAGAGGGAAACATTTTTCAGAAAAAAGATGCTCAAGAACAAGGGGACATGCAATGAAGCTGGAGGGGGGAGAGACTCGGGAGATGTGAGGAAGTACTTCTTCACAGAAAGAGTAGTGGATGCCTGGAACAGCCTCCCAGTGGAGGTGGTAGGGGCAAAAATGGTAAAAGGCTTCAAGAATGCATGGACTAGGCATACAGGAACCTTAGTGGTGGTGGTGGGGGGGGGGTAAAGCCAGAGATCAAGTAAGGTCTGAGGTGTTATAGTAGGAAGGAAAATGGGCAGACTAGGTGGGCCGAGTGGTCCTTATCTGCTGTCAACATCTATGTTTCTATCTCATACGAACATACAAATGTGCCAGCAGAAACAGACCATCCGGTCTATCTAAGTCTGCTCAATTGTTCAGCTAGCACCCCTAATTTGCAGGTGCCTCACCCCCTCTCCTTTGTCATCCCACTGCCGCCCCCCACCTCCCCCCATCCTCACTCTCCCCTGTTCCTGTCCCATACCCTTTTAAAGCTGTTCACAGATTTACATGATACCACCCATTCTAGTAGTGCATTCCATTTTGCTACCACCCTCTCTGTGACATAGTGTCTCCTCATTTCCCTCCTAAATCTCCCCCTTTTATTCTTAGCCCATGCCCCTGGTGTCCCTCCCCCTCCTTAGCTTAAAGACCCCATCTGCACCATTCTTATTGATTCCCCTCAGATACTTGAATGTCTCTATCTTGTCCCCAACCCCCATCCGTTCTATCCTCCAAGGTGTACATATTCAGGTCTCCCAGCCTGCTCTCATAGTTTCTCCCCTCCATTCCAGATATCATCTTTGTTGCCCTTCTCTCCACCCTCTCCAGTAGCCTGATATCACGCTTCAGGTATGGCCTCCAAAACTGCACACAATACTCCAAATGCAGGGTTACCAATGACCTGTAGAGGGGCAAGATCACCTCTCTTCACCTGGATGAAACCCCCCTTGGTATGCATATCAGCATTTTGTTTGCTTTTGCAGCTGCTCTCCTGCACTGGGCAGTATTGTTCATGGTCCCTATTACCATTACCCCTAGGTCCTTCTCCTCAGTGATCCCCAGCTTAACCCCCCCCCCCAGCCAGTATTCTCTCCTTGGGTTTTTCGGCCTGGAAGTGCATAACCTTACACTTCTTTGCACTGAACCCCAGCTGCCACCTCTCTAACCATTCCTCTAGCTTGCTTAGGTCCTCCTGCAGCGGCTTCCATCCCTCCTCTCCATCCACCACTGCTCCCATTTTGGTATCGTCAGTAAACAGACTTACCTTGCTCACCACCCCGTGTGCAATGTCTGATATGAAGAGCCCAAATAATACTGGTCCCAGCATAGAGCTCTGTGGCACCCCGCTCGTCACCGGCTTCGGAGTTGAGAGCTCCCCTCCCACCACCATGTTGCTGCTTCCCACTCAGCCAGCTTGTAATCCAGTTCATCATTTTTGCCCCAGCCCTACACCAGTTAGCTTCCCCCCAAGCCACCCATGAAGCACCGAACTGAAGGCCTTGCTGAATTCCAGGTAAAGAACATCCATCGCATGACCCTTATCCAGCTCACCTGTCACCCAGTCATAATATTGTATCAGGCTGGTTTGACAGGACTTTCCCAAAATGAACCCATGCTGCCTCACATCCTGGAGGCCGTTGTCCTCCAGGTACGACACCAGTCTTTCCTTTAGTTTTGTTTCTATGAGTTTGCACACTATGGAGGTGAGACTTACTGGACGATAATTACCCGGTTCATTCCTTGGTCCGCTCTTGTGTAACGGCACTACATGTGCCATCCTCCAGTCCAGTGGCACACATCCCAACTCCAGTGAGGTGCTGTACAGATCCACCAGTGGCTCCGCCAACACCTCCGCTATCTCCCTCAGCACCCTGGGGTGGATCCCATCTGGCCCTGGGGCCTTGTCTACCCTCAGTGCCCTCAGTCCCTCTAGGACTCTACCCCCCTCAATCCTTCCATCTGTCACCTCCTCTCCCCGTCCCCACCCTCCCAGCCCATAGTGGTAGTGGTCCCCTTTTTTCCGTGAACACTGAGCAAACGTATTCATTCAGTGCTTCTGCCTGTTTCACCCCCTTTTCCATCCACTCCCTACCCTTTTTTATCCTCACTACTGTCTCCTTGCACTTCCCTTTCTCCCTGATGTATCTGAAAAAGTCTCCCTCCCCTTAATTCCCTGCGCTAATCTCAGCTCCTTCTACTACTTTCCATCTACTCCACTACACCCCTGAAGGGTAGTAAAGAGGAGGGGGTCAAGAGGTGATGGTGCAGGCTGCAGTCTCGGCAACATAGGACCCAGCCCTACATAAGGTCTTGGGCATGGCATCAGCACCGTGGATGGCCCTGGGTCCGTCCCCACAGGGATCAATCTTGGCACCAAAGGTTTGTGCAGTACCACTGGCAGTGCCAACAGCAAAGTAGGCCCCAAAGGGCCCACCCTGGTGATAAAAAATGCGGTGGTTGACAACCCCACTGGCCCTGAAGGAAACAGTGGTGGCACAGTGGCTGCCCATGTCCCTGGAGGTGTCTGAGGTGACACCACAGGTTGGGCAGGCATCAGCACCAACAGCGGCCTAGCCCAGAAGCTGAAGTTGGAGTCAGCCGTGTGCCTCAGTCAAGCTGCACCTAAAGTGATGCCAGCTCGACCAACCTCGAGAGGTCAAAATCCAGAACAAAAAATGGCACCACTTCACTTATATGCTGCATCCATCGCTCCCTAAGAGCTGCCTAATGTCAAAACTGTCCACCAGAGTCCCTCTATTGAACAGAGAGGGGCTTTGGGACCAAGACTTTTCTCTCACAGGCCCAGGCATCCCCGGTGTCATTGCTGACAACGGTGGGGTATCCAGGTCTGCAAAAATCAAGTGTCTCACAGCAGAATGACCAGAGGATGACCTCGACCATTGCAGTTTCTTCCCCCTATGCTTTTTATGGGAAGAGGTCAAGGCCAAACGGTACATAGATCCTGACACAGAGTGTTTCTGGGTTCTGGACTGGTTCTTCTTATGACGGGACTGTCCAGTCTCCCAGGTGCCAGACTGACTGCTGCCAGAGCACAATCCCAGAGAGAGGTGGTGGTCAAACACAGTCCTGTTGCCACAGCAGCTACCCTTTTCAGGCTCCCTACCTTCTTCCATGGTCTTTGACCGCTAGCACGAAGTAGGGCTGACAGAAAACTGTACAGTTTTGTGTGCTGCACTAAACTGACACAAAAATAATAAACTCTAGTGTATTTTAAACTAAAACTGAAGAGCAGAACGCTGTCGTTGCACAGATGATGAAGTTCTGACCCCGACGTGGAGAGTGATGGCCCTGCTGCTGCACACCCAACAGAAGGGAAAAAAAGAACTGAAGTGCTTGGGGACTTGTGCCACCGTATACCAGCAGGCATGTGTGGTGATGCATGGGAGGGGCCTACTCGCGCTGCAAGCTCTCCAGAAAAGTTCTGGCTCCCACAAGCTCCTAGAACCTCAAGCACAGACCCATTAGTGGGAATCTATGGAGAAAATGGATTCTTGTAAAATCAGAACTGAGGTTAATGAGGGAACAGGGGAGCCTGCAATGGTTATTGGCTAGCATGCTTCAGCAAATGGAGATGCGCAGGTGCCATGCCCAGTAGCTGTTTCCAGCCCTCCATGCAAAGCTTTGCTCCCATGGGGTTCTAGTGCCTTCAGCCCAAAGCCGTAAGTGTGAATCAATGATGAAGACTGATTCTTGCAAGACCATTGAATGCACATGGTTGAGAGACAGGAGCAGCACCTATGTCACTTCTGTTTCTAAAGAGAGGGAGAAGACAATGACAAAAAGGTAGGCTGCTCCAGTTGCTTTGGGAAAGACTGTGGAACAGACTTCCCACTGAACTCACCCTGCATCCATAGGTGACATTATTTTCACGTTCACTACATCATGGACTGACAAACTGGACATTTGCTGACATCATGGAGAGAAACAGGGCAAAATAGATATTGTGTGGGTTGAGGGACTCGATTTTATAACTACAGCAGCAAAAATGAAAGGGCCACATACTGGACATAATGAAAATAACAAAAAAAGAAATACAGGTGAAAGTGGCAAAGACTGTTTAGAAAGGCTTTTCAATGAACAGCAATGTTCTGGCTCCCTCAACATGCACTGTGCACTCAGTGGTGGGGGAAAAATAAACTGAGGTATTCAGGTCTTAGAGTACCTGTTATATACTGACGTACACACAGCGCAGTGCATCTGCACCATACATGGTGCTGTCTGTCTAAATGTTCTGGGTTTCCTAGGGGTCCTAGAGCTTCCCTCTCTAAGTCCAAAGAAGGTGGCTCTCTAGAGAAAATTACCTCACAGAATTCTCTGGGACACCATGTTGGCACTGACTTGAGGCAATTAGTGTGCCATCGTACATCACATTCTTGTTAGAACAGAAGCTGCCGCAGACTATGAAGAAACCAAATCACTCAGCAATATAGCAGTACAATAATAAATGTGACACTGGCATTTCCAGGGAAGTCAGAATCAGACTTGACTCTAATTTCGGCATTACATACTTGTTTCTGTGACTTTGTTAAAAGACTTTCGATAAGTGGAGTTGCAGGTGTTTATCAATTGGAGAGTATTTTCTAAGGCTCTGATTTCTTTTTCAGCCTTGCGGATTTTGGCATCCAAATCATCCCCAGTACGTTGAAGTTCTTCTTTTTCCTGTGCAGCCTAAAATAAAAAAATTATATAAACAGGCAGGACTTCTTTTTGCCATTATTTTGTAAAAATGGTAATTTAAACTGAAAGAAACAATTACTCACCTTAGTAACGTTGTTTCTTCTAATGGAGTCTTGCTGTATTCTGACTATTGCAGTTAGGCCCTGCCTTTCAACTGCCCAGGAGAACAAAGAGTTAACTTTCCATGGCCAGCATGGAACGTTCAGCATGAGCTCGGTTGAAGCCACTGTCTGCTGTTGTCTAAACTCCAACCATCAGATCTCTACGGGCAATACTCACTAGAAGTTATGTGTGGAAACTGTAAGACTCACACTAGCCAACTAGCAACTAAATTTATTAAAAAAGGGTTTTTGGTTTCAAAGCAAAGACTCAAGTCAGGAAACCCAAAAAAACAAAACACAACACACACCCAAAATAAAGGAGGGTGAGAAAGGGGCACCTCTAGGGTGCCAACACTACTCCTGCCCACCCACATCCCAAAAACAGGTTCTGAGAGGGGAGGCGGGGAGAATACAGCAAGACTCCATTAGAAGAAACAACATTACTAAGGTGAGTAATTTTTTCTTCAAACAACATGAAGTCTTGCTGTATTCTGACTATTGCAGACTACCAAGCAGTACCTCCATGGAGGAGGGACAGAACCTACTTTGGGAATAGGCTCTGAAGTACTGCTGTGCCAAACCGAGCATCACTCCTAGCCTGGATATCCAGAGAATAATGCTTGGTGAATGTATGGACTGTTTTCCAGGTGGCTGCTTGACAAATTTCTAAGATAGGAATATCCCTGGCAGCAGCCAGGGAAGCAGCTGTACCTCTAGTAGAGTAGGCCTGAGGGTGGGGTTCTACTCAGTTTTCATAGCAGAATTGTATACAAGAGACAATCCACCTGACAATAGATCTTTTAGTGGCAGGTTTGCCCTTACCGACCTCTCCATATGTGAGGAACAACTGGAGGGACTCAAACCTGTGACCCTTTATGCGCTCTATGTAGTAGCTGAGGGCCCTTTTAACATCCAAGCTGTGCAACTTCCTCACTCCAGAGGAGGAATGGTCAGTGAAGAAAACAGGGAGAGACATAGACTGATTAAGGTGGAAATCTGAAACCACCTTAGGCAAAAACTTCCTGTTCGTTCTTAGGACCACTTTATCTCTATGGAAAGAGATGAAATCAAGCTCCACTGACAGGGCTTGCAGTTCACTGATACGCCTGGCAGAAGTAATGGCTACCAAAAACACAGTTTTCCAAGTCAAGTACTTAAGCTCTGCAGAGGACAAAGGCTCAAAGGGTGGTTGCATAAGCTGAGCAATGCAAACATTAAGGTCCCAAGCAGGAGCATTGTCCCTAAAGGGGGGATTGGTGTGCAGCAATCCCTTGAAGAACTTACAAAACACAGGATGGGCTGACAGGGGAGAGGGCTTGCCTACTGACAAGAAGGCAGAAACAGCTGCCAGATGCACTTTAAGTGTAGCCGGCCTAAGTCCCAAGCCATTAAGATGAACCATATAATCCAGGACTGTAGGCAACCCAGCAGATTCTGGAGAAATATGCTTATTAGAGCACCAAATAGTGAACCTTTTCCATTTGGAGTTGTAAGTCTTTCTGGTGGAAGGCTCTCGAGAAGCCTTAAGGATATCCAGAAACCCTTGAGAGAGGTGCAGATCAGCAAATTCTAACTCTTCAAGAGCCAGGCCTTGAGATTGAGAGATTTGAGGTTCGGATACCAAATTCTCCCCTGAGAGGATGTCAACAGGTTGTAATTCCTGGGAAGAGACAGGGGAAGGTGGACTGTTAAGGACAGCAACAGTGGGTACCAGGGCTGTCTGGCCCAGTCTGGAGCAATCAGAATCACTTTGCATGGTTGAGACCTGATCTTGACCAGCACTTTGAACAGGAGAGGGAAGGGGGGAAAGCATACAGGAACTTCCCTTCCTAATTCAGAATCAGAGCATCCAGAGGGACTGAGCCCAGGACTGGGGGTCTGCAACAAAAGAGAGGAAGTGGTGATTGTCTGGGGCTGCAAAAAGATCTATCTGTGTCGTGCCCCATCTCGAGAAAATCACTTCCAAAACTAGGGGGTCTAGGGTCCATTCGTGATGGCCCTGGGATATCTTGCTGAGAGCATCTGCTAGGACATTGTCCTTCCCTGGGAGGTGAACTGCTATCAGAGAGGTTTGCAGGGAATAGGCCAGAGACCACAACTTCATTGCTTCTGTGCACAAGGCCGTAGACTGAGTGCCTCCTTGCTTGTTGATGTACCACACTGTGGTGGTATTGTCTGTTCTGATCTGGACCACCTTGTTCTATACAGATTTGGAAAAGGCTTGCAGTGCCAGAAACACTGCTCTGAGCTCCAAGAGATTGATGTGAAGCAGAGATTCTTGAGGTGACCACAGCCCTTGGGTGGTAAGATCCCCCAAGTGGGCTCCCCAGCCCAGCAGGGAGGCATCTGTGGTGAGTATCACTGAATGAGACTGAGTGGCAAAAGGAAATCCCTGTCTTAAATTGTCCTGATCCCGCCACCATTGCAAAGCCTGGATCAGGGTTCGAGTCACTGGGACTAGTTTGGCAAGGGAATCCTTTCTTTGGGACCAGAAGGCTCTTAAGTGGATCTGAATGTCTCTCATCTGGAATCTTGCCCCCTGGACCACTGCTGTAGAGGCTGCCATGTGGCCCAGGAGCTGCAAGAAATGCCTTGCTGGTCGAGACACCTGAAGGGTGAATGAAAAGGCCAGTTCTATAAGAGTCCTTGCCCTGTCCAGGGGAAGGAAGGCTTTTGCTCTTATTGTATCCAGCTCTGCCCCTATAAAGGTGAGGAGCTGTACTGGCTCGAGAACTGACTTTGGAAGGTTGAGGAGGAATCCTAAGGAAGTGAGCACTTGCTGAGTTATTTGTAGATGTGACTTGACTTGGTCTGGAGACTGACCCACTATTAGCCAGTCGTCCAAGTATGGAAAGATGGAGATCTTTTTTCTCCTTAGGAAAGCAACCACTACTGCCAGGCACTTTGTGAACACCCTTGGGGCTGATATTAGGTCAAAGGGCACTGCTCTGAATTGATAGTGGCCTGAGGGCAACTCGAACCTGAGGTACTTTCTGTGGGAGCACCTGATGGGAATGTGAAAATAGGCATCTTTGAGGTCCAGGGAGGCTAGCCAGTCCCCTGGCCTTAGAGAGGGCAGAATTATTCCCAGAGTCACCATTTTGAATTTTGGTTTTAAAAGTTGCTTGTTCAGATATCTTAGATCCAGGATGGGCTGCCATTCTCCTGTCTTTTTGGGGGTTAGGAAGTACCTGGAGTACAATCCTTTGCCCCTGTGTAGGGTAGGAACCCTTTCTATGGCTCTGAGAGCCAGGAGGGAAGAAATCTCTACCTCTAGGGGAAGGGTCTCTGATGGATTTGCAGGTAGAAAGGATCTGGTTCTCATCTTGGGAAATTTTTTGAAGCTGAGAACTAGTCCCTGGCTTACTACTTCCAGAACCCACTTGTCTGATGTCAGACTTCAGTCCTGGACAAAGTAAGCCAGCCTGCCCCCTACAGGTATTGGAGAATCGGCCCAGGCAGACCCATCAGGGTGTCTGCTTGGCAGGGGCTTTAGGCTGAGGGGTGGAAGCAGGCCTGTTCATTCCCCATCTGCCTCTCCCTCTGAAGAACCCCCTCTGAGCATAAGCAGAAGAGGAGGCCTGGGCTTGATAAAAGGGCCTGCCCCTGCCCCTGGAATGCTGTCTCTGAGGAGTGGCTTGCCTTTCTTTGGCCTGAGCACTCCTGTAGGTGGTCCTGTACTCGTCCATCTTCTTCATGTAGTTCTCTATCTGCTCCCCAAACAGAGAATTACCAATGACAGGGAAATCCATGGCCTTAGCCTGGGTATCCTGTGATAGGCTAGTACATCTGAGCCAAGCCATCCTTCGAAGGGCCACAGATGTAGCCATGACTCTAGATGAAACATCACTGGAGTCCACAGCAGCATAAAACTGCACCTTGGATGCCTCAATCCCATCCGCAGCCACCTGCTCCAACTCCTTGGCAAGCTGGTCAGGGGCCTGTTTAGCCAGAGCCAGCACAGTGTCCCACCTGGACTTCTGGTATCTAGCTGTGTAGGCCATATAGTTAACCTGCCTGAGTCCCAAAGATGCTGCCATGTACTGATTTTTTGCCATGGCATCAATCCTCCTGGAGTCCTTATCTGGGGGGTGTGAAGCCAAGGGAATATTTGCCTTATCACAGGCAGCAGCCTGCACTACCCCAACATGGCTGCATTGCTGGGAAAGGAACTCCATGTCTGAGCCTGAAAGGGTATACCTCTTGTCCATTCTTCTGTCCACAGGAGGTATGGAATTAGGAGTCTTTAAAATTTTAAATGTCTGTTTCCCAAAAGATTTATGGAGGGGAACAGACAATCTCCTGGACTCTGGGATGTCCATCATTTCAACAAAATCAGGCTCCTCCTGATCCTCTACTGCTTCTTCCATTGGAAGCTGGAGGGTTTCAGCCACTTTCTTGTAAAACATAAAGTGGGAGGGACTCAGAAAGCCTAGGAGGAGAAACACCTGAAGGTCTGTCTGGGGAGATGTCCGGGTCAACAGGCACATCCAGACTTTCATAATCACCATCATCATCATTATCCTCATACTCTCCCTCCTCCTCCTCCGGTTCATAAAATTCTTCTAAAGTATAATCCGGAACTGGGGGAACCGACTGAACCGAGCCCCTGCCAGATGGTGCCGGTTCGCCTGAACCGAAGTTAGCGACTGAACTATCCTTATCGCTTTGGCTATTTCATCAGCGGTCGGAGAAAGAATTTGTGGATCCGAACTGGATGATTTTTCCTTCTTTCTTTTAACCGAACCGACTCTTTTGCCCAAAGAAGTTTCGCCCTGGTCAGAGGGCACTCCTTCTGGTTCGGCGGAACCGAACTGGCTGGCCATCCAGGTCAGCGGATCTCTCGGCCTCCTTCCTCAGTCTACCTACTCTCTTATCCAGGGTAGCTTAGGGAAAACTTTTACAAATTTGGCAGTCTGAATCGAGGTGGTCAAACCCCAGACAATAAACACAGGTGGTGTGGGGATCAGCCTTAGCAAAGGCTTCCCCACACACACTACAGTGTTGAAACCCAGTGGGCCCTGTTTTTTTCTTGGGTTTCTTAGACATGGCCAATCCTATCCACAACCTACCCTTTTTGGCAATCCACCAGGCAAGACACCCCTATTGGTTCCTGACCGTGTTACGGGTCTTGGAAAAAACTGTAATTAAATCCGTTTTTTTTTTTTTTTTTTAGAACCGCTACGGACCGGTTACCACACTCTAATAAATTCAAAAGTTTTTTAAAACCAATCTGATCGGTTCAAACCGAACCAATCCAATGTTTACAAGTTCCACACAGAAACTAAATGCAAAACCTATCTAGTACTCACGGTACCACAGACAGAGACTTAAACCGACAGGTTCAGTAGCAGAAATTCGGTAAAAACCAAGCGAGAAAACGACACTTTAACCGACTTTTTTGAACCGAGCAAAGTAGAAATCTCCGGAGCGACTGTTCAGTGAGGCGGAGTAAAGAATCTGACGGTTGGAGTTTAAACAACAGTAGGCAGAGGCTTCAACCGAGCTCGTGCTGAACATTCCATGCTGGCCATGGAAAGTTACCTCTTTGTTCTCCGGGGCAGTTGAAAGGTAGGACCTAACTGCAATAGTCAGAATACAGCAAGACTTCATGTTGTTTGAATACATGGATGAATTTTAGAATTGTTTACTTTTCCAATTACCTTTTTACATCTCCACTGATAATAAACTATTTTTTTGCAACTAAAATACTTATGTCATGTATTAACTACTGTGATTAGATCTAGGTTAACATGCTCAAATCTTCAATAAATGACATCTGCAGTCATAGAAACATAGACGTTGACGGCAGATAAGGACCGCAAGACCCATCCAGTCTGCCCATTTTTTCTACCTTTGAATGTGCCATAGGCCTGTACTCTACAGTCAGAGGTGTTTGCAGTATTTAAGGACATAGACAGAATGGAGGCGGTCCGCAGCAGGGGCAACTAAAATGGTGCAGGATCTGCATAAAAAAAAAAACTGTGAGGAGAGACTAAAGGACCTCAATATGTACACCCTGGAACTTAGGAGGGAGAGGGGAGATATGATTAAGACAGACCTTTAAATACCTCATGGGGGCAAAGAAGATACAGGAGAGAAGTATTTTTTGACTGGAAAGGTGCTCAAGAACAAGGGGATATGCTGTGAAGCTGGAGGGGGGTATATTCAGGAGAGATGTGAGGAAGTACTTCTTCACAGGAATAATAGTGGATTCCTGGAACAGCCTTCCAGTAAAGGTGGTGTTGTGAAAACAGTGGTGGGACTCAGAATGCATGGGATAAGCCCAAGGGAATCACAGTGGAAAGTAAAGGGAAGGGGGAAAGAGCTGTAGACTGGGTACGGTCTGTGGTAATAGTGTAGGTAGGAGGAATGAGCAGACTGGATGGGTCAACCAGTCCTTATCTGCCATCAAATTCTGTGTTTCTATGTGTTTCAGACAGTTGCCTCTGGATTGCGAGGTTTACTAACTCCAGACTCCTTCGGAGTCCAAAGCACCTTGGCAAAGGCACCATAGCCCATGTCCCAGATGTCCTGTCAAGTCGGGGGTTCATGTCCAGTTACTTCCTGGTCCTGAATCGGATGGGAAGGGGCTGGCGCCCCATACTGGGCCTGCATGACTGAAATCCGTTCATGCAGAAGCACAAGTTCTGGATGGGGTTCTGTACCAGTTCCAGGCATGCCCTTTTGCCTCTCGTCTGTGCCCAGGGTCTTCAACAAATGCATGGCAGTGGAGGCAGCCTTCCTGAGGTGCAAGGGCATCATGGTGTATCCCAGCCTGGACAACTGGCTGATTGCAGATTCGTCCAAGGAGGCCATCGAGCAGTCCATAGATCTGGCCCTCCAGACCTGCAGAGATTCGGGCCTTTTGGTCAACCCAGACAAGTATGAACTGGTCCCCTCACAGATGATTAAGTTCATTGGAGTAGAACTAGACTACCTGTGGGCCAGGGCCCATTTACCTGTGAACCGGGCTCTGGATCTTACCTCCTTTGCCTCATCATTTCAGGTTGGGCTCGCACACCGTGCACTGCATCTCCTGCGGTTGCTGGGGAACATGGCATCCTCCAACACTGTGGTCCACTGGGCCCATGGCAGATGCAACACCTGCTGTGGGATCTGGGCTGCCAGTGATCTCAGCGCCTAGGTCATGTGGCCCAGCTGGTCACTGTGACCCAGCCGATGTGGGATGCTATTCAGTGGTGGCTGGAATCACAACATCTGCAGGAAGGAATCTTGTTTGTCCATTCAGAAGCATTCATCATGTTCAAGACAGATGCATCTCTGATGTTGTGGGGAGTGAACATGGAAGACCATAGAGCACATGCATTATGGTCACCCCAGGAGTCCCGTCACCACATCAGCCTGCTGTAGCTCCATACAGTCTGTCTGGTTCTAGTGGAATTTCTTCCTCTAATTAGGGTCAGGTCATGCACGTCCTGAACAGGCAGGGTGGGACACATTCCATTCCTCTGTGTCAGTGGGCTATCTGCACCTGGACACTCGTGCACAGCCTGGATGCAGATCTCCTGGTGATTCATTTAACAAGAGTTCACAATTAGTTGGCAGACACTCTCAGTCGGATGAGAGAGACGTTGCATGAGTGATTCCTGCATCAAGAGATGGTAGACCACCTGTTCTCCCAATTGGGCACCCCTCTGGTGGACCTGTTTGCCTACCAGGAGAAGAGAAAGCTGATGCTGTTTTGTGCCCGATCCCCATAGTCTGGGACAATGTTAGGGGATGACACTGCGAGTCCCTGGACCCCAGGCCTCATGTATACCTTCCTGCCATTCCCCTTGATCCAAAAGGTGGTGGTCAAGGCCCGGAAGGACAAGGTGAGGATGATTTCTATAGCTCCAGACAGTTCTGGTATCTGGATCTCCTCAGCCTCAGCAGAAGGCCTCCTCGGCAGTTTTGCCTGCATCTACTGTCCAGACAACAAGGAGCAGTCCTGCACCTGGAACTTCATTCTCTGTACCTTTTGGACTGGTTCCTGAGTGGCTGGAGTTCAAGGTCTTGGGGCTCTCTGTAGAAGTGCTCCATGTTGTACAGGCCTCCCAAAAGGAGTTGACTCACAAACACTGTGCATTGATGTGGAAACAGATCTTGATACGGTGCCAGGGCAAGGAGTTTTATCCTTCTGGCTGCCCTATGGTGAGCATCCTCAATATTACCTATGGTCCCTCACTCAGTCAAGCCTGTGAGTGGCGACCCTTAAGGTGCACCTGGCATCATCTCTGCTTACCAGGTGTGAGCTGGTAAGCCAATAGAGGCCCAGGATAAAGTGTTTGGGTGTTTTTTTTTAAAGGCCTTGACCACTTGTCCCCTCTGATGCTTGAGCCTCCGCTACCTTGGGACTTAGTGCTGGTGCTGGATATTCTCGTGGGAAAACCATTTGGGCCTATGCACAGGTATGAGATGTCTCATCCGTCGAGGAAGACTGCCTTTTTGGTGGCTATTATGTCAGCCAGAAGGATGCACGAGCTACAAGTGGTCTCGGGTGGAGTCTCCTTACCTGGTCTTCCATGGTTCTGTATAATGTGGGTGAAAATAAAGAAGGTGCGGGTAAAAAGCACCGGTCAAGAAGGTGAGAGGCAAAAAGGGCAACATCACCAATGTCGTCAGAAAGCCAACCCTGTAAAGTACAGCACCACACACAAGTCAGTGCTGTAATGTTGCGGGGGGCTCTGTCTCCCGCACCTCCCAGAGTTATTAAAACAAACTCCGTAATGGGGCACATCGGGGAGCAGGAGGCAGAGAGATGCCCTCACTGCACAAGTCCCTTGCGCCCACTTGAGATGAGCCCACACTACGGCGCCCTTGTTCCTCTGCCCTCTTAATGGTCTAACGTCTTCCACAAGGACAGTCATCCTGCACCCCAACCCGCAGTTCATTCCGAAGGCAGCATCAGGAGTTTCACCTTAACCAGGAGATAAACCTTCTGGTATATTGTGCCAGACCATCTTCGGAGGCCGACCACAGGCTCCATATTTTGGACCTATGGAGACTGCTCTCTTACTGTAAGGACCACACGGCTAGAGTTCCGGGTGAGACTCGCCAGCTGTTTTAAACATATGCTGAAACTGCACCTGACAGACCAGCAACAAAGTGGACTACTGGCAGGTGGATAACATTCTGCATTGATCTCTGCTGTATGTTGGCTGGTAGGGACTCCCTCAAGGGGCCCAAGGCTCATTCCACCAGACATACAGCTGCCTCAGTGGCTGCTTTCAGCAGATCTGTAGCACTGCTACCTGGAGTAAAGCACATACTTTCATACCCCATTACAGCACTGATGCAATGTCCCATCTGGTTGCTGCTTTTGGGTCCTTGGTTCTCTCACATCTCTGTTTGCCAAATAAGGACACGTGCCTTGCCCCCTCTTCCCAGAGAACTGTGAGGAGTCTGCCAGTATGTGGATAGTGAACTGTATCCACGTTCTTAGAAATGCAAGTTCCTCACTTGTAACCATAGTTCTAGGAATGATATACAGTTCACATCCACACAACCTCCCCTGTGGCAATGTGGCACTCTAATCACTGCTTCCAGTGTGCAAGGATCTGAAGTCACGGGGCAGAGACGGAAGATATATGGCTCTGGTGATGTGAGGAGCTTAGCAATGAAGACATCCAATGAATCATCCTGTTCCAGGGAACTGGGTGGAGAGACCATCTAGAGGACCTCACTGTAAGCAGGGTATCGAGTCCACTGGAGTCTCAGGAGCATATAAACCTCCTGGAACTCAGGGCAGTGTACCTGGCAATGGAAGCCTTTTCCTCTCACATCAGAGACCAGTCAGTCCAGATAAGGACAAACAATACCACCACTATGTACTACATCAACAAACAAGGAGGAACAATATCTTCCAAACTGTGCACAGAAGCAATGAAGATCTGGAGTCTGACTTATTCTCAGCAAGTACAATTATCTGAAGTCCATCTGCCAGACAATAACAACCTGGCAGACTCTAAGCAGAATCAGTCAGGGAAATCAAGAATGAGCTCTGAACAAGCAGATGCTCTCCATAGTGTTCAGAAGATGGGGCACACCAGAAGTGGACCTGATCACATCCTTGGAAAACTATTCGCTCCGCAATTTTTGTTGCAGGCAACCCTCAGTGGAAACAATCCCAGTGGATGCTGTCATCCTCTCATGGACAGGGAAATTTCTGTATGCATTCCCACCTTTCCTACTTCTGCCGAGAGTTCTACTGAAACTCAGGAAGGAGCCGGCAACATTGATTTTGATCGCACCAGACTGGGCCAGGCTGGCTTGGTACTCCTTCCTGCTCCAGGCTACCAATCCTCCTTCCCTGGAATCACAATCTGCTGACTCTGTCTCAGGGCAGGATAACATTCCCAGAACCAACAACCGTGCACCTCAAAGGATGGTACTTGAAGAGCCAGAGTTCTCTGGACTAAACCTAAACCTCTCAGAGGACGTTTTACATGTACTCAAGGTTTCCAGGAAGCAAGCAACTAGGAAAACCTATGCTTCCAAATGGAAAAGATTTTCCCTGTGGTGTTCATCCAGGCAACTCTGCCCCCTTCAGGCGAGCTTGTCCACTATGTTGGACTATTTGATCCACCTGCAGTTCCCGGGCCTCCGCCCCTCAACCCTGAAGGTGCACTTGGTAGCAGTGTCAGCATATGTTTCAGCTGGCAAAGATAGATCCCTAGCCTCACAGGCTATTTTTAAGATGTTCTAGGGATCTAGTCTCTCCATGGGACCAGAATTTGTGTATTACACAGCTGATGGAGGCTCCATTCAAGCCTATGGCAACTGCTACTCTGAAATATGTCACCTGGAAAACAGTTTTCCTGGTAGCACTTACCTCGGCTAGGAGGGTAAGCAAACTCCAAACCCTTTGCACAGATCTCTACTACATCATATTCCACAAGGACAAGGTAGAACTGAAGACTAATGGAAAATTCCTCCCCAAGGTGGTGTCTGACTGTCACTTGAACCAACTGATCACTCTGCCTGTGTTTTTTACAGAGCACTCCACTCCAGGGAGCTAAAGCTCCACAGCCTGGGTGTTAAGCGAGCTCTAGAGTGCTACTTGGGCCACACAAAGAATGTCAGGTCTGCAAATATAGCTTACTCACCTGTAACAGGAGTTCTAGGAGTGGTATATGTTGTTCACCCACACTGTCTGGCAGGTTCCTTGCTGCTTTAAATCTTGCCGGAAAGTCTTCAAGCTGGCTCCTCCCACCCACCCGGGTGGTAAAACCCTCGGCTCCGCCCCATGACACCAGATCTAGCCCGCTGGAAGCCAGGTTGCGCGTCAAAGCCGGGGAGGTCGGGTGGGTAGTGAGGATGAACATATAGAACTCCTGTTACAGGTGAGTAACCTGTATTTCTAGGAACGTGGATACGTTGTTCAATCCACACTGTCTGGCAGACTCCTAGCAGTTCTCTGGGAGGAGGGAGGCAAGGCGCGCACCCTCTGCTTGGAAAATAAGGACTGGAGAACCCAGATCCCAAAACCAGCATCCCGGCATGACTCTAGGTCAATGTGGTAATGGGAAATAAAGGTGTATGCTGACTTCCAGGTAGCAGCCCTGCAGATTTCCTGGATAGGGACATCCCTAGAAGCAGCCACTGAAGCAGCGGTATGGCGGGTAGAATGAGCTCTTATCCCTTTGAGAGGCTCCATGCCTGCCAACCTATAGCAGAGATCTATGCAGGAGGTGACCCACCTGCTTATCGTCTGCTTGGCTGCAGGTCTGCCAGGTGCAGCTTCAGCGTTAGGTGACAAACAGCTGGCGAACCTCTACCCAAACTTCAACCATCCGCTCCTTATAATAAGAGAGCGCTCTTCTAGGGTCCAAAGTATGGAGCCTATATTCGGCCTCCGAGGTGTGATTGGGGTAGAACACCGGCAGAGTCAACATCTGGTTCAGGTGAAACTCCGACACTACTTTCGGAAGGAACTTCGGGTGGGGGCAAAGGACAACCTTGTCCCTGTGGAAGGTAAGGAGACTCGATGGAAAGTGCCTGGAGCTCTCCCTTCCTTCTGGCTGATGTAATAGCCACCAAGAAGGCAGTCTTCCACGACAGGTGAGAGATGTCTCACCTGTGCATTGGTTCGAATGGCTTGCTCATGACCTTAGCCAATACCAGCAGTAGATCCCATGGAGGTTGAGGTTCTCGCATCGGAGGGGATACATGGTCTAGGCCTTTGAAAAAGGGCCTGACCATCTTCTCCTGTGCCACTGACTGCTTGCCGGCCTGCACCCGGTAAGTAGAGATGGCTGCCAGGTGCACCTTAAGGGTCATCGACCGAAGCCCTAGGTGAGAAAGGGACCACAGGTAGTCCAAAATACTAGCCAATGGACAGGAAGAGGAGTCCAACCCCTTGTCCTGACACCAAATGGAGAATCTCTACCATCTGAAGGTATAGCAGTTTCTGGTCGACTCCTTACAGGATGCTTCAACGACGTTAAAGACCTCGTCGGAAATACCAAAGGCCTGGAACTCTAGCCACTCAGGAACCAGGCCGTCAGGTTCAGGGATTGAAGGTCCAGATGGAGAACCTTCCCCTTGTCGACTGAGATCAGGTCCGGACGGGCTGGAAGCGGTCTCGGGAGCTGAGGCTGAGGAGATCTGGGTACCAGAACTGGTGAGGCCAGTCTGGGGCTACCAGAATCACCTGCGTCTTGTCCCTCTTTGCCTTGAGAATCACCTTGTGGATCAAGGGAAATGGAGGGAAGGCGTAGAAGAGGCCCGGGGTCCACGGCCTCAAGAAAGCATCCCCCTGCAGCAAGCCCTGCTGAGGGGGGCAGGCATGAAACAGCCTCAGCTTTGCGTTCTCCCTGGAGGCAAACAGGTCCCCCTGAGGGGTGCCCCAATGGGAGAACAGGTCTTGAATTATCTCCTGCAGGAGAGACCACTCATGAGATGCAGCACCTATCCGGCTGAGGGCATTGGCTAGACTGTTCTAGGCTTCTGCCACATGGATGGCTAGGAGATCTGCCTCCAGGCTGATCACGAGAGACCAAATGCGGAGGGCTTCCTTGCACAAAGGCAAGGAATGCATCCCACCTTATCGGTTGAGATAGTACATGGTCGTGGTGTTGTCCATCTGGACCTGACCCACCTGACCCCGTACAAACAGAGCGAAGGCGGTGAGGGCTTGTTGAACTGCTCAAAGCTCCAGCAGATTGATATGGCATCGAGACTCCTGAGGGGTCCAGAGGCCGTGGGCCCGGAGCTCCCCCAGATGGACACCCCAACCCATCAAAGAGGCGTCGGTCGTAAGGATGACCGTCGGCTCGGGGCGGACAAACGGGATACGCTCCTGCAGATGAGCTGGGACAAGCCGCCACTGCAGGCCGTCCCACATCTTCTGGGTCTCGGTTACTGGCTGGTCCAACGAACCGGAGCGCTGTGACCATTGGTGGGCCAGCCTCCATTGCAGGGGATGCATATGCCAACTGGCCCAACGGACCATGCTGGTGCAGGCCGCCATGAAGCCCAGAAGGTGCAGGAAGTCCTGGGTAGGGCGCAATTGTCCAACCAGAAATGATTGGGCAAAGGAGGAAAGGACCTCGGCCCTGTCCGCTGGGAGCCAGGCTGTGGCTTGAAGAGAGTCGAACTCTGCCCCGACGAACTGAATCACCTGCGATGGCACGAGTTCCAATTTGGCCTCGTAGATCAGGAGGCCAATTTGAGAGCAGACCTGGAGGGTGAGATCCCTGAACTGCTCCACCTCCAACCTTGAGGGGGCTGCTATCAGCCAGTTGTACAGGTAAGGGTACACCCAGACCCCTTGGCGCCGCAGGAATGCTGTCACCACTGCCATGCATTTGGTGAAGACCCTGGGAGCTGGAGAAAGGCCGAAGGGCATGGCCTGGAACTCATAAAGTGATCGCTGATGAGACGGACAGATTGGGACGTGAAAGAATGCGTCCTGAAGATCCAGAGAGCAGAACCGCATGCCTAGTTCCAAGGATGGAATGATCTGAGCCAGAGTGATCATCCTGAAGGGGCGCAGCCTTAGGAACTTGTTCAGGTCATGCTGATCGAGAATGGGGCGCCAGCCCCTCCGTCCGCTTTGGGACCAGGAAGTACCTGGACACAAACCCTGGGTTCAGAGGAGAATCCGCCACCTCACTGATGACCTCCTTTTGGAGGAGCAGAGCTATGTCAGCTCGAGCCGACAGAGAGGCTGCGGAACCGGTAGCCCCCCCCCCCCCAAGGGGCAATGGCTCAATAGGGAGGGGGCCGCTCGAATTCCAGAGGCAGACCCCTGCCCACCACTTCCAGCACCCAATGGTCCGTGGTGATAGCGGACCAGGCGGAAAGGAAGTGGTGGAGCCGTCCCCCCCCATGGGGACCCAGGGAAGGAATGACGAGGTTGGGGGCGGCACCCCTCAACCCGTCACTGGGCAGGCTTGGAGGAAGAGCCGGCCAAGGGGCCACCTGGACCCTTCCCTCCAGGCGTCCTGCTGGAGGAAGCGGCAGACTTGGTCTTGGGGCGCCAAGCGTGAGCTTGCTGGCCCTGTTGCTTTTGCTGCTGGGCCGGACGTGCCACAGGGACGGAAGGGCGATAGGGCTTACACTGCTGCTGGCGGCCTTAGTCCTTCTGGGCAGACGTGACAGAGTCCAAGGTGGCACTAGACTTCTCGATCCTCTGGAGATGGCCTTCCACCCCTGGCCCAAACACGTCAGTGCCCAGGAAGGGAACATCTGCCAGCTTGTGCTGGGTATCCCCCGTGAAGGTGGAGATCCGCAGCCAAGCTCTGCGACGCATGGCTACTGCAGCCGCTACTAACTGGGCACAAGAGTCTCCAATGTCCAGAGCAGTTTGGAGCTGTTGTTTGGCCACCACCCTTCCCTGATCCCGCACCTGCTTGACCGTCATTTGAAGGTCAGCCAGAAGATGAGGAAGCACCTCATCCAGGGAACCCATAAGGGCATGTGAAAAGTGTGCCATCAGCAAGGCCGAGCTAGCCTGTCAAAGACCTAGGGAGGAGGCAGCATAAGCTTTGTGACCTGAGTAGTCCAGTTTCTTGGACTCCTTGTCGGGGGGCTTTTCCACATCCCTAGCATTTCCGGAGTGCCAGAAGATGCTATCGGTTACCAGCCCTTCAGCCGAGGGGTGCTCTGAAAAACCGGAGAGGGAACCGGTGGGGACTGCATACTTTCGAGCCATCCTGGCGGAAGGCGCAGGACAGGATGCAGGCCGCTGCCACAACTCCAGTGCCAGACCAACAATGGCCTCAGCCACAAGGAAGGTCTCCGTGGAGGGGCTATCTGGCCCGTTTTTGTGCGGGTTCGAGCTGCATCCCAGTGGACTCAGATGAGCTGAAGAATTCCCAGGAACGAGGATGGGCTCTCATCCACCAACTGACCCCCGGAAGATTCCAGGTCAAGGGGCCTGGAATACAAGGAGTCATCGGACTCTGAGGAGTCAGCAAACAGCTGCAGAGAGCCTGAGCCACCCTCCACTTGCCGAGGCCGATCGGGGGTGAGGGTGACCAACAACCTGTGGGGCACGTCCTGACCGAGAATCCTTGGTCGGGGCCCCAGTCTTAGGTTGCGGCGGCAGTGGTTCTACCACAATGGGTGGAGCAGCCGGTTTCGGCTGAGCAATTGGTGCCGGAGTCGGCTCCTCGACTAAGGAGCCGATGGCGAGAGGTTGCTTTGGTCATTCGGGCGACAGCCACTTAATGGCCGGTGAAGGCGACGGAGTCGGCTTGTTGCCAGCTAGTAAGAGTTGCTGCCACATCATGTCCTCATAGCGCTGACTCAACTTGCGCCGGAGCCTATCCTCCGAAGAGGACGATGAGGACAAGCGGCGATGCCGCTTTCCGTGATGCCAGGACTGAGACCGCCAATGTCGGCGGGACCTACCGGACACGGAGGGGCACCGAGACCATCGGGGTCACCGATGGTGGGTAGAAGAGGGGGCAGGGGAAACCCGCTCATCCCTTGGTTCAGGGTCCTTGACCGGGGACTTTGGCACAGAAGGCATGGGCAAGTCCTCGGTAACCACCGGGGGAACCAGTGAAGAAGGGCTGTCGGCTTCACCAGTCGACAACCCATCCAATGGGTCGAGAAAAATCTCGACTGCATCGATGGGTGTCTCGACCGGCTGAACTGATGGGGACACCGTGAAGCCAGTGGCCTTGGCTGCAACTTTGATCGAAGTCGGAAGCAGACGCTCCGGGGAACGAGATCTCTCCCGCTACCACGAACGTCGATGGTGGGACTTACCTTGCGGTTCCTTTTTCTTCGACCTACTTGTGTGAGTCCCTGAAGGCTCTTCTCCCTTGGTGGAGAGGGACTGACAAAGCTCCTTAAAAGAAGCAGTGTAGGAGGAGCCTAAGGAGAGCAGGATAAACGCCAATGCTGAGGAAGAAGAAGACGCGGCCTGGGCCGCTTCCTCCTCGAGGACGATTAACTGCTCCAGCTGCTCCATGGAGCCCGCAGCCATGGACACTGCCCAACAGGCCTCCTTCGACTTCACCAGTGGAAACCGTTTCTCGGGGTGCCCCAGTTGAAGTCGGGCAGTGCGGTCCTTTAGAACTGAAGGCGCGGAAGACTTGCATAGATCGCAGGTCTGTGGATCATGAGCAAGTACCAGGCAGTAAACGCACGTGGCGTGCGGGTCCGCCTGAGACATCTTCTGCCGATGGAAGCTGGGAGTAGATTTTGTATCCATCACAGCCATGAGGGAAGATGAAGACATAAGTCTCATAAATTTTTAAATTATTTTCGCAAAAACCGAAGGATTAGGATCCAAGCCTACAAACGCAGAGCGCTAAGGAGGAAACCTGAGCTTCCAAGCGGTAAGGAAGATCTGGCATCATGGGGCGGAGCCGAGGGTTTTACCACCCGGGTGGGTGGGAAGAGCCAGCTTGAAGACTTTCCGGCAAGATTTAAAGCAGCAAGAAACCTGCCAGACAGTGTGGATTGAACAACATATCCACGTCCCTAGAAACTCTGTTATTCGTCACCTACGGCAAGGTAGACCACGGTAAACCAGCATCCAGGAGAACCATTTCTTGCTCGATGGTAGCTGTATTCAGTTCTGTTATGGCAAAGCTGGCAAGTTTCTGCCAGAAGGGCTCGGGGCCCATTCTATAAGAGGCACCTCCACCTCTGTGACAGCATCCAGAGGTGTCTCCATTTAGGAGATCTGCAAAGCAGCTACCTGGAAGACGGTGCATACCTTTACAAAGCACTACCGTTTGGACATTCAGTCCAGAACAGATGTCAGGTTTGGCACTGCTGTCTTGCAGAACCTTCTTCCTTAATAGGTTATGTACCCAGCCTCCCAAGGTACTGTTATGGAGTATGCAGTTAAACAACTAGTGAGGAATTCCTGGGGTTTGAAGAAAAAATGACTCACCTGCAATAATGTTGTTTCTTTCAAAGGGATCCCTCACTAGGTTTAACAATCCCACCCCTTCCTCTCCTTCCAGAACCTGGAAAAAGGTTAATGCAAGAATCAGTTTCTTTTGATTGCTTGAGCATTACTTGTTGCATTGTTTTACAATTGATATTCTGTATTTTTTACAGTTAAATATTTTTTGCCATAGTGTAAATCCCCCCCCCCCAAAAAAAAAAACTTTTACCCCTTATGGGTACTTATTACTAGTCATTTAGCTAGCTTTAGTGGTCACTGCTCACCTCAGCTTGAGAAATAAATCTGCCATTGCAGGGCAGAGGTGAGCATGACCACACAGCAGAATTATGAATAACATTCCACGTTCCTTAATTTGCAAGAAATTCTAAAGTTCCGTGGGCAAGCTCAATCCAGGGGACTGAAGATGCAGTTGTTAAACCTAGTGAAGGATCCCTTTGGAAGAAGCAGCATTACTACAGGTGAGTAATTTTTTTCTTCCAGCTCCTCTGCATTGTCACTTATGCAGATATTAAAGAGGACTGGTCTCAGCACTGATCCCCGAGGCATCCAGCAGGCCACCCTCCCTTCCTTGGGAGTGATCTCTGTTTACCACCACCCTCTGTCACCTATCCCCTAGCTAATTTCCTATCCATTTTACCACCTCTGGACCCACTCCTTAGCTACCCAGCTTGCTTAACAGTCTGCTATGTGGAATGGTGTCAAACACCTTACTAAAATCTAGGTAGGCCTGGGGAAGGGCTGTGAACTGGCACTGGCAGTTCCCTAACCTGAACCTGAGGTATTTTCTGTGATTTGGCCTGGCTGGTATGTGAAAGTAGGCACTTTTCAGATTCAGTGACCCCAGCCAGTCTCCTACTTACAGAGATGGAATCACTGAGCCAGTGTTACCATACTGAATTTTTCCTTCTTTAAGTGTTTGTTTAGGTACCTCAGGTTTAAAATAGGCTGCCACTCCCCATTTTTCTTGAGGGTTAAGAAGTATCTGGACTACAGTACCTTGCTTCATTGTCTGGCAGGTACCTGTTCCACTGCATTCGCTTCCAACAATTTCTTCACCTCCATCTCCAACAGAATTGTTTTTGCCGGGGTGTGAAGCTGAAAAACCCTGGGTTCTGTAGTGCTGGGAATTTTCTGAACTGCAGGGACAAACCGCAACTCACTGCCTCTAGGACCCACTTGCCTCTGGTACTTTTTGCCCATTCCTGGAAGTAGTCAGACAGTCTTCCTCCCACTGGCAATGGGTGGGCAAGCTGGGCAGACTTGTCAGGGGTTTTGCTTTGCTTGGGGTTTGGGTGCTAGTGTTGCAGCAGCACATCTAGTTACCCTTCTATGTCTGCCCCTACAGTAACCTCTTTGTGGAGGGTACTCATAAGGGGCATAAGCACGAGGGTAGTATCCCCTACCCTTCCTCCCCTTCCATAAGGCTCTTAGGAAGTGGAGGCGTTTTCTTCCTCAGTATTGCTCTTGTAGGTGGTTTTGTACTTATCCACCTTTTTCATGTAAGTTTCTGTCTTGTCCCCAAACAGGGAAAACCACAGCTTTTGTCTCAGTGTTCTGGGACAGATTTGTAGTCTTAAGCCAGGCAACCCTTCCTAGGGACACGGCATGGGTCATGACCCTAGATGGTGCCGTTTGTGTCCACTGCCATATTAAACTGGTACTTTGTGGCATCAGTGGCTGATCTTGCTGTGTCAGCCAAATCCTGAGCTAAATCTCCAGCATCTTTTTCATTTAGTGCAAGGCCCTCTGGTCCTGGGCTGTATAATCTAAGTAAGCTGCCTCCCTTAGGAGCAGGGAAGCTGATGTGTAAACTTTTTTATCCCATACTATCCAGCTTCCTGGAACTTTTTTTTAGGAGCCGGGTGAAAAGAGGCACTTTGGCCTTATCAAAGGCAGCAGTCTGGACCAACCCCTCATGATCAGGGTGGGAGTGCAGGTACTCAGTGCCCTGCTTGTCCACCTTATGTAACCCCTAGATGGCGCTATCCCAGGGGCTACTACCCCTGCCTGATTTGCCACTAACAGGTTGAGGGGCCTGGATCCAATGGCGGGTGCCTCCACCCAGAGGTCAGGGTTTGCAATAGTTAAACTAACTTGGTCACAGCCCTCTGGGACACTGCAACCCCCCTTTCTTCCCACTAGTGGCCCACACAATATATCAGAATTACCTTCACAGTATACACTTACCCCAGGACTGGTTCCGGCACTGGGACCTCCTGTGAAATAAGATACAGTGCAACAATCACAGTACAGTACTTTAACATAGACAAATACCTCAGGCAGTATAACTTTGCTGAAACAAGCAGCTCTGATTTATTTAGGGGATATAACAAGGACAGGGGAAATCAGGTTAATTAGCTTATCACTCTACTCATCTACCTATGGCTCTGTGCACAGGCCTATCCCTACCAGTTACTGTCCCTGGGTACCCAAGCCCTAGTGGCTAGTCCAAACCGTGGCGGCTGGTAGGGGCCCTATCCCACAGAGAAAAGAAAAATTAGTTTAAACAGTCAGCAGTACAATGATTCCATTTGGATTTAATGTGGCAATTCAACAGGGAGCGACCCTGAATTAGTACTCACGACCTCCAAACAAGATAGTGTCATTCAATGTCAGCAGGGCTACTCTTGAGCTCCACGAGACTCCTCACACATTTATATGGCAAACAGGCAGGCTGCTTCTCTATCTCGATCGCAATTACTGCACAATACCCGGGAGAACACACAGCAGATTCAGTTCCTGACAGACCGAGTGCAATTCAGTAATTTCTCCAGTCTTCTACAGGGTGAGCCTAGTTTCTACTCTTCAGATATCCTTTGATTCTCTTCACAGGACAGATTCAGTCCTAACAAGCAGTTACACAAGCTGCAGACCAGAACTCTGGGCCTTACACACGTTTCCCGACTAAAACTGCACTGAAGGAGCACAGGGTTCCTTTCCCCTTCACTGTCAGAGCTCAACTGAAACTCCAACAGACAAAACCGGGCACTTCCTTTGAGTTCTTCCCAGTTCTTGACTGGATTGGCTGTCACTCACAATAGACTGTTCCTGTTGGTCCAAAAGGCTTCAAGTCTAACTACATCTCCCAGAGTCACTGCCCATACAATCCTCTTGTGGCTGGCTCAGATTATGAGTCCAAGTTCTGATTCGTCTAAGGCATCATTTTAGAGCTAGCTTACCCCACACTGATTGGTCCAGTTCAGCAGTTCAAAACCAGAATGGGGAACTAGGCAGACACAGTTCTGACTGCAAAGAAAGCAGGTTAGACAAACTGTAATTTCATTATTACTCTAAATGGTTTCTGGCAAACAGTTACATCTTTCAGATAGGTTCCCTTTGCACTCCTAGTGACTGCAAAAATGGAGTGAATTGGCAGCAGCTCGAGTGGTACTCAATCAAAGAAACACACAGTCCCCATACAAACTAATTATGTCTGCAAGCAGACAGCTCTTAAAGAGACAGTACCAGAGGTTCTAAAAACACTCACTGATAAATGGCTTAAACGCCAAACACCATTCAGGCTTGGAGCATTCAAGCAAGCTCCTGGAAGTCTTTTGGGAACCCCCATTTGCAGGGGGGTTACACTTATATATTTTTTTCAATTTTCTTGTTAATGCCAGCAGCTAAGGTGTGTGCTGACATACCTCTGTATATGGCTTTCTCAAGGGATTTGTGAATTGGCAGCATCAACCTCTTTGTGGGTGCTAAGCCCATCATATCTATGAATTCTACTTCATCCTCATCTTGTCAGTCTCGTGGGAGAAGATGTTGAGGGTATTGACCATATACCTTACAAAGGTATGTGAGAAGTGTAGTCCTCTGAAGGCCTAGGAGGGGAGTTAAATTCCTGCTCAGGAGAACCATCGGGTTCTACGAGTTCTCCTTCCTCCTCATTTTCCTAGTAAAGTTCAGCCTCTTCCTCCACAGGCATTTAAAATGGAACCAGAGCCTGGGGAGGGAGGCAGGAATATTTATCAAATTCCCCACAGCCCTGAAAGCCAGGAGGAATTGCCATGCCTTTGTCATGTCCTCTGCTGAGGGCATTTTACTTGTGTCCACTGACGGCTCCTTTCCTCCTTCAGGAGAAGGGACAGCAACATGTTTTTCTTGTTGTTTTTTTCTTGGCAGGCACCATCTCTGGTGTCTGCTCAGAGGCTTTTTTATTTTTACTGGGTTCAGGTTTCCCCCTTTCAGACACCCTGAGTTCTGAATCATCTTTTGCAGCTTCATCTTTCTTTTCTGTCTCCCTTGACAGGGACTGCTGCTTATTTGAGGGTCTGGACCCTCCCCTGAGCCTTTTGGTGACATGGAGGCAGACTGAGAAGCCATAAAATCATTCAATGTATTAGTCCTTTTCCTTTGCATGATAGGGCAGAATGTTACACAGAGATCACAACTGGCAAAATCACAGTCTGGACCCAGGCACTACACAGCTCTTAGCAGTCTGCATTCGCCAGTAGCTGAAAATAAACTACAATTTTTGAAGTCTGTAGGTCCTGTCTTCTTTTTGGGTCTGACAGTCATGCTAAACACTGATGACCCCGAAAAGACGTTTCCCTTTGCCAGAAAGAATAGCTGAAATGTACAGCAAGCCCCAGAAAGTTAGAAAGGGCTTAAAAAAAGAAAAAGTTCAGTTTAGTTCTTTAAAAATTAAAACTGCAATAGTAAATACCTCAAACGAGGTTTCTAAATTTGACATAAATTATCATCTTGGTTCCTAAAAACAAAGAACTGAGAATAAATTTAAGTCAAACTGCAAAGTGGTTTAACAGAAACGTATTTTTCTTTGCTTTTTAGAAGTTTTAATAGCAGTTCCCTTACAGTGGAAGCGGAGCTTAAAACGGCCTTCTTCTGTTCCTGGGAACCAATCAGGTACCGAAGAAAAGTTAGAAACTTACACAATTAAATACAAATAACACCCTAACTAATGCAGAGTATTGAAAAGTTAACTATAACACTAAAACAGTATAAATTATAAAATAATAAACCAGCCAGAAATGTAGAGATGACTTCAGGGTGACTGTTTTCCTCAGGCGGAGAAATAAATCGATGTTAGAGAGCAGTGGCAAGCGTGATCACACAGCAAAGTTTAAATTTCATTCTAAATACCATAATTCGCATAAAATTCTAAAAACACTAGAGCTGCTCATTCCAGGGAAATGCTTGCAGTAAGCATAAGTGAGGGATTCCTGGGGTTTGAAAGATATTTTTTTTTTATTTTACAATTGAGCTACCAAGGATAGCCCAGCTCAGATGCGACCTCTCGTTACCAGTGGGGGTTCTGCTTCTACACATTTCCACAGCTGGGTGCACTGGAGTGCTAGGAGGTTAAGTGACTTGTCCACTGTCACACAATGAGTATTTGGCTTTAGTGGGGTTTCAACCTGCAAAATCCCAATTTCCAAGCTGGGTCTTTAAACACTAGCTTGCTCTGTACCCTTACTTAATTTAAAAAAAGGGATGGTTTAATAATGTATCTTACTTATTAAAGTCATATAGAGCACTGATTACAACACAGTACTGAACAGTTCCCTCAAAATTAAATATAGAAACATAAACATAAAATTTGACGGTAGATGAGGGCCACTTGGCCCACCCAGTCTTCCCATTTTTTCCCCCTGCCTATACTTTCATTGCAGACCCCTACTTGATCTATGGCTCCCTCCCCCCAATCACGTTCCACTAAGATTCCTTTATGCCTATCCCATGCATACTTCATGAAATTCACCACTGACTCCAATGGAAGACTGTTGCAGCCATCTACCCACTTTTTCAGTAAAGAAGTACTTCCTCACATCTCTCTCTTGAATTTACTCCCTTCCAGTCTCATTGCATGTCCCCTTGTTCTGGTGCATCTTTTTCTCTGAAAAATATTCCCCTCCTGTACCTTATTCACCCCCGTGAGGTCTTTATAGGTCTCTATAATACTCCCCATCTCTCTCCTCTCTTCCACGGTGTACCTATTGAGGTCCTTCAGTCTCTCCTCGCAAGGCTTCTTATACAGACCCTGCACAATTTTGGTTGCCCTCCTGTGGACGGCCTCAACTCTGTCTATGTCCTGCCGTTTTATTTATTTTATTTTTTTTAATTTCAATTTTCCTCCTCCTCCCCAGCCAGCCCCCTTCCGCCTTATTACTCCACCCAGCCCTGTCACCCATCACCTCTGGGGCTTACAGCCCCAATGCCCTGCAGTGCCACATGGATTTCCCCCTGTGGCAGAGCCTCCTGGCTCCCCCAGGCTCAGAAGGTGACTAGGTTAACATATGCGGCAGCAGGCAGCCCAGCAGACAGTTAAGAGCTTGCGGGGAGTGCGGTATCATCCTGCAATACCCTCTGCTTTTTCCCCCCCATCATTTTCTCCCTTCCCCTCGGGCGAGGACTGAACGGACACATTCCCAGTCAGGAGGCACATGCCCTCCCTTGTGGCTACACTTGCATTATCACCCGTGATCACCTAGGTGGCAGTATTGCAGTGGAGCCAGCAGACCTCCCTCCCTGAAGGAGGAGGAGAGCATTCTATGGGACACTCAATCCTCCTCCCTCCAGCCAGCCCCTGAGCAACCCGGGTCTGTTCTCAAATGCAGCTTGCCAGCTTGGCAGCAGATGAGGCACCAGTACCTGAGCCCTCCATGCCACTGGGTCGGCTCGTCTATGTCCTTCCTGAGATATGGTCTCCAGTACCGGATGCAGTACTCCAGGTGCGAGTACTGTGTCCAGTAAGCAGAGTTACTGTCGGCAATAATAAAAGAGATATCTGTGATCTTCTGTGACTGCCACTTAATGGAGATGTGAGCAGGAAATCAATATAAAAATCTGGATATATTTTTACTCGATGTGGTATGGTGCAATTACTATCAGTCTTTTTATATGACCATGAAGTGAGCAGTAAAGCAAGTGACAAAAACAACCTACATTTTAGACCTCAAGGAGGCTGAATTTAACAACAAAAGCACACAATACCTTAATGACATAATATGCCTGTGACTTCTCCTCTTCTCCCTCAGGTGGTGCCATGGCAACCATAAGGATCTCAAACCTCTTTCTCAACTTATCAATTTTCGACAATCTCTCATGCAGTTCTGCACTGGTTAAAGAAAAAAATATGAAAAATGTTCAGAAAGGATGCTCCAATTAGTTCAAGCAGTATAAACACAATGTTTAGTTATACAATGGCAAGAACATTTCTTGTGATCTGAATGGTGAACGCTCTCCTTCACCAGTGAGTGGTGTTATCTGAGCATAACATTACTGTATGAAGGTCCAGCACATATGACCATGTGAAACCTTAAAAATATCACTGCACACACCTGTAGTCAACTGCTGCACTGCCAGTGCCTTTACTCTCCCGCTCTGGCTTTGAGCAGAACACAACTGAGTGCTGTAAGCAGAGCAGAACTCCTAACCCCCTCCTCATTTTCCCAATCCTGGACAGACTAGCAAAACAGCAGCAACATGCGTAAAAACAAAACAAACCTCAAAACCCTGCTTTTTCTTTCCATTAATCTGTCTCACCATCACTTGCTGAAACAGCCGCTGCATGCACTCTGGCTTCAGTATCAGTACTGTAGTGGAACGTATGCTCAGCTGTTTCCACAGAAAGCCGCACGCAACAGTTGTTTCAAAAAAAATTTTTCTTTCTTTTTTTTATTTTGTTGTTTAACCAGGTATAGCACACTAAGCTGAAAGCTTTTTTATAGGAGCGACCTGGGAGCACAAGGAGGTTAAGTGACTTGCTCAGGGTCACACAGTATGCAAGCAGAAGCTGTGGGATTCAAACCCAGATCAGGTTTGCTGGATGTCACCAAATTTGCAGCTCAGAGCCTTAGACCACTGCACTATACTGCCTCCCAAAATTAACACAGCAAGCACAGTAAAGCTCCTGACCCTGTTCTGCAGGCATAGAAATGAAAGAGCACATCCACTCCGCTCTGCTTGACACAGTCCTACAGCAGAGTGGAGAAAAACAGCACACACTCTCTACTCCATGAAACCTACTTTCAGTGCGTTTGACAACCGCGCTCACATCTGAAAACTGCAGCGGCTGGCAGCACTTGCCAAATACCTCTTATTAGTCCCGATGTTCTTTAATCCTCACACAGAGAAAAGTAACAGCAACACGAGGGAACCAACATGTAACAACTGCACCACCTTCTGGACACAATAAAAATTGTAGACTTTTTTTTTTTTTTTAATCAATATACTGCCACATACAAAAAAATCAACTATAGATATGAAAGTAAAAAATACATATATATAATATATATATATTTTTTTTCCTATTTTTCTTTCTGTTTTTACAAATCAGCCATTGTATATTAGCAATAATGCAGGGTGTGTGTTGTGCATGGATAATGTCACTTCTCGAGTGTTGGATGAGGTGTGATGTTTCCAAGCACGACACACACCCTAGAGGAGTGAGGGGAAATGCATCTAGGAATTTCCCTTTCAAGGAGAGTGACAACTGTGTCTTGCCAAAAACTCCAGGTCATGCAGCATGCAAGCAGAAACACAGCATTTTTTTTTTTTGATGTATTATTTCTTCCGAGCTCCCAGCTTCTCCTTCAGTTGTCCCCCAGTGCACCCCCCCCAAAGGTTAGACCCCTCCTTGTGCACCCCACAACTTACCCTTCATGGCAGGGTGGTGGGAGCGACTCAACCCACCCCAAACGGATCCATGCCAGGGAGGTGCCGCGCTGCAGGGACCACATCATCCAGCTGGAGCTTTTTTCCGCTTTTCTCCCCTTGTGAGAAGGCATGGCATGCAATGACGCCTGCAGTCAGAGCATGCACGCTACCACATGCACTCTCACCAAGCGTCTGCCTGTCTCCTCCCCTTCAGCTGTAGCATCGGCGTGCTGCCCCCCAGCAGTTGCTAGGGGCCAGTGGAGCGCCAACAGCTAGTGTCCCCCCAGCCCAGAGAAGGACAGCAGTCCTATGGACGCTCAATCTTTCTCCTCCCCGCCAACCCCCGACGACCCGTGCTCATTCCCAAGAAATACAGCAGTTTTGCATTGTGTGGGGACAGAAAAAGGTCCAGCTCTGAATGACTCCATCTTGTGAAGAGGTCATTTACCAAGGAGGACAGCAGATCCCATTCATTAACTACCAACTGGGACTTACTTAACCTGCCTGCCAAGATGTTTTGAAGTCCAGGGAGAAACAGGGCCAACAGCTGAAGGCCGTGAGACAGAACCCAGTACCATACTATCATTGCTTCCCTGCATAGGAGACAGGAGTGGATACCCCCTTGTTTGTTGATATAATCCATCACACTGATGTCTTTTTGGATTATCAGAGGCCCGGGGCAGAGATGATCCTGAAAAGTCTGGAGGCTGTACAGGATAGCCTGCATTTCCAGGACATTTATGTGCTGCTCAGCCTCTACCTTGCTCCATGATCCTTGCATCTGGTAAGGGCCACAGAGGTAAGCACCCCAGCCTGAGCCAGAGGCATCCACTGTGAGGATCTGTATAGGAGCTGGTATAAGGAATGGAAGAAAAAATTACTCACCTTAGTAATTGTGTTTCAAACAACATGAAGTCTTGCTGTATTCTGACAATTGCAGTTAGCTCCAGCACTTGAACTGCCCTGGAGAGTGAAGGATTAAAATTCTATGCCAGGCATAGAACGTTGGGCTCGAGCTTGGTTGAAAACTCTGTCTGTAATACTGTGAAACTAAAACTCACTGACTAGATAATGTGGAAATTGTAAAATTCCTACTAGCCAACTGGCACCAAAGGCTTTAGATTCCTAAAAGACTCAAGTCAGGAAACCCAATGACCAAAAACCAAGTAATAAAGCATAAAAACTCTTAACTAATCAAACACAAAGCACCCAATACAACAGAAAGTGGGCTGAAGACACTCCTGGGGTGCAACACTGCACCTGACCACCCACTTCCCAAAACAGGTTCTGAGAGGGGAGGCAGGGAGGAAGGTCAGAATACAGCAAGACTCCATTAGAAGAAACACAATTACTAAGGTGAGTAATTTTTTCTTCAAACAACATGAAGTCTTGCTGTATTCTGATAATGGCAGACTACTAAGCAGTACCTCCAAGGAGGAGGGACAGAACCTACTTTGGGAACAGGCTCTGAAGTACTGCTGTGCCAAACCTAGCATCACTCCTAGCCTGGATATCCAGAGAGTAATGCTTGGTGAAGGTATGAACTGTTTTCCAGGTGGCTGCTTGGCAAATTTCTAACAAAGGAATATTCCTGGCTGCAGCCAGAGATGCAGCTGTACCTCTAGTGGAATGAGCCCTCAGGCCTGAAGGTGAAATTTTTCCCAGTTTCTCATAGCAGAATTGGATACAGGACACAATCCACCTGGCAGTGTTTCTCTTGGTGGTAGGTTTGCCCTTACCTACTTTCCCATAAGTGAGGAACAACTGGTGGGAGTCAAACCTGTGACCCTTTGTACGTTCTGTGTAGTAACTAAGGGCTCTTTTAACATTTAAACTGTGTAGCCTCCGCTCTCCTGAGGAGGCATGATCAGTGAAGAACACAGGAAGAGGCATAGATTGGTTTAAGTGGAAATCAGAAACCACTTTGGGTAAGAACCTTCTACTGGTTCTAAGGACCACCTTATCTTTATGGAATGAAATGAAGTCAGGCTCAACTGACAGGGCTTGCAATTTAGTGATACATCTGGCAGAGGTAACAGCAACAAAAAACACAGTTTTTCAAGTCAAGTACTTGAGCTCTGCTGAGGACATAGGCTCAAAGGGGGGGTTGCATACACTGAGCAATGCAAATATTCAAATCCCAGGAAGGAACAGGATCGGTATGAAGCAATCCTTTGAAAAATTTACAGAATACAGGGTGAGATGACAGAGAGGAAGACTTTCCCACTGACAGGAAAGCAGAAACAGCTGACAAATGAACTTTGAGAGTAGCTGGTTTGAGGCCTAGGCCATTAAGGTGAACCATATAATCCAGCCATGTAAACAACTCAGCAGTGTCTGGGGATATATGCTTCTTGGAACACCAAATGCTGAACCTTTCCATTTGGAGTTGTGTTTTCTGGTGGCAGGCTTGAGAAGCTTTGAGAATATCCAGAACCCTTGGGACAGATGCAAGTCTGCATACTCTAACTCTTCAAGAGCCATGCCTTGAGATTGCGTGACCAAGATTGGGGTACCAAATCCTCCCCTGAGAGGAGGTTAACAGGTTGTGATTCCTGGGAAGAGACAGGGGAAGATGGACTGCTAGGGACAGCAACAGGGGGTACCAAGGCTGCCTGGCCCAGTCTGGAGCAATCAGAATCACTTTGCAAGGTTGTGACCTTACCTTGACTAGAACCTTGAACAGTAGAGGGAAGGCATAAAGAAATTTCCCTTCCCAGTTCAAAATCAGAGCATCCAGAGGGACTGAGCCCAAGACTGGGGGTCTGCAACAAAACAGAGGAAGTTGGTGATTGTCTGGGGCTACAAAGAGATCTATCTCTGGAGTGCCCCATCTTGAGAAAATCACTTTCAACACCAAAGGATCCAGAGACCATTCGTGATGGCCCTGGGAAATCCTGCTCAATGCATCTGCTAGCGCATTGTCCTTTCCTGGGAGGTGGACTGCTACCAGAGATGTCTGTAGGGAATAAGCCAGGGACCATATTTCCACGGCCTCCGTGCACAAGACCGTGGACTGAGTGCCTCCCTGCTTGTTGATGTACCACATGGTGGTAGTGTTGTCCGTCCTGACCTGAACCACCTTGTTCTGTGCTGACTGAGAGAAAGCTTGTAGGGAAAGAAGTACTGTCCTGAGCTCCAGAAGGTTGATATGAAGAAGGGATTCCTGAGGGGACCACAGTCCCTGGGCTGTGAGAGCCCCCAGATAGGCTCCCCACCCCAAAAGGAAGCATCTGTGGTAAGAACCACAGAGTGAATCTGAGTGACAAATGGAACATCTTGCATCAGATTGTCCAGGTCCTGCCACCACTGAAGGGCCTGAATTAAGGTCTGAGTAACAGTAATTAGTTTGGTAAGAGGATCTTTCCTTTGGGACCAAAAGTTCTCAGATGGAACTGAATGTCCCTCATCTGAAACCTGGCCCCTTGGACCACTGCCGTGGAAGCTGCCATGTGGCCCAAAAGCTGAAGAAAATGCCTTGCTGGTCAAAATTTGTCCCTCATCACGTCTGACAAGTAGGTGCTGGAGATAGTGGAGAAGGGTCTGTCATTACAGTTCAAGCAGCTGCCAGACCTCTAGCGTACCCAGGTGTCAAGACCTCTGTCACCATCACAGATACCGCTGTTGGAAATGGAGGTACAAAACCTTCTGGCTTTACAAGCAGTGGAGAGAGTCCCCACCCACAAGAAGGGCAAGGGCCTCTACTCCAGGTATTTTCTGACACAAAAGAAAACTGGGGAGTGGTGACCTATCTTAGATCACAGATATTTAAACAAACATCTGAAAAAAATACAAATTCAAAATGGTCACTCTGTCACTGGTCATACAGTCCTTACAGCAGGGCGACTGGCTAGCCTCCCTCGACTTAAAGGACACCTACTTCCACATGTCTATAAGGAGATCTCACAGGACGTTTCTCAGGTTCAAACTTCCTTCGGGTCACTATCAGTTCACCGCAATGCCCTTCAGTCTGTCCTCGGCCCCAAGAGTCTTTACCAAGCGTCTCGCAGTGGTAGCAGCACATCTCAGGAGACTGAATGTCACTCTCTACCCCTATCTGGATGACTGACTTATAGTAGGAAAGTCTTCTTGCCAAGTCAAGGAATCTATTTCCCTCACAGAGTGCACTCTGGAGTCTCTAGGTTTCCTGGTAAATCTCAAGAAGTCTCACCCAGAACCCACCCATCTGCTCACCTTCATAGGGACCCAGCTGGACACTCTGAAGAGATATGTTTTCCTCCCACAAGAAAGAATTCAGTTTCCTTTCAGTGGCAGATTCTTTCACCCAGGGACAGCCAGGACCAGCCAGACATTTCCTCAAACTTCTGGGACATATGGCCTCTATGACTGCAGTAGTCCCAGGGGTCAGGTACAGGATGAAACTCCTGCAAGCCTATCTCAGAGCTCGCTGGTCTCAGAGAAGCAACAAATTTTCAAAGTTAATACCGGTGTCGGAGTAATTCCTCCAAAATTTGCTGTGGTGGAAGGACCCTGCAAATTTGCAGGCAGGGGTTCCATTTCAAGCTCCTCTTCCCAAAAGGTGATCACTACAGATGCCTCCCTGTTGGACTGGGGAGCTCATGTAGACTGTGCCTCAGTAAGCGCCAACTGGACTCCCGAAGAGTCACAGTTGCACATACATTTTTTGGAACTCGGAGCAGTCTTACTAGCTCTCAAAGCTTTCGCTTCCAGCATAGAAGTGCAGGCGGTTCAAATTCGAATGGACAGCACCACTGCAATGTTCTACTGTACATAAACAAGCAGGGTGGTACCAGATCAGGAATACTCCGGAAGCTCTGAAGCTCTGTTCTCTAGCATTCTCCCTGGGAGCCAGCCTCTCAGCTATTCACCTCCCAGGCAAACTCAGCACTCTGGCGGACGCTCTAAGTCGCATCAGTCAAGGTCAGAGCAAATGGACACTGAACAAGCAAGTACTAGCCACAGTGTTCAGGCAGTGGGGCACACCAGACGTGGATCTGTTTGCCTCTCCTCTCAATTTTCATCTTCCTCAGTACTGTTGCAGGCCCCCAGTTCCGAGAACACTTCCTCTGGATTCCCTGATCCTGAACTGGTCAGAAAGGTTCCTATATACATTTCCTCCCTTTTCTCTGATATTCAGGGTTTTGCTGAAACTCAGGCAGCAGCCTGCATCCATGATCTTAGTGGCTCCAGACTGATCCAGGCAAGCCTGGTACCCTCTCCTTCTCTCAATGTCCTGCAACAGGCCCATTCGCCTGCCTCCAACTCGCTTCCTGCTGACCCTTCCTCAGACAGGAGTGCAGTACCCAGACGTACACTCTCTTTACCTCAAAGCCTGGTTCTTGAGGAGTTAAGAGTTTCCATCCTCACAGTACTCTGAACAGGTCCTTAAGATACTGAGGATGGCTAAAAAAATGAATACTAAGAAGACTTATGCAGCCAAATGGAAAAGGTTTTCCCTCTGATGCAGAAGCGAAGAGGTCAAACCTCTATCAGCTTCAGACCCTCAGCTGCTAGACTACCTGATACACCTACAGGTGTCGGGCTTGAAACCATCTTCACTCAAGCTGCACCTGGCGTCAATTTCAACCTACCTTTCGGTAGGAAAGAAGAAATCAGTTTTTTCCCATGACATTTTTAAACAGTTTTTCAAAGGCCTCTTGCACCTCCAGCCTCCAACCAGGGAGCCTGTTCCTCCTTGGAGCCTGAACCTTTGCATAGATGGGCTCATGAATCCACCTTTCGAGCCTATGTCCATGGCCCACATCAAGTTTGTAACTTGGAAGACCGTCATCCTGGTAGCCATTACTTCTGCCAGGAGAATTTCAGAGCTACAGGCCCTGTGCACTGACCCGAATTACATCATCTCCCACAACGATAAAGTTGATCTCAGAAAAATAGGAAATTTCTGCCAAAGGTGGTTTCAGAGTTTCACTTGAACCAATCCATTACTTTGCTTGTCTTTGATACTGAGCCATCTACTCCTGGTCAGCAAAAGCTCCACAGCTTGAATGTCATAAGAGCCATCTTTCACTACCTAGAGCATACTGGACAGTCCAGAGGCTCTTCCACTCAGTTGTTCCTCACCTACAGGGATGTAGGCAGAGGAAGACCAGCTACCAAGAGAAATGGAAATTACATACTTACCGTAATTATTGATCTTCTTGGACAGTCTCCATCACTCATTCACACTAGTGGGATAGCGCCAGAGGTGCTAAGACCAAGCGGGAGCCAAAAATTTTCTGAAGGGTCGGCGCCGAGGTAGGACCGCGTATGCATGGCACCACGAGACTGACTCACGCCTGTGTAGGCTATCTTGGTGTCGACCCCCTACCGCCTCAGTACCTTTTCGACCGAGGAGGTACAGCATAACTAATAAGAATAACTCATTCTGAGTTTCTGGGCCTGATAGGGCCTAGATGGCCTTTGTAAGAAAGTTCAAAGAACAATGTCTTCACAGTCCGAACCATAGGCCATGAAGACCAGAAAAGAAAAATGAGTGAACCCAGGGGATGGTGGGTGGGCGTGTAATGAGTGATGGAGACTGTCCAAGAAGATCAATAATTACGGTAAGTACGTAATTTCCATATTTTCCTGGACTAAGTCTCCATCACTCATTCACACTAGTGGGAGAGTCTAGCAGGGTGGCAGTGCTAGTTTTATAATTAACTCTGGTAGGTGAGGTAATAACCTGGGTTAGGTACACATCGGTCAGCTTATCTTTAAGAGCCGTGTTGCTTCATGCAAGCCAGTTGTAAATAAAGTCACCTAATATAATTTTTTCAGGCTGTGGATTTAGTCCAGATATCACATTGATGAAGTCATCACTGACATTGTTTGGTGGAATGTACGCAACTAGAAGGTTGATATTTTTTTACCTTTGAGGCCAAGTTTTAGGTTTTCTGCAAGGAGTTTGCAGCCAGTAGGTTGGAGAGTGAGGGGAGTATGCTAGATCTAAGGAAGGACTCAAGGTATAAGAGACATCAACCCCCTTTTTTAGAGCCCAGTCTCGATTCAGTAATGTGTAGTTGTTAATGTCAGTTTCACTGGGATCCTGTTAGTGAGCCAGGTATCATGACAGCCATGGCCTCAAACTGGGAGTTTGTCACTCAAAGCTTGAATTCATCCAGCCTGGGCATAAGACTTCCAGTGCGCACATGGTCCACCTCCAGATATGTTCTGTAAGATGTTTGAGATGCAGTAAGGCCAGGATTTTGATGCACATTGCCCCGGTGATTAGTAGGAGGAGTAACACTTGCCTAATTGCAAGGTATGGTTTAAATGTTCTGGTGCCTGGTATTTTTTTTTTTGCCATGTGATTCGTGCAGTAGGTTTTCTGGAGGAAACTTAACAAGGTAGCTCCATCTTGTCCTTTAAAACTTAGTGAGGGTGCTGTATACCACAGTGTAGGGCAGCATCGTGCTGCGAGTTCCATGGCTGCACTAGCTTATGTGTGAGTGCAGTGGGCATGAGTTACTGTATCAAGCAGCATTTGGAGGTGGAAGGGGTGTTTCGATACCAGTATTGTATTAGATAGTGCTGACACACCAACAAAGGCCATATGGCTTGTAAAGGTCCTAATTGGGAAGATGGTCATCTTATTTTGGTTTTTGACCTTCTGTTTGAATCGGGGCAACACAGTGTACCTCACTCTGAGGGGGATAATTGTAGATTTCCTAAGGACGGCCAGTAGCAATGATACCAAGGCTGTCTGTTCAATGGCCGGCAAGAAATGTCAAGGTGACAACAGTTATAGAGGCAGTGCAAGTCAGAGCTGGCTGTTACTATTGTATCTCATTCATGGGCAAATGAAAGGATCCAAACAGTGAGCAGCAGCCCAAATGGAGAAGCGCTTCCATTTCATAGCACAAGTGGCCCTGGTGGAGGGTTTCCTGGCAGCCACCAGAACATCTGCGATTCTAGAGGATGCCCCAAAGTGGGCAACAGCTAGGTCAATAGGAGCCACGCATGGAGATGCAGGGACTTCAGATCTGGATGGACCAGGGTGCACTGGTCCTAGAAGAGCAAGCTGGTGCACAAGGACCAGGGCACTGGAGGTTCCACTGCCAGCTGTTGCAGCAAGGGGAACCAAATCTGGCGTGGCCATAAGGGGGCAATGAGGATCATCTCTGCCCTTCCAACTGGAGCTTGAGCAGAACCCTCTACAGAAGCGAGAAGAGAGGAAAGGCATACAGAAACCTCCCCTTCCAGGAGAAGAACAATGCATCTCGCCAGAAAACTCCAGGCCCGGGATCGAGCAAGCAAAAAAGCAGCAGTTTTGCACTGAGTGGGGATGCAGCTCTGGATGGCCCCACCTGTCAAAGAGCTCTTTGACCAACGAGGAGAGCCCACAACCTGGAGCTGCTGAGACTGTCGGCCAAGATGTTTTGAACACCTGGAACATGTATGACCAACCACTCCAGACCATGCTTGATGGCCCAGTTCCAGACTCTCATCGCCTCTCAACATGGAGGGTATGAATGGGTCCCCCCGTTTGTTGATGTAATACACCACACACGTTGTCCATCTGCACCAGTAGTGGACTGAGTAAGAGATGAGTCTGAAAGGCCTGCAGGGCATAAAGAACAACCAACATCTCCAGAACATTGTTATGAAGATCCTGCTCTACGTCCGTCCAGGTACCCTGGGTCTGGTGATCGGCCAGATGAGCACCCCATCCCAGGCTGGATGTGTCTGTCATGAGAATCTGCCAGGGGGTCGAAAGCTGAAGAGAGACCCCCTGAAGGAGGTTGGCCAGATCCAGCAGCCAGCCACCAGCCACCACAACAGAACCCTCTGGACCAGTTCAGAGACCAGGACCAACTGGTCCAGGCTGTCCATGCATTGGTCCCACTGGACCCTCAAGGTCCAATGAAGAACCCGCATATGTAGGTGGGCAAGGGAACTGTGGCAATTGCCGCTGCCATGTGTCTCAGCAGGAGCAGGAAAACCCTGGCGGGAACCTGCCAGCTGGAGGAAACCAGATGGGCCAGCTTCATCAGCCACTCTGCCTTGTCCTCGTCGGGGGGGGGAGCCTTGCCCTGGTTAGTGTCCAGGACCGCCCTTTGTATTGAAGGTGCTGGAAAGGGAAGGGGCAGGACTTTGGCAGATTTGTAGTGATTTCCAGGGCCTGGAAGAGACCGAAAGTATATTCCAGGGTCTGAACTAAGCGGTCCCTGGAGGGGGCTGCTAGCAGCCAGTCATCCAAGTAGGGGAACACATAGAAGCCCTACCTCCGCAATGCTGCTGCCACCACTGCCAGGCATTTGGTAAATACCTGGGGAACCGAGGAAAGGCCAAAAGGGAGGGCCCAGAATTGAAAATGGGCTCCCTGAAAATGGAAGTGGAGGAAACGACGATGGGCAGAAAAGATTTGGATGTGCAGGTAAGCATCCTGAATATCCAGAGAGCAGAGCCAGTCCCCCTGGTGCAGAAGGGGTAACAGCCCCTGAAGAGTGACCATCCAGAAGCGCTTGTACTCTATGTACAGATTCAGATGGCTCAGGTAAAGGATAGGCAGAAGATCCCTGGCCTTTTTTGGGGACAAGGAAGAAGTGGGAGTAAACCCCCCTCCTTACTGAGCCTGAGAGATGGGCTCTATGGCTCTTTTCTGAAGAAGAGCCTAAATTTCCTCCGAAACCAGAAACAGGTGTGAGGGGAAGGGGTTAGGTGGAGTAAACAGGAGGGTTTTCTGGTGGCCACTCTAGGAACTTGAGGGTGAGAACTTGTTCTATAATCTAGAGCACCCAGTTGTCGGTGTTCATCCCCCTGCCACCCCTCTATGTGGAGGAAGAACTGACCCTGACCACCTTCCTTGAGTCCTCAGCTGGGGGGGGGGATGGGGTTGGCTAAGGAGTCAGGGACAGACTAGCAGGGATCCACAATCAACTGGAAGTAGAAAATATTTGGGGCAGATTTAACAAGCTATCTTAGAGGCTACACGGTTGTGCATAAGGGCAGTAACAAAGAAGAACAGGCATAAAAGACCAATATGGTTTACAAACCAATTTAATTCAGCATTACAAGCCAAAAGGAAGTCTTTTTCTCAACTTTAAGAGAAATGCGTGTGACAAAGGCTGGGAAAATTACATCCAGAAGAATAGGGAGGCTAAGAGGATGGTGAAACAGGCGAAAGTGGTGGCTGAACAGTAGATAGTAGTAGGGGTCCAGATGCAGAGAGCTTCCCTGCACAGAGGAAGGGAGTGCATCCTGCCCTGCTTGTTGAAGTAGTACATGGTCATGGTGTTGTCCATCTGGACCTGAATGACCTGACCCCCAAATGTGCCGAGCAAAGGCAGTCAGCGGCAGCCGAAATGCCTGAAGCTCCAACAGGTTGATATGGCATTGGGACTCCACGGGTCCAGAGTCCGTAGACTCTGTGCTCTCCAGGTGTGCACTCCAGCTCAGACAAAAGGGATCCCTTCATCCAGATGTTCTGGGACTAACCACCACTGGAGGGCATCCCACATCACCTGGGTCACAGTGACCGGCTGGTTAAGGTGACCCGAGACTACTGACGGGCAAGCTTCCATTGCAGGGAGTGCATTCTCCACCAGGCCCAATGGACAACACTGGTGCATGCTGTCATGTATTCCAGGAGGTGCAGGAAGTCCCGAGCAGGGCGCAATTGCCCAACCCAAAATGATTGGGCAAAAGGGGAGAGAACCTCCATCCAGTCCACCGGAAGCTCAGCGTTGAGCTCCGCCCTGATGAAGGATATCACCTGCGAAGATATGAGTTTCAACTTGGCCTCATTCAATAGAAGGCCAAGCGACAAACAGGTTTGGAGGGCCAGATCTCTGGACCACTCCATCTCCACCCTGGAGGAACTCGCTATAAACCAGTCGTCCAGGTAGAGGTACACCCAGAACCCTCGGCACCTCAGGTAGGCTGCCACCACTGCAATGCACTTGGTGAAGACTCTGGGAGCCAAGGAGAGGCTGAAGGGCATGGCCTGGAACTCATAAACAATCCCCTCTGCATGGAGCCGCAGGAACTGGTGGTGGGACAGATGGATCGGAATGTAAAAGAATGCGGCCCGAAGACCCAGAGAGCAGAACCACATGTTCTGCTCCAATGATGGAATGATCTGAGACAGAGTGACCACCTTGAAGGTGTGCGACCAGATAAATTTGTTCAGGTCATGCAGATCTAAGATGGGGCGCCCGCCCCCCATCCATTTTGAGACCAGGACATACCTGGAGACAAACCCTGGGCATACTGGAGGGTCCAGGACTGGTGCCACTACCTCCTTCGGGAGAAGATGGAAAATGTCTTCCCAAAGGGCTGACAACATGTCGGTGGACACCATGTCCTACCATGGGGCATGGGCTCGACGAGGCATGTAAGCATCAAACTCTAGAGGCAGACCCTGACCAACCACCTCGAGGACCCACCTCTCTGTGGTGACAGCAGACCAGGCGGAAAGGAAGTGGCAGAACTGGCCCCCCACAGGAGCACCCAGGGGAGTCAAAATGAGCATGGGGGAGGCACCCCCCCATCCCGTCACTGGGCAGACTGGATGGTGGAGGAGGAACCAGCTGAGGAAGTGGAGGAACCTCGACTATCAGGTTTCTGGACAACCAAAGCAACCAACTTCTACGTCCCTGATGTTGCCAGTACACCGTAAGACTGAGTTGGCCACCAGACCCTCAGCCAAGGGATGTTTGGTGACACCTGACAGGAAGACGGTAGGGACCACATACTTGCGGACCATCTTGGCCGACACTGCAGGGCAAGAGGTAGGATGATGCCACAGCTCCAGAGCAGGGCCAAGTATGGCCTCAGTGACCAAGAAGACCACGCCTGGGGAGTCTTGGTTAATGGGTACTTGGCCCGTTTTAAATGGGCTCCATCTGGAGTCCCATAGATTCAGAGATGAGATAGAGCAAGCCCACGAAAGAGGTGGGATGCCGTTCCATAGAAAAATCCTCCCCGACTCGACGTCCAATGGACAGGAATACAAGGAGGAGCCCTCAGACTTTGAGGATTCATCAAAAAGCGATCAGCTGCCAAAATCCCTGCTGACGCTATGGGGTCTGTTTGGAGTCACAGTGACTGACAGCCAATGAGGAAGCCGCGAAGCAGTATGAACATCCTTGGGGGAGGCACCCACAGGTGACTGCTTGGGCGGCGGCTCCACCTGGATGGGTGGGAGGCCGTCAGAGGCCAAGCCGGAGTAGGCTGGGGCCTGCGTGGCAGGAGCCACTGAAGAGCCATGGTGGGGCCACAACCAGCTTAACCTGGCCAGCATGAGCTGATGCCACAAGTTCCTCGTAGTGCCGGCACATTATGCAGTGGAGCCTCTCCTCATCCGAGGAGGAAGACGAGGCAGAATAGCAGTGGTGCTGCTTGTCTGAGTGCCGAGAGTGGGAACGCAGATGTTGGCGTGGGCTGCTTGACTCCGGGCTTTGGGACCGAGATGTTGACCATCGCAGATGCAGATGGTGAGACTTGGAAGGAACTGGCAAAAGCTGAGGATCCTCCAGGATAATCAGATCCTGAAGGTTAGGGACCGGATCAGCAGGCTGGTCCAACCCACCCTGAGAGGTCACAGGTAGGACTAGAGTCCTAGACAGGGAGGTATCAGCCTCATCTTACAACAATGCATTGACAAGTTTGAGAAAATCTCAACAGGTTGGTCGTTGGGTGTCTTGATCAGCTGGCCCGACAGATAGACAGTGGAGTCAGCGGCCTGGGCTGAAGGACTGACCATAGTCGAAACCTCTAGAGAAGCGTGGTAATCCGAAGTCTGAGAGCGTTCATGATCCCATGATCGATGACAAGACTTCTTTTCAGTCTCCTTTCCGAAGATCTAGAGGATTTTGTGCCCTTAGATGGGCTCTGCTCAAAAGTGGGAAAGGACTGGAACAAATCCCAAAACGCCCTTGTAAATGTGGAGCCAAAGGTAAGCGTCATGAAGGCCAAAGCCGAGGAGGCATGCTCCTCGGCCTGAGCCGCTGCCTCTTTGAATGCCTCAAGCTGTTCAGCGGACCTCCCAGCCACGATGAACACCCAACAGGTGTCTTTGGACCAAACAGGAGGATCTCATTTCATCAGGGTACCCTAAGAGAAGTCAAGTGTGCCAGTCCTCTAAGGCGCTGGGATGCAAGGTGTGACACAGGCCACATGCCTTGGGATCGTGTTCGTGGCCTAGGTAGTAGACGCACAAGGTGAGCGGGTCCATCCGGGACATCTTCTGCCCACAGGCACACTTTCTAAAACTGGGTGCTGACTTTGAGTCGCCTTGACGGAATTCGAACACTGTCAAATCGCTTGAAGACTCAAGTGAAGATTTTTTTTAAAGTTTTGAAAGCAAAGGGCCTGCTCAGCGCAGAGCGGTAAGGAGGGAACCTTCTTCTTCCAGCAGAAAGAATGATCTAACATCACGGGGCGGTGCCGAGGGACTTACCACCTGGGTGGGTGGGAGGAGCCAGCTTGAAGACATTCTGGCAAGCCTTAGAGGGAAAGGAACACTGCTAGAAGTGTGGATAGTACATCAAACCCACGTCCCTAGAAATCTATTCTTCCTCACCCCCTTCTGATAACAGGTTGACCGGGCTGAGAAGAATCTTGACCACCCGGTCAGCCTGTGTCAAGGCCAACAAGCCCGATGGGGGTACCATGAAGCTAACAGCCTGGCTGTCAACTAGGACAGGCTCATCCAAAGCCGAGAGCTCAATAGCAGTCGAGGGAATCACAGGAGCAGAAAGGCCGTGCCCATTCCTGGTCCCATGACCAAAGGCATGACTTCTTGGATTTCTTCTTGCTGCTGTGGCAGGAGTAGGTCTCTCTGAAGGTCTGAAGAGATGTGCCCATGTCCCAGAATGTACAGGAGAACAACACCCCAACACTGGCCCTGGCCGTCAACAGCACTGAGACTGACGAGGCCCCCACCACAGCTTCTTCTGCTGCCTCTTCCATCGCCGCAAGTTGGGTTGCAAATCTCATGGCCACGGAGATCACCTTGCAGGCATTCTTGGAGTGAACCGGAGGGTCCCATTCAGCTGACCAGCCGAGAAGAAGACAGGCACAATGGTCTTCAAGACAACAGTAGCAAGGTCTTACAAAGGCCTCAGGCGGCAACATCATGCCCTGCCCTTGGGCAGTAAATGCACGAGGTGTAGTGGTCTATCCATGACATTTTCTGGTTGTACTGCATGAAACATTTGAAGTCTGGACCCGTTTTGGATTCCTCATGTTCCACAGCAGAGTTGACGACGAAGCGGAAGTGAGAAATATACTTCCTGATTTTTGAGAAAAGCAAGTTTAACAATGGTGGGCTTCAGGAGGCCTACACTGCACACAGAGCTGCAAAGAAGGAGATCTGACTCTTCCAGTAGAAAGGAAGATCTGACGTCATGGGCAGAGCTGAGAAGTATACCACCCATGTGAGTGGGAGGAGCTTACCTAGAAGACTTCCGGCAAGATTTAAAGGGGAAAGGAAGACTGCCAGAGTGTGGATAGTGCACCATATCCACGCTCCTAGAAGAAAAAATTACTCACCTTAGTAATTGCTTTTCTTCTCATGGAGTCTTGCTATATTAGGACTTATTGCAGTTAGCCACTGCACTTGAACTGCCCTGGAGAGGAAAGAGTTAACTCCAGAGAATCTGGAGTTCTAAAGCGTGAGGGCTCTATACCAAAGCTCTATCTGGGCAGTTTCAAATGAAACTGTCAGATCTTTACGAAGCTAACTCTAAGCAACAAGTCTGTGTGGAAAGCTCTACACTAGGCAAATGGCTACCTACTAGTAGTAATAACAACAATAGAAACAACAATAACAATAACAAGAATGAATAATGGTATTATTAGTTTTCCCCCCTGACAAAAACTATTAGGAACCCCCCCTTCCCCCAAAGACTCAAGTCCAGGAAGGGGCCAACAAATCACTCAACCAGAAACCCTAGTTCCTAACCCTAAATAAAAGAGGGTGAAGGAAGAACTACAATGGCATGACACAGTGCTTGCACTAATTTGCCACCCCACCCCAGTAGAAGTTCTGAGAGGGCAGGTTGAGGTGGTCCTAATATAGCAAGACTCCATGAGAAGAAAAGCAATTACTAAGGTGAGTAATTTTTCTTCAAACACCATGAAGTCTTGCTATATTAGGACTTATTGCAGATTACACAGCAGTACCTCCATGGAGGAGGTCAGAACCTACTTAGGAAATAGGCTCTGAAGCACAGCTGTGCAAAAACGAGCTCTCCTGGACTGAAATCAGAGAATAATGCTTGGTAAAGTGTGAACTGTCTTCCAAGTAACAGTTCGACAGATTTCCAGAATGGGAATATCTCTAGCAGCCGCTAGAGATGCAGCTGTACACCTGGTGGAGTGAGCCCTCAGTCCTGAGGGGCTCTCCACCTAGTCTTTGATAACAAAATGGATACAAGAGACAATCCACCTTGCAATTGTCCTCTTAGTGGCAGGTTCCTTTTCCAACCCTCGCCTAGGTAAGGAAGAGTTGGAGGATTCAAACCTGTGACCCTTGGTGCGCTACAATAGTAGCATAAGGCTCTTTTGATGTCCAAGCTGTGCAGTCTCCTCTCACCTGAGGAAGAATGCTCAGTGAAAAATCCTGGGAGAGAGATGGGTTGGTTCAGGTGGAAACCTGAAACCACTTAGGACAACCCCTGTGTTAGTCCTAGGGACTGTCTTATCCCTGTGGGGAGAGAAAATCTTCTTCCACTGCCAGGGCCTGTAGTTCACTTATGCGCCTGGCAGAAGTGAAACCACCAGAAAAACATTTTCCAAGTGAGAAGCTTGAGCTCTGCTGGGGACAGAGGTCCAAAGGGGTTTGCATTAACTGAGCATGTAAATATTCGGCCCATGCAGGAGCTGGTTCCTCAAAAGGAGGGTTGGTGTGAAGCAAACCCTTAAAACTTGGAAACACAGGTTGAGAAGAAAAGGAAGCAGGCTTCCCTGCTTGCAGAAAAAAACAGAGACAGCTGCCAAAGGAACCCTTAAGGTAGCTGGCCTAAGACCTAAAGAATTTAAAATGGACCAAAAAGTCCAGAAAATGGGCAGATAAGCAGACTGTGGTATAATCTGCTTCTCAGCGCACCAGACTGAAAACCTGTTCTTCTTAGAATTGTAAGTGGCGCCAGTGAAAAAGCTTCCTTGAAGCCTTTAAAATATCCGCGACACCTTGAAAAAGGTGTAAATCAGCAAATTCTAACTCCTCAAGAGCTGCCTTGAGAAGGAGGAATTTGAGGTTCGGATACCACACTCTCCCTTGTGCAAAGGCCAGTAAGTCGTGGACTCTGGGCAAGCTCAGGGTAGGGTGGACTGTCATGGACAGAGACAATGGGTACCAGGGCTGTCTGGCCCAGCTTGGAACAATCAGAATCGCTTTGCAGGGCTGAGATCTGATTTTACTAGTACCCTGAAAGAAAGGGAAAAGGAGGAAAGGTGAACAGAAACTTCCTTTCCAATCCAAGTGAAAAGTGTCCAGGTGGGCTGATCCCAGCACTGGAGGCCTCAACAAAACAGAGGAAGTTAGTGGTTATCTGGGGCTGCGAAAAGATCTATCTGAAAATGAGCCCCATCTGGCAAGGACTGAACCCAGCACCTGAGGATTCAGAGCCAGATCGTGATGGCCCTGAGAATCCTGTTGAGGGCATCTGCCAGGGCATTGACCTTCCCTGGGAGGTGAACTGCTATCAGGGAGGTGTTCAGGGAGTAAGCCAGAGACCACCACTTCATTGCTTCGGTGCACAAGGCTGATGACCGAGTGCCCCCCTGCCTGTTGATGTACCACATTATTGTGGTGTTGTCTGTCCTGACTTGAACTACCTTGTTCTGGACAGAAGCTGAAAACTCCTAAGAGCTAGAAGACAGCTCTGAGTTCCAAAAATTGATGTGGAGCAGAGATTCTAGGGAGACCACACTCCCTAGTGGACAGGTCGCCTAAGCGAGCTCCTCCCCTAACACAGGAGCATCCGTGGTGAGGGAATGAAGAGGACCCCTAGTTTTAGATTGCTTTGATCCTGCCACAGTGTAAGGCCAAGATCAGGGATTGGGTCACTAGAACCAATTTGAAAGGGAATCCTCCTTTGGGACCAATAGGCCCTCAGATGGAACTGAATGTCCCTCATCTGAATCTTGCTCCCTGCACTACAGCTGTGGAAGCAGCCATGTGCCCTAGTAGTTGTAGCAAATGCTTGTTGGTCAAGAGACTCGCAGAGTAATGGAAGATGCCAGGGCAAGAGACTGCCTACCCTTTAGAGGGAGAAATGCCCTGGCTAACTTTGTGTTCAACTCTGCACCTATGAAAGTTAGTACCTGAACTGGTTCGAGAACTGACTTTGGTAAATTCAGCAGGAATCCCAGAAAGGTGAGAAGCTGCTGGGTGACTTGCAAGTGGGATTTACTTGATCTGGAGACTGACCCACTAAGAGCCAGTCATCCAGGAAAGGAAACAAAGCAATCCTTGCCTTCTTAAAAGAGCCACTACCACAGCTAGAATTTCTTGAATACCCTGCAGCAGAGGTAAGGCCGAAGGGCATTGCCCTGAACTGGTAGTGGCCTGAGGTAACCTGAGGTACTTTCGGTGAGAAGGCCTGATCAAGACATGAAAAATAGGCATCCTTGAGGTCCAGAAGCTAGCCAGTCCCCTGGCCTCAGCCAGAGTTAACATTTTAACTTTGTTTTCAAAAGATGCTTGTTCAGGTACCTTAAATCTGAGATGGGCCGCCAATCTCCTGCCTTCTACAGGTTAAGAAAGTATCATGAGCACAGCCCCTGCCCCGGGTGGCAAGGAGGGGACCCTTTCTACTGCTTTGCAGTTCAGAGGAGAAGAAACCTCTGCTCCCAAAGCAAGGGATTCCAAGGATTTGTAGGGACCTGTCTGGCTCTCATCTTTGGAAACTGTTTGAAGCTGAGAACCAGACCTATTACTTCCAGAACCCACTTGTCCGAGTTAGGGACACACAGTTCTGGCTGAAATAAAACCAACCTGCCCACTGGTATAGGAGATCAGCCCTGGGCACCCCATCAGGGTGCCTGCTTGGCAATAGTCTTAGGCTAAGGGGAGGGGGACGGTTTACTTGTGCCCCGTCTATCTCTGCCTCTGAAGAGACCCCTCTGGCGAAAGCAGAGGAGGCCTGAGCCTCTACCTGGGCACTTTTTGTAGGTAATCATCCATGTTTTTCATATAGCTTTCTGTTTGTTCCTCAAACAGAGAATTACCCACAACAAGAAACAAATCCATAGACTTTGACAGAGTATCTTGGGACAGATTAGTGCATCTGAGCCATGCCAACCTACGGAAAGCTACAGAAGTGGTCATGACCCTAGAGAAAACAAGATTAACACCAACAGCAGTATGAACTTGAACTTAGAGGCTTCAGTGCCATTAGCAGCCACCTGTTCCAACTCCGCTAGCCAGCTGGCCTATGGGCCTGCTTGGTTAACTGCAATACTAAGGCCCCACCTAGATTTCCTCAAATCTAGCCACATAAGCCATACAACTTGCCTGCCTGAGTCCCACAGAAGCTGCCATATACTGTTTTTTTGTTTGGCATCAATCCTCCTGGAATCCTATTCAGGAGGATGTGAGGCCAGGGAACTAGCCTTGACACAGGCTGCAGCTTGTACCACACCTACATGACTACACTGCTCAGTGAGGAAGTCTGTAACAGAGCCTGATGAAATACACCTTCTGTCCATTTTTTATCTTACATCTTACAGGAGGGACAGAAAGAATCTTATAAAATCTTAGTTGTTTACTTCCTAAATGACTTATGCAAAGGAAAGACAACCTCCTAGCCCATCATTCCTACATAATCAGGCTCCCTTTACTCATCCATAGCCTCCTAAAGGAAGCTGGGGATTCTGCAAGTTTTGTAAAACATAAACTGAGAAAGGGACTCAGACAGAATAGGAGGAGATTCTAAAGTCTGTCTGGAGAAATGTCCGCTAAGTGGGCACGCCCAGACCCTACCAGTCACACATGTATTGATCAATTTTCCTCCTCCCACCCTGTGGTTCATAACAATTCCTCAACATCATAAACCTGAACCACTGGAACTGAACGAGCCACCTTTACCAACTGTAGATGGTTCGACAGGACCTAGAAACAGTGACTGGACAATCTGTATGGCTTAACTACTTCTGCAGCAGTTGGAGAGACAATCTTGGACTCCAAACCTACTGATTTCTCTGTCATATTCTTATTTCTTTTTTTTTTTTTTTTAAACTGGTTCCTCTGAACCATCCTTTTGCCCGAGGAAGTCTAGCCCTGGTCAGAGGGCACTCCCTCTGGTCCAGTGGGTACTGGACCGGGCTGGCCATCCGGGTCAGCAGACTTTTGGCCAATAGTTCCCTGAGCCGGCCCTATCTCTTTTCAGGGTGGCTGCAGAGAAATTTTAAACACCTGGCAGTCTGACAGGAGGTGGTCAGCCCCCAGACAATAAACACAAGTGGTGTGTGGACAGCTTTGGCAAAGGCTTCCCACAGCATCACAGTGTTGAAACCCAGTGGGCCCGGTTTTTCTTTTGGGTTTCCCAGACATAATGCCAGCTCTAACCAAAACTTGCCCTTTTATGGCCGTGCTAGGAAGACACCCTTTATCGGTTCCTAACTGCTTTACGGGTATTTGAAAACCCTATTTAAAATCAAGGTTTTTTAGAACCGATAAGAACCGGTACCGCACTCTAAAAGCCCAAAACTTTAAAACGTTAAAATAAGCAAACCGATCGGTTCAAAACCGAACCGATAACTAAATTTCCACACAGACTTTTCATTTTGTACTTACGGTTTACCAGATAGAGCTTTAACCGAAATGCGGTAAAATAATTACTTTTTGGCGGTTCAAATGAACCGAAAATACTCGCTTGACCGAGAAATGAACCGAGCTGAAGGAGCTGATCTCCGGAGCGACTGTTCAGTGAAGCGGAGTAAAGAATCTGACAGTTTCATTTGAAACTGCCCAGATAGAGCTTTGGTATAGCGCCCTCGCGCTTTAGAACTCCAGATTCTCTGGAGTTAACTCTTTCCTCTCCGGGGCAGTTCGAGTGCAGTGGCTAACTGCAATAAGTCCTAATATAGCAAGACTTCATGGTGTTTGAAATGATATTTTGTGGCATCCATGGCTGATCCTGCTGTAGCAATCAAGTCCTGTGCTAAATCATCCTCTGCTATTTCTGCTAGTGCCAGAACTGTGTTCCAAAGTATTTTCTGATACTGAGCTATATGTGCTGAATAAGCTGCCTGCCTGACAAGCAAAGAAGCTGTTGTATAAACCTTTTTTGTCACAGTATCTAATTTTTAGAGTTTTTTTCAAGGGACAGAGTAATTTTTGCTCTCTCTCTCTCTCAAGTAGCATTCTGGACTACCCCATGATGATCAGGGCGGGTGTACAGATATTCCACTCCCTGCTTGCACACCTGATATTTTCTCTCAATTTTTTTGTTCATGGCTGCAGCTGAAGGGGGTGTAGATATGATTTTTGCTATGGCCTTTTTAAGTGGTTTATGTACGGGAAGTAACATCTTTCTTGGTGGAGCTACTCCCAGCGTGTCCATTAAAATCAGCATCCTCTTCATCCTCCTCATTTTCTTTTGGGGGATGTTGAGGGTACCAACCATTTGCCTGACAAATCAGGGCAAGGATGAGTAATCCTAAATTTGCCTTGGAGGAGGTTCAGAATCTTGTTCAGGTGTGCTAACTCCATGGCGTTACTTTCCTCCCTACAGGTAGAAAGGATGAAGCCCGATGGGGGCAGGTATCTTATTGAAGCCTGGACCACCTGGTAAAATTGACACGTTTATGATACGTCCTCTGTTGACGGTATTTTTGCTGTGTCATCTGCCTGCTCCTTTCTCTGTGCTGGAGAGGCAGTGACATTATTTTCTTTCAGTTTCTTTTGGCAGACAGGTTTCCAGTGCCTGCTGTAAGGCTCTTTTATTTTTGCCATCACTGGATTCAGGGTTTCCCCTTTCATGCATCCTGATATTTGAACCACTGTTACAAAGCCTTTCTGATGGCTGTGCAGCTTTATTGTCCTCTTTTCTCAACTTTTGCATTATTTGTTGTACATGAGAAGATGGACCCTTCAGATGCATGCTTTCCACCATCACTGTGACAACCCTCAGAGCCTTTTTTATTAGTTTTAGGTAACACAGTGGCAGACTGAGAAGGCATGCTCTTCTTTTTAAAATGTTTACCCATTTAAATGAGGTTTTGGGGCAAAAAATATGAGAGGACTTACAATTTATAAAGTCATGATGTGGACCTAAACACTTTAAATAAAGCTCATGATAGTCTGCCCTCATCAGGAGCTAAAAACAATTTCTGCAGTTTTTTGATGGTCCACAAGGTCTTTCTGACGTACCAATTAGAGAGAACCTTGAAATAATCAAAACGATTCCCAAAATCCATGCAGTGGAAGAGCCCAATAGCAAAAAATGGCCTGTGTATTAAAGAAACTGTGCCAAAGGTAAAATCTCGGCTCCTGTAACAGGCACAGACAGAAACAGATAGCTAAAAATAGTAAACCACTAAATTCAGCAAAAAGAAATGTGGTTTCCTAGTAAAAATAGTCAAGGTAGCAAAGTAAGACATTCTCCGGTTCCCAGGAATCAGACTGGAACTGGAGAAATCTTAATTTACAGAAAACCCTATATAAATGCAGAGTAATCCAGAAAAACTAGTTAAAGTACACTTTTTGATATAACTACAAAATAAAAACTCAAATGGAGAACCAGCCATTACCAGAGTTCACTATTTATTTATTTATTTAGTTAAACATCAGTTTAGAAACCTTTGAGCCAGAGGCTCATTTACAAAGGTACCTCGTCACAAAGAGGACATCAGAACAGTAGTACAAGGGACACAGTACTTACAAACAAAAAAGTTACAGTTCAATTACAATTTTGTTACAATAAAGTACAATCTCCAACGAGCATAAGATAACAAAAGGTGCAAAACTTATGGTCGGGGGAGAGCTGGTGGGGGTAGAAGGGAGGGAGATAGGGGAGGAGGAATAAGTAGGGAAAGGAAGTGGGGGAGCCGCTCAGTGAGCATTGTCAAACAGAGTATATATATATATATATATATATTTTTTTTTTTTTTTTTTTTACACTAGGCTAGCGGCAGTTGCATTTGTGAGAGCTAAGGGAAGTTTCTGAGCCTGGGCTTAAAGCAAGCTAAGGTTAGAGAGTTTGAGACACTGGCAGGAGGAGTTATACCAGTGGGCGACGGTGGGGGAATGCCCTCTGACCTTGTGAGTCCTGGCTCTCGGAATAACTGGGGTAGCTCTTGACGAGCTCTTGTGATCAGGAGTCGTGCAGTGCAGCCCGAATGAGTTGGATAGCCTATGGGGATAGGGCCATGCAGGGTTTTAAAGGTGAGCTGGCATGTCTGACACATGAGTCGCTCTTCCAGGTTGAGTAGGGTAGCCAGGTGTACAGCTCACATGTGTGAGTGAGTCTGGAGCACCAGTGATAAGTCTGCAGGCCTTATTTACTGTGAGATGAACCTTGTTGAGGGCAGTCTGATCTGCTGAGCCATAGACCGGAAGGCCATAGTCAATAAGAGACGTGACAGAGGAGGTGACAGCCAGGCGGAGGGCATCAGGAGGGAGGCATTTCTTGTGCCGGTAAAGAATGCCTAGCCGTGAGTTGGCGACAGAATTTAGGGCAGATATATGTCCATGGAATGAAAGTGCAGGGTCAAAGGTTATACCAAGATATTTATAGGATTGCACCTGGTCAATGACCTAAATTGGTGTGGAGGGCAGCTAAGGGAAACTTGCTGTACTTATTTTGGGGTGGGAGAAGAGCATCGTTTTTGTTTTCTTAAGGTTGATAACAAGTCGGTGCTCAGTGAACCAGGTAGCTGCAGAGTCAAAGACTAGTTGGAGGGAGTTCTGTAGCAGCATGGGGTCATTGTGGGAGGCAACGAGAACAGCATCATCAGCATAGAGAAGCATCTTACCCTCGTACAACTGCTGGGTAGGGAGTTAAGAAAGAGTGAGAATAGTAGGGGTCCAAGAATTGAGCTCTACGCACCCCAGAGCCTAATGGGGGCATGTTTCAGAGAGAGTACCGTTGACTTTCACACATTGGGAGCGGGCGGAGAGATAGCTGGTGCACCAGGAAACAGGTCCTGAGGCAAAGCCTATTAGGTCGAGGGTGGAGAGCAAAAGAGGATGCGAAACAGTACCGAATGCTTTAGACAGGTCAATGAATATAGCACCAGCCAGGGCACCAGAGTCCAAGGAGGCATGGAGGAAGTTGGAAAATTCCAGGAGTGCTGTATTGGTACTATGACCTGCTCTGAACCCGTGTTGTTCAGGGCAGAGAACATTGTACTTACAGAGGTAGTCAGAGACTTGGGACGCCACAATTTTCTCTAACGCCTTAGAGAGGGGGGAGAGGATTGAGATGGGTCGGTAGTTACCCAGAAGAGTCCTGTCACCACCTTTATGGACAGGGGTAACTGTGGCAATCTTCCAGGCAGAGGGGAATTTTCCGAGACAGAGTGATTTGTTGAAAATGCATGTAATAGGTGAGAGGACCTGATCCAAGACCTGACGTAAAGGCAGGATCAAGTATATTACCATGGTGTTACTCAGGGCTTTAGCAAGCAAGGCCTAACTTCTTGCATGGTGACACGAATGCAGAAAGAGGGGCGGGCAATGGGTGGTGGTACAGATGGAGGAGGTGGACTGAAAAAGTTACCAGGAAGTACTGAGCTAAGGTCGGTAAAGGAGTTATTGAGGTGGGAGGCAATGAGGGCAGGGTCAGAGGAGACGGTACCATTGATGTTGAGAAGAGAAGGAGAAGGGGACTGGGAGTGACCATTCAGTTGCTTGATGTTGTCCCAGAAGCACCTGGGGTTCCCCCAGGAGGAGGTAAGAGAGGCTTGGTAGTATTCCGCCTTTGCTTTGCGGATGGCCCAGGTGCACTGGTTACGGGCAGCAGCATAGGACTGCCTGTCAGCTGAACGGCCAGTAGCAACAGCAAGGTGCCAAAGATTGTCACTATGGAGCGACAACTTTCCTCAGGCAGAGAAACGGATCTAAGCAATGACCAGAATGGAGCGTGGATGCAGAGTCTGAACCTACATTCCAAATTCTAAAATTTGCATAGGTCCTATCTCCAGGGCGTCACTCTCAGCCGTGATAATTGCATAAAGTGTAGACATACTAACATACTAAAATGCCAGCAGAATAGGCCTAACGGTCTTTCGAGTCTGCTCGATTGGTCAGCCCCCACCCTGAGTGCTGACCTTGCTGCCCCCCTCGCCTTCTCTGGCTTCTCCTTCCCAGTTCCGGATATTCTTGCTGCATTGGATTTTGCTTCCAGAACCCTTTCCCTGTACCTGTCCCACCCCCTCTTGAACCCCTCCACCAGCCCCATAGGCAGCGCATTCCATGGCTCCACCACCCTCTCAGTGAAGTAGCATCTCCTCCTTTCTCTCCTGAATCTTCCCCCCTCCAGCTTCCACCCATGCCCTCTAGTGGCCCCCTCCTCCTTCCTTCAAGCACACTGACTGTTCCTCCCCTATTTACCCTCTTCATGTACCTGAAGACCTCTATCATGTCCCCCAGTCCCTCTCTCTTCCAATGTGTACATATTTAGCTCTTCGAGCCTCTCTCATAGGTCCTGTCCCTAGGCCCCAAATCATTTTGGTTGCCCTCCTCTGACCCTCTCCAGGAGTTTAATGTCCTCTTTAAGTGTGGCCTCCAAAACTGCACACAGTACTCAAGGTGTGTGGCCTCATCAAGCAGTTATACAGAGGGGAGACTGCTTCCTCCTTCTGGAGGTGACCCCCAGCGATGCATCCCAGCATCCTGTTGGCCTTGGCTGCTGCCTCCTAAAAGTCTCCGCGTTGTTCTTCTTGACATCCACCACCATCCCCAGGTCCCTCTCAGCCATCGAGACTTGTAGCATTTCCCTCCCAGGGTGTACACTTGGCCTGGGTTTCTGGCCCCCAGGTGGAGTACCTCACATTTCCCTGCATTGAACCTCAGCTTCCACTTTCTAGACCATCTTTCTAGAGCCTCCAGGTCCTCCTGTAGGGCCACCCTCCCCTCCTCCCCATCCACCACCGCCCCCAGTTTTGAGTCATCTGCAAAGAGACTCATCTCACTCCTGATTCCTGTCCTTATGTCAGAGACGTAGGCATTGAACAGGAGGGGCCCAAGGACTGATCCCTGTGGGACCCCACTAATGACCCTCCTTGGGGATGAGACTATCCCACCAACTACGACCTTCTGGGTCCGGTCCTGGAGCCAATTGCCTATCCATCTGATCACCTGGTTCCCCACCCCCATTTCTTCCAGCTTATCCAACAGGCCCACGTGAGGAACATAAAGTGAGTGATTGCTGGGGTAAGAAGCAGAAGGCTGCAGGATGAAAAACTGGAGCCCCCATCCAGGCAGCCCAACAGCCAGTCTCGAAACTAAAGGTTACCTGATGCTCTGGCGCTCTTGATCAGCCATCCTGACCTGCACCTGTAACATTTCTTTGTGAATCTTGATTTCTTCCGTTCGTTCTTTCATGGCTGTCTGTAGCTGTAGCCTTCGTTTTTCCAGTGAAAGAACATGATCTGCTTTGTTGTACAGTAGATCCCGTAAACGTTTAATCTCCAGTTTTAGAATATTATCTTCCACCATTAGATCCTATAGAGCCAATTAAATATACACAAATTAACGATATTTAACAATATAAGCATGCAAGAGATTAAAAAACTGACTGGTGCCACCTAATGGTAGCTAATATTTTTAAACCCATTTTAAGTACAAATAATCAGTCTTTAAGTCACACACTCCGTCATGGGACCTGTACTGTTCAATATATTTATAAGTGAACTGCATGTGGGTGGCAAAATGGCATATGAATTTCAGTACTGAAAATGGAACTTATTCACTATAGTACCAAATTTCCTTCTAATGGATTACAACAGCCAGTACGACTTACAGTATGTATTATCTCCACAAGAGAAATGATGCCCCAAACTTAGAATCTTCTCCAAAGATACTCTCTTCTATACTAGTTTCGAGCCTCCTGGCATTCCACTGTTAGATGTTTGAGCAGAAGAGGCCAGGAGTATCGAGATCTAATTTAAACAAATATTCCATTTACAATAATTAAACCTATATATTAAAAAAAAAAAAAAACATTTTAATTGTATAGAACAAGCTACAGCAATCATTAAAAGCTTAAGCTGTAAAACACAATTAACCTAATTAACTTATCTTAAAAAGAAGAAACAGGGCAGGTTAAAGCTGTACTGGCTGTTCTAATCCATTAGAAGAAACCATATTACATAGAGAATAATGCATATGTAGGTGTGTGATGTGCATTTTTTTACACCTCAAGGTGTGTGATAATATATAAATCTCAAGAGCAAAGCTCGAGAGGTTTATATATTGTCACACACTGAGGGTTTGTAAAAAAAAAAAAAGCTGCAGATCACACACCTTCATGTGTTATTTCTTAAAATAACTGGTGCTAAGTAAACAAAGCTCAGAGTCTTAGCATTACGTGCTTCCTGCGTTGCTGATTCAACCTCTGTATGGGCTCCATGGCATGCTGTATGTTATGATGACAAGGTGAAGGTTCAACAGCTTTTGTTTAAACTTTAAAAAAAAAAAAATGCACGGTTCCATTTTCCAAGTCAGTAAGTACCTTAGCGTGGTACACACGACCTGGCACGAGACAGTAAAAGCCATATCAACTCGTGGGTTATGACTTTTTACAAGTCTCAAAAATGGGTTGATACCGGGGGTCACCACGTATTATAGTATGTTAATACCACTGCCAAGACCACTCTTACGGTTGTAAGAGTCATCTCATGTGCATTCTAGGGGTATGAGAACCGTGAACCGAAGGTGAGTGGTTCTGATACCCTAAGAATACAAGTGCCTTGGTTGGAGGGTTATAGGATTACTTTGGAGATAGGTTCTGAAGTACAAACATTCAATAGCTGACATTCTTTCTTGCATGTGTGACCAGGCAGTTGCGAGATGTGAATGTGTGGTCTGTGGACCAGTACGCAGCTTTGCAAATTTCTGCCAGGGGCACTTTCCTTCTTGCTGCTGCACTCCTATATATTGTGCCCTAATACCATCTCATGGGACTTTTCCTGCCTTGGAACACCAGCAATGTATATTGTGAATACTGTTCACCTGAATATATTTTTTAGTAGCTGGGTGTCCTTGTGCCACATCACCATATGTGACAAACAGCTGTTTGCTACCACTCCTAATGTCCTGTGCTCTAGACTTGAAGAAACTGAGCCCCCCCCCCCCCCCGACATCTAGTGTATGCAATTTTTCTTCCCCTCTACTGGCCTGTGGCCTCTGGAAAATACCCTGGCACGGTAATGGTCTAATTCTACTGGAATTCTGACACCACCTTGGGTAAGAACTGTACACATGTCCTTAACACTACCTTTTCCCTGTGGAAAATCAGATATGAGGATCACTCCTCCTCTCTCCCATCCCCTCCTCTTTCTACTCTCTCCGCTATAGGGATCAATGTACCTTTTCCTTTCCGCACTCTCACTTCTCTGCTGGGCAAGCTGCTTTCTCCTGCTGTCTCCCATCCCTCGGGAACCTGCTCCCCTCCCTCCTGGCCCTTAGGTACCACCTAAGGCACCTCCCTGGTCCCACTTGTCCTTGTCAACCCCCCTCCTGACTCTCCCTCCATCCCTTCTATCTGCCCCTCATGCACCCCCCCAATGCCTCCTCAAGCGCTGTTCATTTTATTCTGTACCTGCAAGTTGGTGCTACAGGTCTGTCACAACCAACAGTAGTAGTTTGCCCATTTGTGCATATTTTCCTCTTGCACTTTACAGAGCAGCTTCCTACTAAGGTCCCCCCAAGAGTGGTCGATAACTGACTTTCACAGCAGTCCTCTGACAAAATTTGGCAAATTAATTCCATGTTTGTGAAAAGTTATTCCCTCTGTAAAGTTGTATTTCGGCATATTCCCGAAAAAAAAGACCAACTTCCTGGTCCAAAAACCACGACCCAACGCAGCTGTTTTGTGACGTCACAAAACAAAGGCTGCATGAGTGCGCCCCATTGACTTCTATGGGGTGATATTTTCATAGATTTCTATACCTCTTAATGTTGCGATTTTAAAAATTCAAAGTGACTGACAGATATACCTTTGGGTAGGAAACTAATGTAGCAGGGTGGTGGGAAAGGCCAATGGAATGTTGGCATGCAACGGCAGGGGCATTACTAGTAGAAGAAGGGAGGTAATAATGCCCCTCTACAAAGCCATGGTGAGGCTGCACCTGGAGTACAGGGTCCAGTTCTGTGCAAGGACATAGATGGGATGGAGAGAGTACAGAGAAGGGCAACCAAGATGGTGCAGGGTATGCAAGGGAAGACATATGAGCAGAGGTGTCAGGAGCTGGAGACAGGAGACATGACAAACTTTTAAATATGTAAAGAGGCTCAACGAAGTAAGGGAAGGGTGTTTACTTAAGAAGGAGGGGGCCAGAACTAGAGGGCACAGCCTCAGACTGCAGGGAAACAGATACAGAGGCAATGTGAGAGGGAGATTCTTCACAGAAAGGGTGGTGCAGCCCTGGAACAGACTACCAGAAGAAGTGGTGAGGACTAAATCGGTGGAAGGATTCAAGAGGACATGGGACAGACATAATGGGCTGAGTAGCAGGGGGAGGACGGGGGCTGCCGGGCTGAGGTGTAGGGGGTGAAACAGGGCAGACTACATGGGCCGGTGTTGTCCTTTTCTGCCATCAAGCTTCTATGATTCTTTGGAGATGCTGGCCTTAAGCCCACAGGATCAAGGCAATGGCTGCATTCTCAGCTGAATGAAATTGCTGCCACACAGATGGAGAATTTTTTCCATTTTCAGGCACAGGATTTCCTTGAGGATGACTTCCTGGCCATCTTAAGTACCTCCATAACCTGGTAGAAAAGTGTAATCCTAATAACTCTACCCCTTCAGATGAAGTGATTCCAAGTTTGAATGAGTCACCTAACCTTTCAAAACTGTCAAAAAGTCTTGACACAGCAGCAAAATGTGATCCCTTGGTTGTCTGGGCTAGTCTAGTGCCAGCAGACTCATGGTTAACAGTTCCACTCCTGCTTTTAGGAGAAGATTCTGCATTAGGGAAAAGGTGGGAAGCCATAAAGGAACATATTTCCCCATTGCTTGCTCAGAGCATCTTCTGAAACTGTATTCAGACATGGGGCACTACAGCAGAATAGTCAATCAATCAATCAAAATTTTTATTTATCCAGGCGAACATCCTAGCCTTTTGTTCTCCCGTGATGCAAAATGGACCACCTCTGGAATTTTCCATTTCCTGAAGAAGAGAAGTTGCATACCGTAACCACAGAACTTCCTGAATAGCTAGTTGGATGAGTAGTGACCTCCGCAATGATATAAGACTGATGGACAAAGTCTGGGAGCAATGTAAACAGTCAGGTGTAATGTCTGACTGGCATGCCTACAGAAGCCTAAGAAATGCCTGTAAAGCTGATCTTAAATACGACAAAAGGAAATATCTAAAGGCTCTCCAGATCAAAAACCTACCTGACCCTGAACATTTTGGGGCACAGATAAATACCTTACTGAAAGGACAAGCTAGCATGCCTAAGCATGATATCTGTCAACAGCCAAATAATATCTGAGCCCAATACCTCAGCATCTGCTTTCAACAAATTTTCAGTTGTGCCAGACAAAATGGAAGGATCCCCTGGCCATGACACCCTTCAGCTTAGACTGCAAAGACTTGCAGCACCAGTCATTGCCACTCCCCTCAAACACCTTATAAATGAACACCTACTACTGGGCATCATCCCCCAAAACTGGAAAACTACCACTGTATTTCCTATCCATGAATGTGGGCTACAAGATTCAACTGAAAATTATACTCCCATCTCCCTATTATGTACCGTAGTGAAAATATAAGACCAGTGTACAGTCAACTAGGAGACTATCTAGAACTACACCACTCCCCTCACCCACTGCCAGCAGGGGTTTAGGAAAGCTATGGCATAGACACTGCCCTGATAAGGCTTATGATTGACATCTTGGATGCAGTCGAAAACAGCATGGACACAGGTGCGATTTTCATAAACCTCACCAAGGGCTTTGTCTTGGTGAATCATGCACTCCTGCTACCAAAACTCAAGGCCAATGGTTAGATGAGTTAACCTGCAGCTGGTTCACTCACATCTATCTAACCACAAACAATCTGTCAGGTGGCAGAGATACCTCTTCAAACACAGAGATATAGCTGATGGTGTGTCACAAGGTTCAAGTCTAGGTCCCCTCCTTTTCTCCCTACTCAACAATGACATGCTTGATGATTGTGGGGACCTCTCTATAACTCTACACAGATAAAGCTGTCCTGTACAGATCCTTTGCTGACATCAACTGGATTAATTCAGAGCTGGGGAATGATTTACAACTCTTTGAGGCCTGGCTTCTGCAAAACAAGCTCATACTAAATGTTACAAAAAACTAAAGCCATGCTCCTTGGGTCCAGAAGAGTGGGAGTTTACTCACTCTGTCCATCGGTACAAGAAGGGGACAACCTTGGATGTGTACAGTGAATGCCTGTAGTCAAGAACAGCCTTCATCTTCAGAATGATGATGTAGTGAGAGCGCTCAAGAGGGTAACAGAGATCCTGTGTCCGAGGATACCCCACATGGGCCCACCAGCCGGACCATGACACATCTATTATAAGGATGGTCAGAGGTACCGGATGAAACAAATGAAAATTATGTACTCACCATAATTCTTGATCCTCTAAGAATATATTCACCACTGAGTCACACTATTGGGTCTGAGCCAGAGGCGATAAGACCCAGTGGGAGCCAGAACATTTCAGCGGGCTGGCGCTGAGGTACGCAACATGCATGCATGGCTCTGTGAGTATGTGCACATGGACACCTGGTTACATCAGCACCAGCCCCCAACTGCCTCAGTACTTTTCTTACTGATGAGATGTAGCATAACCTAACAAGTAAGCTATGCACTTTACCTAAGGGTGAAAGATAGCCCTGGTGGCCCATGTAATAAGGGCCACCAAATCCAGTAACAAAGAGAAGAACAAACACATCCATACTGGTGTGAGCCCAGGGGATCGCAGGCATGTGAATCAATGGTGAAGATATTCTGAGATAAAAACATAGAAATTGTCAGCAGAAAAGGACTGCTAGGCCCATCCAGTCTGCCCGTAGGCCCTATACATTGTATGTGGCCACTGATCCTATGTGATCAATGGCTTTTCATCACTCCCTTCCCTCTCAAGGTTCCCTTGTGCCTGTCCCAGACTTACTTAAGCTTCTCCACTGTGCTTGTCCCCACTACCTCCTGTGACAGACTATTCCAAGTGTCGACTACTCTTTCTGTGTAGAAAAACTTCCTCACATCACCTCTTAATCTACTCCCTTCCAATTTCATATTATGCCCCCTTGTTCTAGTACTTTTTCTACATTGGAAAAGGTCCCTAAACTGCACCTTGTTTATGCCCTTGAGGTACTTGAAAGTTTCAACCATGTCCCCCTACTCTCTTCTTTCCTCCAGTGAGTACATTTTGAGGTCCCTTAGTCTCGCCTCATATGTTTTGTGGTGCAAGCCCTGCACTATCTTTGTCGCCCTTCTCTGGATAGTCTTCACCTTGTTTATGTCCTTGTGCAGGTGTGGCCTCCAGAACTGCATGCAGTACTCCAGGTGAGGCCTTACCAATGTTTTATACAATGGCATCACCACCTCCCGCCTCCTGCCAGTGATATACCTGCCTATGCAACCCAGCATGTCACTGGCCCTCCCTGCTGCCTTTGCACACAGCTTCAATACCTTAAGTTCATCAGAGATGATAATCCCTAGGTCCCTTTCCTCTTTAGTGACAGTCAGCTCCCCCCCCCCAACCTGTAGCTCTCCCCAGGTGAATTATTTTGCACTTCTTTGCATTGAACCCAAGTTGTCACATCTCCGACCATCTTTCAAGCTTCTCCAGATCCCTCTTCATTTTCTGCACCCCTTCTGGAGTATCCACCCTGTTGCAGATCTTGGTGTCATCTGCAAACAGGCAAATCTTTCCTTCCAGTCTCTCTGCAATTTGTCAGTGTCAGTGGCTCAGTAGGTAGCACACTCGCCTCTGAGGCTGGGAGATCAGAGGGCTGTGGGTTCAGTTCCCACATCTGGCACTTGGGTTAATATCCCAGTACTGACACTGTAGTGCAGCATGAGAGGGGTGCTGCACTTCTGAGGTTCCGTCTTTCGGATGAGATGTTAAACCGAGGCCCATCTGCCTGGATTGGTGGTAGTTCAGGTGGCTGTTAAAGATCCCATGGCACTTCTTGAAAAGGGTAGGGGAATTTCCCCGGTGTCCTGGCCAAATTTCCCTCATTCACTAAAAAATACCACCAACAGCTTAATCTGCTTCAAGGTCAGTTGGCATTCATCTGTATCCCCCCCCACTCCCCTGGGTCGTGCCTGAAAATAGGCAGGATTTGTCTAGTGCACTTACCCGGTCAACAAAAACTAAATAAATAAATTTCACTAATGAAGACACTAAACAGGACTGGTCCTAGTACTGATCCCTGTGGTACCCCACTGTTCACCCCACTCCCCAGACTGCACCCCATTTACCACCACCCCCTCTGTCTCCTGTCTGTTAACCAGTTCCTAACCCAGTTCACCACCTTGTCTCCCATGCCCAGACTACACAGCTTGTTAATCAGCCTTCTAGGTGGGACGGTGTTGAAGGCTTTGCTGAAATCTAGGTAGGCGATGTCTACCGCCCCTCCCTGATTTATTTCCCTAGTCACCCAATCAAATAAATCTATCGGATTCATTTAACATGATCTTTCTGCTGTAAATCCGTGTTGCCTCAGATCCTGAGCACCCTTGGATTCCAGGTGTGTCCCTATCCTTTCTTTCAGCAGTGTCTCCATGATCTTTCCCACCACTGAGGTGAGGCTGACTGGCCTGTAGTTCACCGCCTCCTCCATACTGCCGTTTTTGTGCAGTGGGACTACATGTGCCGTCCTCCAGTCCTCTGGAACCACACCCTTGTTGAATGACTATGTGAACAGGGCCACCAGAGGTGCTGCTAGTTCCCTTCGCAGCTCCCTTAATATCCTCAGGTGGATGCTGTCTGGCTCCATGGCCTTATCCACCTTCAGTTTTGTGAGTTCATCCAGAACTCCCTCCACTGTGAATGGACTGGTATCCCCCCCCCCCACTGCCTCTGCAACCCAACTGTGGTCCTTGACCTTCCCCCTCCTTAGTGAGTACTGAGCAGAAGTATTTGTTTAGTATTTCTGGCTTGTCCAGATCCCCCTCTTTACACTCTCCCTTCTCCGCTTTGAGCCTCACAATCCCCCCCCACCCCGTTTTTTTCTATCACTGATGTACCTATAAAATGTCTTATCCCCTTTGTTCACAGACCATGCTAAACCTTCTTCTGCCTGCACCTTCACTCTCCTATCAGCCTTCCCTGCTTCCCTTAGACATTCAAAATACCCCTTCCTATCTTCCTCCCTTTGGCTCCCTTTATATTTCCTGAAACTCTGCATTTTAGTCCTCACTTTGTCCCCTACCTCTTTAGAGAACCATAGTGGTTTCCTTCTTCTTTTTCCTTTGGCCACTATCCTAACGCATTGGTTTATTATCTCCACTATGGCTCCTTTCAGTTTCTCCCATTGTTCCTCTACCCCCTCTATTACCTCTCTCTTCCCCAGGAATGCTTGTATACATCTACCCATTTCAGTGAACTCTGTCCTTCTGAAATCTAATACTCTTGCCCTTGTGTGGCTTGAGTCCTTGTCTCCATGCTGAACCACACCACGTGGTGGTCACTGGACCCCAGCTAGATCAAGAATAATGGTGAATATATAATTTTTATATCTTCCAAGAATCAATCTTGACCATTAATTCTTAAAACCGACGTTTCCTTCACACACCAACCTGATAAAAGGGACGCCAGTGCAAGAGGTTTTATACTCACAACATTTATTCAAATGCAGACATGCATAGGCCTGACATGTTTCGGACCAGGCGGTTTTTCCTCAAAGGCTGTGCAGGAAACTTTGTCAGTTTTACTGTTCTGTTGGTTTCCTTTGCACCACATCAGAGTGCACATTCTATGGTAACCATTAATTCTTACTAGTGGGTCAGAGTACCAAAGCTCAAAGTCCCCCCCCCACCCCCCAACTAGGGCAGCAGGAGCTGAGGACTCACTCAGGATAATAATCCATTCAGGATTGTCCTGCCAAAAGTGACATGCTGCCTGGCATGGACTTCTAGGGCACAATGCTTAGCAAAACTGTGCACTGTGCTCCAAGTTGCAGCTCTGCAAATACTGCATCTCCAATAGGCACAGAGCCAATCTCGGCCAGGGACATGGCAACTGCTCTGGTGGAGTGGGCTCATGCCTGGTCTTCCAATTTAACCTGAGCCATGGCACGGCAGTGGTGCAAGCAATTCACAATCCAGGCAGACATGTCCTTGACTTTAACAGGCTGTCCCTTTCAATTAGGATTGAAGGAAACAAGGAGCTGTTTGGATTGTCTGAAGTCCTTGGTTCTGTCCAGATAAAACCTAAGGACCCTGTTAACATCCAGTGAGTAGAGAGTGCACTCTCCCTCATTCTGAAAGTTAGCGGAGTAAGGAGGCAGGACAAGGGACTGGTTTACACGACACTCTGACACCACTTTTGGTAGAAACTTAGGTGTGCATGGAGAACCACCATGTCCCTTTGGAAAACAGGATACGGAAGATCTGTGACCAAAGCATGGACTTCAGATTCTTGGCAATGGCCACTAGAAATGCTACTTTCCAAGTTAAACAAGTTACACATTGCAAGCAGCTCCTCAGGAAAACATCGAAATATAATATTCAGACACAATTTAGCTTATATTTTACTAATGTTTTGTAGTCCCCCTTATTCTTTATTTCAGAGGATATCTGCATGAAGAGAGGATCTTTGAGTCTCAGACTTCACTTTGTGCTCCTGCTTTTCCCTTCATAATGTTCTGTTTGTGACCTCACCATTTGTTGTAGAAATTATTACGATCTCATAGAGGATAACTTTACTAAACTTTCTCCCGCATCGTGCTGTTCACCAGGTACAATTTCAACATGACCCACCTCAGTGTCAGTGGCTCAGCAGGTAGCACACTCACCTCTGAGGCTGGGAGATCAGAAGGCTGTGGGTTCCATCCCCACACCAGGCACTTGGGTTAAATCCCAATACTGACACTGTAGTCGAGCATGAGGGGGTGCTGCACTCCTGAGGTGCTGTCTCTCGGATGAGACGTTAAACCGAGGTCCCATCTGCCTGTTCTGGTGGTAGTTCAGGGTTCAGGTGGATGTTAAAAGATCACATGGCACTTCTCGAAAAGACATGGGGAATTTCTCCGGTGCCCTGGCCAAATTTCCCCCCATTCACTAAAAATACCACCAACAGCTTAATCTGGTTCAAGGTCAGTTGGCATTCATCTGTATCCCCTTCCCCCCGGGTCGTGCCTGAAAATAGGCAGAATTTGTCTAGTGCACTTACCCAATCAACAAAAACTAAATAAATAAAATATGGTCAGCAAGCACTGGGTGATGGAAAATTGGCAGATAGCACTGCTTGTGGCAGAAATTAGGAGCATCACGCCTCAAATGCTATGGAGTATGTGTTACCACTACAACAGTAACAAACCTGAAAATCTAGCTTTTAACAGAACGTTATTATCCAAAAACCAAGCGGCAGAAAGAAAAAAAAGGCAGAAAAAATAATGTGCCCCCAAGCCCCACAATTTTTTTTTCAGGACGAAATTATATGCATAAACTAAATATTTACCCAATTCATACCTGTTTCGCATTTCTGATCTTCTTCAGTTCTTTCTCAGAGTTATCATTGAAAAGCATGAGCCCTTCTATTTTACTAGTCAGATCACTTTTTTCCTGTCCAGTCTTGTCCAAACCTTTCTTAACGTAACGAACATCATCCTAATGAATTTAAATAAATAAATACATTTAAATAACTAAATCTAGCTGGTAGATATTTACATAGAGACACAAAATGTGATGGCAGGAGGAGACTAAATGTCCATCGAATCTGCCCTTACTAAATTACCTCACCCTACAACCTACTGTACTGGTTGATTTTAAACACAATTCATTTAAAGAAATAATTTTTATAATGCTAGGTTGTGTGAACCAAAACATTAGTTAGTACGTTTTTCTTGAGATTTCAGAATTTTGAATATGCAAATAACAATCAACCTTCGTCTCAAAAGAAGTCCCTGACAAAATAAGCAGGGTGACTAAATTACCCTCCAACCACTAAGAGGTGGCCCCACTGGATCCATGGCAAGATTTGTTTCTGGAGCAGTGTGGCGATGAAATACTACCCGAACTGTATCTGCCCTCTGGACACACTGAGGGATTACACTTCATATGCTAGCAAGTCTATCTTTCACTATAAAAAGGGACTGAGAAATAGAGCTTTCCGATTGGCTGTAAGCATTCCATCAGCCTTATGTTAATCTTTCATTAGCATACATGTACAGCCTAATCATATGCTGAACAAGGTTTAACACTGTTTAAAAAATGTTTTTATTATATGGAAGATAATGTATGGTTTTTGGTTAAGGACCACGCTGTAAACACTTTGAGAGGTTGCCATGACGTCATTGTAAACCTCGAGCGCGCAGCTCGAGAGGTTTACAGATGTCATGGCAACCTCAAGAAGTGTTTTCAGCGCGGTTGTTAACCAAAGACCATACACTATATATTATAGTGTATGGGCTGCCAAGATTGTGTAATCGTGGACTGAATTACTTTACTTTACAGAACGCTGATTGTTGTGAGCATTCTGTTTTGTTATACCATTGATATGACATACTCAAGAAGGGTTTACAACAGAGTGATGTCATAACAGTGGCATGACAAGGTTGTAATCTGCTTGAGTTCAGTTAATAATAAAGGATCTCCATACATTATAAAAGCAATAACACACTCCCAGGGGTTATGTTAATGGTCAGTTCATCACCCTCTAGGGGTATGTGGCACCCCTAGAAGGTGATTAACAGACCATTAACATAACCCCTGGTCATGCCTTATTGCTTAATAAACCCGTACTGTATCATTCTATACTGAGGGATTACACTTCATGTGCTAACAAGTCTTATCTTTCACAAGCCCATACTGTATCATTCTATATGGAGGGATTACATTTCATGTGCTAACAAGTCTATCTTTCATAAGCCCGTGCTGTATCATTCTATTAAAAAACATTAACTCTGATGTTTGTTTTAATGTAGTCTTTTCTGAAAAGAAAACTACCTCACCACACCTTTCCTCTAGCCAGGAGTGCAGACAACACGATGCTACACCTTGCGTAGTTTCCCCGCCTTACTCATGTACCAAGAACATGAAACCTTTCCCACTGACAAAGAGCTACGCATACTTCTGTAAACTTGTCATCCACAGATCTACAGTGTGACCCACTGGCTTTAGGTACCACCAGGCCAGATTAAAATCTAAAATCTGCATTTCAGCAAAAACAGAAGCTAAAATGTTTTGATTACCTGAAAAAGAATACACAGCCTGACTCTTATGTATCTGTTGTGTATCCTATGTTATGCATTCGTTACATGACCTTACGATGTAGTATAGTGTAGTGTATGTTTAGTTTAGGACACCTGGGAGTGAGTAAACCCGAGAGACAATTTACAGGTAGTGTAGTGTATGGGAGCCATGAAAGGATACTAGGAGAGAAGAAATATCCAAACTGTTTTTTGTGCGTCTCTCCAAACCATACCAATACACCTTCTCAAAAACCTCGTTCTCAGAGCAAGGCATCCTGGGTATGCAAATTCCTGTGCCAGTCAGGCTGACAAGGCTTCGCCAGAATGGACATCGCCTTTTAAACAGGCGTGTACATCTGATCCAGTATAGACAGAGCATGACACAAACTGGACCTTTCTCCTCTCCCAGCATCCTTTTACAGATCGCATATTCTACCCTTACAGTAAACCACCTCTCCAGAATATTCATTCCGAGTGCTTTAAACCCATATTGCTTTGGGGTTTTGAGTTGGTGCCTGGTTAAGACAATGACTATAGTGTGTACTTTGTTAATCTCAGCCTGTACTGGATCAGATGTACAAGATGTACCATTTGTACAGCAGGCGAGCGCTCACTCTACGGCACTCAGATGGTTGCCAGTCGAGGTGGTAAGCAGAGGGGCTTTGTCAGTTGCCATCTCTGAATGGTCACAGATGCAAGTACCTATCGTATGGGATGAATGGAGTGCCACGGGGGCTGAATGGTGAAAGGATGGGGAGGGCCTACACTGCCAGGGAAATAAGCATTTGACACATTTTGACAACTGGAACCAGGGACCAGGGAGGGGAGCATTAGACATCCAGGAAAATAGTCATTTGGCACATATTAAGTTTGAATCGGTGTGGGGGGTGTGCACTAGACTACCAGGGAAATAGACATTTAACACATTTTAACAGCGTGGACTGGGAATGGGGAAGGACACTAGATTACCAGGGATATGGAGATTTACATATTGTGACAGCTCAGGCCAGTGATTGGTGGGGGAAGAGACATACTACACTACTACAGTTATGAGGGATTTACACAAACAGCTTTTACTGGGAATCAGGGTGGGGGGGCAGGAGACCCTAGCAGGGACTGACAACCCATGCTGTCAGTCTGCTACTCAGTGCACTGACAGACGGAGGGAGGGAATCATACACTAATGCGCTCTCATATGAGTACTGTTTTGAGTTCCTTAAAGGGACACTATCAGCTTTTTCACCAGTTTTAGTGCCCTTGTAATATTAGTGCCTGTTACTCAGAGCTGTAGTAAGTAATGGCTCTGAGTCACTTTGAAAAGCATATGTGCATTGTTAAATACATTCTTTTTTTAAACTAAAAAGGCTTTCGGTCGGCCCGACCAAAATCCGCAATCTGCTCCTTCCCGTGCGTCCCCGATGTGCAGAAAAGCGCTACGGAATGCCAAACTCGTACAAGAATGAGTTCGGCGATTTTGGTAGCATGTGAAAAAAAGCATATTGCTGAATTGTCCTATGTGTGCTTATGTCCACTATATACATGTCTTATAAAACCGAGGACTATTTCCAAGAGTAATTCGGAAATAGCCCTTAGTTTTATAAAACATGCAAATAGCAGACATAAGCACACATAAGACAATTCAGCAATATGATTTTTTAACATGCCACCAAAATCACCGAACTCATTCATGCACAAGTTTGGCATCCCAAAGTGCCATACTGTATGTCGGGGACACGTGAGAAGGAGCAGACCACGAATTTCGGTTAGGCAGATTGAAAGTCTTTTTAGTTAAAAATATGTATTTAACAATGCACATATGCTCTTCAAAGTGACTCAGAGCCATTATTGACTACAACCCTGAGTCACAGGCACTAATATTACAAGGGCACGAAAACTGGTGAAAAAGCTGACAGTGTTCCTTTAAACAGCACTGCAGCAGTGGTAGTTTAGGGCTTTCAAAACCTCTGAAAATACCACTGTGTCCTAGATGCAAGAGGGAATCCCTCATATGCATGGATACAGTAGTATATTTTGCATGTATGCACCATCTGCTTATCACCACACACTGGGGGCCACTGCATACAACCCACATCCTGTTCAATCATGTTAATCCCACTTAGCATGTCACTAGCATATTTGGCAACACATTAACCTTGTGAAAATGGGGGCCAATATTTGTTCTGGCAAAGCTTTGACAGCCTTACTTCCACAAGCATTTGCTGTAACACTTGCCTGACACCATGTGTTAGGCTCATCCATGGACTGCAAGAATAAATTGAATCCCAAAGGACCATCCAGCCCCTTCCTTCTTCTTCCCCTCCACTCAATCAGCTCCCCTACTACCACCCCCGACTCCAACTCTGGTGGTACCTTATTCTCCCTCCCCCCGCTCCATAGTTGCACCTACCCTTGGGATGCTAACTCCCTGGGTCATGGCTGGTTATGCGCCTTGCTGCCCCGGCTTGCAAGCCCTCCCATCTTTGGTGCCCTGCCCATTTACTATCCTGGCCCCCTTTTTGACAAGGCCATCCACTTGGCTGCTACCTGTTATACCAATCACCCTGTTGATTAGTTCATGCTACTTACTGTCAATTGGTATTGGATTAGCACCATTGTTTTGTACAAAGCGTTATGTACCTTGCTTGTTTCAAATGTGTGTAATGTGTTTCTTGACGTGGAACCTTTGTAAATGAGCTTTTGCTCAAAGGTATTTTTTCCAAACAATAAACAATACAATACAATATACCCATGATGCCTTGCATTTGGAAGGAGGCTTTAGCATGTTTGTTTGTTTATTTTTTTATTTACCGAAATGTTTTAGTGGGGTTTACAGTAAGATGTGGAATTAGACATTAAATTTACATAAATCAGAACTCAGGAAAAATACATACATTAGCTTTTAAGTTGATACACACAATATACATTTGTAGAGTGGGTTACAGGACTAATATTTAACATGACTGAGAATTATACACACAGTAATATGCAATGCCTAGGCTGGGCGGTAAGTGCAAGAATTGTGCAGATTTGAGTAAACTAAAACCAATATAAGTGCCAAGAAGTAAGGTGCCTGGGGGATGAGGAAGTGGGCAGGAAGTGATGGGAATGGTTTAGGGAAATTAGGAGGCTGGGGGAGGTGAGGAAGTGGACATGGAGGGACGGAAACGGTCTAAAGCTAGCCCCTCCAGGATGTAGAGAACCCTGCTAGGGCTGAAGCTCTGTGGGGCCTGGGGGTGAAAGCAGGGGGGACTGATGTTTGAGAGGGAATGAGAAATTTGCCTAAATACTGGCCACTCCAGGATGCTGAGAGCCATGCCACAGGACAGGTTGATGGGGGGAGCAGAACAGGATAAAGAGTAGAGTGGGGATAGAGGAGTTGGGGGGGGGGGGACAAATAGCTCTGTACTAGTCCCCTCCAGGATGCTGAGAACCCTGCCAGGGGATGGGACATGTACAGACAAGCATGGCGTGGGGATAGAAAGGACAGAGGTGGGAGCAACGGGGAGGAGAAAGTAGAAGGCAGGGGAACTGTGTAGGAAGGCTCTGGGGAGGAGGGATGCTATTTACAGGAGTGGGTTGAGCAAGTAGCAGAGCAGACATGAATGGGACTTAGGCAGGGAGGGTAAAACAGGAGCAGTTGACACCAAGAAAGTTATGTATGTGTATGGTTTATATTGAAATGTATATACTGCACTGTTCAAATGTCTCTACATATAAACATTGAGTTTCACAGCAGATAATGACCACTTGGCCCACCTAGTCCAACTATTTTCCCTACCTACTGTAACACCGCAGACCCTACTTGATCTCCAGCTTTACCTCCCCAGTCCCTACCACTAAGTTCCCTTTATGTCTATCACATGCTGTCTTGAATTCCATTACTGTTTTTGCCTCCACCACTCTCTCTGCGAAGAAGTACTTCCTCACATCTCTCCCGAGTCTACCCTCCTACAGCTTCATAGCATGTCCCCTTGTTCTTGAGCATCTTTTTCTGAAAAATGCTTCCCTCTTGAACCTTATTTATACCCGTGAGGTATCTGAAAGTCTCTATCATATCCCCCTCTCCCTCCTTTCCTCCAATGTGTATATACAGAGGTCCTTAGGTCTCTCCTCTTACTTGTGATGCAGACCTGACTGAAATAATTCCCCATGCACTAAATTTTGGCCATCCTGGTAATATTTTAATTAAATAACTACCTTTTTTTGTTGTTGTTGCTCAAGAGAACTATTCATTACACAGGAAGTTATTAGTATAGTACAGGTTTTACCAAAAGCTACTTACCTGAAGTTTTTTGTGCTGAACATTCAACAGGTTATAAGTGTTGTGTTTTTCTTCTAAGGCTTTGGTAAGCTCTGCTATCTTGGCCTCCAAAACTTGCTTCTCTTCTGCATTAACCTCTCCTTTTAGCCGGGCCATCCGACGCTCCATCTGTTGAATCTGAAAATCCTATCAATAGAGAAAGGAAAATGGAATGTAAATGAGAAACCCATTATATAGTGTGCAAGTTATTTATTGGATAACCATAAAGAAAGTGAATATGTGGCAAGAACATGTTTAAACCACAGAAATACAAACATAATCTTAAGTTTCTTCTGGGTTCAATGGAAAACATTACAAATTGGACCTCGAAAGGAACCCCCACTGCACTTTCCAGCCAAATGATGTAAAAGCCGGCAACATTTCAAACATCCCCATTTCACAAACTTCAGTTACTTATTTCTTTATTTTTACAAGCCCTGTTCTAGTGTTCTCTTCCGTTTCTGCATGTCTCTGCCCATCCCAGGAGCCTGAAGTGGTACTTATCTCAAGAAGGCCACAAAAGTGTAAGTCCAGGGGCATGGATGGCTGATTCTTGCCAAGCCAGTGATTGGGTTGCCGGAGGTTGGGGGGGGGGTTGGTTGGTAGAGGAGAGGATAGGGTGTCTGAGAAAGAGGACAGAGAGGGAGGCTGGAGGCCTGGCGGCAGTGCAGCTGTGGGTAGCACGTAGGAAGGAGCCATCCTGGAGGACAGAAGGGAGAGGGGTGGATATGATAGAAACCTTCAAGTACCTAAAAGGCATAAACAAGGCTGGAACAAAGTGCTTATTCAAGCTACAAAGGGAAAGGGCCATGAGGGGGCATAATCTGAAATTAACAGGGGCAAGATTTAAAAAGGAAATGAGGACACACTTTTTCACTGAAAGGGTGGTGTCAAAGTGGAACGAACTACCGGAGGAGGTGGTCTCACTGAGAATGGTGGATGGTTTTAAGAGAGAGTGGGACAAGGTAAAAGGGAGAGTCACAACTGGTGGTTGAAGGGGGTGGGGGTAGAAAAGGTGGGAGAAGAATATTCGGGGCGGTTCTACTATAATTTACTGTGAGCTGAACACTTGAGCAGACTTGATAGACCTTTATGGCCAGTTTCTGCTGGCTTCTTCATATGTTTGTAACCCCCCTGCAAATGGGGGTTCCCAAAAGACTTCCAGGAGCTTGCTTGAATGCTCCAAGCCTGAATGGTGTTTGGCATTTAAGCCATTTATCAGTGAGTGTTTTTAGAACCTCTGGTACTGTCTCTTTAAGAGCTGTCTGCTTGCAGACATAATTAGTTTGTATGGGGGACTGTGTGTTTCTTTGATTGAGTACACCTCAAGCTGCTGCCAATTCACTTCATTTTGCAGTCACTAGAGTGCAAAGGAACCTATCTGAAAGATGTAACTGTTTGCAGAAATTATTTAGAGTAATAATGAAATTACAGTTTGTCTAACCTGCTTTCTTTGCAGTCAGAACTGTGTCTACTAGTTCCCCATTCTAGTTTTGAACTGCTGAACTGGACCAATCAGTGTGGGGTAAGCTAGCTCTAAAATGGTGCCTTGGACGAATCAGAACTTGGACTCATAATCTGAGCCAGCCACAAGAGGATTGTATGGGCAGTGACTCTGGGAGATGTAGTTTAGACTTCAGTGCCTTTTGGACCAACAGCAGCAGTCTATTGTGAGTGACAGCCAATCCAGTCAAGAACTGGGAGAACTCAAAGGAAGTGCCCGGTTTTGTCGGGTTGGAGTTTCAGTTGAGCTTTGGCAGTGAAGAAGGAAGGAGCCCTGTGCTTTTCAGTGTGCAGTTTTAGTCAAAAACGTGTGTAAGGCCCAGAGTTCGTCTGCAGCTTGTGTAACAGCTTGTTAGGACTGACTCCGTCCTGTGAAAAGAATCAAAGGATCTCTGAAGAGTAGAAACCAGGCTCACCCTGTAGAAGACTGAAGGAATTGCTGAAAATTGCACTCGGTCTGTCAGGAACTGAATCTGCTGTGTGTTCTCCCGGTATTGTGCAGTAATTGCGTATCGATACAGATGCAGCCTGCCTGGTATAGTGCTTTCTTTTATATGGATGTGTGAAGAGGTTTGTGTACCTCAAGTGAGCCCTGCTGACATTGAAGGACCCTATCTTATTTGGAGGTCGGAGTACTAATTCAGGGTCGCCTCCTGTTGAATTGCCACATTAAATCCAAATGGAATTACTGTACTGCTGACTGTTTAATTCTCCTTTTCTCTGTGTGAAAGGGCCCTACCAGCTGCCACGGTTTGGACTAGCCACTAGGGCTTGGGTACCCAGGGACAGTAACTGATAGGGATAGGCCTGTGCACAGAGCCATAGGTAGATTATTAGAGTGATAAGCTGATTAACCTGATTTCCCCCTGTCCTTGTTATATCCCCCTAAATAAATCAGAGCTGCTTGTTTCAGCAAAGTTATACTGCCTGAGGTATTTGTCTACGTTAAAGTACTGTACTGTGATTGTTGCACTGTATCTCATTTCACAGGAGGTCCCAGTGCCGGAACCAGACCTGGGGGTAAGTGTATACTGTGAAGGTAATTCTGATATATTGTGTGGCCACTAGTGGGAAGAAAGGGGTTGCAGTGTCCCAGAGGGCTGTGACCAAGTTAGTTTAACTATTGCAAACCCTGACCTCTGGGTGGAGGCACCCGCCATTGGATCCAGGCCCCTCAACCTGTTAGTGGCAAATCAGGCAGGGTAGTAGCCCCGGATAGCGCCATCTAGGGGTTACATCTTGAGGCTCACCGCTGGGATTGTGTGTCCTCTAGTGGCCATATTACGAACCACTGTTAAGAAAAAATGGGTACCCGACAGAAGTGGCTGTGCACCGGCTGGTGGAGTGGTGTACTGGGAGGAGATCGACCTCAAAATGCTATGCTTATCCTGGACATCCCCTGGGTATCAATACGGACACTGTGCAGGAGTACTTTCCAAGGTGGAAGGTTTACAAAACCCTGTAGTGGTGGGTCGGCATGCTAATCTGCTCACCCACACTTTCCTGGCCCTAGTAGAGTTTAGGATCCCATAGATAGCTCCAAAGTGCCACAGACCATTACCCCAGAGGGAGCCCTCACTGCTTGGAGAGTGATAACTAAGGACAGTAAAGACCCGGGGAATCAGCCCCACCACTATCTGAAACTTTTGAGGAGAAATTTGCTGAATGGTTGTTGGGAGAGGGAAAACTGTGGAGGACTTGAAGAAACTATTCTTGCCACCTGGGGTGTTCCTCCCAACACCTCTCCTGCTCCAGTGCCCGTAATGGTGGCTGAACCAATGCAGACTCCTATTTCTGCACCTGCCATTAGTCACGACTCTTACCGAAGGTTGAGGATCTTCTCTGGCACCCTCCCAACCCCCCAAGGGGAGGATGACTGGGAGACCTGGATAGACTATGTTGCCCCCCAAGTGCTAGAATGGCAATGCTCGGAAGGCGAAAAGCGAAAGAGGGTTAGTGAGAGCCTCCGAGGTCCTGCCCTGGCTACCATCCGTGCTAAACGGGCCAGTAACCCTGAAGCGACTGCACAGGCCTATCTTGAGGCCTTGGAGAATGTGTATGGGAGCCCAGATTCTGATGAGGACCTATGGTGGAGAGTAAGAGATGCACAACAGTACCAAGGGGAGTTGTTGTCTGTGTATGTATCTCGCTGGAAAAATTGTTGCAAGAATGCTCTCAGAAAGGTAGTTTGCCAGTGACTGAACTGGACCGAACCAGGCTGGACAGGATCCTTAAGTCTGCCCCTTCTCAGAACTGCTGTTGCTTCAGTTACGCCTGGCAGATCGACTGGAATCCCCACCCTCCTATGATGAGTTAATGAGAGAAATTCGAGGAGTTGAGAAAGACGACCTCGGAGGGACCTGCACCAATAGCTGCGGCTACGACCCGAGTGACTGAGGGTGACCCATCAAGTGAAGTTCAGGGGCAGAGGTTGGCAGTCAATGAGTGCTCTGACAAGGAAAAGATATGTCACAATGGGGCTAACTGTTGGAGAGATCCGGGAATTCAAAACAGTCCTTTATGAAGGCCACGCCTGCAAGTACGGGCCCTGACCTATATCCGACTGTATCTGCTATGGGGTGGGGTACCACCCATGTATCTCCTGCTGATAACAGCTCGAACTCGATTCCTTGACCATGGAAGTGGAGAAACTGACGAGATGTCTCCAAATGCTTATCACGCCGAGACAGAGATGGCACCAAGGTTTCCAGTTAGTAATACCCCCGCCTGGCTCCCAGTGTGGCGCCTCGGCCAGCTCAAACTCCAGAAAGTATGTTTTGCTATAATTGTGGAAAGATGGGCACATGAAAGGGAATGCCAGTCCCCAAAAGACACTGACAAAGTTGCATATAGGCTACAAGGAGAGCTTCGGAGAAGAAATCAGTGGTTAAGAGGTGCACGACATGATCCCAGTGAGGGCACCAAAAATGCTAATTCACGTCCTTTTGTGGCAAGGTCAGTTGCCCAGGCCCCCACTACCGCCTCTCCAGACTGGTCCAGAATAGTGGGTCCCCCCATGGAGACCACTGTAAAGAGTGACGTACTGCAATGTTTCAGAAATGTGTTCTTGGTAAAATGATATATTGACTGATGATTACATGTGCGAGCCTAATGCAAATGTATATGGTTGCAGTTGAAACTTATGGGGGTACTTGCTTGACGCGGACGTCAAGCTTTCCCAGGCCAGGAAGGGTGTAACCCCCCTGAAAATGGGGGTTCCCAAAAGACTTCCAGGAGCTTGCTTGAATGCTCCAAGCCTGAATGGTGTTTGCATTTAAGCCATTTATCAGTGAGTGTTTTAGAACCTCTGGTACTGTCTCTTTAAGAGCTGTCTGCTTGCAGACATAATTAGTTTGTATGGGGGACTGTGTGTTTCTTTGATTGAGTACCACTCAAGCTGCTGCCAATTCACTTCATTTTTGCAGTCACTAGGAGTGCAAAGGGAACCTATCTGAAAGATGTAACTGTTTGCCAGAAATTATTTAGAGTAATAATGAAATTACAGTTTGTCTAACCTGCTTTCTTTGCAGTCAGAACTGTGTCTACTAGTTCCCCATTCTAGTTTTGAACTGCTGAACTGGACCAATCAGTGTGGGGTAAGCTAGCTCTAAAATGGTGCCTTGGACGAATCAGAACTTGGACTCATAATCTGAGCCAGCCACAAGAGGATTGTATGGGCAGTGACTCTGGGAGATGTAGTTTAGACTTCAGTGCCTTTTGGACCAACAGCAGCAGTCTATTGTGATTGACAGTTAATCCAGTCAAGAACTGGGAGGAACTCAAAGGAAGTGCCAGTTTTGTCGGTTGGAGTTTCAGTTGAGCTTTGGCAGTGAAGAAGGAAGGAGCCCTGTGCTTTTTCAGTGTGCAGTTTTAGTCAAAAAGCGTGTGTAAGGCCCAGAGTTCGGTCTGCAGCTTGTGTAACAGCTTGTTAGGACTGACTCGATCCTGTGAAAAGAATCAAAGGATCTCTGAAGAGTAGAAACCAGGCTCACCCTGTAGAAGACTGAAGGAATTGCTGAAAATTGCATCGGTCTGTCAGGAACTGAATCTGCTGTGTGTTCTCCCGGTATTGTGCAGTAATTGCGATCGGGATACAGATGCAGCCTGCCTGGTATAGTGCTTTCTTTTATATGGATGTGAAGAGGTTTGTGTACCTCAAGTGAGCCCTGCTGACATTGAAGGACCCTATCTTATTTGGAGGTCGTGAGTACTAATTCAGGGTCGCTCCCTGTTGAATTGCCACATTAAATCCAAATGGAATTACTGTACTGCTGACTGTTTAATTCTCCTTTCTCTGTGTGAAAGGGCCCCTACCAGCTGCCACGGTTTGGACTAGCCACTAGGGCTTGGGTACCCAGGGACAGTAACTGATAGGGATAGGCCTGCACAGAGCCATAGGTAGATTATTAGAGTGATAAGCTGATTAACCTGATTTCCCCTGTCCTTGTTATATCCCCTAAATAAATCAGAGCTGCTTGTTTCAGCAAAGTTATACTGCCTGAGGTATTTGTCTACGTTAAAGTACTGTACTGTGATTGTTGCACTGTATCTCATTTCACAGGAGGTCCCAGTGCCGGAACCAGACCTGGGGTAAGTGTATACTGTGAAGGTAATTCTGATATATTGTGTGGGCCACTAGTGGGAAGAAAGGGGTTGCAGTGTCCCAGAGGGCTGTGACCAAGTTAGTTTAACTATTGCAAACCCTGACCTCTGGGTGGAGGCACCCGCCATTGGATCCAGGCCCCTCAACCTGTTAGTGGCAAATCAGGCAGGGGTAGTAGCCCTGGGATAGCGCCATCTAGGGGTTACATCTTGAGGCTCACCGCTGGGATTGTGTGTCCTCTAGTGGCCATATTTACGAACCACTGTTAAGAAAAAATGGGTACCCGACAGAAGTGGCTGTGCACCGGCTGGTGGAGTGGTGTACTGGGAGGAGATCGACCCCAAAATGCTATGCTTATCCTGGACATCCCCCTGGGTATCAATACGGACACTGTGCAGGGAGTACTTTCCAAGGTGGAAGGTTTACAAAACCCTGTAGTGGTGGGTCGGCATGCTAATCTGCTCACCCACACTTTCCTGGCCCTAGTAGAGTTTAAGGATCCCATAGATAGCTCCAAAGTGCCACAGACCATTACCCCAGAGGGAGCCCTCACTGCTTGGAGAGTGATAACTAAGGACAGTAAAGACCCGGGGGGGAATCAGCCCCCACCACTATCTGAAACTTTTGAGGAGAAATTTGCTGAATGGTTGTTGGGAGAGGGGAAAACTGTGGAGGACTTGAAGAAACTATTCTTGCCACCTGGGGTGTTCTCCCCAACACCCTCTCCTGCTCCAGTGCCCGTAATGGTGGCTGAACCAATGCAGACTCCTATTTCTGCACCTGCCATTAGTCACGACTCTTACCGAAGGTTGAGGATCTTTCTGGCACCCTCCCACCCCCCAAGGGAGGATGACTGGGAGACCTGGATAGACTATGTTGCCCCCAAGTGCTAGAATGGCAATGCTCGAAGGCGAAAGCGAAAGAGGGTTAGTGAGAGCCTCCGAGGTCCTGCCCTGGCTACCATCCGTGCTAAACGGGCCAGTAACCCTGAAGTGACTGCACAGGCCTATCTTGAGGCCTTGGAGAATGTATGGGAGCCCAGATTCTGATGAGGACCTATGGTGGAGAGTAAGAGATGCACAACAGTACCAAGGGAGTTGTTGTCTGTGTATGTATCTCGGCTGGAAAAAATTGTTGCAAGAATGCCTCAGAAAGGTAGTTTGCCAGTGACTGAACTGGACCGAACCAGGCTGGACAGGATCCTTAAGTCTGCCCCTTCTCAGAACTGCTGTTGCTTCAGTTACGCCTGGCAGATCGACTGGAATCCCCACCCTCCTATGATGAGTTAATGAGAGAAATTCGAGGAGTTGAGAAAGACGACCTCAGAGGACCTGCACCAATAGCTGCGGCTACGACCCGAGTGACTGAGGGTGACCCATCAAGTGAAGTTCAGGGGCAGAGGTTGGCAGTCAATGAGTGCTCTGACAAGGAAAAGATATGTCACAATGGGGCGAACTGTTGAGAGAGATCCGGAATTCAAAAACAGTCCCTTTATGAAGGCCACGCCTGCAAGTACGGGCCCTGACCTATATCCGACTGCATCTGCTATGGGGTGGGGTACCCACCATGTATCTCCTGCTGATAACAGCTCCGAACTCGATTCCTTGACCATGGAAGTGGAGAAACTGACGAGATGTCTCCAAATGCTTATCACGCCGCAGACAGAGATGGCACCAAGGTTTCCAGTTAGTAACCTTCCTGGCTCCCAGTGTGGCGCCCGCCAGCTCAAACTCCAGAAAGTATGTTTTGCTATAATTGTGGGAAAGATGGGCACATGAAAGGGAATGCCAGTCCCAAAAGACACTGACAAAGTTGCATATAGGCTACAAGGAGAGCTTGGAGAAGAAATCAGTGGTTAAGAGGTGCACGACATGATCCCAGTGAGGGCACCAAAATGCTAATTCACGTCCTTTGTGGCAAGGTCAGTTGCCCAGGCCCCTACTACCGCCTCTCCAGACTGGTCCAGAATAGTGGGTCCCCATGGAGACCACTGTAAAGAGTGACGACTGCAATGTTTCAGAAATGTGTTCTTGGTAAAATGATATATTGACTGATGATTACATGTGCGAGCCTAATGCAAATGTATATGGTTGCAGTTGAAACTTATGGGTACTTGCTTGACGCGACGCAAGCTTTCCCAGGCCAGGAAGGGTGTAACCCCTGAAAATGGGGTTCCCAAAGACTTCCAGGAGCTTGCTTGAATGCTCCAAGCCTGAATGGTGTTTGGCATTTAAGCCATTTATCAGTGAGTGTTTTAGAACCTCTGGTACTGTCTTTAAGAGCTGTCTGCTTGCAGACATAATTAGTTGTATGGGGACTGTGTGTTTCTTTGATTGAGTACCACTCAAGCTGCTGCCAATTCACTTCATTTTGCAGTCACTAGGAGTGCAAAGGGAACCTATCTGAAAGATGTAACTGTTTGCCAGAAATTATTTAGAGTAATAATGAAATTACAGTTTGTCTAACCTGCTTTCTTTGCAGTCAGAACTGTGTCTACTAGTTCCCCATTCTAGTTTTGAACTGCTGAACTGGACCAATCAGTGTGGGGTAAGCTAGCTCTAAAATGGTGCCTTGGACGAATCAGAACTTGGACTCATAATCTGAGCCAGCCACAAGAGGATTGTATGGGTAGTGACTCTGGGAGATGTAGTTTAGACTTCAGTGCCTTTTTGGACCAACAGCAGCAGTCTATTGTGAGTGACAGCCAATCCAGTCAAGAACTGGGAGGAACTCAAAGGAAGTGCCCGGTTTTGTCGGTTGGAGTTTCAGTTGAGCTTTGGCAGTGAAGAAGGAAGGAGCCCTGTGCTTTTCAGTGTGCAGTTTTAGTCAAAACGTGTGTAAGGCCCAGAGTTCCGGTCTGCAGCTTGTGTAACAGCTTGTTAGGACTGAATCCGTCCTGTGAAAAGAATCAAAGGATCTCTGAAGAGTAGAAACCAGGCTCACCCTGTAGAAGACTGAAGGAATTGCTGAAAATTGCACTCGGTCTGTCAGGAACTGAATCTGCTGTGTGTTCTCCCGGGTATTGTGCAGTAATTGCGATCGGGATACAGATGCAGCCTGCCTGGTATAGTGCTTTCTTTTATATGGATGTGTGAGAGGTTTGTGTACCTCAAGTGAGCCTGCTGACATTGAAGGACCCTATCTTATTTGGAGGTCGTGAGTACTAATTCAGGGTCGCCCTGTTGAATTGCCACATTAAATCCAAAATGGAATTACTGTACTGCTGACTGTTTAATTCTCCTTTCTCTGTGTGAAAGGGCCCTACCAGCTGCCACGGTTTGGACTAGCCACTAGGGCTTGGGTACCTAGGGACAGTAACTGATAGGGATAGGCCTGTGCACAGAGCCATAGGTAGATTATTAGAGTGATAAGCTGATTAACCTGATTTCCCCCTGTCCTTGTTATATCCCCCTAAATAAATCAGAGCTGCTTGTTTCAGCAAAGTTATACTGCCTGAGGTATTTGTCTATGTTAAAGTACTGTACTGTGATTGTTGCACTGTATCTCATTTCACAGGAGGTCCCAGTGCCGAACCAGACCTGGGGGTAAGTGTATACTGTGAAGGTAATTCTGATATATTGTGTGGGCCACTAGTGGGAAGAAAGGGGTTGCAGTGTCCCAGAGGGCTGTGACCAAGTTAGTTTAACTATTGCAAACCCTGACCTCTGGGTGGAGGCACCCGCCATTGGATCCGGGCCCCTCAACCTGTTAGTGGCAAATCAGGCAGGGGTAGTAGCCCCTGGGATAGCGCCATCTAGGGGTTACATGTTCATATGATTGTATGTATATTCCTGACGTGTGTCATGTGTGCCTCCATACACACGTCAGCACATTGGACAACAGGGGCACAGGGAGAAAACGGAAACAGGGGAGTGAGGCAGGCTTCATGAAGCCTGGCTGTTCCCTCTCGGCCCATGCCACCACCCACCAGTTGGTTCCTGGGTACATCTAGGGTTGCCACCTGTCAGGTTTTTTACCTGATAATCCGGTTGTCAAAACCCCTATCCGGTTTTACTCGGAGATAGTCAGGTTTCTGAGCCATTTCAAGAGCTCACAGACTCTTAACACAGAATCTGTCACATCATTCATTGTTTCAGCTGCATGTCCAGGTTACAGGCAAGTTCTGTTGTCACTATAGCCATTTCTAAAAGCAGTCAACCTGGGAGGTGTAAAGTATGGCCATTAAGACTGTTAGCAGTTACTTAACCTAATCTTTCCCATTCTGTATTTTAATGCAGCACTGCAACAAAGCTGGCAAAAAGTCTCACCCTACCTATTACAAAAGTAAAAGATTCAGTTATCTTCAAATTTTAAAATGCTGGTAAACGTTTCCATCTCTACAATGATTTTTGCATGTTTAAATGCTTTAAATTCATTTTTTTGCTCAAGAAAAAAGTATGCCCACTTATTTTGGCTTTGAAATAGTGCTGTGGTGGACATGAAAAGGAATTGGATCCAGAAAAGAATGTATAGTACACATCTAGGAAGCAAACTATTTATTCTATATACTTGTATACTAGTTACAGTATTTATCTTCCCACACTCTCCCATCACATCTATAAATTAGATTTCCTTTGTCTCTGCATGTTTACTTGGTAAACAGTTTCAATAAATACATAAACAGGAAGCACCTAACAAATTTAATGGGTACAGCATGTTAGCATTTTTGTTGAACTACTGCTTTAAGTACTGTCATTTACTGCTCCATTAAAGTCTTCACTGACATAACAAATGGCTTTGGAGGTGCCCTACAGAATGGGAAGATATCAAAATCCACATTTTCCCAGACTTAAGCTATGCCACCAGACGATGCCGGAAAAGTTTTGATGGCATCAGGACTTGCTTAAGACAGCTGGGGGTGCAACATGTGCTTTTGATGCCTACAAGCCTTAAAATTACCTATGGAGAAAAGTCTTATTAATTTGCCGACCCTGGGGAAGCTACTAAGCTGGTGGACTGTATCAAAAAAGAGTTCCAGGCAAAAGAAGACAATTCTGAGTGTGACTCTGGGGACAGTGGGTAGATCTCACGGGACACCATTGTTTTTTGTAGTGAGCTGAATCAAGTCTGTCTTTCGGATGAGACGTTAAACTGAGGTCCCATCTGCCTGTTCTGGTGGCAGTTGTAGTTCAGGTTGATGCTAAAGATCCCATGGAATTTCTCAAAGAGTAGGGGAGCTTTTATTTCAAACACACACAACAAATCTCATTACATATTATACAAAAAACATCTAATAATAACATACATCAAAACACAAAATGTTAATACACATTAAGATATTGGCAAACCAAATTCCACCTATCTAAGAATCCCATTATTCAAAATTTACCCTTACTCTACTTTCCTTCCCTGTCTCGTCCTTTCCCCACATCTCCCTTCCTAATGACCCCTGCTTAATTTCATCATTTATTCCAGTCCAGGCATCATCCACTTCATTAAATTAGGCTAATTCATATTTCACAAAATAAGTTAAACCCTTCCACCACATTTCCACTTTTTTCCTTGGATGATATTTACAATCATTATTATATACTGCTTTTAGTTCTCTATTGCACATTTTCTCAATTCCCTCATATGTAATGTATTTTTGCTGTAGCAGAAATTGGCATCTCCCTTGCCATAGATAGCACTTAATACAAGCAAACAGAACAAGTGTCGTAGCCCAGTGATAAGCATCTAATAACTCGGGGAAAATTCCCAGAACCACATTTTTATAATTAATCTTTGTCAACCACGGCATCTTCCACTTTTCTGCCAAAAAACTCCATAGACCTTCCGCCATGGGTGTAGGCAGGCATACTCCAAGCACTCCATGGTGTGCAATGTTTTTTAAGGGAGGTAGCAAATAGGCTCTGAACCGCTTCCTTTTTCCATGAAAATTAAAAAAGAAAATACTGAACCTTTCTGTAATTTTATTCATAGGAGTCGAACCTAGAAAGACTGGTCACTAATACTGTCTTTGCATCCCAAGGACAATACAACTTTACAGGCTCTGGGCTGGTATGTGGGTGTCTTAGGGAACAATGCATGGCATTTGTATTTACCCATGCATTGCGACAACCATTGTCATGAGATACAAAAGTTGTATTTATTGTGCCAAATGAGGCAACAAACACGGTCCTGGTGTACATTTGTATATTGTCTGGCTACACCGGGGAGGGGTAGCTCACCCAAACAAAGGGGGTGTAGCAGTGAGTCGACTTGGTGTGCAGATCTGAAATCCCTGGCTACACCCCTGCCTTCCGCATAAATACATGGAAATAAAAAAATGCTCCTGAGTTTCCAGACCACAGCCACATTCTGGGTATAAACAATTCCTTTCTTCTACTGCTTTATGCTTATGGTTCCTTCTTACCCCCACTCTCCCATGGGCCATTATCCATTGTAAGTCCTTCAATTTTTTTTTGGCACTCTTGGATTGTTTAACATTTTATGCACATATTTATTTTCTCTTATTGTACTTCCTTTAAATTCTCTCTCACCAATTCCTGTTTCCATCACTATTTTCTTATACATTACTTTCCCTGGTAAACTTATCAGTTGTTCTTTTGTTATTTTCCATTTCATAATCTTTTTCAAAGTTCCCTCATTATATTTCAGTGCCTCCTTTCTTTTAAACATTTTAGGAACACCTTCACTCCATGCCTCCCACCAACTTCCTAATATATCCCCCCATTTATCAATCATATTCTCTTTACCCTGTAACATTACCCCAATATTCTTATACCAAAAAAATTGTATGAAAAAATACAATTGGGTTTATCATCCCTAATCCACCTTGTTTCACTGATTTATACGTTATTTCTCTCTTTATCGGATTAAGTCTGCTACCCACAATAACTGAAAAAATATCCCCAATATTTTAGTTTCTAATATTGCAGGCAGGGGAAAAACTCCTGCTACACAGAGAAAACAAGGTAATAAAAACTGTTTAACAACAAATACTCTTATACTTTGACATTTTCCAAGCTTTCCATTTAGCTACCTTCTTCTCTCCCTGTTCTATTACTTCCTTCCAGTTTCCCATCCCAATATCTCCCTCTCCATATGTAATCCCAAGAATTGTTCTACTAACAGATGAAAATCTTATGTTCCTACATATTTTTTCCCCTTTACTAACTCCTCCTATCCACAAACCCTTACTCTTTTCTAAACTGATTTCTGCCCCAAGACTTTGGAATACCTCTCCAACTGAACCATTACCTTCTCTATCCCTTCCAGTGAGCCTATATATGTATATATATTTAAATTGTCTGCATAAGCCATTACTTTAACCTCATCCTTGTCTTGGTCACCTTTAATACCTATTATATCTTGATCTCTTATAATCTTCCTAATTAATGGGCCCAACACAAAAGTATATAACAGTGGGCTCAAGGGGCATCCCTGTCTTACCCCCCTCTTGATTACTACTCCCTTACCCTGATCTCCTCCTATTTCTGTTTTTAAAACTTAATTTTTGTATAACAACCCTATCCATCCACAAAACTGTTTTGGTATCCCATATCTCTCCAGTACCTTCAGTAAAAAAACATAATCCACTAGATCAAATGCTTTTTTTCTGATCTATTGTTAAAATACATGCTTCCTTTCTCTGTTGCTGACGATATTCAATTATATCTCTAGTTACTATTAGATGTTCCTGGATATTCCGTCCCAGAATTGCACATGTTTGGGCTGGTTCAATTAACACCCTTGCCACCTCTCTTAGTCTTTTCTGTAAAATTTGTGCCAGTATTTTAAAGTCAGAATTCAGGAGACTTACTGGTCTCCAATTTGCAAGCTCTTGCCTGTCTCCATTTTTATATAAGAAAATCACAATTCCTGTTGTGATCTCTACTGGAATGTTTTGTTCTTGTAACATGAAATTAAACACTCTTGTTAAAAGAGCTGCCGTAGTTTCAGGAAATTCTTTTTAGAACTCATTCGGAATCCCATCTTCTCCTGGTACCACCCCACCTTTAAATTTTTTGATTACCTTATATATTTCTATTTCTTCTATCTCTCTTTTTAATAAAGCTATTTCAGTCTCTTTCAAAACAGGAATCTCCAACTCCTGTAAATATTCCTTCATTTCCTTTTCCTCACTTCTTTTAGTCCCCTTCAGTAATTTGCCTAAATATTTTTCTACCATTTCATTTAATTCTATTGATTTTTTTACAATTTCTCCATTATTATCCTTTAAAGATGTTATTCTACATCTATTTTTTTTTTCTTTAATGCCTCACATGGATCTGAATATGGCCTCTTCTGAGTTCCATAGTTTAATTCATTTATTAAGGTCTTAGCTCTATTATATTGTATTGCCTTCATTTCTCCTTGTACTTTCTCAATCTGAGACATGTCTACCCTACTTACATAAGAAGTTTCATATAACTTCAAAAGCTTATTCTGTAGTTTTAGATATTCAAAAAACTGTTCATTCACCCTCCTTTTTCCGAAGTTTTTTAAACAAATGCTGATCTCCTTCTTCACCTCTAAACACCATAAAACTAGATCTTCATATAACCCAATTACTGATGTACTACATACAAATATATCCATTATCTGAATTATAATAACTGCCGAGCAATTTTTCCTATAGACTCAGCCAGTTGCTATTTCCCGTAACAACCAGTCGGTTGTTATGACATTCTTGCGCTCCATCTATCAAAAGGGGGCGCTCCCATTTTATGTCTGGGCAGGCTCAACAGTTTGTAAAATATGGCGGTTCTGTATCTTAGTTAGCGAGGAAGCACTATGGAACCGCCAATGTAAGATCCCATTCCTCCCCTTTTCCTAATCTTTATATATATATATATATATATATATCATACTCTCAACCTTTCTCCACCAAAATGTGTGACACAATGTGTGACAAATGAACAAAATGTGTGACACATCGTCTAACATGGCACTGGAAGCTCAGAACACTATAGCGATCAGTGCACTAATGTTCATAATGTTTTTGTATAACTAAGCGTAATAGATTATTATGAATTTCTGCTTTAAAGTCTCAGTGGGGAATGTGGAATATCACCTTCCCCATGATGGACAAAGGGTTTCTGAGAGGTAAAATGAGTGACGTACCTCATAATGTGTGACAGTTGAGAGGTATGGTATGATATATATATATATATATATATTTATTTCATAGACCCTACCTTAAATGTACATTTTTTAAACTATCTGGTTGATCCTGCGATTCACCAGCTTCAAGTGATGCACACCGTCAGCAGGAACAGGTCTGTAGCTGATTTGTAGAGGTAAGTGCAATCAATCACGATCGTGATTTCAGCTGCAAGTTTAAAAAAAAAAACAATAAATTGGGAGCAGAGTGTGCTGTGGGACAAGAGGGAGAAGGGCTGGGTGTGGCTGCACAGCTCAGGATTCCAGAGTGGGAGGCTGGGCACATGGGGAACTGTGTAAGCTGCTGCATTTGGTGCTCCTAGGTGCTACAGTAGGATTTCTAGTATAGAGAGACTGTGTGTATGTGTGGAAAGAGACTGTGTGTGTGTGTGTGTGTGTGTGTGTGTGTGTGTGTGTGTGTGTAGAAAGAGAGACTATCTGTGTAACTGTGATGTGGAGGAGGATCACAGCACTTCAGCTGGAAAAAAAATTGCTCGCCAGTATACTATATACAGTGAAGTAAAAGATGAGGACGTGCATATGAGAATTTAATGTACACCCTTGGAGTGGGATGCTCTTTATGTAGCACCCCACACCTCAGGTGTGCATTAAATTCTCATATCACACACTTCCCCATCCATTATTCTATATTTAATTAAATCTTCCCTTAAAGCTGCTGTATTCATTTTCCATCTTACTTTTGGCTGCAGTATACCTGACTCTGTGTTTATTACACTTCTTAGGCTTAGATGGTCAGAAAATGCATTAGGATTCACTTTAGCATTTAATTTCTCTACCTGTTCTGAAACAAAATATAATCTTCGAAAAGCGTTTTCCACATTTATATATAAACTGCCATTCTCCACCCTCTTTACCAAATACATTTTTCAACTCAGCTTGTTTGACCGTTTTCTCTAAAGCGAAGGAATCGCAGTACACCTTCTTTCCTGCTTTTTTTCTACCGATTGTGTCTAACGTACAATTAAAATCTCCCCCAAAACATATATTCCTTGCTATACGTAAATATGACTGTATCTGTTCAAATAGCTGGACTCTCTCAGATTTAATCTGCGAAGCGTATAACACAATAAACCTACTTGGATCTCCATACCGTGACCCATCCACTATTAGGGCTCTTCCTGGAACCATATCTATTAATTTCTGAAACTTTAAACCTTTACCTGAAAAAAGCATGCCTACTCCATCTGCCCTTTCTGGTCCAAAAGAAAAGTAAGCAGGCCCCCATACCCACTCCCTTTGGGCTAACTTAACTAATTCTACGGAATTAAGCCATGTCTCCTGTATCAAAATCACCTCACTAGCCAATTCTCTTAATTCATTCCATACTTGTTCCCTTTTTCTTCCATTTGAAATACTATTCACATTCACAAATGTAATTAAAAATAACACCATTATTTAATGTAATTTAAATTGTCTCCTTCCCGTCTTTTTTCCCTTTTTTTTTCATATCAGCTTCCTTCTTTTCTTCTTTCTTTTCCTCAGTGTATTTCAATATTCCTTACTGTCCTCTTTTCTTTCTTGACTCTCCAATATATCTTCTGCCGGGTCATCAGACTCCCCTCCCATCCTACTGTCCTCTATTTGTTGTACATCCAAAACTTCATATGCATTAGTCAAAGTTATTTTAGGGTGCATCTCCTTTTCACTTCTCAGAGTCATTTTGTTATATTTCCTGGCAAAATTTCTTGTCCAAGTCCTGGGCTGGGGGGCTCCTGTTCTGCCTGCTTTCCTTCCATCCCCATTTGTCTCTCTACCATACCATGTCTTTCTTTTTCTTTATTTTCCTCCTCTTGTATTATCTCAGTCTGAATGTCCACTCTACCCTCATTTGTTTCCTCTAAAAGATCTTGTGTTTCTACCATGGGAGTGATATGCGCAGGAGAGGGGACTTGGGAAGGGGGGAACCTCTTCTTCCTCTACGACAACGCATGTTTCCCTTTCTCTCTTTTTTGGCTTCTCTTGTTGTGCCTTATTTATCAGATCCTCAGGATCCATGCTACGTGAATTATTCTTAGCTGCCCATAGACAGTCTTGATACATATGTCCATATTCCTCACGCAGGTTACATCTCACATGATTGCAGCATTGTGAGTTGCTGTGCCCAGTTTCTCCACACAGCCCGCACCTGATTCAGTCACATACATTTGATAAGTGACTTCTGGACCCACATCTATAACAAGCCTTAGGCTGTCCTGGGTAAAATAACACTCCCCTGTCCCTCCCCAAAAAGAAACTAATGGGAATGTCCTCAATGCTTGCTTCACATTGATGTAATTGTACCTTGAATTTCCACCCTCTTGTCTATAAAAATTCAGAGTCTATAATCGCCTCTGGAGGCCCCAACACTTCACATTTGGAGTTTAACCACTGTTGAATATCACCCACATGTACACATTCATTTCTAAATAAAATTGCAATGAATTTAATAGTTGGCTTTGTAAGTGGCACTGCCAAAAATGAGGTCCATAATGGAGAGAATTTTAACAGACTATATTTCTGCCAGAACCTCTCTAATCCTCTCATTGTCCTAAAACTGATATCAAAAACATCCTCCCTAGAAACATGAATTAAAGCGTAAATTTCAGTTGATATAAACCTCATGGATTCTTTTAATAAAGTTTTGCCCACAAAATATCTATCTGGAAAAGTTTCCATCCCTCCTTTGTATCTAAGTCTCACTGCAAAACGCATAGGTGGGGCCTCTGTATAGCTTGGTTTTGGGGGAGGACTCCCACGACTTCCCTGATTTCCCGAGGTAAAGTTTTTATCTCTTTGCGCATTTCTCCTTCCCCTGCCTCTCACTACGTCTGAGAATGCTCTTGTATCTCCCCCTCCTGACCTTCTTAGTGTCGCCACAGGAGTTTTAACCTTACTTCCTCACTTGTTTCTTTATCTTCTATTATAAGCTGCACATTTTTATTTCTTCCTTCTGTATCCCCTTCTTCAGTTCTCACACCTCCTATTTGCCTCATGCTCCCCATAGTCTGATGTTCCTTAGTTTTAGTTCTTATTTCAGGCTGCTCTGTTACCCCCAGTTCGGTTTGTAAAAATACGTTACCGCCACAGTTCTCAGAATTCTAGTCTTCCTCTGGTTCCCAAGTCCCAGCTTGCCGCTGCTTCCAACCCGTGCCTTGTAACGCTGGCCCTGGTTGCCATTCTCATCCATCGCTTGAATCAACCGGTAATCCAGAAGCTCTCACCACGATTTCCTTAGTCGAGAGCTGCTTGCGTCTGTCCGACTCTACTATCCCCCAGGGCGCTTACTGTTGCGGTCTGTCACTCCTTTTACTGGTACTTGGTTCCTGGTTTGCACTTTTTCTATACTCACATCTTCTCTCCTCCATTCGTCTTTTGTCTTCGTCCTCCATATGCCTCTCCACCGCCTCTCTTTTTATCAACAGGATCTGTTCTAGGTGAGCCGCCGCTCCATTTTTATCATTTTCTGTAGTTGGTCTTATGACCCCACAACCACTATCTGGCTCCTCGGATAAATCCACATCTAGGAGTTCCTCCAATATATCTGTGGCTGGGGCATACTCAAATATTTCCTCCTGTCCTTCTGAAATCCTGCTGTCAGCAGGGTCTACCTTTTCCACCTCCATTAGCCTGCTCTGGTCATTCTCCTCCACATCCTGCTCCTTCTCCCTCACAGACTGTTCTGAGCTGGCCATCCTTCACAAGCACATGGGGACCCCTACAGCACAGTAGGGGAATTTCCCCATTCACCAAAAATACCACCAACAGCTTAAGTCTGGTTCAATTTCAGTTGCATTCATCTGTATCCCCTTCCTCCAGGACGAGACTGAAAATAGGGAAAAAAGTGTCTAGTCCTCCTTCACGGTCAACAAAAACTAAATAAATAAGTAGAGAGTGTTAAATGCTGGCTACCAATATCCCTAGACACAGGGATTTTTTTTTTCAGTAACGAATTGTGTACTAAGTTTAAAAAAATGTTTTGGGGGGGAAGTAGTCAAAGGGCTAGGTGGCCTGGGTTACAGTTGTCTAAAATAGTGACCCTAGTGATCGTCTAGGTCCTACAGGCAGAGGATCCTCCTTCTTCACCCTGTGGACTGTTTTTGGTGCCACTGAACATTCAGTCATGTGCAATGAAGAGCTAAAGTTTCAGGGTAAAGTTTTTGCAAGTTATGGGCTGTTCAGTGTCCCATTGCTTACTCTAAATTGTTATATTGCTTATAATACCTGTTCTAAAGTTAAACGCTGAGAATGTTTGTTGGGTTGTTGGTGTTCAGGGGAGCAATGCTGGATTACAGACTTGAGTAATTAACAAAGCTGCATGGGGGATGTTTTACCCAATATATAGGGTGCACGATAACATTAAAAAACTAAGTGTTGGTAATCCCTACTCATGGCAGCAAAGGCATTTTATAAAATTGATGTTGGGATATGTAATTTTATGTTGGCAATCCCACCCCCTTCCCGTGTGTATCAGTATATAGGGGTTTTTCTACTCCTTACTGTAAAAATGTTGTAAAGCATTAAATGGAATGCCTATATTGTCTCTGTAAGCCTACCTATGAAGGTAGTGTACTGTCTACTATATACAGCTAAACTACTAAAAATAAAGTTTTAAAAAAAGGGATCTCTGATATGGGAATGTTATCTTGCCCTGAGACAACATATCAGCAGGTTGTACCTGGGGAAAGGCTGACAGGGTGCCTCATGGAAAGGGGCAGGAGCAGTGAATAATGCCACGTCTGCCTGGCCCAATCTGGTGCCATCAGGATCATGGTTGTAGACTCTCCATTAGCTTCAGCAACATCCTCAGTAAAAGGCCTACTGGAAGTGTAGGCTTTCTCTGTCTCAGTGTTGCGCTTGTAGGTGGCCTTGTATTCAGCCACCTTCTTCATATAAGCCTCTGTTTTGTCACCAAGAAAGGAAATTCTTTTCACAAGGGAAATCCATAGCCTTCATCTGTGTGCCCTCAGAGAGATTTGTGGTACGTAGCCATGCAAACCTCCTCAGGGATACTGCATGTGCCATGACCCTTGAAGCAGTGTCATTAGCATCCACTGCCATATGGAACAGGTACTTGCTGGCACTGTAGAGGGTAAATTATAGCGTGTGTGTGTGTGTGTGTGTATATATCTATATATAGAAAGAGAGAGAATTCTATATCATTTTTATATACAACTTTTATTTTTATTTTCTTTAGTAGTCCACCAAGGTAGAGAAGTAAATCTTTCATCAGTTTGACCTCTGCAACAACAGGCTGGTAGGGAGCCTCCCACAGGGCTTGGGGATCATTCCACCACACATACCACTGCCTCAGTGGCTGCTTCGAGGGATGTCCCTATCAAGGAAATCTGCAGGGCTGCTACCTGGAAGTCAGCACACATCTTCATTTCCCACTACCACATCAACCTCGAGTCACACCCAGATGCTGGTTTTGGGACCTTGATTATCCAGTCTCTGTTTGCCAAGTAGGGGTAAGTGCCTTGCCCCCTCCTCCTGAAGAAGAACTGCTAGGAAATTGCCAGAGTGTGGATAGTCAACCATATCCACACTCCTAGAAAAACAGGTTACTTACCTGGAACCGTAGTTCTAGGAGTGGTATACAGTTCACATCCACACAACCCACCCGGCCTCCTCTGACAAGTGGCACACACATTCCTGCTTCCAGCGTGCAAGATCTAACATCACGGGGTGGAGTCGGGGGGGGGTGGAATATGCTAGCAGGGTGGTGTGAGGATCTTAGCTTAAAGACATCCAGCAAATTAGACTGTTCCAGTGGAACTGACAGAGTGTGGATAGTGAACCATATACCACTCCTAGAATTATTGCTATAGGTGAGTAACCTTTTTTTGGTCTGAATCTTTTTGCAAAATATGGGAAGGGGAGGCAGGGATTAGGGATTGTTAATCTTAGTGAGGGACTCCTTTGGAAGAAAGAACATTACTACAGTGAGTAATTTTTTTCTTCAAACCCCAGGAATTCCTCAATTAAGTTTAACTAGTGCAAACTCTGTAGTAGCACCTTGGGAGGATGGGTACAGAACCTATTTAGGGAAAAGGTTCTGCAAGAGTGCCCAAACTGGTGGTCCCTTCAGGACTGTAAGTCCAGACAGTAGTGCTCTGTGAAAGTGTGCACTGTTTTCCAGGTAGCTGCTTTGCAAATTCCTTGTAAGGGAATATCCACTGATGCTACCACAGAGATAGACACCTCTTGTTCTGTGTGTGCCTTGAGCCCTCTGGGTGGCATCTTACCCTTCTGGCATATGATGCTGCCACCAGGAAGACTGTCTTCCAGGTGACATACTATGGTGCAGCAGTGGCCATGGGCTTGAAAGGGGACCCTCCATCAGCTGAGCAATGTACACATTTGTATCCCAGGGTGGGACAGGGTCCGACTGGAGGGTACAGGTGATTAAAGCCTTTGAAAAACTTTTGAAAATGGGCTATGAAGCCACTAACCTGTCTTTGCCAGCTAATGTGTAAGCTGACACTGCTGCCAGATGAACCTTCAAAGTCGAGCGCATTAGGCCCGAAGACTGGGGATGAACTAGGTCGTCCAGGATTGTAGACAGGCCTCCCAGGAGGAGGTTGATCTGTCTAGTAGAACACCAGAAGTAGATGTTTTCCATTCTGAAGCCTATATTCTCCTTGTTGCTGGTTTCCTAGAAATCTTCAGCACTTCCACTACTTTTTTCAAAAGATTTAGCCCAGAGAACTCTAGCTCTTAAAGAACCGTGCTCTGAAACGTAGAGTTCTCAGATCTGGAAATGTTATTCTGCCCTGGGACAGTGTCAACAGATTGTATCTCGGAGGCAAGTTGACTGGCAGCCTTGGAGAGGGACAGGAGCATGGAATAACAAGTCTGCCTGGCCCAATCTGGAGCTACGAGGATCACTGTTGCTGACTCCCTTCTCAGTTTTATCAGAACTCTCAATAAAAGAGGGAATGGAGGTAAGACATAGAGAAACTTCCCTGACCAGTTGAGGACTAGAGCATCCTCTGGGACTGATCCCACTGCTGGAGGTCTGCAAAAAAGAGAGGAGGCTGGTTGTTCTCCTAGGAGGCAAACAAATCTATTTCTGGTGTACCCCACCATCTGAACAGTGATGCCAACATCTGCTGGTGCAATGTCCATTCATGCTTGCCCTGGCTGATGCTGCTCAAGCAGTTTGCCACCAGCATACTGTCTTTCCCTGGTAGGTGTACTGCGGATAGCTGAACGTCCAGGGAGTAGGCTAGGTTCCAGATCTTCATGGCTTCTGTGCACAACTTTGAATATCTTGTTCCTCCCTGCTTTTTTTATGTAAGCTGTCTGTTCTGATTTGAACAGACTGACCCTGAATAAGAGAGGAGAAAGCCTGCATTGGCAGGTAGACTGCCCTGAGTTCCAGGAGATTTATGTGCTCTAAAGTCTCCTGTGTGTTCCAGGTGCCACTCACAGTAAGGTCTTCTACATGGGCATCCCATCCTAGCAGGGAGGCATCTGTTGTGAATATGAATGTGGGGAATTGCTGGAGAAAAGGAATTCCCTCTCTGAGGTTGTCTTCCTCTTTCCAACATTACAGTGCACTTAACAAGGTTTTTTTTATCAGGACCCAGCTTGGAAAAAGGATCCCACCTCTGTGAACAACTGTGCTCTAGGTGATACTGAAATGTCCTCATTTGGAACCTGGCCCCACTGCTGTGGCTGAGGCCATGTGATCCAGTAACCATAGGAAGTGCCTTGCCGGCCTTAGCTGGCCTGCCTTGAAGGATTCTGCAGCTGAAATCAGATGAGGAAGGAATACTTTCCCCTGGAGGGTATCAGGCTCTGCACTGATAAAAATGCAGAACTTGAACCGGTTCTGTTTGTGACTTTTGAAGGTTCATGAGGAAGCCCAAGCCCTAATGTGTCCCGTATCAACAGAATGGAGGACTCTGCTTCCTGTTGTTTTTCCTGAGATCAGCCAGTCACCCAAGTAGGGTAAAACCACCACCCCTTTTCTCCTCAAATGTGCTGCCACCACAACTAGGCACTTTGTGAATATTCTTGGAGCTGAGGTGAGACCAAAGGGAAGGGCTGTGAACTGGTATTGGCAGTTCCCCAACCTGAATGTGAGGTACTTTCTGTGACTTGGCCTGACTGGTATGTGCAAATAAGCATCTTTCAGATCCAGTGACCCCAGCCAGTCTCCTTCTCGTAGAGATGGACTCACTTAGCTCAGTATTACCATCTTGAACTTTTCTTTATTTAAATGTTTACTCAGATTATCTCGGGTCTAAAATGGGTCCCCACTTCCAATTTTTCTTGTGGGTTAGGAAGTATCTGGTATATAGTCCTTAGACCCACTGTGAGGCAGACACTTTTTCCACTGCATTTGCTTGCAACAATTTCTTTACCTCCCTCTACAACAGAATGTTTTCTGCTGGGGTGTGAGGCTGGAAACCCTTTGGACTCTGTAGTTTTGGGAATTTTCTGAACTTTAGGGATAGATCATGACTCACTGGTTCCAGAACCCACTTGTCTGTGGTTAGTTTTGTCCATTCCTGGAAGTAGTGAGTCAGTCTTCCTCCCACTAGGAATGGATGGATGACCTGGGCAGACTTGTCAGCAGTTTTGCTTTGTCTGAGGTTTGGGGGCTGATGTTGCGGCTGTGCACAGTGTGCCCCTTCTGCCCCTACAGTACCCTCTTTGTGGAGGGTATTCATAGCAAAGATAAGCACAAGGGTAGCAACCCCTAGGCACGGGGTCATTATGTCGCAAACAAAAAGAGCACAGCAATGTACCGTGCTGTCAATACAGCAGGTACACTGCAAGCACTTGCCGATAATGCAGAATGGTAACATTGGCGAAAATCACACATATTCTGTTCTGCGCCCCCTGAACCCCCCCCCCAATTTATATAATCAACTCCGGGGGGAGGGGGGTATAACACCGTGATGGGGACAAACACAGGCAGGGGAAAAAACTCAAGTTACTCAAACTGTGAAAATTTAAAAAAAAAAAAAAAGTCATGGAAACCACCAGCGGTCTGGGACTGGGATTTGAGCCCCCCGTCCACAGCCACACCGCCTCCCTTCACTGCCGGAGGCTCATCCCCCTGAGCCATGGCAGCTGCTTAGCGGACCACCCCTCGGCAGTGGTCATATCCTTTGCATCACTCCTTGTCAGCCAATTGCAACAGGGTAAAAACCGCACTTGCAACATTTCCTACTTGCAGTGTTTTGTACCCTGTTGCTGTATTCCCTCACGTTGTGTCTGTTGCGCGGTTCTGGCTATACCATTTTTCAAATGGCACATTGACCCGGTACACATCCCCTACCCCTACCTCCCCTTCCATAAGGACTGCAGGAAGTCTTTTTCAGTGTTGCTCTTTTAGGTGGTTTTGTACTCATCCACCTTTCTCATGTAAGCCTCTGCCTTGTCACCAAACAGAAAATTTCCCTCACAAGAGAAACTATCACTTTTGTGTGTCCTGTAAGTTAGTAGTTCTAAGCCAGGCAAACCTTCTTAAAGACACTGCCTGGGCCATGACTCTAGATGCGGTGTCATTTGCGTGCACTGCCGTATGGAACTGGTACTTTGTGGCCTCTATGGCTGATGTGGCCGTGTCTGCCATATCCCGTGCCAAATCTAAGGCAGCTTTTTCACTCTGGGCCAGGACAGAACTCTTTAAGGTTTTCCGGTACTGGGCTGTGTAAGACAAGTAAGCTGCCTGCATTAACAACAGAAAAGCTGAAGTATAGATTTTTTTGCCCATACCATCCAGTTTCCAGGAATCTTCTTCAGGAGGCTGGGAGGAAAGGGGCACTTTGGCCTTATCACAGGCAGAAGTCTGGAACACCCCTCATGATCAGAGTGGGAGCAAAGGTAATCAGCGCCCTGTTTATCCACCTGATATTTTTTCTCACTTTTCTCATCTATGCCAATAGCTGAGAGAGGTCCTGACAACATTTTGTTTGTGGCTGTCCTGAGGGGTTTATGGATGGGCTGCTTCAGCCTTCTTGTGGGTGCTAAGTCCTTTATATCTGTTAATTCTACTTCATTTTCATCTTCCTCAGTCTCGTGGGAGAAACCTCATCTTCCTCAGTCTCGTGGTAAAAGATGTTGAGGGTATTTACCATATGCCTTACAAAGATATAGTAGGAAGTGTAGTCTTCTGAAGGCCTAGGACGTGAGTGAAATTCTTGCTCAGAGAATCATCTGGTTCTATGGGTTCTCTTCCTCCTCATCCTCATAGTAAAATTCCGCCTCCTCTTCCACAGGCACTGGGAATGGAACTGGAGCCAGGGGGGGCAGGCATATTCATTAAATTCCTCCTGGAATGCCTGATGGAATTGCCATGCCTTTGCCATAACCTCTACCAAGGGCATTTTATTTGTGTCCACTGGTGGCTGCTTTCCTTCTTCAAGGGAAGGGACAGCGACATGTTTTTCTTCTTGTTTTTCTTGGCAGGCACCGGTTCCGGTGTGTGCTCAGAGGCTCTTTTACTTTACTGGATTAAGGGTTCCCCTTTCAGACACTCTGAGTTCTGAAATATCTTTAGCAGCTTTCTCTTTCCTTTCTGTCCCCTATGATAGGGACCGCTGCTTGCTCTGAGGGGCTGGACCCCCCTCTGAGCCATGTGGTGATGTGAAGGCAGACTGAGGAGCCAACAAATCTTCTAGTTTTTTAGCCCTTTTCTTTTGTGTTTTATGGCAAAATGTTATACAGAGGTCACAGCTGGCAAAATCATGGTCTGGACTCAAGCACCTTAAACACAGCTTGTGGCAGTCTGCATTTGCCAGGAGCCAAAAATAAACTGTACAATTTCTAAAGCCTGTAGGTCCTGTTTTCTTTTTGGGTCTGCCAGTCATGACAGACATTGAAGACCCTAAAACATATCAGGTTTCCAAACAGAAAAAAAAAAATCTAATTGTCAAATAAGCCTAAGTGGTTTTAAAAAGGGCTTTTAAATAATAAATGCAGCTTGGTTCCTTGGAAAAATAAAACGCAGTTATAATTTTACCTCATAAGAGGTTTGTTATAAGTAAATGTCGCAAACGTTCATCTTGGTTCCCAAAAACAGAACCAAGAACAAACAACATTAAAACCACAAAGCAGTTGGTCAAAACAGTATTTTAAAATAAGTGTTAGTAATTTAAAAGATGTAACTATAGCGGTTTCCCTAAAGTAGGAACTGTGCCGAAAATGGCCTTCTCTGGTTCCTGGGAAAAAGTTTGTCCCGATTCCAAAAAAACAGAACTCATAATAAACAAAACTAAAACTGCAAAGCAGTTAGGCAACACAATATTTTAAAGTAAGTCTTCATAATTCAAAAGATGTAAACATAGCGGTTCCATTAAATCCGGAACTGTGCCGAAAACGGCTTTCTCCAGTTCCTGGGAACCGATCGGGAATCAGAGACAAGTAGAAAACACACAACAAATAACACCCCATCTAATGCAGAGTATTGAAAACTAAGTAAATATCATATTACTTAAAAGAAATACTAAAAAAATGAACCGTAGGTCAGCCATGGGGATCTAACTGATCTTGAAGTAATTTTAGAGCCTTGATGGCCTCATGATGCCTCTTCCATATGATGTACAAACAGTTTGGTGCCTCTGAAAGAAGCATTCAGGACTGTTTGCCACGTATCAGTTGCAAACCCAGCCATCCTATGCCAAGAATACCTTCTTATGCAAATACCAGTGGCAGCTGCCCTGGCAGATGCATCAGCTGCTGAGCGGAGCAAATGTCTGCCCACCTTGGCTCCAGAATTCTGAGTTTTAAGTCATTCATTCTTGGCATTTCCTTCTGGAACCGCCTGAGCTGCAGCTTTGGTAGCCTTCCACAGGCCGTTATGATACTTATGTTATACATACGAACATATGAAATTGCCAGTAGATAAAGGCCCTATGGTCTATCGCGTCTGCTCAATTGTGCAGCTAGCAGCCCTTATTCTGCAGCTGACCTTCCCTCCCCTCCCCCTCCTCCCATGATTATGATCGCCGATGCTGTCTTGTGTAAGTGTGCATCAATGATTGGAGCTGTAGTTTAAACAAGGCAGCCACACAGGACCGTTTAGTTCTGTTGTGCTAAAGTAGTAACATACTCAGTGCAACAGAACAGCATGATGAAGTAGCTACTGCTGCACAACAAGGAAGTTCCAGTAATGGATTTCCATTGGCAACACTGTTCTACCATACACTAGAATAAAATACTTCCACAGGTATACGCAAGTCATTTTGAAGAGGAGTTTGACTCTGTACCTGTGGTGGTCCATTAATGATTCCCCTTTCAGAAGATGCTTAATAAAAGACCACCAATTTGTTGTATAACAGCTGAAGTGGCAAGCAGATGAAAACAAAACAGGGATACTGATGAGAACAAATCCTGGTGTATGTGTCTGTTAAAACTCTGCAAGAACAATACCATTTGCAGTTCGAAAAAAAAACGGTTTTCAAACACGTTTCACAGAAATGAAATAACCCATCTACTGCTGAAGTTGCCATCATTAAAGGAGCGCAATGGCTGGAGCGATGAAGAAGTCGGTTTCCCCGAAAACAGCAGGAAGATGTGCACCGATCTTGGAGCAAGCTGGTTTCTTTGGAGTGGTCAGAGATGGAACCTCCCCTGCAACACCCAGAGCCAGGCACAATGTTCAAAGCAGCAAACAAACCTCCCTCTCTCAAATTTTATCAGAGTTTCAAGCCAAGGTTTGTCAGTCGGCTCAAAAGGTCAGAGATCTAAATATGATGTGCAGCTACTGAAGCCCATGCAGAGGGAACAAAGAAAGCAGTGCAGCTAAATGAGAAAAATATAAAAGCCCTGTCTGATACAGCACTTACTGTGGCGGGTGCAGTGAATGCTGCTTTGCACAAACAGATCTCACAATTGTCTAGGCTAGAGTGACTGGAAAACCCAATGCTGCTAAATAGCATGTTTCCCCCATATGCTCCCCCAGTGCAGGACCTTTGAAGGAATTAAATGAAAAGGTGCAGCAGGCACTTAACTCTGTTTTCTCAATAGATCCCCCTTAGTACTAGAATCTTGTAATGCTTATATTTATTCTTTGGCATAAAAATCCTTTAGATTATTGGTATATTGTGTACTTCTGCTTTTGTATGTAAGCTCTGAAACGATGTTTGTGATATTTGTAAGATCGTTCCTGTAATATATTTTATTACATGATGTTTTGTACTTGTTGAAACTGTATTTCAAAACAGGACAACTTTGATAAACAGGGCCTCTTTTGGTCCTAAAAGTTACTTTCCTGTTAAAAAATAAAAGTTTTTATCTATCTATCTATCTATCTGTCTGTTTTTTATCCTCCTACTTGTTCAAAGTTCAAATGAAGGGGTACTTGTGAGAATATAAATGCTCAGCCACTCAAGCATCTGGACAAGATATATAAATAGTGACATTTCAGTCTGTGGCTGAGACAAATACGCTACTGCAATTGGCTAGACAGAGGAGGCAATTCAGGTATGCTGGATCTAGACTGCACCAACATCCTAATTTTTGTGTTATTACTCAAAGACGGAGAAGACGAGTTCTACCAATCCTGTCTGAATTAAGAGAGGCCGGCGTTCCAGTCCCTTTACTTGCATGAACTCGATTAAAAGTTACTTTTCAAGGAAAGGTACAAATGTTCGAGGACCATGATGAGGCCAACGTCCAGCTCCCACAAGATCTGGGCTCTGAGCCTGAGATAGAAGAGGCCGAGGTCACAGAATACTGTCTGGTTCAGCCAGCTGCCCTCTGATCCATCTCTACATGGGATGAACATGAACTTTAATGACAGAAATCTTGTTGAAAATCTCTTTACTTTAAATCTCACTTTTATTTCTGAATTGACATTTGTTTGATTATGCTAAGACATACCTATATGAATAGTATACAACATTGTGTAGTTTTATAATAATCTTAGTACTCTCTGTAGGAAAGATACATGCTTGAGAGTAGTAATGTACAAATACGTTATTGTTTTTTCTTTACTTTCTGTGACAGGATTGAATAAGACCCTATCCCATTTGTTGTGTAAAGAAATTTAAAAGCAAGAATCTCTTCTATCCTCTCCTATTCTGTCTCTTGTCTGTCCGATTGCTCAATCAGACTTTCTTGTGAGACCTAGGAACTGATCAGTCTGACAGTCTCACGATTCTCCTCTTCCCACTATCTCTCTGCCTTCACTTGCTGTTTCTGTCTTTTCTTCCCCTTGCCTTTCTGTGGTTATATAAATATATGTGGATCTTTATGTGAAAGGGGGTTCTCTGGTTTGAAAATGTATATAGCTATATTGCTGAAATGATTGCAAAAAAACTGTTTAGAACTCAGGGAATTAACTTTGAGATGCAGTTTGACCTCCACAAACTCTTTTGCAGAGTTGTCAACAGCAGATTAGTTCTGGGACACAGTGTTCTCACAGAATGTCTGCTAACGACATTTGGTTCTGACTAACGGGGAGAGTGTGGAGGAGGGGCAGGTGGGAGAAGCCCTGGGCAACAGCGACCACAGCACAGTAAGGTTCAGGGTCAGGGTAGGGAAGGAGACAAGTAAAACCAGTATTACAGTCATGAACTTCAGCTGCATGGACTTTGACAAGATGAGAAGGCTAGTAAGGGAGACAATGGAGGGTGCGGAAAATATAGGGGCAGTGGTGGAGTTATGGCAAGCTATCAAGGGAGGGGTACTGGAAGCTGAGGAAATGTGCATAAAAAAGGTTATGAAGAGCAAAAGGGGGGGGAGGAGACCGCTTTGGTTTACAAAGGAGGTTGCAGGGGCAGTCAGGGAAAGGAGGAGGGCTTTCAGAAAATTTAAGAGGACACTCAGCGAGGAAGATAAGGAAGAGTATAGGGAAAAGAGGAGTCTGGCAGGGAAGAAGATCAGAAGGGCAAAAGCAGATACTGAGGAGAAAATAGCAAAAAATGCCAAAAGGGGGGGATAAAACCTTTTTCAGATATGTGAGGGAGAGGAGAAGGGCAAGGCAGGGGGTTACAAGGCTGAGGGGAAGGGAGAAGTAAAACTGAAAAGGGACTGTGAAAAAGCAGAGTTATTAAATAAGTACTTTAGCTCGGTATTCACAGAGGAGGAGGACAGTAGGGGGAACCTGAGCTAAAGGGGAAGGAGGGTAAATAGATGGATCTGAGCCCATTCACTGTGGATAGGGTTAGGGCAGCGCTAGATAGATTGAGGATGGACAAGGCAATGGGGCCTGAGGGGTTACACCCCAGGGTAATCAGAGAATTGAAGGAGGAGTTGGCCGCACCCTTGACAAGGCAACGCACTTGTCCCTGGATACGGGAGAGTGCCAGAGGACTGGAATAGGCCGGATGTAGCGCCTTTACACAAGGGCGGTAGTGAGGAGGTGAGGGGAACTACTGACCTGTCCGCCTCACGTCAGTGATGAGGAAGGTAATGGAGGCATTAATTAAGGACAGGGTGGTGGATTACCTCAAGGAGAGTGGCTTACAGAACTACAAACAGCATGGCTTCATGAAGGGGAAGTCTTGCCAGACAAACCTAATTCAGTTCTTTGATTGGGTGACTCCAGTTATTGACTGGGGGTGGGGGGGTGGCCTATCTGGACTTCAGTAAGCCCTTCAACACCATTGCCCCATAGGAGGTGGAAGAGCAAGATGGAAAGCCTGGGGTTGGGTGGGAAAATAAGCTGGGTGGAGGCCCGGATGGCAGGAAGAATTCAGAGGATGGTGCTAAACAGGGTGCACTCCAGGATGGCAAGGGTGAAGAGTGGAGTGCCACAAGGGTCAGTTTTGGGCCCACTTCTCTTCAACATCTGTATCAGTGATATTGGGGAGGGTGTGCCTATTTGCTGATACAAAAATATGCAATAGGGTGGACACGAGGGAGGACTTAAAGATGCTCGAAAAATGGTCTGGGACATGGCAGCTGAAATTTAATGCCAAGAAGTGCGCTGTGATGCACTTGGGTTGTAGGAACAGAAGAGCAGGGTACACCCTAGGTGGCGAGGAAATCAAAGTAACAGAACAGGAGAGGGATTTGGGAATCATAATCTCCTCGAACCTTAAGGTAGGAATTCAATGTAGCAGGGTGGGGGGAAAGGCCAATGGAATGTTGGCATGCATAGGCAGGGGCATTACTAGCAGATGGAGGAAGGTAATCATGCCCCTTTACAAAGCCACAGTGAGGCCGCACCTGGAGTATGGGGTTCAGTTCTGAAGGCCACATCTCCGCAAGGATATAGATGCAATGGAGAGGGTTCAGAAAAGGGCAACCAAGATGGTGCAGGTTATGCAGGGAAAGTCATACGAGCAGAGGTGTAAGGAGCTGGATCTGTACACGCTGGAGACAAGGAGGGAAAGAGGAGATATGACTGAAACTTTTAAATATGTAAAGGGGCTCAATAAAGTGGGAGAAGAGGGTTTACTTAAGAGGAAAGAGGAAGTCAGAACTAGAGGGCACAGCCTCAGACTGCAAGGAAAAAGATACAGGGGCACTGTGAGAGGGCGTTTCTTCACGGAGAGGGTCGTGGAGCCACAGAATAGACTACCAGACGGGGTAGTGGGGGCTAAATTGGTGGAAGAATTCAAGAGGGCATGGGACAAGCACATGGGGCTGAGTATCAGGCGGAGGATGGGGGCAGGCAGGGAGGGAGGATAGGGGAAAAGGGGCAGACTAGATGGGCGGTATGGTCCTTTTCTGCTGTCAAGCTTCTATGATTCTATGAACTAGCTCTGGATGCAGAAATTAACTGCCAGGCAGACTTCATATAAAAAGAGCTGCAATGCTTGTGTGTGGGGGGGGGGGGAGTAGACAGACTGAAATTTAGAATTAGAGATACCCTCAAATGACAGATTTTGTTTTCTTTGTACTACTTTTGTAAATGGCTATCCTGAACAATTTTTTTTTGATTTATAACTGCTTCCAGTTTTCCTAAGCTTCCTGACCTTTGCCTCAACAACATTTTTGGATGTTCAAGAATAATTGATATAATAAAAGATTACTTTAAATCCCCCCCTAAAATATGATATGATCTTGTTGTGCCTTATTTAGTTATGCAGTTAAAATGATGAAATACTGGAATACCGGAACATTTTCTTGCCATGGTAAATAATAAAGTAAAAAAAAAAAGATGCTTAATCAAATATCACTGCTTTGTTCTATAACAACCGAAGTGGTAAGCAATTGAAAACAAAACATTAATGAGTTTAACACTGGTAGTGCAGGAACTGTATGCGGTATACATAAAACTGTCATTAAGAGTGCTAACAGCAAACATACAGCCATACTATTGTTAAAACAAATTCTCAAGGTTAGACTATCCAAATACTGTAAATGTTGCATAGTTCCGTAGATAACATAGCTTATGCTGAAAACTGGTACCTGACTATATATGATTTCCTGTTGCTTGAGTGAGTCCATGTCCAGTTTCTGCAGTCGGCTATTAAGATTTCTAAGTGCTGTTCTGCTCCCTGCGATTTCTGCAGTAATACTCTTCTCTTTTGCTTTTTGTGTGTGCAGTTCCTGATCTTTCTTGAACTGTAGCTCCCTCAGGTGACTTAACTGAGTCTCTATTTCCTGAACATTAATAATCACAAACACAATAGGAAAACGTAATTCCAAGCAATGAAATACAGCATTCTATAATGACATTAGCACTTGTATATCATCGGTGGTAACATAAATCATAAATGATTTCTTAATCAACAGTGGAAAACATACAACAGGCAGATTTATCTTTTTTCTGCATATCTATAAAACCGGAAAATGGCAAAAACTATGCATTTTTTAGTTACTACTATTTGCGACAGATAGGTAGACAGTTTGTATACTGTTCCCTTGTTCTTGTATGTTATATTGCAGCTTCTAGTCAACTCAAGTGTATCCCAGTGTGATTTAATGCTGTTTAAAATTTAATAAAGTATACTGAATAAAAAAGGATAGACAAACAGATATTCTGACCTTGTGAAATAAATTTCTATTATGCTAAAAGATGCATTTTCTAATTACTCAACCACAACCTTTCATTTACTGAAATTTACTAAAAAAAAAAAAAAACTGATTCTAAATATAATGCAAATCAAAAACAAACTAATAAAACAGAATTTTTTTTTCATACACACTGTATCTAAAGTCCTTTACAAAGCAAATGAGTTAGTAGATACTGGTAATGTAGGAACTGTATGCACTTTACATACAGTAGCCAATAAGGGTGCTAATACCACAGATACAGCTGTACTATGATTGTTTAATGCCCATGTAAAATAAGTCTTAATCCCGTTGCTATTACACAGACCGTTCCCGCTATAAAACCACCCTCAAAAAAGACATGAATTGACACCCTTGTTGGTCGTATCACTTGACCATGAGATCAGGAACTGAATGCGTAAGGAGTGTGAGCTGCCCCCTCACACACTGAAAATTCCGCCAAGATAAGGTTGAGGCATTCTGGTGCGGCAGTAGGCAAACATGCACTTCGATTGCCTACCCTGTTCTGTCATGTGGCTAAACAGAGGACTTATGTCTTCAATGCTGTCAGTCTGGCACCTTTCGCAAATACTAACATTTACAACAACAAAATGCACTTCCATTAAATGCACTCGGTACCTTCACTGCCTGCTCCTCCTCTTTTAACATCTCCTCCATCCGAAGAGCTCGCTCCTCCACACTCAGCGTTGATTCAGTCATGGATTTTAGTTTATACATAAGAGCTTCATTTTTCTCTTTAGAAAATGTAAGTCTGAATGTAATAACAGGTTAACATATTGCAAAAGGTTAAAATTCATGTAAAATAATACAGACAGACCTAAGAACAGAAATATTTTTCAAAAATCTACAGTTTCGGTTTCAAAAACAGAGAAACACAGGCAATGACAACAGAAAAAAGACTGATGGATCATCTAGTATGCCAATGGTTTCCTATCTAACCCCAAGATCTACTGTCCATACAGGACTCTAGCCCTCCCTCTCCACCCCCCTATTCCCCTCCCTGTTACTGCTGCCCTGAATAACCACTATACCGTTCAGTCTGTCCCAACCGTGCTTGTAACATTAATGGTTTGGGCCTACCACCTCAGCTGGTAGACTGTTCTTGGTTCCACTACCCTTTTGTAAAATACTTTTTTCCATATTACTTTTACCTTTTTTCCTGTTTCTCCTGTACACCTTTCCCCTAGAGCGTGCAGAGGTGCGTGTGAGGCACGCGCACGTCATGTCTCCCCGCTTCTGTGTCTCCCGACTTCTGGTGCTGCCCTCCAGCCTCCACTGGGGGCAGTCAAGGAGCGGGATGAAAGCCCCCTCTTCCCTGGGAGAAGAAAGCAGTCCATCGGATGCTCAATCCTTTCCCTCCCCTGCTGACCCCTGGCAACCCGAGGTCGCTCCCGACCCTGGGTCACCGGCGTGGCGTGAGGTGTGGCATCCAGGACCTCAAACCTCAATGCCACCAGGCCGGCAGTAAAATAATTTCTTATATCTCTATTGAACCTCCCTCCTGTCAGTTTCCACTTGTGCCCTTGTGACCTCGAACAGTTAATCATGCTAAATAATTCCCCACAGTTCACTTTGTATATTTCGTTAAGGAACTTGAAGGTCTCTATCATATCTTCCCTCTCTTGTCTGGTCTCCAGCAAATACACATTCAGTGCTTTGCAAATTAAAGCAATGTAAACTTTATTTATATAGCGCTTTTCGAAATCAAGGTGCTTTACATAATATAAAATCACAATAAAAATAAATAATAATACAAGTTATTTAAAGCAATCAGTTAATTAATCAGTTAATTAGGGAAGACCAAAGAAAATAAATACATTTTCAACATAGATTTAAAACTGCTGATGGGTCAGGCATTCTCTTAATTGATGAGGTAGAGAATTCCACAGGATTGGTGCTGCAAATGAGAAAGCACAAGCTCCAGATGTTTTAAGATGAACCCTGGGAATCTCTAGCAAACTCTCGTTGGCGGATTGGAGACGGCGATTGGGGAAGTAGGGAGTCAGGAGACCTTTAAAGTAGTCGGTTCCCTATTCATGTAGGGCTTTAAAGGTAAGCAAGCCTACCCTGTAGGTGATCCGCCACTGAACTGGCAGCCAGTGTAGTTCGCGTAGCACATGCATAATGTGACTGGTCCTAGAGGTACCAGTCAACAGCCTGGCAGCAGTGTTCTGCACCAGCTGCAAGTGGCGGCTATCAACCCCTGACAGCCCTAGGTAGAGGGCATTGCAGTAGTCAAGATGGGAGGTAATGAAGGCGTGGACCAATGTTGGAAGGTTGCCCAGTGGAACCAGGTGTTTCACCCTGGCAATATTCTTCAGATGGTAAAATGAGGATTCAACCACAGCTGACACCTGAGAATTCAGGGTCAAGCCATCATCAAAAATAACGCCCAGGTTACGCACCCGATCTGAAGTAATGAGCTGGACACCATCAAGCCATAGGCCCGACATGTGCCCAGCCCCAAAACCTGCCCCCTGTCTTTGTGATCCTTGTAAGACCTGCCCTGTTAGCTCTGAATCATCTTTGTCACTCTTTGCTACACCATCTAGAGCCTGTCCTTATCTTTCCTGAGATGAGGACTCCAGAACTGGGCACAGTACTCCAGATGTGGCCTCAACAAAGATCTATAACGAAATAGCAGTATGTCTTTTCTTCCGCTGTCAATAACCCTCCCAAAACATCCCAGCATCCTAATTGCCTCCTGTAGCACTTGTTGCACTGGCTTGACTGTTTGAGGGAGCCACTAATGATAACTCCTAGGTCCTGCTCCTTAGATGTAGTGCAAAGACTTAACCCACCCATCCCGCACTCTACCTTGGGGTTCTTGTTCCCTGGGTACATCACCTTGCACTTTTTGGAGTTGAATTTCAACTGCCAGACATCAGAACACCTCTCTAGTCTTTACAGGTTACTATGCACTTCCCCGATTCCCTCAAAACTATCATCCTTCTCACGGAGCTTAGTGTCATCTGTGAAGAGAAACAACCTTCCCAGGATTCCTTCTCCAATGTCGCTGGTAAATATTTTGAGGAAGACCAGGCCCAGGACAGATCCCTGTTGTACCCAACTTGTCACCTCCCTCTCTTCTGTTTTGACCCCATTAACAATAACTCACTGCTGCTTCCCCTTTAGCCAGTTACCTACCCATCATATTCTATCACTAGCCACACGCAGATCCTCCATCTTCTTTAGTAATCATCTGTGAGGCACCAAATCGAAAGCCTTGCTAAAATAAAATGTAGAGTAACTCCACGGTGTGGCCCCTATCCAATTTCCGCATCACCCAGTCAAAGAAAACTATCAGGTTGGTCTGACAAGACCTCCATGCTATGAACCCATGCTGTTTACTATCCTGGAGGCCATTGCTTTTAAAGTTTTTTAAAATTTTCATAGGCTGTCATAATGTTTAGAAGCCAGAGACCCACAGGTGTTTTGCTCTCTTGCTTTATTGGAGGGTGTTTGTGGCATTTTAGATATTTCCCAATTAAATCTATATAGACCTTAGTCTAACTGTATTGTAATATATGGATCATCAAAATAATACCATCGAAAACAGTGCAAAAGAATCCTTGCAATACATACCCAGCTTTCCAATAATACCACACTTCACTCCCAATAATACTATCGTTCCGCCGTTAGAACAATAGTATTATCACTCCTATACAAAAGCACAAGCGCACCCTGGCACCTCGCGCTCACCGCAAGCCGGCTTCTTCAGCAGTCAGCATGAAGAATTTCAAAAATGGCTCTGCGGTAACCGAGCACCACGTAACTTTCCGGTGGAATATTCAGGCACAAAGACAGCAGTAATGGCTCTCTCAAAGCCACAAACAGTTACAGAAAACAGGCTACAGTTCATCTCTGAGCAAGAAAATCAAAATACTTTTTAAGAAAATAATTGGACAACTTCCTGATTCAAGATACCAGCCACCACTCTACCTACACAACATTCCACCAGGTAAGACGTCACCACCTTTTCTCATCCATATATTACAAAAAATAACAAATAAGTTACAGTGAATTACTCGGCTGAAATTCCATCTCGAGGTTCTGAGGACATAGAAACCTCTTGAGCTTCGCTCTCGAGGTTATCTATGTCCCCAGAACCTCTCGATGGAATTACAGCCTTGTAATTCACTGTAACCTATCTATTATTCTATTTTTATGGTATTTATTAGGACTAGCTAGCAGAAACTCAAATGGGAACAAGTGGAAATGCAATCACATTTCTTTCACTGTAGTAACATCCACCACTATGGCAGCAAATGTTTCCACAGCCAAAGTAGTGTTGTCAGATAAAAGGGAAAAGGCAGTAGTCCACTACGTAGAGTACAGAGCTATTAAGCAGAAGGTGCCAAGACTGAATCCCACCAAAACCATTGGCTCAGAATGTGACCCAAAAGAAAAACGTACTCACCACAGTAATGATGCTTCTTCTAGAGGATGTATTAGTGAGTCATAAGTGTGCAGCATTTCAGCCGTAAATTGTTGCCCAGTAATAGAACTTTAGAATGCTATCCAACTGTGATGTGTGGTTATGCTCCCACTAGCCTACTAACAGCAAATTTATAGCTGAAGACCAGAAGAGAGCAGTGACCACTAAGCTAAGCATTCTTACAAAAATAAATTGCAATAAAGGAATAATAATCACCAAATGATAAATTGCAAAAACTGCCACATTTGAAATTGCAGAAATGCTCAAGCTATAAACACATTTTTGAAAGATATTTTAACTGAATTGTTCTGAAGAATACTTTTACCCTGAGGTTCTAGAAAGGTAGGTAGGTAACGAGAGAGGGTTTGTATGGCTCAATAATACACCCTCTAAAAGAAACATCATTACTACAGTGAATGGTTTTTACAGCTGCATTGCAAGAGCTTTGCTGACATATTGCGAGTGGAGGAGACAATATAGAGGGTCTGGAAGGGGCATGACTGGATACCGAGTGCATCACATAATGTTTGCTCTGCGCAGTGGAGCTGAAGCACATAACGAGCATGCACAAATCAGTTCTCTCTCTCTCCACTTTTTTCTTTCATCTTCAGAAGTTCCACCGCTACCGCCTCTTGCTACCGACCCCATTGTCTGCCCTGAGGTTGGAAATCAAGTAATGGCAGCGCCAGCTCTTCTCCACTCCTGACCCCACTGCCTGCCTTGGGGACAGGGAACTATGCAGCTGTACAAATCACTCTCGCTCCCAGCCTCTGTGTGGTCTCCTGCCCCAACCCTCTAACCCTGTCCCCCAAAACAGAACAAATGCCTCCTGCTCCCTCCTTCTGCATGGTCTCCCACCCCCACCCTCTAACCTTGTCCTGCAAAACAGACCAAATCCCTCCTGCTTCCTCCCACTGTATGGTCTCCTGCCCCCACCCTCTAACTATGTCCCCCATAGAAATTGACAGCAGATAAGGACCACTTGGCCCACCCAGTCTGCTCATTTTTACCTACCTACTGTAACACCGCAGACCGTACTTGATCTCTGGCTCCCCCCCCCCCATTCCTATCACTAAGGTTCCCGTATACATATACAAACATAGAAATTGATGGCTGATAAGAACCACTTGCTTACCTAGTCTGCCCAAACACAACCCCTGTTTAAAAAAAAAAAAAAAAAAAGTCTCTCAATGTCTTCTGCCCCCCATATCCTTTGGAAATTCCTCTCAGCACTCACCACCCCACACCCCCTCCACCCCTTAATTACCTATTCAGCTAACTCCAGCAGTGACCGGAATGTCCTGCTGCTTCCACTGCCAACCACAAACTGAATGAAAGCAAGGTACATTTCGTTAACAGCTTTTTAAAGAGCTAGTGTACTGCCTGAAACTAGTATTAGTTTTAAGAACCAGTCAACTATCACCTTTTATATCTGACTTGGTACTTCTTTTCCACTTCGTCTAATTAGAAGATTGTTTACCTGATGTTAGTAGGTGTGATGTGTGGGACAGCACTCAGACTGTATCTAGCTCTGTTGTCCCCCACTACATCATCAGCACTGTGACCTCACTGACTGTGACATCGCAGGTGCTTAGGAACAGCCACTCGGTAGCTGCCGGGATAGTCACCTGTGATGCCAGAGTCAGTGAGATCACAATGCTGATGATGCAGTTGGGGGAAATAGAGACAGATATGTAAGCTGCTAGGCTGCCAGCCGTTCCACACATCCACCACAATATCACACAGAAAACTTTGCACTGAGAAGGAAAATAAAAAAGTACAGAAATAAAAAATTACAACCGACTTTTAAAATACATATTATTTTCCTGTCTTCCTCTTTTGACTCCACTAGCTCTTTAAAACATTTTCAACTTTTACTCATAACTGTTGTTTTTTTATTTTTTTTCCCCCCCAAAATTTTCAACATGGCTTTTTTTAGGCCACATCATGAACCACGTAGATGACATTTTTGAAATACCCTTCCCTCCAAACATGTTTCTGCAGTTATGCTGCAAAATTATGTTTTGGTTTGCATTTCAAAAACATCCCATATCTGGTTCATGAGGTGGGGTCACAAAAAGGACATATGGAAAATGTGGGGTCCAAATGTCAAAAGGAAAAAATTACTCACTATAGTAATGTTGTTTCTTCTAATGGAGTCTTGCTGTATTCTGACTATGTGCAGTTAGCCCCAGCACTTGAACTGCTCCAGAGAGTAAAGGGTTAACTCTATGCCAGGGCATAGAACGTTGAGCTCGATCTCAGTTTTCAAACCTCTGTCTGTGGTACTCTGAAGTGTAACTGTCAGGTTCTTATGAACACTAAACTAACTAACTCAATAATTAGAAATTGTTTCTAAAATTTTTATGCCAAAAGGCAATAAACAGATTTCTAGGGCCAAAAGACTCAAGTCGAGATCCCCAAAAAGAATCCAAGCAGGTAGTGAAACAACCAAAATATTCATAATAAAAACCAGAAGAACCCTTAATAAAATAAAGGCATGCCAAGTACACCTCTGGGGTGCAGCACTGTGCCTGCCAACCCACATCCCAAAACTACTAGGTTCCAGGAGGGGAGACAGGTCAGAATACAGCAAGACTCCATTAGAAGAAACAACATTACTATGGTGAGTACTTTTTTCTTCAAACAAGTCTTGCTGTATTCTGACTATATGCAGACTACCAAGCAGTATCCCCTTGGAGGGGGGAGTCACACAACCTATTTTGGGAACAAGCTCTGCAGCACAGCTGTGCCAAACCTAGCATCACTTCTTGACTGAATGTCCAGAGAGTAATGCTTGGTAAACGTGTGAACAGTTTTCCAGGTGGCTGCTTTACAGATTTCCACTAAAGGTATATCTCTAGCTGCTGCGACCGAAGCAGCTGTACCTCTGGTAGAATGAGCCTTCAGGTCTGAGGGAGGCTCTTTCCCAAGCTTTGAATAGCAGAACTGGATACAGGAGATAATCCACCTGGCAATTGTTCTCTTGGTGGCAGGTTTGCCCTTTCCCACTTCTCCATAAGTGAGAAACAACTGAGAACAGTCATTCCTATGGGCCTTAGTATGTTCCACATAGTAACTAAGAGCCCTCTTTACATCAAGACTGTGTAATCTTCTCTCCCCAGAGGAAGAATGGTCAGTGAAAAATACAGGCAAAGACACAGACTGATTCAAATGAAAGTCTGACACCACCTTGGGAAGAAACTTTCTGTTGGTTCGAAGGACCACCTTATCCCTGTGAATTGAAATGAAATTAGGTTCCACTGATAAAGCCTGTAATTTACGGATTCTCCTGGCAGAAGTAATGGCTACCAGGAATACAGTTTTCCAAGTCTAGTACTTCAGCTCAGCCGAAGATGGAGGCTCAAACGGGGGCTGCATAAACTGTGCAATACAGATATTCAGATCCCAAGCAGGGGTAGGCTCCCTAAAGAGAGGATTAACATGTACTAAACCCGTGAAAATTTTCTTGAAAACTGGATGAGAAGCTAGGGAAGAGCCCTTACCAACAGAAAGGAAGGCAGACACAGCTGCCAAATCTACCTTGAGAGTGGTAGGCTGGAGGCCTAAACTGTTAAGATGCACCAAATAGTCCAATACAGTGGCAATATCAGTCAGCTCTGGCTGGACATGCTTCTGGGAACACCAAAACCCAAATTTTTTTCATCTGGAGTTGTAAGTCTTTTTAGTAACAGGTTTCCTGTTAACCTTTAAAATGTCCAAGACTGATTGAGAAAGATGTAGGCTTACATATTCTAGCTTTACTGACAGTGACAAGAGAAGGGGGTACCAAGGCTGTCTGGCCCAGTCTGGAACCACTAGAATCACCTTGCAAGATTGAGACCTGATCTTCATCAGGACCCTGAATATCAGAGGAAAAGGAGGAAATGCTTACAGAAACCTGTTTGTCCAATTCAACAAGAGAGCATCCTGAGGGACAGGGCCCAGAAGAGGCGGTCTACAGCAAAACAGAGGACGTTGGTGATTGTTCAGGGCTGCAAATAGGTCTATCTCTGGAATGCCCCACCACTTGAAAATTACCTGAAGAATTAGAGGATTCAGGGTCCATTCATGGTGACCCTGAGAAATCCTGCTGAGAGCATCTGCTAGAATGTTGTCCATCCCTGGGAGATGCACGTCCATCAGGAAAGCCTGAAGGGAAAAAGCTAGAGACCATATCTTCATGGCCTCTGTGCACAGGATTAGGGTTATGAGTGCATCGGTGCAAGATGGGGGAAACTTGCCAGTACTGGAAACTTCTTGATAAACATTAAGAAGAAGGGGACATAAGGTGTCAGAAAACATTTTATAGAAATCGACAGGGAATCCATCACCCCAAGGGGATTTGCTGGATTTCAAGGAAGACAAAGCTTTCTGGATTTCCTGAAGCAAGAAGGGTTCATCTAAAGAATTTGTTTCAAGAGTAGAAAGATAAGGAAGATGTAACGATTTAAGGAACTGTTGAATTTGTAAAGTAGATGGAGGATTTGTGTTAGAGTATAGTTTTTGATAAAAGGTTTTCATGATACGGTTTATAGAGGGGTTGTTGGAGTGAATCATACCCTGTTCATCTTTTTAGGCTTAGGATGTGTCGTTCCATTTGTTGTGCTTTGAGCTGGTAAGAGAGGAGTTTCCCATTTCTATCACCGTGTTCCCAAAACTTATATTTAAGTTTAAAAAAGGCCAGTTCGGTTTTACGAGAAGTTAATTAGTTAACTTTAACTCTAAGTTGAAGAATTTCAAGATGAAGTTGAGAATCAGGATGGTGCTTATTAGAAAAAAGTATAAATTCTCTTTAGGCTTAAGAGATTTTTCCAAGTCAGCCAGCTGTTGTTCCCTTACTCTTTTCCTATGTGCAGCATAACTGATAATTTTCCCTTGAATCATAGCTTTAAGAGCTTCCCATACAGAGGACATAGAAGATTCGGTTGGGGTATTGTGTGGAGGTACTTTTTTCACTGCATATGTTTGCAGCAATTTCTTCACCTCCAGCTTCAGAAGGGCTTTTTCTGATGGTGTGCGAGGCTGAAAACGTTTGGGTTCTGCAGTTTTGGAAATTTTCTGAACTGCAGAGACCAACCCTGATTCACTACTTACAGGATACACACATCTGAGGCAATTTTTGTCCATTCCTAGAAGTAATGAGCCAGTATTCCTCCCACTGGCAATGGGTGGGCAACCTGGGCAGGCTTGTCAGGGGTTTTACTTTGTCTGGGGTTTGGGTGCCGGTGTTACAGAAGCACACCTGTTTCCCCTTCTAGCTCTAAAAAGAATCTTATGGAGTTTCTGGAGGTACCCTGCAATCCGTCCCTCATTGTGCCTCCCATTTATCCAGCCCTAGAGGATGCCAATTTTGCTGCATGGTATCAGCTAAATACCATCCCAGCTGTCCCCAGAAAAGCTGACAAGCAATACCCTACCCCTGCTGCCAGGCCTTATTATGCCAACCAGCTAGAAACAGATTCTGTGATCATAATGGCTGCCCATAACAGATCCAAGGCATATGAGTACTCACAGTCAGCATATGATGTCTCAGATGCTTCTTCTTGGCTCAGAGTGGCAAGGTTTGCAATTAATGTGCAACAGTCTTGAATGCTCCCTTTAGAGGCACAAAACTGTTGGCTACCACCTAGAAGAGGCTCTTAGAGACCTACAGAGCTCCAGAATGACTTTTAGGTCACTGAAGTCTCTGTAACATACACCTCACAGAGGCAGAGGGTCCTTTCGCCAGCTGGCTGCCAATGCTGGCCACCATGCTTGTCATGAGCATGGCAGAGGGAAGGGTGGTGGTGCCTTGTCACCTCTCCCTCCCTTAGGAGTCCATTCTAAATCCTCCAAAGTCGGTGGCACTGGGCCCTCTGGCTCAGCATGATTCATGCACGACTCCACCAAACCACATCAAAGACAGGAAATGGTCATAGAGTGTCACTTCTCCCTTCATTTAACACAATCAAGGGAGACCACTGCAGACAAATGGATCCTGGAGATCACTGCAAAGGGACATCTCTGGAGTTCCTAGACACCCCCCGAGAGCATCCTCTATCTCTCAACTTATCCCCAGGACATCTGTCCCTGTTAAAAGAAGAGGTACAAGCCTTACTGACTAAATGTGCCACAGAACCAGTGCCTTCATGCCAAAAAGGCAAAAGGTTTCACTATAGATACTTCCCAGTCCCCAAATGGACAGGAGATCTCAGGCATGTGCTAGACTTACGAGACCTAAACTTCTACATAGAATACAAGAAGTTCTGCATGGTCTCGCTGCAGAATCTGATTCCCTTGTTGCATACAGGGGACTGGATTTGCTCTCTGGACATGAAGGATGCATACCTTCATACAAAAATCAGATAGCACACAAAGTACTTGAGATTTGTCCTGGAAGGGGAGTACTTCTAGTTCAGAGTATTGCCCTTTGGCTTGTCTTCTGCACCTCGGGTCTTTACCAAATGCTTAGCTGTGGTGGCAGCGGGCCTTCGCAGGGAAGGCCTTTATGTCTTCTCATACCTGCATGATTGGGTGCTGAAAGCTAGATGTAGGAGTCAGCTTGAACATACCTTGTCTTGCACAAGGCAACTGTTTGAAGATGTGAGAGTACAGTGAATGCCAGAGTTAGAACCTACCCCTTGCCAGAGGTTGCAGTATATAGGGGCAGTCCTGGACTCAGAAAGGGGACAAGTATTTCTGCCTCTGGATCAGGCAGAACACCTCATAGCTCAAGCTCAGTTGGTATACAGCAGCCAGTATGTCATGGCCAGGACATTCCTGTATCTGCTGGAACTCATGGCAGCGGCCACTGTAACGGTGCTACTGGTACGCTTACATATGCAGATACCACAGTGGACACTGAGAGTGCAATGGGACCAACTGACAGACAACATGGACCATCAGGTTCTCATCACGTCCCTCTCACGTAAAACACTGACGTGGAGAATGGACCAAGACAACCTCTCGAGAGGTGTTCCGTTCTTAATCCCAGCTCCTAATCAGATTCTCATCTCAGATGCATCATTATCCAGGTGGGGAAACACACTTGGGGCCTCATCAGACCAAAGGGTCTTGGACCCAGGTGGAAGCTAAACTGCACAGAAATGTCCTGGAGATGGGAGAAGTTCTATACATCTCCAGGCTTTCCAGGAGCAGCTGACCCTGGGTCATCTGCTAGTTCAGATGGACAACATCAATGTTATGCATTACATGAACAAACAAGAAGGGACTCATTCCTATCCCGTGTCGGGAAGCAAAGACAGCATGGCACTGGCATTAGAACATGGCCTGGAGTTAACAGCCGTGCATCTCCCAGGTGTCCAAATTGTCTTAACCGACATGCTAAGCAGGTCAAAGTCCAAGATACACAAATGGTAACTGACGACCTTTGTGGTAGATGACCTCTTTGCAAGGTGGGGTCATCCAGAGTTGGACTTTTTGCGCCCCAAACAACACAAAACTGCCACATTTCTGCTTGCTTGCTCCAGGGCCTGGAGTTGTCTGGCGAGATGCATTGTCCCTCTCTTGGAAAGGGAGATTTCTGTACACTTTCCCTCCCATTCCATTAATACAGAGTGTTACAAAAACTACAAATGGAGGAGGGTGCGACCCTCATCCTCACTGCATCTCTGTGGGCTCAGACATGGTATCTGCTGCTGCAACAACTTGCAGTGGAGTCTACAGTACACCTACCTCTGTGTAGAGGTCTGCTGTCACAGGACAAGGGGACTCTGGTACATCCGGACCTCAAGTCCCTGCATCTGCATGCGTGGTCCCTGAAGACATATCCATAGCACAATTTGGGGTGTCATCAAAAGTTGCTGATGTGTTGGATGGGGCCAGACAGCTTTCCACTAGACATATGTACTCACTGAAGTGGAAGCGTTTCACTTTGTGGACCATTTCCAAGAATATGGACCCATTTACCTGTCCGGTCAGTGCTGGTAGCCTCCCTGGCCTTTACCACGAAAGGACAGCTTGCTGTGGTAAAAGCCACAGCCGCTCTCCCTGCTGGGGGTGGAATGATTTATCCTGGTGCCATTTCTTCTCATTCAGATCCGTAAGAACTGGTTTCATCTTCTGTCCATATAGAAAACTGCCATCAAATGAAACATTCATTATCTGCTGTTGGACATTGGATGCAAAGCCAGCAGTATGCAACCTGAAGCAATTCTGAATGCATATCTCTCCAGCTGCAGAGTGAGCTGCTGTATCAGAGAAATCCAAGAAAGCTTTTAATTAGTGACTATTAGAGTACATCCCTTTAATAATAGTCACCAGGAGCTCTTGTTTCAAAGCAGAGTCAAGCATGCTTTCTGCAATGGATTTAAGCTAGGTCCATAATTGGTACTCATACTTTGAAACATAGGCTTGGTAACTTGCTGTCCTCAAGCCCAAAGTGACAGAAGCAAATACCCTTTTCCCCGTATTGTCCACTATATGAGACTCCTTGTTAGGAGAATGCACAGTGACCTCTTTAGGCGCTATAGCCCTGTCATTGTTAGCCATAACAACAAAAAAATAAGCACTATAGGCTGGGTGTAGTACACCAGTTTTGTTCTGGGAGCCAAGTATTTCTTATCCGACTGACTAGTGACAGCCATAATAGAAGCCAGTCAGCTCCTGGCTCCCTCTATTAAAGTCTCCAGAGCAGGCTGGATTGGCAGAACCAGGGACACAGATATCATAGGTACATGCAGAAATTCCAACTGTAGTCAACTTGATGAATTGCTTCTGTCTCATACTGCAAAGTACTGTGTATGTTTTTGACCCATGCTTCAAATGAGAGCTTCCTGGGTAGTCTTAACAGGAGTCTGCTCCGGACCAACAATCACCCGGAAATCCCCATCACCACAGTCAGCATCCAGAAGAAGGTCAGGATCACACTCATCTTCATCTGTGTCAGGGGACAGAGACAAAACCTGTGGACCCAAAGGGACCAGCGTGAAGGTGCAACTGACATCAGTGCCAGGACCAGCACTGAGGGTGCAGGAATCGGCACCACAAATGGCACCATGAACAACACTGGAGCTATGGATGGCACCAAGGGGGGCACCGAGTGAAGCAATGACCGTGGCATGACCGTGGACTTGGCACCACAGGTGGCACCAACAGCACTGGCACCAATGCTGGCCCCAACAGGGTTGGAGCCACCAGAGACACCACAAGCAGAGATGCTGAAGGACTTAGCATCTCAACCGGAGCCCATGCCATCACAGACGATGACATGGAAGGTGGGACTGGCACAGACCCCAGTAACAAGCCACCAGGTCTGAAGCCGACACTGAAAATGGCACAGCCGCTTTTAGTATGTGCTGAAACACCACAAGAGTAGCCTAACGACCAAACTGCTCACCCAAAGGCTCCCCAGTGGACAGGGAGACTGAGGCATCAGGCCTGAAGGTCACAGAAAATCCAGTGTCTTCGAAGGAGACAACAGTATAGATTCTGGGCCTACAAGCATTGAATGCCTCAGTGCAGAGTGGCAAGAGCTCAACCTCAGCAGGTGCTTTTTCCTCTGCTTATGTTTTTTTTTTTTTTTTTTTTTTTTTATATAAGCGATTGAGGCCAAATGGTCCCTTGAACCCAAAGCTGAATGTGAGCAGGGCCATGACAATTTCTTTTCATGACGCTTGGAGAACTGCCCTTCTTCCTGAGTGCAAGGTTGCCCACAGCCAGGACACTTGCCCAGAGAGGAATGGTGGTTGGATGTAACCTCACTGCAGGTGCAATTTGTCTTTCCATTGTTGAGGGGTAGGTCTGTGAGGAAACCGTTTTTTTTTTTTTTTAACTATACTAAATTGACACAAAAACAATAACATTTAGTAATGCTTCTTGAAGTTCGAACATGACAAACTAGACAGAATGCTATTTACAGAGAAACTGGCAGTTATAGTCCCAACAAGGAGAGCAATGGAAAATACTTCACTTCGAATGCAGGGGGAAAAAAAAATTTTGAACCAGTTGTACACCAGTGGGCACGCCCAGGAGGCGCCACCTGCCCCCAAAAGTTCTGTCTTCCAAGGGGAATTGGCGCTTTCCAGCTGAGACATATAAGTGGTAATCTGTGGAAAGTTGGAAAAGGTTTATAGGTACAGAGAAGCATACCTATGCCACCCCCCCTTAATCCCCCCAACCTGGCTATGTGTGTAAAGGCATGGTCACTGCAGGACTGAGTGCAAACTGCTGGCACAACCCACACTGTGGGTGCCAGAAGGTATTCCACCATTGCGGAGAAGGGAATTCTTTGCTTATGCCAGCCCTTTGCATGTACAGAGCGGGTCTGAGACCTTTTGTGGATCAAGCTCTAAGAGCTCTAAAGGAGAGCTTTTGTATAGAACTATTTGAGCTCCTACCTGTTATTTTTGTCCTGGATCTCTTTCTTTAGATTTGCCACCATTGTCCTCATAGCTTCCAAGTCTGTAGCAGTCCTATCCACGGCAATCTTCAAACCCTCCAACTGCACAAACAGAAAGCATATACCATTAAAAACGTGATACTGTTTAATGGTTACTAATAAGCATTCACAAATCCACTGTTCTTTGATCGCTAGACCAGCTTTTAAAAAAAATAAAATAAAAATCATCCCCTCAAACTACCTCAGTGGCGCAGAGAGTTGAGGCATTTGATCCCTGTTCCTGCTGTCACGCCAATGACCTGGATTTGGTAGCAGACCTGGGTCACTAGGGAATGGCTCGGGAGGAAGATAACAGAGTGTTTGGAGGACTGCTCTCTTCTCTCAAGGGGGGTTGGCACCTGATGCATGCCTGGCCCCTAGTGATGGCTACGGCACGGCAGTCAAGGACAGTGATTTAAGCGGAAGGGAGCAGTGGCAGATCCTAACATCCTATGCGAGGGAGCATGCATAGGACTGTTTTGGGCGGCCTTGTATGCCCACTCCTCCTTGTAGGAAAAAAAAAATGGAAAAAATGGAGCTCCAGTTTCTGATGACTGCCAGCCACCCACAGGCCCCACACCTGATGAGCACCCAGGCCATACTCCGGATTTGTGAAGGTAAAACCTGGCGGAAAGTGGGGGTTACAGGGTTAGGTAGCTGACATGAAGGAAGGGCTGCTTGGACCTGGTAACTAAGATGATTAACTACAAAAAAAAAAAAAAATGACAACAGCCCAGTGGCGTGGAAGGCTGAGGCACTAGACACCTTACCTTCTGCAGCATCGGTGACAAGCATGGGTTGTTGGGGGTCGGCTGGGGGGGCATGCTGGGTGAGGCTTGAGTGGTTGGCAAGCAGCTCGCCTCTCCCAGATTAGAGAGGTTGGCTGTCCTGGCCTTTGACCACCACCATGTGAAGGCATGGCGGTGGTGAGCACGACGGAGGGGGTAAGGTGCTAGGCCAGGGGTGGGAGAAGCGAAGTTGTTTCAGACCAAGGCGTGTGTGTGTGTGTACCTCCACGCTTGTGCCTGACCTTGTCTGGGGCTCCAGGGATAATGGGGAGCAAATAAGTGGGAAAAAAAACTGGGGGTTGGGGCTTCAAGAATCCCCCATGTCAGCGCCACCGGTCCACCGGGCTCGGAGAAAGGAAAGAGTAGGAGCCTTGGATGGCCGTGGTGCTGGAAGGGACAGGGTAATACGGCCGCCCAGCCTGCCAGAAGAGCATAAAGTAAAGGACTTACAGGGAAAATCAAGAATGCTTTGATTTCCCCTATACTTGTTCCTCAATGACATCACAATGTTCTAGAAATGGCTGCAGTGTGGTATTATAGAGCTATTCTTTCTTCCAGGGTATCCATCAGTTTGCTTGTACTTGTGCAGTATGCTAGCTGGGTTCAGCTGCCCAGAGGTGGAGTCAATGCTAATGATTTGTGGCATTAGCCAATCAGACAGCAGAAGAGAGAGTGCTGCCTGTAGCTTGAGCAGAAGGCCAGTCAAGATTCATTTCGAAGCTAAAGGGGCAAAAGGCCACAAAATTCTATCCTATGCAAAGTATTAAAATTATGAGAACAAGAACAATAGGTCTGTGTGGGTGGCTGTTTGTGTTTGTCTGTGTCTGTAGGTTAGTTTTTGTGGATTTACATGGTTTCTACATGGAGTAACTGTCATTCTTGCTCACAAAACATATGAAAGTCTCCTGGACTTGATTTCTGCAAAACATCACCACCAAGTAGCTGCATTTTCATTTTAAAATCAACTTTTCAGAAGCCATCCCAAGCAAAAATAAATCAAACAACTAAGTCTGACAAACGCAGTGATTCTGGGTCCTGCTCAGAATCCACATTTTCGTCTGACCTGCTCCTAAAGGAACTGTATGTGGTCTGTTAAACAACCTCTTTGAAGAAAAAAGGAAGCATACAGACAAAAGGATTTTACATCCTGCATATGCGAAGGCACAGTTCATCACCTTCAAGAATTTTAACAGATTCTGTGACTCTGGAACTCAGCAGTTCATTTCTTTTCGCTTTTGACTTACTACCAAGTATCAGCATTTTCAACTGAAATCAACTTTAAGTGTAGTTGTCTCTAAGGGTTATCTATGCAATAACCATTTTAAAGAACAAAGGAAATATACAGACAAGGTTTTCACATCCTGCAAATGCCCAGGCCACAGTTCATCATCTCAGGCATTTAACACATTATGTGACACTTTACCTTAGCAGTTCACCACTTCCTCTGGACTTGACTTTTTCTTAACTTTGGAATTGAGTTCACAGCATATGACTCATCTATGGTGTCACTACTCAATGGTCTCATAATCCACGTAGAACACACACAAGTCAGAGCGACCAGCAAAAGGCTGCGGCTCATCTATAAAATCTACTTATACTACTCCTACCACTAATGTCTGGCAACGTGCATCCCAACTCTGGTCCTACTCCAAACCACAATGCTCCTTCACGGAAAACCCCTGGGCTTGTACTTGCCTCACTAAACATCTGTAGCCTGCTCCCCAAACTAGACTGCCTGAAGGCCTGGGTCACTCAGCATAACAGTGATGTGCTATCCATCGTGGAAACCTGGTTATCCCCGAAGATACCCGACACGGCCATCACCCTGCCCAGCTACACCCTTTACAGACAGGACCGACAATCTAAAAGAAGCAGTGGTGGCATCATCTACACCAATGACCACCTCCAGGGACACATAATACCCTCACCGTGTGGCAGTGATGACTTACAAGCCCTGGCCATCAAACTGCTGCTAGGGGCCCACAACAAAGTGCTAACCATACTCTCAGTTTATATTCTGCCAAAACGGTCCCAGGCTGGCGCCAACAACCTACTGGACTATATTGATACACTGAGCCTAAACTCTGAAATAGTACTACTAGGAGACTTTAATATTAACTAGCGATCACCTGCATCTACTGCTATAAAGGATACCCTCTCCATGATCTATTTCTCCCAACTAGTGAATACTCCAACTAGAATCAACTATATGACCGGCACCAGCACACTCCTGGACTGGGTCCTCACAAACCGCCCGACGCACATCTCCAATATTACCATTCTCCCTGATGGCATGAGCGACCACTCCCCTGTCAAATGCCTATGGAACAATAACTACTGCAAGCCCCCAACCAGAACCATAAAAAATGGATGCTCTTAAAGGACCACCTGCCTCTACTAAAGGTTGACCTTAAACTCATCGACTGGTCAAACCTAGGAGAATCCAAAGATGTAGACACGGCGCTCAACCTCTTTATATCAAAATTTAACGCAGTCTGTGACAAACATGCCCCTGTCAAAACAAGGAAAGCTAAAGGACCCATTAACCCATGGATTACCCCCGAACTCCTGGTGCTTCTTGACCTAAGAGACCGATCCTGCTAAAAGCATGATCGCAGGGCTCTGCAGTTAACATTCAGCGATATAAAAAGGTCTGTAATGACTGTACAAAAGTGATCAGACAGGCGAAGAGTAAATACTACAAAGAAATCCTCACCGACTCATGGAACAGCTGCAAATCCTTCTGGGCAAACTTACAGGATATTACAGGGAAGGATCCAAAAACACCCCCAGCTATGCTCACTGTCGAGGGTGTCCCTACCGTAAACCCCTTACTCATAGCCAACTCACTGAATCAGGCTTTTACTGACCACAGTAGTGTTCTTCCGGCTGACTTCTTCAATGCCCCTAACCCAAGAGTCACTACAAGGGCTCCTACATTACCTTCCAACCGTCCACCTTTCTGCTTCAAAATAGTTTCTGAAGTTGACACACGCAAATATGTAGTGAAGGTCCTAGTAAAGTCAAGGCATAATGGTGACACACTGGACCTTAAATTCGTACATCTGGCACTGGACGAAATAATTGGACCGCTAGCAAAAATAATTAACCTCTCCCTCTGCCACTCCCAATTCCCGCTAAGATGGAAATCTGCCACACTAACTTCTGTCCATAAAAGTGGGGACTGAACATCACACAACAATTATAGGCCAATCTCCATACTCCCGCTGCTCTCCAAGGCTCTGGAGCGGATAGTGGCTGACCAGATGGTGGAGTATCTTAACCAACACAAGCTTCTCTGCCAAGAACAACATGGATTCTGTTGCGGCCACAGTACCATCACAGCCCTTCTAGAATTCACCGGGTTCATCAATAATGCCCTGGACCAAGGCCACCTAGTAGGGGCATCCTTCACGGGCATCCTTCACTGACCTATCAAAGGCATTTGAAACGGTTCATCACGCCCTCCTCCTACAGCTTTCTGAACCCGGACTCACAACAGAAACCGTGGACTGGTTTAGCAGCTACCTGAGCCTCCGCTCCCAACAAGTCAGGATTGGGGAAGTCCTGTCTGACAGCCAACCTGTCAGATCCGGAGTACCACAAAGTCTATACTGGGGCCACTGCTATTCAGTGTCTTCCAAAACAACCTCCCGGCAGCTTGCCAATGCCACATGTTCTTATATGCAGACGATGCGGTAATCTTCACCAGCAACCAGCGCCCGGAACTCCTCGAAAAGGACCGCCAAAGTGGCGTCGCAACAGCCGAAAAATGGTTTAAAGAACAAAAACTGGTCTTGAATTATAAAAAGACCAAAACCATGCTCTACACATCAACCCACAACAAATATAAAAGCTACCCCTTGGCTGTATGGCATGACAGTGGTAGCACACTGGAACTCTTCCCACACTTCAAATACCTGGGAGTAACTATCGACTCCACCTTGTCCTTCACACAGCACATCAACAACACTGCCAAAGCCATCAACACCAGAATTGGCATCCTCTACCAACACAGACATTGTCTCACCCACAAAGCACTGAACCTGGCAATTAACAGCTCGATTGTATCTTTTATAGATTATGGACTGCTAATATACGGATCTGCAACTGACTCGGCACTCCAACACATTACTGTTGCACTAAATAAAGCCTGCCGCCTGCTCACTAATGCACCTGAACTAATCCATACCTGCGAACTCTATACCTGCACTGGCTGGCTCCAGCTGAATGACAGAATAAGATATCAAGCCTGCCTTCTCGCCAAAAAGGTCGCGTTAAACCAGCTTCCTCCTGGAGTGCAGAACCTGCTGTTCCTTCTGCTAAATACCAGGCAAACCAGGAGCTCCCCCACACAAACATTCTATATACCCAGATGCCACACATCCATGGCACAATGTGCCTTTGTGTACCAGGCACTGCTCTGGACAAAATGCACTACCACCGAATATCTCTGGCACTGCTACGCTTGGACCCTTCAAACTTAAACTGCACTAACACCTTATTCATATGAGTACCTGCAGGTGTCACCGCAGAGTCATCCTACGCACCCACTGACTGACCCCAGCACTTCCCAGCCCCTGTCCACGGGACAGGCAAACCGCGGCACTTAGACCCATCTCCGACCCCTTTATCCCAGCCTACCCCACCCCTTCTTCCCCTTTTCCCCTACTTCTCCTTCCGACGCAGGCTTACTTTGCACATCGCCACAGTTACTGATTTGGCTTGGACTTATGTTCCCTTATGTTAATATTGTCATTATTTGTTTACTGTACTCTCAATGTTTTATCTGTATAGTGTCCTGAATTCCTTGCATTGTTGTTTATGTACATGACGTGAAACCTCTCAATGAGCATCCGCTCACAGGTGTATCCAAGATTTCAATAAACAAATACATAAAAAGAACAAGGCATAAAAACTATGGAACATACATAACTCTGAAAACTTTGAAGTTATTAAGTCCAAACAGTTAAAAATGTGGCAAAAGTATGGACTGCAAAACTACTCTGTCAGGTTATGCAAGGGGAGGATGGGTGGGAGGTCAAGCATACTGAAGGATACCTTGGAAGAAACATTACTATGGTAAGTAATTTTTTCTTCTCACCCCAGGAATCCTTCAGCATACTTGTACTTGTGCAGACTACAAAGCAGTGCAGTTGGGAGGAGGGTAGAGAACCTACTTTGGAAATAGGTTCTGCAGGATTGCTGTGCCAAAGCTGGCATCTGACCTAGACTGCATATCCAAACAGTAGTGCTTTGTGAAGGTATGTACAGTCTTCCAGGTAGCTGCGTTGCAGATATCCAGCAAGGGTATGTCCCTTGCAGCTGCCACTGAAGCTGCAGTGCCCCTAGTGGAGTAAGCCCTGAGGCCTTAAGGAGGTTGCTTGCCAGCCTTAGTGGAGCAAAACTGAATGCAAGAGACTATCCAGCAAGAGACAGTCCTCTTGGAGGCTGGCCTGCCCTTGCCTACCTCACCACAGGTGAGGAAGAGGTGGGTATGGGAGGTCCTGAGCTGCACAGTATGTTCCACGTAGTAGGTCAGTGCCCTTTTGACATCCAAACTGTGCACCTTTCACTCACCAGGAGTGGATTTGTCTGTGAAGAAGACAGGGAGTGTTATGGGCTGGTTCAGGTGGAATTCTGACACTACCTTGTGCAGGAATTTCCTATTTGTTCCGAGAAATACTTTATCTTTGTGGGTGATAATGTAGTTAGGTTCAGTGCAGAGTGCCTGCAGCTCTGAAATCCTTCTGGCTGGGGTGACTGCTACTAAAAAGACAGTTTTCCAAGTGATATATTTTAACTCTGCTGTAGCCATAGGCACAAAAGGGGGCTCCATGAGTTTGGCTATACAGAGGTTCAAATCCCTGGGGGGGACAGGTTCCCTAAGTGGGGGTTGAAGGTACAAAAGGCGTTTAAAAAAATTTCTTAAAAAATGGAATGAGAAATTAAAGATTTCTCCTTTCCAGTAGAAATGTAGGCCGACATGGTTGCTAGGTGAACCTTCAGAGATGTAAGTGCATCAAGTAATCAAGCACTGAAGACAGGCTTGCTTTCAGTGGGTGGATATGCCTGTCCCTGCACCGTAGGGAAAATATTTTCCATTTGGAAGCATAGGTCTTTTTAGTACTAGGCTTCTTAGCCAGATGGAGGATCCTTAAGACTTGTTCTGAGTGGTGACAGTCTGGGTACTCTAGCTCTTCATGCACCAGGCTTTGAGGTGAAGAGACTCTAAGCCGGGGTATGTTATCCCCATCTGAGGTAGAGTCAGGAGACTGTGGCTCAAGAGCAGTCAAACTGGTCGCCTAACTGGGCAAGGAGCAGGGAATATGAAGGTTGTCTTGCCCAGTCTGGAGCCACCAGAATGATGGTGGCTGGCTGGCTTGAGAATTTCAGAATGACTCCGAGAATTAAGGGAAAAGGAGGGAAGGTGTACAGGGATTTCCCTGTCCAGTCCAGGTTCGGGGCATCCACTGGTACTGTGCCCAGAGCTGGAGGCCTACAATAGTACAGGGGAAGCTGGTGATTGAGGTTGGAAGCAAATAGGTCCATCTCCAGAGTGCCCCACCTCATGAAGACTGTGGCCAGTACTTGTCTGTTCAGGGCCCATTCATGATGGCCCTAACTGATGCGGCTCAGAGCTTCTGCCAGCACATTGTCTCCCCCAACCCCCCATAGGTAATTTGTATTTTTTTTTCTCCCCAGTTCCCGAGCCTTTGCATCCCTGACATGACGCACGTGTGTGGAGGCACGTGCACATCATGCCCTACAGGACGCCCCACATACTTGTTGCTCTGTTTCCGCTACACCTGCCACCGATCTCCATCCGTGACGGCATGACTAAGGGCGAGCGACCACCCACCGGGAGAGGAGAGCCAACGCCGATCGTGCTCCCACCCTCCCCCCATGCCGGGCACCCCGATGACCCTAGGTCATTCCCCAACCCAAGTTGCCGGTGTAGTGCGAGGTAAGGCAACCAGCGCCAGCCCTCAGTGCCACTGGGCCGCCCTCCAGCACATTGTCTTTGCCTGGCAGATGAATGGCAGAGAGCTGTATTTCCAGGGAGTAGGCCAGACACCAAATCTTCATGGCCTCTGTGCAAATATTTGTGGATCTTGTGCCACCCTATTTGTTGATGTAGAACATAGTTGTGGTGTTGTCTGTTCTGATTTGGACAGACTGGCCTTTTAACTGGGGGGCTCAAAGGCTCTGATAGCCAGAAGCACAGCTCTGAGTTCTAGGAGGTTTTATGTGGTAAGTGGACTCCTTGGGGGACCACGTTCCACTTACGGAGTGGTCTGCCAGGTGTGCCCCCCCCATCCTAGTAGGGAAGCATCTGTAGTGAGCACTCTAGATGGCTTCCTTTGTTGGAAGGGGACCCCTTCCCTGAGATTTTCAATGTCTTTCCACTAGTCCAAGGCTTGAAGCAGAGTCCTTGTGACTAAATTGAGTTTCGACATAGTCTCTTTTTTCTGGGACCAGTGAGCCTATAGGTGATACTGAATGTCCCTCATCTGAAATCTGGCACCTGAGACCACAGCTGTGGTAGAGGCCATGTGGCCCAGAAGTTTCAGGAAGCGTCTGGCTGGTCTTGGCTGGCCCAGGACAAAAGAATATGCTAGGTTTTGAAGGTTGTGTGTCCTGTCGAGAGGGAGCAGGGCTTTTCCCTTCTGTGTCCAGTTCTGTCCCAATGAATTCCAATAACTGAACTGGTTTGAAGTGGGACTTCTGAGGACTGATAAGAAAGCCCAAGAACTCCAAGGTGCTCTGTGTTAGATTGAGTGAGTCTCTGACTTTCTGTGGAGACTTGTCCACTATTAGCTAATCGTCAAAGTAAGGAAAGACAGACACGTACTGTCGCCTGAGATGAGCTGCCACTACTGCCATGCAATTTGTGAAGACCCCGAGTGCTGAAGAAAGGCCAAAGGGCAGTGCTGCAAACTGATAGTGGCCTGAAGGTAGTTTGAATCTGAGGACTTTTCTGTGGGATGGCCTGACTGGAATGTGGAAGTAGGCATCCTTGAGGTCTAGGGAGGCTAGCCAGACCCACTTTTGTAAGGATGGAATCAACCCAGCTAAGGTGACCATCTTGAATTAGGGGTTGAGTTAAGTGTTTGTTCAGGTACCTGAGGTCTAAAATCGGTCACCAGTCCCCATTTTCTTTTTCTGAGTAAGAAAATATCTGGAGTAAAGACTCTTTCCCCATAGGGGGAAGGGAACTCTTTCCACAGCTTTTGCAGACAGGAGGGACTTTACTTCTAACTCCAACAGTAGTTTCTCTGTAGGAGTTAGACTTTAGAGACTTCTGACCCTGTTGAGTGGGAATTTTTTTGAACTGCAGGGTAAGTCCCTGACTCACTACCTCGTGCACTCACTTGTCTGAGATGATGAGGTGCCATTGGTGGAGGTAGTGGGTCAGCCTTCCTCCTACTGGGGGAGGGGAGGGGAGGCAACCTGGCTTCTGCAGTCAGGAGGTTTGCCTAGTCTGAGTTTTTGAGGGAGTAGAGGGATCAGCCCATCTCTGAGCTCTCCTTCCTCTTCCCCCTGAAAAGAAAAAACCTCTAATTTGAGTGTAGTCTGGGGCATTGGCATAGGGAAAAAAGGCCCTGGGATAGTATCCTCTACCTCTGTTCCCTCTGCTTTGGGATCTTTGGGAAGTAGAGGCTTTTTCTTTTGCAGCATTGCACTGATAAATGGTTTTGTATTCCTCCACCTTTTTCATGTAAGATTCTGTTCTGACACCAAACTGCGAATTATTCTCACAGGGAAAAGCCATAGCTTTAGTCCAAGTGTCCTGTGAGAGGCTGATTGTTCTTAGCCAGGCATAGTGCCTACAGGAGAGATGACCTGGGCCGTAGCTCTGGAGGCAGTGTCATTAGTGTCCACTGCCATGTGAAAAGTACAGTTACGTAAGAACTTACCATAACAGTAGATCTTTGAGAGAGGCTCTTGCAGTAGGTAATTACATATAGGACTGAAGCCGGCAGGCGTCAGGACCCCACGGAAAAATTTCTAGCTAGCAGTCTCTGGCGGAGGACCGCCCCCATGTCAGGTGACCGGCGTCCGGTGACGTCGTTATAAAGGGACGGTCCCCCACGCCCACTTTCCAGTTCTGACCCAAACAGCTTAAACAAAGACCGTAGCCGTCTGCCTTTGCCACTATCTTAGAGCACTTGATAGAATTTTTAAAATCAGTAGGTCCAGCTGACATGCCGGTTCATCAAGACACCTCTTAAAATAGTGTTCCCAACAGGAAAAAATAAAAGAATTCGGTCAGTTCCCAAGCACTATGGAACCACGAAGGAACGTTGTAAAAGTGCTTAAAATAAAAAGTTTATGCTTGAAAAACGCGGTTCCAATGAAATATATGTAACCGCTAAGCAAATTAAGTAAAAGGAATAAAAAGTACGTTTATAAAGTAAAAAGTGCTAAAATTTTACGTCAGAAAAAGAGCGGGAACTGCGGTTGGAACCACAGAGGAGAACTGAATTTGCAGTTCTCAGGAACCAAGAGGAACCACAAAAAAAAGTAAAAATTAAGAAAAAAAAACCTCTGAAAACACTAAAGGCAGCACTAAAAATGTAATACAACTGACTTTTTAAAAATTAGAACTTCTTCAAGCGAAGTTTTGAAAAGAAGAGTCCAGGGCACTGTTGTTCTAGTCAGCAGAGAAATGAATCTAAAGATACCTACAGCACTCTCTCTCTCCTGCTCCGACTGGCTAATGCCACAAATCATTAGCATTAACTCCACCTCTGGGACAGCTGAACCCAGCTGACATACTGCACAAGTACAAGCATACCGAGGGATTCCTGGGGTAAGAAGAAAAAATTACTCACCTTAGTAATGTTGTTTCTTCTAATGGAGTCTTGCTATATTATGACATATGCAGTGAGTCCCAACCTTCGAACTGCTCCGGAGGTGAAAGAGTTAACTTTTCCATGCCAGGCATGGAACTTTGAGCGCGAGCTCGGTTGAAAACTCTGTCTGTTGTTCTTCAAACTCAAACTGTCAGATCTTTACGAGCAAAACTCACTAAGGTTCTGTGTGGAAGCCGTAAACCTACACTAGCCAACTGGCTACTAAATATAAGAACACATCTTTCTTGGACCCAAAACAAAGACTCAAGTCAGGGGATCCAAAAAATTAAAAACATAACACCCAAACACCCCAAAAAGGAAGGGTGAAAAATAAGGTGGGCATCTACTTGCCCACCCACATCCCAAAAGTAGAGGTTCTGAGAGGGGCAGGCAGGGGGGGAGGTCATAATATAGCAAGACTCCATTAGAAGAAAGAACATTACTAAGGTGAGTAATTTTTTCTTCAAACAACATGAAGTCTTGCTATATTATGACATATGCAGACTACACAGCAGCACCTCCATGGAGGAGGGACAGAACCTACTTAGGAAATAGGCTTTGAAACACAGCTGTGCCAAACCGAGCATCACTCCTAGCCTGGGATGTCCAGGGAGTAATGCTTGGTAAAAGTGTGAACTGTTTTCCAGGTAGCTGCTTGACATATCTCTAGGATGGGGATGTCACTGGCAGCAGCCAGAGACGCAGCTGTACCTCTGGTAGAGTGAGCCCTCAGGCCTTAGGGAGGAACCTTACCCAGTTTTTCATAGCAAAATTGGATACAAGAGACAATCCACCTGGCAATGGATCTTTTAGTGGCAGGTTTCCCTTTACCAACCTCACCATAAGTGAAGAACAGTTGAAGGGAGTCAAACCTGTGACCCTTGGTACGTTCTATGTGGTAACTAAGGGCTCTTTTGACATCTAAACTGTGAAGTCTCCTCTCGCCAGAGGAGGAATGGTCAGTGAAGCACACAGGGAGAGACATAGATTGATTAAGGTGGAAGTCTGAAACCATCTTAGGCAAAAACTTTCTGTTAGTCCTGAGGACCACCTTATCTCTATGAAAGGAGATAAAATCAGGCTCCACTGACAATGCTTGTAATTCACTTATGCACCTGGCAGAAGTGATGGCTACCAAAAACACAGTTTTCCAAGTCAAGTACTTAAGCTCTGCTGAAGACAAGGGCTCAAAAGGGGGTTACATAAGCTGGGCAATGCAAATATTAAGATCCCAGGCAGGGTCAGGGTCCCTGAATGGAGGGTTGGTGTGAAACAACCCCTTGAAAAACTTGGAGAATACAGGATGAGCTGAAAGAGAAGATGGTTTACCTGCTGATAAGAAAGCAGACATGACTGCCAGGTGCACTTTTAGGGTAGCTGGTCTCAGCCCCAAAGAATTCACATGCACCATATAATCCAGGACTGTGGGTAAGTCAGCAGATTCTGGGGAAATATGCTTGCCAGAGCACCATATGGAGAATCTCCTGCATTTGGAATTATAAGTAGCCCTGGTGGAAGGCTTCCTAGAAGCCTTCAAGATATCCAATACACCTTGGGAGAGGTGTAGGTCAGCAAACTCTAACTCTTCAAGAGCCAGGCCTTGAGATTGAGAGATTTGAGGTTCGGGTACCAAACTCTCCCCTGGGCACAGGTTAACAGGCTGTGATTCCTGGGAAGACACAGGGGAAGGTGGACTGCTAAGGACATAAGGAGTGGGTACCAGGGCTGTCTGGCCCAATCTGGAGCAATCAGGATCATCTTGCAGGGTTGAGATCTGATTTTGACTAGCACCTTGAACAGAAGAGGGAAGGGGAAAAGCATAGAGAAACTTCCCTTCCCAACTGAGAAGGAAGGCATCCAGAGGGACTGAGCCCAACACTGGGGGCCTGCAGCAAAAAGGAAGTTGGTGATTGTCTGGGGTTGCAAAAGATCTATCTAGGGGTGCCCCATCTGGCAAATACTACTCCAGTACTAGGGGATCCAGTGACCATTCGTGATGGCCCTGGGAAACTTGTTGAGAGCATCTGCCAGGACATTGTCCTTGCCTGGGAGGTGAACTGCCGTAAGGGAGGTGTTCAGGGAATAAGCCAGAGACCACAACTTCATTGTTTCGGTGCACAAGGCCGTAGACCGAGTGCCTCCTTGCTTGTTGATGTACCACATTGTGGTGGTGTTGTCTGTTCTGACCTGTACGACTTTGTTCTGAACAGATGTGGAGAAAACCTGAAGTGCTAGAAAAACTGCTCTGAGTTCCAACAGATTGATGTGGAGCAGAGATTCCTGTGGAGACCACAATCCCTGGCTAGTGAGGTCGCCCATGTGAGCTCCCCACCCCAAGAGGGATGCATCTGTAGTAAGGATTAAGGAGTGAGACGGAGGGGTGAAAGGGACCCCCTGTCTCAGATTGCTCTGGTCCTGCCACCACTGAAGGGCTTGGATCAGGGTTTGAGTCACTGGGATCAATTTGGTTAGAGGGTCTCTCCTTTGAGACCAAAAGGCTCTCAAATGGAACTGGACGTCCCTCATCTGAAATCTTGCTCCCTCCACTACTGCTGTAGAAGCAGCCATGTGCCCCAGGAGCTGCAGAAAAAGCCTTGCTGGTCGAGAGACCTGCAGGGTGAAAGAGGAGGCCAGAGAGACCAGGGTCCTTGCTCTTTCCAGAGGAAGGAAGGCTCTGGCCTCTTTTGTGTTCAGTTCTGCACCTATGAAGTTGAGAAGCTGGACAGGCTCTAGACCTGACTTTGGAAGGTTGAAAAGGAAACCTAGAGATGTGAGCAGTTGCTGAGTTACCTGCAGGTGTAGTTTTACTTGTTATGGAAACTGGCCTACTATGAGCCAGTCGTCCAGGTAAGGAAAGATGGCAATCTTTTGCCTTCTTAAGTGGGCAACTGCTACTGCCAGGCATTTTGTGAATACCCTCGGGGCAGAGGTGAGGCCGAAGGACATTGCTCTGAACTGGTAATGGCCTGAGGGCAGTTAGAATCTGAGGTACTTTCGATGGGAGCTTCTGATAAGCACATGGAAGTAGGCATCCTTGAGGTCCAGGGATGCTAGCCAGTCCCCTGGCCTTAGAGAGGGTAAAATAATTCCCGAAGTCACCATTTTTAATTTTGGTTTTAAAAGGTGCTTGTTTAGGTATCTGAGATCCAGGATGGGCCGCCATTCTCCTGTCTTTTTTGGGGTAAGGAAGTACCTGGAGTACAACCCTTTGCCCTGGTGTAGGGGTGGAACCCTCTCCACAGCTCTGAGAGCCAGGAGGGTAGAAACTTCTGTTTCTAGGGCAAGTGCCTCCGATGGATTTGCAGGTGGAAAGAACCTGGCTCTCATCTTTGGAAATTTTTTGAAGCTGAGAACCAGTCCCTGGCTTACTACTTCCAGGACCCACTTGTCTGATGTTAAAGAGTTCCAGTCCTGGACAAAGTAAGCCAGCCTGCACCCTACCGGTAGTGGAGAATCGGCCCTGGCCACCCCATCAGGGAGCCTGCTTGGCAGGGGCTTTGGGCTGAGGGGTAGAAGCAGGCTTACTTGTACCCCGTCTGCCTCTCCCTCTAAAGAACCCCCTCTGGACATAAGCAGAAGAGGAGGCCTGGGCTTGGTAAAAAGGCCTCTGAAAAGGCCTGCCCCTGCCCCTAAGATGCTGCCTTTGAGGAGTGGCTTGCTTTTCTTTGGCCTGTGCACTACTATAGGTGGTCCTATATTCATCCATTTTCTTCATATAATTCTCTGTCTGCTCCCCAAACAGAGAATTGCCCACAACAGGAAAATCCATGGCCTTAGACTGGGTATCCTGTGACAGGATAGTACATCTGAGCCAAGCCATTCTGCGAAGTGCCACAGATGTAGCCATGACCCTAGAAGACACATCATTAGAGTCTACTGCAGCATGAAATTGCACCTTGGATGCCTCAATACCATCTGCAGCCACCTGTTCCAGCTCCCTGGCAAGCTGGGCAGGGACTTGTTTTGCTAGGGCCAGTACAGTATCCCATCTGGATTTCTGGTACCTAGCAGCATACGCCATATAATTTGTCTGTCTGAGTCCTAAGGATGCTGCCATGTATTGTTTCTTTGCCATGGCATCAATCCTCCTGGATTCCTTTTCAGGAGGGTGCGAAGCGAGAAGAATATTTGCCTTGTCACAGGCTGCAGCCTGCACTACCCCCACATGGCTGCATTGCTGTGTGAGGAACTCCGTATCAGAGCCTGATAATGTATACCTTTTGTCCATCCTTTTATCAACAGGACGAATAGAGTGAGGAGTTTTTAGAATTTTTACTGTCTGTTTCCTAAAAGATTTATGCAAGGGAATAGACAGTCTCTTAGACTCTGGAATATCCATCATTTCTACAAAATCAGGCTCCTCCTGATCATCAACAGCTTCCTCAACAGGGAGCTGGAGAGTTTCAGCAACTTTCTTATAGAACATAAAATGAGAAGAGGACTCGGATAGCCTGGGAGGAGAAACCCCTGACGGTCTGTCTGGAGAGATGTCCGGTTCAACGGGCACATCCAGACCTTCAAAACCACATTCACTCTCCTCATACTCCTCCTCCCTTTCCTCCGGTTCATAAAAATCCTCAAAATCATAATCTTGAACCGGTGGAACCGCCCGAACCGAGCGCTTTTCTGATGATGTCGGTTCGGCCGGAACCGGGGAAAGTGACTGGACAATTTGAATGGCTTTTAGCTATTTTCTCAGTGGTTGGACAAAGAACTTTTGGCACACTAGCTGACTTTCTAGTCCTTTTAGTTGGAACCGCTCCTCAGAACTGGCTCTCCGCTTGCTTGAGGAAGTTCATCGGTCAGAGGAGATTCCTCCGTTCGTTGGAATCAACCGCTGGCTATCCGGGTCAGCGGACTTTTGGCCTCCTTTCCTGGAGCTTCACCAACTCTCTTTTCCACGGTGGCAGCAGGAAAATTGTTACAAATCTGGCAGTCTGCATTGAGGTGGTCAAACCCCAGACAATATACATAAGTGGTGTGTGGGTCAGCCTTAGGAAAGGCTTCCCCACAAACACCACAGTGCTGAAACCCAGTGGGCCCGTTTTTTCTTTTGGGTTTCTCAGACATAGTGCCAGCCTAACCAAACTTGCCCGTTAGTGGCAATCCATGAAGCAAGACTCTCTTATTGGTTCCCAACAGTGTCACGGGTCGTGGAAACCGTAATGAAATCCGCTTTTAGAACCCATAAACCGAACCGTGACTTAAGTAAGGGCCAGAAAGTATTGTAAGCAATCTGATCGGTTCAAACCGAACCGAAAACACGCTACAAGTTCCACACAAGAGAAAATAAAATGTAAGCCTATCTATTACTTACGATACCACAGAAGAGAGCTTGAACCGACCGGTTGCGGTTTAATTTCGGTCAAGAAACCGAAAAATAATACTTTTTTTACCGACAAACGTACCGAGCAGAAGGAGAAATCTCCGGAGCGACTGTTCAGTGAGGCGGAGTAAAGAATCTGACAGTTTGAGTTTGAAGAACAACAGAGTTTTCAACCGAGCTCACGCTCAAAGTTCCATGCCTGGCATGGAAAGTTAACTCTTTCACCTCCGGAGCAGTTCAAAGGTTGGGACTCACTGCATATGTCATAATATAGCAAGACTTCATGTTGTTTGAAACACATATTCTAATTAACCAAAGGGAAAAGAAGTAGCTCAGATATCAATGTTAATGGTTGGCAGCTTTTAAAACTAATATCAGTGTTTTTATTTATTATTATTGAGCTTTGCAATGATCCAGCCAGAGACAATTATACATTAACAGATTTCGGATGTCACAGTACATAACAATGTAACAAGACACATTTCAGTACCCGGATTAGAAGAGTCTATTAGCTATGATACAACATAAGGGAAAAACAATACTTAATTCTGTTACACAAGTCCATATACTGCAGATATGCTCAACAAGCCATGACCTGTGGAAATACTAATCAGGTATTAACTTAAAGGTATTAGTTTTAAGCAGTACACAAGCTCTTTAATATGGAACAGACTCAGTCTATTTCTCTGGACTGTTTCCAGCTACAGATGAGCCCAATGCCTCTTTTGAAAAGGTTTTCATGGGCTTTCAAACTATGATGGCCACCATACATGAATGTGCCCATTAAGTTAAAGACTAGGGCAGAGTTTATTTGTAACCTCTGGAATATTTTTTTTCCTGTTCTACTCGCAGACTGTTATTGAGTTTTTTAGACCATTTTGTATTACATTTTGTTTATACTGAAACATCTGTGTGACAAGACTCGCTACTAAATTTAGGCATTTCCCCCTCTATGAAACAAAACTAATGTTTTTTTCGATCAAGGTGCCGTAAACTGTTCAGGTGCTGTCTTGTTTTGTAGTATTCAAAACAAAGGGTTCTTTAGAATCTTTAACAACACTTTTTTCCAGCATACTTCAGCTACCTACAAAGACCAACGTTCAGAGACTCCTCGAGCAGGGCTGGCATAATCTCTTGCAAACAAATTCCAGGACCCAGGGGATTGAAAATGCAGTCCAGGTTTCCAGTTGGAAGACCATATTCATCCCAAAGTAAAACCCTCTATGCAGGACAGGGGATACCCTCTAGTACACTAGAGGATTTGGGTGTATGGTGGATCTTCCTTTGTCCTTCACTGATTAAACACACACCCTGACAAAAATATTTCTTTCTACATTTATTTCTACATTTCAGTCAGGTATTCCCAGAACATTGTCTTATTGTCTTTACCTCATCTTGTATTTGAATGCGATTGGTTTCAGCGTCTTGATAGTCCAGTCTGAGTTTAGCAGCCAGTCTCTCAGCAATGGATATCTTCCTTTCATATTCCTTATTATTGCCAGCCTCACTCTCCAAGAAGTGAAGCTTCTCCTTAATCACAGCTTCTCGCTCTCTGATCTGCTGTTTAACCTCGGCCAGTAACTGGTAGGACAAAAGTATAAATTAACACGCTTTGAAAATCTACTGTACTGTTCACATCAAATGATTTTCAGTGTTTCCCCTCTTAAAATGTTATAACAGGGCTCTGGGTTGACCACCATAGACACAGAGTGTGCTGCACTCATCCCTTTTTCTGTTCTCCGCTTCTTTCTGAGCTCCTGTTCTTTTCTGTCTTTGAGCTTACCTTTTTTTGTACTGCCTCTCTTCTTTTTCCGCTCTGTAGTCACACATGCTATAAATTCAACAGCATTGGGACCACGATTTTAATCTGAACTTGGGGGAAAGATGGAGGGTTGCAAAAGGCTGTGGTCCAAAAACAAATGTATGGTGGTCCCCCCCATGCATATGTACTTCAGAGGAAACACGGCACTGATGAAGCTCAGAAATTCAAAGATCTTGTCTAAAAGGCAATAAGCACTACAAAATACATTTTAAATGTATTATTGAAAATGGCTTTTTATAAGTGCAATACACTCATTTGAACGTTTAATCCAGCATAAAGATGCCTGCAACCTGCTATAGGCTGTGCTGGATTTAATTGTTCACTGAGATTCCCTGAAGATGAGTTAAAAGACCTCAGACTGGTAAACTGTTCCATACCTAATCCAAGGTTTATCTGTTGCCACATATCATAACAGTCATCAGCTACTCCAAGTACCTCCTTCACATAAAAAAGTATTTCTTGTTTTTATTATGTATTATTAAGTAACTATTAATTGTTTACATACCATAATAGCTTACACAGGTGCTTAAAGAGGCAAGCAGATGAAAAGATTAATGTTGTTAAAATGGACGTGTATTTATGCACTGCAAGCTGCTGAAGAAGTTGGGAGTACTTGGAAGCTGAACAGGGTATAGTTAGATGGGTAGGTAATTAGCCAAGGGGGAAGGCAAAAGAGAGTAGTACTTAATGGGGCTAAATCAGGTTAAAAGGTGGTCATGAGCGGAGTGCCGCACGGTTCAGTCCTGGATATGAACTATTTTATATGTTCATAAGTGACACTGAAGAGGATATCCAGGGAAAGTTGTGTCTCTTTGTTGATGACACAAAGCTATGTGGCAGGGTGCATCATAATGAAATCCAGATGGACCTAGAGAAACTAGAGAAATAGTCTCAGGTCTGGCAGCTAAAGTTCAATACTAAGAAGTGTAAAGTAATGCACTTAGATAGACAGAATACACGCACAGAGTACTGAATGGAAGGAGTTAGATTGGCCACTTCAACAGAAGTGAGAGATTTGGGGGTCATAATCAATGACTCCCTCAAACAAATAAATCAACGCAACAAAACATAAAGTAAGGCATTGAGGATGCTGGGTTATACAGGAAAGGGTTTTGACAGTAGGAGAAGCACAGTGATTCCTTTTATTTATTTGATATGTTTTTTTCTCCTGCCCGGGACAGCCCATATCGGCTCTGCCCAGCTCCTATCACCGTCACTCACTTTCCCCAGGACTCACCTCCTCCCTTTGTACAGATTAGTAGTGAGGCCTCATCTGGAGTACTGTGCCCAGTTCTGGAGCCTTCACCTGAGGAAGGATATCCACAGACCAGTGCCAACTTGAGAAAGTTCTACTGCATTGAGAGGGTGGAGGAACCACGGAACAGACTGTCAATGGAAGAGGCACCACCAGCTACCCTAAACGGGTTTAAACACAGCTGGAACAGGACAGGGAGACACACAGTCACCATGGGGGGCAGCAGGGACTTAAGCGGTGGGGTAGCAGGGAGGGATACAACCCACCAAGACAGTAGGTAGGTGGGGTGAGGTACTATAGTATGGGCAGACTTGATGGACCTTGGCCCTCCTTCTGTCATCAAATTCTAAGTTCCTTTTTTTATAGCGAAAATTGTATTAACATTTTCAAACATACAACACACATCCACATGGACAAGGTAACAATGTTATTAAAATTAACAAATCACAACCTATAACAGATATGGCTTATTAAGAATACTAGTATCCTATACTGCACAGCAGAAAATAATCGTACACTACAGTTGCTAGAATCTACAAATTCAGCAAGGGATAGTAAAGGGAAATCAAGTATTACACCATCAGACATAGTGTCAGAGATAAAGGGTTTTTACCCTAGCCCTGTCAGAGTCTATGTTTCTATACATCATTTGGAAATTAAGATCATCGGAAAACGTGCAACCTAAAAAAGTTTACATATTCTTAATCATATGGATATCCTGTGTATTCCATCTTCTTTTGAGTGGTATACATTAATTCAAACCCCATTTTATAAGTTTTCATTAACTTCTTTTTCCTCCCCTGAATGCACAGACACCCATCTAGTTTCTCTCTCTTATTCCCCTTTGGTTGACCCTCTTACCCACAATGATGGGACTTTCATGGTGGCAACCCCTCCAGTGTCCAAATCTGGTGGGTAGATGCCTTTCATGCCAGGTGAGCAGGCAACCCAGAGCATGAGAGTGCCAAGAAGTATAATCACATAAGAGCAGGGCGTTTCCCCTATTCACCTTTTCCCAGTGATATGGCTGCTGCATCCATGCAACAGGCGTACGCGATGCCAAGCAAAGTATCTTTTCCTCCCCTTGGCATCCCCAGCAGACTTGGAATTGTTAGGTCTAGATTAAATAATTACTCACCATAGTAATGCTGTTTCTTCTAAGGGGTCCAACAGTAAGTCATACAAAACTCCATTATCTCCATCTAGAGGTGTTGCCCTTGAAATAAAACTGGATGCTAAGAATTTAGAATTCCATTCAAAGTCTGTACTGTGGTCACTCTCCCTACGTTGTTGTAACATCAGATTTATTTCTGGAAGGCAAAGGTAGCAGTGGCTGCCAAGAACTATGCTATGAACAATAAATTTAATTAAGAAATAAAAGTCTATTTTTAATAATGAATTAACCACCAATTTTTCAAACATTATGAAAGACCAGAGGGTTTAAACAATAAATGCTCAAGCACACTAAAAATAATCAGACTGATTCTTGTGAAAATCCTTTTCCAGGTTCTAGAAGGGGAAGTAGGGTCAGGGATTGCATGATTTATTGTCTGATCCCTTAGAAGAAACATAATTACTGCGGCAAGAAATTATTTCTTTCAACAACAAAAATCCAACAATAATGTCATATAAAACTGCAGATTCACTAGCAGTACCTTAGGAGGCTGGGTTTAGAACACATTTAGGAAACAGGTTCTTCAAGATGGCAGTTCCAAACTTGGTATCCCTCTTGGATTGGATATCCAGACAGGAATGCTTGGTAAAAGTGTGGACTGTAGCCTAGGTAGCTGCTTTACATATCTTGGAGTGGGATGCCCACTGTAGCTGCCACAGAGGCAGAAACAGCACTGATAGAGTGCGCCCTTAAGCTTACAGAAAGTTTCTTATCAGCATTCTCATAGCAAAGCTGGATAAAAGAGATTATCCAGTGTGAAATGACATTTCTGACTACTGGCTTACCCTCACCGGCCTCTCCATGAGAGACAAACCACTGTGTGCTCTCAGTCCTGGTGTCTCTGGTTCAGTCAAGACATTTGCTATGTTTACATGTAGTTGGAATCAATTACTTTGTAATCAATTCTTTTCATTCAGATTGTAATCCTTTTTGGTTTACATGGTGTTGGACTGATAAGGATGAACAACTAGATTCAAAAACCTTAATTGCTGTGTGTTCACATGGAATGGGAATAAATTACCTTGTAATCAATTCAATAACTGAGTTGATTACAAGGTAACCGATTCTCATTGCATGTAAACACACAGCAATTGAGGATGTTGAATCTGGTTGCATTCCTTTTGCAGCAGTTTCAACAGTAAGTATAGCAGAATCAATTTGGGAATCAGGTTTACATGTACAAAGTAACCAGGTTCAAAATAATCTATGTTTTTGAACCACTGCAGTTGAACCCAGTACCAACTGAAACAAGAACCTAACTCAGAATGAGTTTACAAGAGCTTCCAATTGAGGAATACAGCATTGATTCCACTGAAATTGGAGTGTGAACCCGGTTCCAGTGTGCATGTAAACAAGGCAAATAGCTTCATGCCCTTTTTACATCAGGGCAGTGCAGCTTCTGCTCATCTGTGCTGGAATGGAAAGAGAAATGCACAATGTAAAGTAACAGACTGGTTCAAATGGAATTCTGATATCACTTTAGGAAGAAATTTCCTAGTTATTCTTAAAGCTACCTTATCCCAGTGTGAGATTCTATAGTTGGGATCTGAAGAGTGAGCTTACAGCTCACTAACTCTCCTGACAGATGTCAGAGCAATGAGGAAAAACTGTTTCCAGGTGACATACTTGAAGTCTGCTGTAATCATTGGCTTGAAAGGAGACCCCGCAAGCTGGGCAAGGCATACATTCAAATCCCATGGAAGGACAGGTTCCCTGACAGGGGGATGCAAGTGATTCAAACCTCTGAAAAATCTTTTAAAAATGGGTTGTGAAGCCACAGATTTTTCCCTCCCAGCTGACATGTCAGCTGAGACAGCTAACAGATGTTTTTATAGGGTACATGGTCTGAGCCCCGTAGACGGTCTAAGACAAAAAGACTGTGACTGGGATTTTCAAAGCTCTGGATGCAGCTCTTGCTTCTGTATTTCTGATGTATACTGCATCCAGGGAAATGCATCAGGATGCTTGCATCATATTTTCAAACATTCTGACACACTGGACACATTTTACGCACTTTGTGGCCCAAAAATGGCATATGCATCAACGTTTTCACGCATGTGTAATTTTAGGAGCGCGAGTCACAGCAATCGTGCTTGGACGTTAGGCACATTTTGAGGGATTTTATGGATGAGGATCAGGAGGACTACCTGCAGAAAGCTAGGGAAGCTACTAGGGTGGTCAGGCAGGCCAAGGCTAGCAAGGAGCTGCAAACTGAAGAGGAGATGAAGAAGGGAGGGAAAGCCTTCCTCCAGTATGTGAGTGAAAAGAGGGACGCAAAAGTTGGCATATTAAAGTTGAAAGGGGGAAGGGGTGGGTGGAAGGCATCAAGGAGGGAGAGAAGGCCTTTTTCCGGTATATCAGTGAGGGACACGATAGTTGGCAAATGAAAGTTAAAAAAGGGGGTAGGCGGAAAGCAGTAAAGAGAAAGCCGAGGTGTTGAATGAATACTCCTGCTCTGTCTTTACTAAGCAAAAGGATGGACCAATATCACAAGGGAGGAATAGGGAAGGGAAAGGGGGAGGAGGCAACATAGATGACGACAGGATAACAGAAGACAAGGTTAGGAAAGGGCTTCTGTTTCTGAAGGTGAACAAGTCCCCGGGACCAGATGGCATGCACCCAAGGATGCTGAGGGAGCTGGGAGTGGAACTAGCAGGTCTACTGGCAGATCTGTTCAACAGCTCATTAGATACGGGGGTGGTACCGCAGGAATGGAGAACTACACATGTGGTAGTACTGCACAAGAGTGGGCCGAGGGATGACCCTGGGAACAACAGGCGATCAGTCTGACCTTTACTGTCTATAAACTGATGGAGGCCATTCTGAAGAAAATGTTAGTCAGGCTCCTTGAAGCAAACAAGCTGTAGGACAACAGACAACACAGGCTCATGTCACGGAGATTCTGTCTAACCAACCTGATCCATTTCTTTGACTGGGTAATGAAGGCAGCAGACAAGGATCAAGCATTTAATAATGTATACCTGGATTCAGCAGAGCTTTCAACTCGATATCCCACAAGAGGTTGACCAGGAAATTGGAGGATCTAGGGGCAGAAAGCAAATTAACAAGGTGGGTGGTGAACTGGCTCAGCAGCAAGACACAAAGGCCCTGTTCACACTGAATACGTCAATGTAAAAATGGTTTGAAACCCATTTTAGGGCATACAGTGCTTGACTGTCTACACCAGCTCTATGGATTCCAAACCGTGTTTGAACATGGTTTTGTGTGTCCACATTAGTGTTGAACAGTCCATGAAATAAACATGGTTTACAAACCATGCTGCATGCCATCGTGCCATTCATTCCATGATGCACTGCAGGATGTCAGGACATCGGGAGCAATATCCCAAGAAGCATCTGGGTGCTGCCATGTTACTGTTGCTTAGATATGGCGGTGCCCACCGCGAGTGTGATGCTTTTGCTTCTGCTGACAGCTATACTAAAAACAAAAAAGTGAGCCGGCTCATCGGCGCCGCGGTTGTATTTCCGCTCGCGACACCGGCGACCTGGGTTTGGGAACGGACTCAAGTCATCGGAGGGCCAGCCGGGGAGAGAAGGATTGAGTGTCCCGAGGACTGCTCTCCTTCTCTGGGGGGGAAGGGGGGCCCGTGATCGCACAGGAGTGACATCTGGTGGAGGCCAGATTGCCGCCCTGTAGCGGCGCAAAATTTATGTTCTCTGGGGCGGGACAGATGCCGGACATCATTGCACATCTCCGCCCCAGCCTACAAAGGAAAAACAAGGTGGGGTCCTCCATCTTCATGAAGCCCTCCCCGTGGCTTCAGTCAGCCTCTGTCACTAGAAGCTCTCCCAACCAGATACTGGTTCAGCGGTACTGAAATAGCAGGGACCAGTGCCGCAGCCCGCCTCCAGGGGGGTGGAGGGGGTGACCTGGGAGCATGCAGGCAACTGGTGTAGGTGGAAGTTCCGGGGCCGTGACCAGGGCTGAGTCTGACAGGAGGCCCTACCAGAAAAAGCGCAATAAATATAAAAAAAAAAAAGAAACAAAAAAGTGATAGACCACTGCTGATGCGTAGCATGTTTGGCAGCTCTTAAAACTTGCAGCGGATGCCGCCATGTCTAAATAAATGCGAACGATGAGACTGCACCATGGGATAGGGGAGTAATGCATTGTGGCTCTCAGGAGGACAAACACCAGCAAACACGATTTAAAAGTGCATCCACACTAGTTAAGTAAACCATGTTTAATAGCAACTGTGCTAAAACCCTGATATTTACAGGGTTTGAGCACGTTTTTTCAAACACAGTTTGAAAACATTACCAGTGTAAATGCAACCCGTGTTAAGCAACTCTTAAAACATTTAAAGTGCGGACTTCCGGTGGAGCAATGGCGCTGTGAGCACGGAGGATTTGGAGCTCCTATGCAGCACGATTAAAAACAAGCCCTCTCTCTTAGAAATTGACCGAATTTCAGCTTAAAAATAAAATTTTCAACAAGCGGACGACACGGGAGGACTTCCAGACAGAAAACAGTCTCATTAAAGCTACGATGAAGCGGCACCAAGAAAAAAATCGTTTCCAGCCACTACGGGACTTAATAGAGTCCAAGGATGCCGGCCTACAAGATGGTGACTCAACCTCCCTTACTACGGCCCAGACTGAAAAACAGGATAGGAGAAGGGGAACAAGAAGTGATAAACAATCGCAAAACATAACCGAAAACTCATCTTCTGATGCCATCCTGACTGCGATTGCAGAATTTCGCTAGGAGATGAGAGAGGCCCTAAGAGATATTCGAACGGACCTGGGAGAGCTGCAGTCTAGGGTCGCTGAGACAGAGGCACAAACCTCCGAGAACACAATTAAAACTGCAACCTTAGAGCAAGCAGTATTTTCTTTGGCAAAGGAACAATGGTTTCAAGCAGCAAGGCAAGAGGATATGGAAAATAGGGGAAGGTGGAAAAACATAAGGCTTTACGGAATACCTGAGGGAGAGGAGGGTCAGGATGCAGTGGCCCTTGCCGATTACTTCCTATGCCTAACCCTGGACCTAGACCCTGCATTTCAAATAGATGTGGAGAGGGCCCACAGAGCACTCACTCCTCAACCAGCAAAACCAGATGCCAGACTGAGATCCTTTGTGATCCGTTTTAACAGCTACTCACAGAAGGAACAAATTCTGTCAAAAGCATGGCATAAACAGAGGATAATGTTGGGCACCCACCGAGTTTTATTTGATAATGATTATGCCCCAGCAACCCAGAGACAGAGAAGAGTGTACTCTCCTCTTTTCCCCCTTCTAAGATCTAAAAATTTAAAATTTCGCACCCAGCAAAATTAGTGGTCCTTCTTCCTAATGGGCCGGTGACATATATCTCGGCGGATGAGGCCAAAGCGGACTTATGTAAAAGGGGCATCCTCATGGATAAAGATTTCAGGGCACCCTCTAGGGCCTGGCAATCGACACAAAACAGTGATCCTCAGAGCTCGGACGGAGACAATAGAGAAGATCAGAAACTTCAGAAGCTGCTGAGCAAAATACAAGCACTGAGAAATCCTACACTGCATTTAACATGAACGCTAAGTACTCTAAAAGGGTGTTTTTCGAGGGTTGAGGGGGTGACTTGAGAGGGGTTGGGAGATGGATGGATTGGGCCCAGACACCTGAGGGTTGAGGGCGAGCTATAGCTCCTCTAGGGCGTTAAGTGATTGATTAAAGGTGCACAACTGTATACCCTATTTAATTCCTAGCCCAGTGGAGTGCTCAACTTTCTTCATGAAGGGTGTGGGGCCGGATGGTTTCCTCTTCTCTCCCGCTCGGTTTCCCCATCCCCAACCCACCATCCTCTAATGACTGTGCTCATTCTGTTCCCTTTCCCCCCTCCCCCACAGAACTTCATCGAAGGTATTTTATTTACCTTTTCCTTTCTTAGAAAGTGGGCTTTGAATTTTGGCTCGCTTGCTTCGGAGTGTCGCTGAGTTCCTGTTCAGGGGATAGGTGGGGGGACGGGGGTGCCGAGGCGGGTTTGGTCCGGGGGGGGGGTGGTGCTCTGGCAGACAGGGACCTTGGAATGTTCTCTGGGGCTTGGGACATTGTAAAAGATGGCGATCCTCAAGAGCTGAATGGACCCAACACATATGACTATGGACTTTAGAGATAACTGCTTACCATAATGATATTTCTGTTCTGCTTTAGGGAGGGATATACTACCTAAACAGGTATGAAAAATGAGTCACTTGAAGGGCTCCTGTGGGTGGCTGGGGGGATTACTGATGGGGGAGAGGTGGTTGAGATCTTTTGGATCCTGACGCCGGAAGGATGCGGACAAGTTTTGGCTCCTCAGTAGGCTTAAAGGGAGCCAAGCATGATACAAAATTAATAACAACCCCAGGAATTTCCCAGTTGGAATGTTGGCCTCTCTTTATGAAAGGTGTGGGGTGTTTCGTGGGTCTTCCCTCCCCATATACTCGCCCACCTCCGGGGACGGTTGGTTCTTTGTTTCCTTCCCTTCCCCTGAACAAATTAAATTAACTCACGGCACCTTCAACCCAGCTGTGGATTTTGAGGTTAAGTGATTAGCAAAATCTATGCCTTGCGACTAGTTAATTCAGGGCTTTCTTATATCGGACTCGGTGCCGGGGTTTAGTTAGTGGGGCTCGGGGCAGGAAGGGGGGTATGGGAGGCCAATTTGAGACTTTTGAGAAGATAACAGAAGTGCTTTATAGTCAAGTTATTAGATAATGGTTTAAATAATATTAAAGTCATCTGGATTCTCATTCCCTTCTCCCCCCTTTTTTTTTTAAAAGGAGGGAAAAAAGAAAATCTAAAGTGGTTATGAAATTGTATATAAAGATGAAGCCATGGGGGGGGGGGGCTCTTCTCCCTCTCATGGAGAATTACTATACGAGCTTTAGCTCCACCACACCAGGACTTGGTTCCCAAAAAGGAACTAACTCCTAGAGAGGGTATTCCCTCTCAAGTGGGCTTGGATCCATGTTGGGTGGTTTCGGCTCCGGAGGGCTCGGCTTCGGCCTAGGAGGCGAAAGCCAAGTAATGGCCAGGGTAGGAGCTGAAGTCGGCTTGTGCCCAGACAAGATCAGCTGTTGCCACATGAGGTCCTTGTAGCACCAACGGAGTTTCGGCCTGAGCCTCTCCTCATCTGAGGAGGATGAGGACGACCAATGGCATTGCCTCTTTTTGGAGCACTTATGGCTCTTCCTCGGCCTTCCAGACGAGGGGGTTCTAGACCGCGACCGAGATCAGGCAGGCCAACTCGGTGACTTCCGGGAGTCCAGAACTGGGTCCTCGATGGGGACACCAGCGGGCTGGGTCACCTCATCAGAGAAGACAAGGACCAGAGTCCTCTCTAAGGAGTCGTCGACCAGGGTCGTCGACAGCGGGTCGACTGGGTTGAAAACAATCTCGACCTCATCGGCCGCATCCTCGGTCAGCTGGCCCGACAGAAGATCCGTGAAGCCGGCGGCCAAAGAAGAGATCTCGACCGAGGTCGAGACCGCATACTCTTGGGACTGGGACCTCAGGACCTCACCCGGTCCCACGAGTGCCTTCGCCGAGACGAAGACTTGCTCTGTTCCTTCTCCCACTTACGGGATCGGGAGGAGTGCGAGCCCGCAGGGCACCTCTCCCCAGGTGGGAAGAGACTGGCACAACTCCTTGAAGGAGCCTGAGAAGGTGGAGCCCAGGTTGAGCGGAACGAAGAAGCTTTGAGTGTCTGCAGCACGAGCAGCTTCTTCCTCGAATGCTTGCATGCATTCTAATTGCTCGGCGGATACCGCAGCCGTGGAAACCGCCCACATAGCCTCCTTAGACTTCACCAGAGAATTCCTCTTCTCTGGTCTCCCCAGTTTCAAACGTGCAAGACGGTCGTCCAGGACATTGGGATGGAAGGCCAAGCAGAAGCTGCAGGACGGCCAGCCTGGTGATGTTGAGGGCTGAGGCGCTGGATGCCTTACCTCACACTACGCCGGTGACCCGTGTTCGGGAACAAGCACGGGCCATTGGGGATCGGCAGGGAGCAGAAGGATTGACCGTCCGAGGGACTGTTCTCCTTCTCTGGGAGGGGGTACTTCAGTTGTCGGTGCTCCACTGGCCCCTAGCGGCTGCTGGAGGGCAGCGCGCCGACGCTGCAGCTAAGGAGAAGAGATGGGGCTGACGCTTGGAGACAGCGCATGTGGAAGCATGTGCGCTCTCTCCACAGGTGTCATTCCACGCCCCACCTCCACACACAAGGGAGTAAACGGAAAATAGCCCCGGATGTATGACACTGTCCCAGCGGCGCCACCCCCGAGAAGGCACCTCCCTGGCAATGGTCTGTTTGGGGTGGGTCGAGTTGCTCCCCACCACCCTGCCACGAAGGGTAAGTCATGGGTGCTCAAGGGAGGGGTCTGTCCTTGAGGTTGGCGCTTGGGTGACAGCTGGCGGCAGGAGTGCTGCGGAGCTTCAGAAGAAATACCATAGCAAAAAAAAAAAAAAAAAAAAGCTGAGGACGAGGTGTCATAGCGACACTGAGGCAGTAGACGCACGTGAGGTGGGTGGGATCGCTCATATTTTTTTGGCTCAGCAAGGACACGGGCAAATCCGGGAGTAAGATTTTTCTTCCATGATCGAAGATGCAAAGACGCGATCGCTAACTCGAATGAGTTTTCATTTCAGTAAATCCGAAGTTTTGAAAGCCAGGACCTACAAAATGCGTGAGCACGAGGGAGGCAACCTGAATCTTCCAGCAGAAAGGAAGATCTGGCGTCACGGGGCAGAACTGAGGTATATACCACCCAGGTGGGTGGGAGGAGCCACCTTGAAGACTTCCGGCGATTCTTAAAGGAGAAAGGGACATGCCAATAAGTGTGGATGAACAACATACCCACGATCCTAGAACAATATTTTCTGAAAGGTTATATACAGTACATTTGCAGCAGTAGTAAGTAGAGGGTACAGTAACTAGGAACATGACAAAGAAAACCGAATGTGTCCCACCATGTAAACAAGAACATGTACAAAACAGAAAGGATTCACTGTTTCTGTTATTTATGTTTATTACCAGCGCACAATGATCCAGTTCCTGATCCCTCTTTTGCATTTGTTCGATAGTGCTCTCCCATTGTCGAATTAATTCTTGTCTTTCATGATGGGCTTTACGAAAATCTTCTGCTGCTTTATCCAACTCGATCTGTGAACAGAATAACCAAATATAAATAGGTCTTTATTCTTTTTTAATGAGTTTTAACTCAATTATCTGCATGAGCTCACAGGTAAGCTTCTCACTGCTTTACAGACAGCAGCAAAAATGATTTAGGGAATTGATGGGTTAAGCTAGTCAGAATGTTTAGACAGGCAATATATGTTTTCCTTGGGAAAAAGAAAGCCTACAGGAGATACGATTTCAGATTTCAAAATTTAAGAAATTAGGCCGGCCTGTCAGCACGGTGGTAGTGGTACCACCCCAGATGCCAGCGACCTGGGTCCGGGAACAAGCCTGGTTCATTGGGGGCCGGCCGGGGGTGGGGGGAGGAGGCTTGAGCATCCCATAGGACACTCTCCTCCTCCGTGGAGGGTTGGGCTGTTACAACAGGAGGCATGGGACCCCCGGTGTGGGGAGAGAAGGATGCCATCGGGCACTTGGCTGGGATGTGCATTCGCATGTCCACACACTGGACCTGGATCCTTGCACTGGCATCCTCAGTGGCAGGGTTTCTGGGGACCAAAAACAGGCAAGCAATGAAAGATCCAGCCCCCGCTACCGTGTAGCATGATCCCCCACGAGGGGGGAGAACGGAGCCCCCAGTCCCCCGGGTCCTGCCTGAAAATAGGCAGGATTTGTCTAGTGCACTTACCCAGTCAACAAAAACTAAAAAAAAAAAAAAAATGGTCAGCATGGCTACCACCGAGGCCCCTGCCGAGAGTGGGTGAAGAAATATGTTATTAAAAAAAAAAAAAGAAGAAGAAATTGGTGGATATAGGGAAACATTCTAGGATGACAGAGTTTGGGTCAATGTGAGGAAGCTTTTTTTTTTTTTTTTTAAACACACAAGAGTTTTAAATGTATGGAACAAACTGCCAAAGGAAGCCGTACGACTGGGGCATGTTGATATATTTAAACTCAAACAGGAACCGTTCTTCCTGGAAACACATTATAGGGTACATTTAATTCATTTGGGAATGGGGGGTCCTAGGGGTTTCCAGTGTCGACATACTGTTGAATGTTGCAGCTGCCTGGATGGCAGAAGACAAACACAATGGAACTTCAAAATGTTCTCATATATCTACAGTTCAACTTGCATTCCTAAAAATCCTCTTTCTGTGCTCAGAACTAAACCCTTAAAGGAGAACTGTGCAGTGCCTGCAAGTTATTTTTCCCAACAGAAGTTGTTTATAAGTATGGGTTCAAATTTTGTTACTATGCCATTCATACAGGCCTTTTAGTGACCCCAGTGAGCATTTCTACTTTGCCACTTGATGGTATGTACCATTTTAGACATGTGTGATGTCATTTATGTCCCTCTCAGCCACAGAATTCTATAGCAGAACATGGATGCATTGTGCCCACAATAGAAGAGCATAACAGGGACATAAACTACATCATACACTTCTATAATAGTTCTTACCAGCGGCATGCAAGTCAGAAAAACTACGTGGAAAACTAAAAAGCCTGGCTAGCTAGAGCAATAACAGACTCTGACCCAGTATTTCAAAAAACAGCTTCTACTGGGGGAAAATGACTTGTAATTTCAGTGCAGTTCTCCTTTAAATAGGAATTTCGGCTTATAATATATAATGTACCCGATTATAGGCACTTACGCCTCGAAAGTGAGTACTTTTTTATTTTTGTCGTTCTCATGGTTTTAATTAACAAATAAGATACCCAAAGGATTGATGATGTCCCTTTAAAGCCGATTTCAATACTACAATAGGAGCAAACAGCGCTCCTAAACAAACTGATGCCAACTCATTAACAGCTTCCAAACCTTACAGGTCCATTCAAGTCTCATTATGTCCTTGCTGTATTTTATTTGATTGATTTATTAAAAATTGCACAAATTACAGGATAAGTTCCATGACAAACAAGACTCATTTACAAAACGCCCCAAGTCAATTAAAAAATAATAACATACACATACAGACGTAAACAATTACGTAAGAGTGTTACTGTAGCAACATTCTTTTCAGGCCACATTTGAAAATTCCAAGAGATGGTGAATTTCTCAGCTGAGGAGGAAGATTGTTCCACAAAAAAAGAGCTGTGTAGGATAAAACATTCTTTTCCAAAATGAGTCTGAAACTTGGGTAAAGACCTTGTTGGGGTACATCTCTAAAACTGTAACTATGAGAAGGAATTATAAGCCTTTCTGATAGGTAAGCAGGGGTCTGCTTGTTCAGTGTCTTGTAAATGAGGGATAACCAATGGAAATGCATCTGGAAGAAGGGGACAACCAATTTAACTGAGACAGTAAAAGTACAATGGTGTTCATTCCATTTAGTCGGAAAATGAACTGTAGCATTTGGTAATAAACAGTATTCAAGGACAGAATGGTCGAAGCATTTGTGTGGCGATAAATGGTGTCACCATAATCTAATATAGGGAGTATGGCTTGAGCAATAATAGTTTTACGATCCAAACTAGACAGACAATGCCTAGCATGTTTTAAGCATCCCAGGCATTGACGGACTTTAGAGATGGTTTGGACAATATGAGGTTTAAAAGTTAGGGAAGAATCAAGGGTAATGCCAAGATATTTAAATTCGCTTATAAGTTCAAGTGGGTAATTTAAGAAAACGGAAAAGGAGGAAGTTGCCAAGGAAACAGCAGACTGGGACCCAAACAGCATGATTTGATTCTTTTTGCTATTCAAAAGTAAAAAGTTATTAGAAAACCAGTTCACGATTTTGTTTGCCTCTAAAGTAGGAAGGAAAAGTCCCATGTGTCCAAAGATCAATCTTTTTCTCCAACAAAGTGAGTCCAATAAGTGTCCCATGGTCGCCAAAATTCCAGGAAGGCTTCCCTCCTTACATTTATTTCTGCTGCTGTCCATTCTATAGAATAGCTTTCCTTCATTTTCCCAATCCATGTAGCATGCTGAGGAGAAACCTCCGATAACCACAGAGAGGAAATACATTTATACGCAACTGTTAATAATTATGTTAACAGTTAACCATTAACCAAGTTTCACCAGCAGAGTTCCACCACCAGCAGGCCTAGTTTCACATTAGAAAAATTGAAGGGATAAGTCCACCATAACACCTTTTGAGTATCTCTTTGTATATGCCTCCAGAAGCAAGACACTACCTGGTACCATCAGAATATATGTAATGTGTGTGTGCCAGACTCCCACATTTCCTCCAACATTCATCTGGATGTGTGGATCCAAAAGGATTTGTCATCGATGGGATTCAGAAATATCTAAACAGAACCTTCCAAGAAATTCCCTCAGTGATGGGGAGGCAGTGATCTTCCACCCACACTGTACTTCACCTTCAGAATCAGTCTTCTTCAGTTATGGGGCCCCCCTCATCTTCTCACCTTTTGCTGATGTTGTCCAACCTAGAGTTAGTAAGACTTCTCAAAATTGATTACGTCTGAGATGTGCCTAAATTTGTGTTTCAATGCAGTCATCCAATGAAGACCTCTGAAGAAGTTCTTCTATCTCCAGATACTTTCCACAGATAATAATTCAATAACAGGACATGGTGAACTTGTCAGTAACGAAGCATTTCCCCTGGCCTAGTTGATACCAGTACTATACTGCAGCTCCTGGAAGTCTGCCACCCTCCCTTGTAGAACACACTATGAAGAACAGGTTAACCCCTGCCTTTCCCAATGGCTGCACAAAGTATCTTGAGTAGAGGGTATTAAAATCCACAGTACCTTGTTGAAGTGAAAGGCCAATATAATTAAGGGTGTTAGTTGCCTTTCGCAGCTGCACAATTATTCTTAGAGAATGCACCACCCATGGATTTCAGATCTCAAGCCATACCTCTGCGGTTAGCCATGCCCCCACAGCAACAAATAAACGTACTGTAGGTCTGAGGCCTCCATGTCTAGCACCTGGGAAGTCTGTTTAACCTAGATGCCTATGGATACAACCTGGGCTGCCAGGTAGTAATTATGCAGGTTGGGCATTTCAAGCCCTTCCCTTTCTCTGGGTTGCAATAAAGGTTCTCTACTAATCCTGGGTCTTCTACCCAGCCAGACAGTATATACACATCTTTTTAGTAGTTTTCAAAAAGATTCAGGAATCTTAAGGGGTAGACTTTGAAACAGGAATAGTAAACGAGGCAGGACATTCATATTTACTGTATTCTTCCTAAACAAGGACAATGGTAAAGTTGCCCATCTGGCCATATTGGCTTGCAGGGTGTTAAATACGAGTCTGTAGTTAATAGCAAAACGTTTCCTTACTGCTGGAGTCACCTGTACCTCTAAGTACCTTATTTAATCATTCTTTGCCCAGGTGTATGGTATATTGACTTTTATCTGAGGTGAACATTGACCACTGATCCAAACTACTTCTGACTCAGTGCAGTTTATTTATTTATTTATTTATTTATTTTTTTTATTAATCTCTTTATCACCCCTATGTGCACTCGAGCTGCCTCTCCTTCAGGCTGCCAAGGTCCACAGGCATTCTCCCTACTATCCCCCCCTTGCAGCCGTCCACAGAGTAGCCCCAGTGTAGTCCTTCACCGGGTGGGTCCCCACTCCTCCGAGGGGGAAGGTACCAGTGGGGAGGAAGCACCAGCACACTAGTTTTCTTGTGGTCCCGGGAGCTGCTGAGGCAATCTGTGGCTTCTTGGGGAGTCTTCGGGGAATGCCTGGGTCTGGCAGCCGTCATCTGGCTAGACTTCTGGTGTGGATTTTCTGGTTTTCTAGTTCCCCCTAGTGCACTGCTTCCTGTCGTGCCCCCGGTCTCCACTGGGGGCTACTACATGAGCAAGGCAATCCCTAACCCTCCCCAAGATAGGAGAGCAGTCTGTCGGACGCTCAATTCTATCCTCCCCCTACCGACCCCCGACGACCCAAGTCCGTTCCCGAACCCGGGTCACCGGCGTGGGAAGAGGTAAGGTGCCAGCATCTCAACCCCCTACGCCACCGGGCCAACGTGCAGTTTATTTTATAACCTGCCAGACTGTTCTAAGAGTGTGGTTAATGCTGGTACTGAATGTTCTGAATCAGGAAAAAATAATATGGAGTCATCTACATACAGGGATGGTTTACATTCTCCATCCTCCACCCAGATACCTTTTATGCTTGGTAACTAACAGACTTTGACCACCAAAGGCTTTAAGCTTAGGGCAACGGTAGTGGGGGAGGGGTCACCCCTTCCTTGTTCCTCTTCCTACGCAAACCTGGATGATATCAAACCACTTAATTTTATTACTGCTTCGGGGAGGGGTATAATGCTTCTATACTGTGGATGAATTTGGGCTGGAACTGAAAGGACTTCACAGTATATTTTAAAAATTGCCAATTTGCCCTACGAAAAGCCTTTTCTGCATTCACTGCCAACTGGGGGAAGGGACAACACCTCTATTAGGAAATGTTATTCAATAATCATCAAATGTTATCCAAAAGAAAATTCCCCCAGATTAATCCCTTTTAGTCTAGATACACCAAACCGGGAATAAACTCATGCAGCCTGTGAACCAAAATACTATACCTGTATACAGTTTCATATGCACCCCTATGAGTGATACAGGCCTGTATGAACTGGCTAGTAGATCTTTGCCTGGCTTCAGCAAAATACTGTTGTGAGCTTGCTGCCAAGATGGAGGTATTCTTCCCCTCTCCCCAACTTCTCTATACACCTCTGTGAGTAGTGGAACCAACTCAGCACAGTAACACTTGTACCACCCCACAGAAAACCCAATAAGTCCCAGAGATATCATATTTTTACCTTGTTTGATCTTTGCTGCTACCTCTTCTCCTGAAATTGGATAGTCCAACTTTCCAACTGTCTCTTCCAAAACAGTAGGAAGCCTGAGGCCCTGAAACACCTCCAGGTTCCTATTTCTCCTCCCCTTTGTATAAAGTCTTATAATAACCAGCACATTTCTATAGGATAACCAAGGGGTTTCCTGTCTTCCCTCCCCTACTATGCCCATCTTTCAGCTGTGACAAAAAAATTGCTTGGTGTAATAATGTTATTTCTTCTTGGGGATCCATCAATGGGCATTACAAAAAAGCATCATCCTACCAGAGTGTGATGCCCCAGAGATGGACCTTTATGCTAATTTTAGAATTTAGAATACATGTTCAAACTCTGCACTGTGGTCACTCTGCACCCACTATTCCAATATCAGATTTGTTTCTATAGCTAGGGAAGTTGTAACCACTAAAACTAGCTAAATGGCTACGAAACATTTTCAAAAACTTCCTTTAGAAACTTGAAAAAAAATAAATTAAAGCAGACATCAGGTAGAATTTAAACTGATTACATTCTAACACTTGCTGAGAAAATGCAATAAGGAATGCTCAAACAACCTTAGGATAAGAACTGATTCTTGTGTGAACCTGTCTTCAGGTTCTGGAAGGGGAGGCAGGGTCAGGGGTTGTAATGCTCATCGAAGGATCCCCGAGAAGAAACAGCACTACTAAGTGTTTCTTCAAACATAAGGAATCCACCGATGATGCATTACAAAAAAGCAGACTCAATAGCAGTACCTTGGGAGGATGGGTCTAAAACCTATTTAGGAAAAAAAGGTGCTGCAAGACACTAGTTCCAAAACTGGCATCTCTCCTGGACTGTAGGTTTAGGCAGCAGTGCTTTGTGAAGGTGTGCACTGTTTTTCCGGGTAGCTGCTTTACAAATGGGAATGCCCCTTGTCCACAGAGACAGAGGTACCCCTTGTGGAATGTGCCCACAGGCCTCTGAGAGGTGTTTTACCAGTTTTGTCATAGCAGAACTGTATGCAGGAAACAATCCAACAAGAGACAGTTTTCCTAGCTGCTGGTTTAACTTTGCCCACTTCACCAATGATGACAAAAAACTATGTGCTGCGGGACCTGACATCCACTGTAATGCCCTAGTGCCTTTTTAACACCCAGAAAGTGCAATTTCTCTTCACCTGTACCGGAATGTTCAGGATAGGGCACAGGAAGGGTAACTGACTGGTTTAGGTGGAATTACAACACCATCTTAAGTAGGAACTCCCTATAGGTCCTAAGGACTACCTCATCCATGTGGAAGATTATGTAGTTTGGATCTGTATAGAGGGCTTGCAGTTCATTTATCCTCCTGACAGGTGTCATGGCTATCAGGAAAACCATTTTCCATGTGACATATTTTAAAATCAGCTGTAGCCATGTGCTCAAAAAGAGTTTCCATCAACTGGACAAGACAAATATTCAAGTCCCATGGAGGGACTTTGTCCCTTGCAGGGGATACAGGTAACTGAGGCCCTTAAAGAACCTTGCTAACTACAGACTTGCTAACTACAGACCAATCTCTAACCTCCCCTTTGTGGGGAAAGTAATTGAGAAGGTAGTGACAGTACAGCTGGAGAACCACTTGACCTACCATAACATCTATGAACCTCTCCAATCCAGTTTTCGAAAGAGGCACAGTACTGAGACTGCGCTGGTTCGGGTGCTCAATGATCTCCTGATGGTGAGAAATCGGAGAAGCCGCTCCATCTTGGTGCTCCTTGATCTCTCTTCAGCTTTTGACACCATGGACCGTGGGGTGCTGCTTGAGTGCCTGAGGATCATCTTTGGCCTGACTAGTACAGTCCTCAAGTGGTTTAAGTCCTTCCTCACTGGAAGAACCCAGAGAGTGGTGTCGGGGATCTATTCCTCCGACCTTCTCTTTCTCTCTCTCTCTGTCATGTGGGGTCCCTCAGGGCCCAGTGCTGTCCCCCTTGTTGTTTACGGTGTACATGCTGCCCCTCAGAGACATTGTAATATGGTATGGGCTGAGGTTTCATTGCTATGCTGATGATACCCAGCTCTACCTGTCTTTCGCACCTGACCAGGATAGTGCTCTCTTGATATTTAATAACTGCCTTGCTGAAATCCAGGACTGGATGAGTTCCAGCTGGCTGAAGTTGAACTCAGGAAAGACTGAGGTGATGGTTGTGGATCTGGGTTGTCAGATTGGGGGGTCGGGGCTGCTCAGCCTTTGGGATTTTTCTGGGGGGTTCCCAGCTCCTTACCTCTGAACAGGTGCAGGACCTGGGGTGGTGCTTGATGATGGGCTGACACTGCGATCCCAGGTGTCGGCAGTTGTCAAGTTTTTCTTTTCCCACCTTAGGAACATTGCTAGGATCAAGCACCTTGTTCCATCTGACGACTTCCCCATGCTGATCCACACCTTTGTGACCTCGCGCCTTGATTACTGCAACTTACTTAGGGCTACCGGGGATTGATATCCACTGCTTGCAGCTAGTGCAGAACGCTGCAGCCCAGCTGCTGACGGGGACTCCTCAGTCATGTTACATCACACCGGTGCTGCACGAACTGCACTGGCTGCCGATCCAGTGGCAGATCACCTTCAAAGTCAGATTACTGATGTATAAAGCCCTATGTGGACACAGCCCTGACTACCTAAAAGAGCTTCTGCTACCTTACTGCCCCAAGCGACGGCTCTGCTTGGCTGACAAGGGGTTGCTAGACACTGCACGGGTATCCTTAAAATCTTCAGGGGCCAGTGCATTTATGTACGCAGCCCCGGCCCTCTGGAATTCTCTATCCTTAGCTCCAGGAGTGCGTGACCGTGGGGGTTAAACAGGCACTTGAAACTTTGTTATGGCACCAGGCTTATTCCAGTTAACTATACTGAAAAATGGATTTTATTGATCGTTTTATGTCACTGATTTTATTATTTTTTACATACAGCACCTTGACATACCTGAAAAGCACTTAACTAAAGTTTATTATTATTATATTTTTATTATTTTAAGCAAAAGTTGTGAGGCCAAGGACTTGCCTTTGCCTGTTCATGTGCAGGCTGGCACAGCTGCCAGGTGTACCTTCAGGGTTGAAGGTCTCAGACTTCAGGACTGTAAGTCTACCAGGCCGCCTAGAACTGTAGGCAGTGCCACCTGCATTGGGATTATCTTGGGGGGGCAAACCAGTATGAGAATCTCACACAGAGGGGTATGGCTTTTCCTGTTGTTGATTTCCTGAAAACCTTAAGCACCCACAGCCCCGGCTCTGACAGATTCAAACTAGAAAATTCTAGCTCTTCAAGAACCATACCCTCAGATGTAGTGTTCTGAGGTCTGTGAATGTTACTGTGCCCTGACATAAGGTCAGCATATTGTATCTCAGTGGCAGGTGACTGGGATCCTGCTAGACAGGGTCAGGAGCACGGAGTACCAAGCCTGCCTTGAAGAGTCTGGGACTTTTGAGATCACTGTTGCTGGCTCTCTCCTGAAGTTTATGAGCACTTTCTGTATGAGAGGGAATGGTGGGAAGGCATACAGGAACCTCACTGTCCAATCCAGAGCTAAGGCATCCTCTGGGACTGTACCCCTTGCTGGTGGCTTACAACAGAACTTTGTGAGCTGACTGTTCTCCCAGGAGGCAAGCAGGCCGACTCATTCCGTTTAGGGAAGCTGCCAGCATGGTGTCCTTGCATGGCAGAGCTACTGCGTAAATCTGTGTGCAGGGAATAAGCCAGATCCTAGATCCTCGCAGCTTCTATGCACAGCTCTGATGATCTTGTTCCTCCCTGTTTATTTATGTAGTACATTGCTGTGGTATTGTCTGTGTGAATCTGAACAGGCTGCCCCTGCAGATGGGAGGAAATATACTGCATTGCCAGCAATACTGCCCTGAGCTTGAGGAGATTGTTGTGCTTCTGGGTCTCCTGTGGGCTCCAGATGCCACTTACTGTGAGGTCCTCCAGGTGGGTGCCCCACCCTAGCAGTAAAGTATCTGTTGTGAGAATCCCTGTTGGGGATTGCTGGAGGAAGGGAATGCCCTCTCCGAGGTTGCTTTCCTCATTCCAACATTCCAGTGTTGGCACAAAGACTTTTGTGACTGGCACTAGCTTGGACTGTGAATCTGACCTTTGGGACCAGTATATCAATATTAATTTGATGGTACTGAATGTCCCTCATCTGAAATCTGACCCAAGGCACCACAGCTGTGAATGAGGCCATGTGGCTCAGTAACTTCAGAAAATCCCTTGCTGACTTGGGGTGGCCTAGTGTGAAGGATTATGCAGTGGCAATCAGGTTTGATGCCTTTGTCTGTGGGAGGAAAACCTTCCCCTGCAGGGTATCCAGCTCTTCGCCTATGAAGTCTAGCACTTGAACTGGTTCTGCCTCAGATTTCTGCAGATTTACAAGGAATCCCAGGCTCTCTAGGGTACTCCTTAACTGTTCTATGGAGCACCCTGCCTCTTGTTCTGGTTTCCCTGAGATTAGCCATTTGTCTAGGTAGAGAAATACTACCACACCTAGTCTCATCAGGTGCATTGCACAGCTAGGCGCTTTGTGAATATCCTTGGTGCCGAGATGAGGCCAAAGGGAAGGGCTTCAAACTAATAATGGTAGTTTCCCAGCCTGAACTGGAGATATTTTCTGCCATTGGGTCTGACTGGAATTTGAAAGTAGTCATCTTTCAGATTCAGTGACCCCAGCCCATGTCCTGCCTATAGGGATGGTATCAGTGTGACCATCTTCAAGCTTTCTTTTTTGATGTTTGTTTAGATATCTTAAGTCTAAAATGGGTCACCAATCCCCATTTTTCTTGTTGGTCAGGAAGTACCTTGAAAACAGGCCCTGACCCCTCTGTGGGACAGGGACCTTTTCTACTGCTTTTGTTTGCAGTACCTTCTTTACTTGTAATTCCAGCAGAATTCTTTCAGTTGGTGAACGAGCTGGAAAGTCATTCGGTCTCTGCAGTTTTGGAAATCTTTTGAACTGCAGTGACAATCCATGACCCACTATTACAGGACACACTTGTGTGGTAATTTTGACCCATTCCTGAATAGTGGATCAGCCTTCCCCCCCACTGGCAATGGTTGACTGACAACCCAGGCAGAACTGTCAGGGGTTTTGTTTTGGCTGTGGCTTGGGGACTGCTGCTGCAGCGTTTCTGAAGCCCCCCTTGCCTCTGTCTCTGTAGTCATCTTTTTGGGGTTGGAGCTCATAGGGGGCATAGGGTCTTTGATAATAGCCCCTCCCCGTGCCTCCCCTTCTGTAAAGCCTGTAGAAATTGAAGGCTTTTCCTTTTCAGTTTTATTTTTAAATGTGGACTTATATTTGTCTACTTTTTCATGTGTGCCTCTGTTTCGTTATCAGATAGGGAATTTCTGTCAAAGGGGAAATCAAAGGCTTTATTTTCCATGTCTTGGGTAAGGATGGTAACTCTTAGCCGGGCAAACCTCCTCAATGCCACTGCATTATTACATAATAGGTAAGACCTATGAAGAAAGCAGAGTCACTGGAAAGGACAGCCATGTGGAACTGGTATTTAGTGGCATTCAGGACTGACTTTGCTGTGGCAGCCAGGTCCTGTGCCACTTCCCCATCTACCTCGTCAGTCAGTGCCACCACTGCATTCCACAATGCTTTCTGGTACTGGGCTGTGTATGCCAAACAAGCTGCCTACCTCAAGAACAGGGAAGCTGGTGTGTACACTTCTTTTTGGCCATAGTATCCAATTTCCTGGAATTCTTCTAAGGAGGCGGTGTGAAGAGGGGCACCTTGGCCTTCTCACAAGCAGCTGCTTGTACTCCTCCTTCATAATCAGGGTGGGATTACAGGTATTCCACCCAGTCTGTCCATCTGATACTTCTTTTGAACTTGTTTGTCAATGCCAGCAGCTGACTGAGGTGCTGACATGAGTTTTGAAGTAGCATTCTAGAGTGATTTGTCGATGGGGACTAGCAGTCTCCTTGTTGGGCCAGCCCCATCATATCCATGAACTGCATTTCCTCCTCATCCTCCTCTGTTTTGTGAGAGAGGATGCTAAGAGTGTACACTATCTGTTTGATGAATGTGGAGTAAGAGGTGTAATCCTCTGTGAGCCTAGGAGGGGAACCAAACTCTTGGTCACGTGAACTGTCAGGTTCTGTGGGTTCACCTTCCTCCTCCTCCTCCTCGTAATACATATCTTCCTCCTCCTCTACAGGCAAATGGACTGGAGCCGGGGGGGGGCATTATTAAGGACATTTCCCAAAGCCTGGAATGCTTGGAAAAACTGCCAAACCGTAGCCATGTCTTCTGTTGAGGATAATTGTTTTTGATCCACTGTCTGCTCCTTTTCCTTTGCAGGAAGAGTGGCATGAATATGTTTTTCTTTTTGTTTTTTTCTTGGCAGGTACTAGTTCCAGTACCTGCTCAGAGGATCTTTTATTTGTATTTTTGCATCACTGGAATTAGAGTTCGCACTTTCAGACACCCTGGTATCTTCATCATATTTACCATGCTTATCTGATGACTAAGCAACTTTATCTTTTTGGCTCCTTTGACAGGGATTGTTGCTTATCAGGAGAAGAACCCTCTGATAGCCACCCTTCTCAGTGACTTTGCCCTTGTGAACTCTCTGCACTAACTGGAAACTGGGACTGCAGCTGGTGGGGAGCTAACTTGACATCGGAATAGGTCACTTTCAAATGCTGCCATCATGTTACAACAGCTGATCAAGTGACCTAGGGACAGTTGAGAGTAAGAAAGGGCCAGACAGGCTTTCCTACACCAGTAAAGGGAGTAAAAAGGTATCTCAACACCTGCTTTCCTATCAGCAATAGCAGGCTTCCTTCTTTATATACATATTATCCTCCTCTCTGCCCTGGCTGCCCCCTTCCAACTGACCCCCCCCAGCCCTGTCACCCAACTTCCCTGGGACTTACCTTCCTGCCATCGCCCTCTGCCACAGGAGCATGGGGGGGTGCTCAGTCACTGGTGTGAGGGGTTGGTCATCATCCTGCTCCTGGGGAATTTTTCCACTGAGTTTTGCCCTGGGTCCATGGATATGCAATAGGCGCAGTGTGTAAGCCATGCCTCCTCGGAGATGCCCCCAGCATCCTGAATGTGGGTCCCTTCCCTTTCTTGATGGCTAAGCATGTGTTGCCACCTAGCCACTGCTGGGCGGCAGTCAGCAGGGAGCCACAACAACGCCTCTCCCCAAGGAAGGAGAGCCGTCCTACGGGCACTCAATCCTCCCTCTCCCAGCCAACCCCATAGCAACCCGACTCCATTCCCAAACTCGGATTGCCAGCATGACAGGAGGTAGCGTGCACAGCGCCTCAGTCCTCCACGCCACTGGGCCAGCCCAGCCGGGCTTTCTTCTCAGTGACTCCGCCCTTGTGAACTCTCTGCACCAATCAGGAGCTGGGACTGCAGCTGGTGGGCAGAGCTAATCTGACATTGGAATGGGTGGCTATCAGTCATTGCTGCCATATTTCAACAACTGATCGAGTGACCCTGGGACAGTCGGGAGTGAGCAAGGGCCAGTTGGGCTCTCCTACACCAGCAAACTAAAGGGAGTAAAAAGGACTGTCAGTGCCTGCTTTTCTATCAGAAGCAACAGGCTTCATTCTCAGTGAATCTGCCCCTGTGAACTCTCTACACCAGTCAGAAGCTGAGACTGCAGCTGGTAGTCAAAGCTTATACTGTTTTTTTCTAGGCTTTGACCTAGCCGTCCTCCACTGCAGTCCTCACTCTAAAGAGCCGAGCTTAAGGGTACACTGTGACAGCATACGGCAGCACTCAGCAGGAAACACTGCACCCCAAGTGAAAAACCCTAAGCTGCTGTTATCAAATTGTAGATTGTAATGATGTGTACGTTGTTGTAAAAGGAAACACCCAGCATCAATATGTCGGATGCAATAAGTATTCAAGTGGGCTTCATTTATAAATTCTGTAAGGTGTACAGAAAGGTGTCGGTAATCTGAAGTTTATTTCAATTTGCAATAATTCAACATTATTATTTTTGGTAATGTGATATTATAGATGTACTGATGTTGAATTAGTGGAGTGCATTTAATACATTTAATGGTAGTCATTTATATGAAGGGTAAGGGTACGTAAGGGACGGGTGGAAAATACAGGGTAGGTGTACAAAGGGTACAACAATTAACAAAAGGGGAAAAACTAGAAACACCCTATCAGGGTAAAGGTACAGGACTATTTCCAGGTAACACAGGGAAGTGGAGTAATTACAAATTCTGTTAGCGGTGTAGTGCAGTGGCTGTGGGGCAGAAGTTTTCAGCGAGACTTTCTGGAGACTGCAGTGCTGCCCCATCAGCACGCATCTCTCTGGGTTGAGAGAGGAGGTCACTAGTCTCCAGGCCTAGCTGGTTATGTTTTGGGCAACCTCGTCCCACACTCAGGGGCCACCATGTCTGAAACCGCTGCATCAGAGGATACCCAGGAAGAGGAACAACTGGACAACGGGGGGTTCTCGAAGGGTGAGGGTGGTGGGTCAGTCACATTCCTCAACCAGTACTACTACATAATTCCTACACAATTCTGGCAGAGCGGGACTGCTGAAAGGAGGCACCCAGGGTAGTGGACCAGGAGGTTATGGGGGTCCTCCGTAGTGCAGACCCCAAGAAGAGTGGTAGAGGACGCCAGAGGAGGAGGAAGCAACTTCTGGTGGGGGACTCAAGTGTGATGGGGATAGATTTGGGAATAGGAAGGGAGGAGGAGAAGGAGGTTAGATGCCTGCAAGGTGCCACAGCCCAGAGGGATAGGAAACAGATCCTTAGAATTTCTAGGGCAGCTGGACGGGAGGTGGAACTTGATGTCACTGTCCACTTGGGGACTAATGACCTGGCTAGGGACAGGGCTGGGACAGTGCAGGGAGGATTACAAGGAAGTGGGAGAGGTCTTAGACAGGTAACACATTCAGTGGCCTTTGCCGAGGTGCTACCTGACTAAGACAGTGGGAAGAAGAGGGATCTTTGCACCAGGAGCTTCAATTCATGGTTGAAGGAATGGTGCACAGAGGAGGTGTTCAGCTACACTGGGGACCCAACTTGGAAGGATGAGAGCCTATACAGGTGTGATGGCCTGCATCCATCTGGACGGGGAACCACAGTCTTCAGTAGGTTTAAATGTTACCTCGATAAACATTTAAACTAACTGAGGGGGGTGGCGGAAAAAAAAATCGGGGAGGCAGAAACTGCACCCCCACCAACACACACACACACACACACAGACAGACTAAAGTAGGAAGTAGGGAGAATAAGAGGGGAGAGGGATGCCCTAGGGTGAAAATTAACAAAGGAAGTAGGGGTAGAAATGAAGAGGATGGGGAATGAGAATATATTTAAAAGAGAGGGTGGGAGGGAGGGAGGCAAAAGAAAAAAAGAGTGGAAACAAGCACAGTGGTAACAAAATCTGGATGGCCACATGTACGAATGCCAGAAGTCTAGGAAATACGGTTCTGGAACTACAGACCATCATGGCACAGGCTGACTTGGATATTTGTGGCCATTACTGAGTCATGGTGTACTGAAAACCATGACTAGAACATGGCCATGTCAGGCTATGCTCTTTTTAGGAAGGACTGAGTGGGAAGGAAAGGCGGGTGTGTGTTGCTCTGTCAGGGAATGCATAAAAGTGACAGAAATACATGGAATACAGGGGGGAGCAGGGGTACTGTGGGCCACCCTGGAGAAGGAGAATGGAGCCAGTATTCACACTGGCATGATATACAGAACTCCAGCACAAGGAGAGGAGTTGGATAAGGTATTGGTGGAAGCCATTGTCAAGATAGCAGAAAAGGGGAAAGTGCTGTTGGTGGGGGACTTCAAAATACCAGATGTAGATAGGAGCCTCCCATCTGCTGCTTCGGCTAGAAGCAGGAACATCCTGGTTTCCCTGCAGGGGGCGTTCCTCAGGCAATTTGTTAGTAAACCCGCTTGTGATGGGGCAATACTGATCCTGATACTAACAGGGACAGTATTGCAGACATAAGGTGGGAGGCCACCTGGTGACCAGTGACCACCATACAGTGTGGTTTAATATAAGGATGGCTGCAGAAATGAACCACACAAGAGTGAGGGTCCCAGACTTCAGGAGGGCAGATTTTATAATTTGCTTACATGACTGTTGCTTAGTGTTTGTTACTAGTCCTCTACCTGCCATGTAATTTTTGCTTTTGATTGCTATGTAAGCCTTTCCTGGTGAAACATTAGGAAGGAAGGGAGGGAGGGAAAGAGGGAAATAGGAGACAGCGAGAAGGAAGGAAGGAGAGAAGGAGAGAAAGTGAGAAAGTCAGACCTCAGGGATGAACTGTCAAGGTGGGGCAACCTGGGTGGGGTGGAGGAACAGTGGACGAAGCTAAAAGGGAGCACAGTGAAGGCAACACACCTCTGCATCAAGCAAGTGAGCAAAAGCCAGAGGAGAGAGACTGCAATGGTTCTCTAACTGGTGACTGAAAAGGTAAAGGCTGAAAGGGCTGTATTCAGAAGGTACAAGGAGACACAGAGGGAGGAGATAGGGAGGTGTATCAGGAGAAACAGAAGCAGAGAAAGTAGTAAGGTGCACAAAGACTCAAACTGAAGAAGGCATGGCACAAGCAGTAATGAAATGGGACAAAATCATTTTTAGGTATGTAAATGAAAACAGGAAGACCGGGGGACAGATTGTAAGGTTAAAAAGGGAGATTGTAAGGTGAAAAAGGGAAGGAGGGGAATGTACAGTGGGGGGGCCAGAAAAAAGCAGACATCCTGAACAAACACATTTTGTTTAGTGTTCACAGGAGAATGAGAAGGAGAGGGGCTACAAAAAACTTAACATGAGCACTAGAGGGAGGAAGGTGGACATTAACCCTGTTTTGGAGGAGAGAGTCCTGAAGGGACTTGCAAGTCTAAAAGTAGACAAAGTGATGGGACCAGACAGTGTGCATCCAAGGGTATTGAGGGAGCTCAGAGGTACTGGCTGCACCTGTGACAGTCCTATTTAACAGCTCACTGGAAACAGGAGTGGTTCCGGAGGACTGGACTAGTTGGCTCAGTGGATTCAAGTTACAAAGACAGGAAAGCAATACGACTCATGTTACATTAGTAGTGCTTTGTAAAAGTGCCTACAATTTTCCAGGTAGCTGCTTTGTAGATATCTGCCAGAGGGATGCTTCTTGAGGCTTCCACTGAGGATGCAGTGCCCCTTATGGAATGTGCTCTATGCTCTAAGGTGGGGCTGCTTACCTGCTTTTTCATAGCAGAACTGTATGCAAGAGACCGACCAGCATGAAATTATCTTTCTTGTAGCAGGTTTGCTCTTGTGAACCTCCCCATAGGTGACAAACTGGCTATTATCAGATCTTTTATATTTTATTCTGTCAAGATAGCAGTCAAGTGCAGTCTTGAAATTGAAACAGTACACTTTTTGCTCACCTGGTCTTGAATGGAATGGAATGGAAAAGAAAGGGAGAGTAACTGTTTAGTTAAGATGAAATTCTGACACCAATGTAGAGAGAAATTTTCTGTTTGTCCTCATGACAGCTTTGTCCCTGTATATGATACTGTAGTTAGGTTCTGTGCACAGGGTTTGGATCTCACCGACTACTAGCAGAGGTCACAGCTATAAGGAAGAGTGTTTTCCATGACACACGCTTGAAGTCCACTGAGGCCATGGGCTTGAAAGCGGGCATGCACTAGTTGTGCCAAGCATATATGTAGGTTGCCAGTGGGGAACAGGTTCCCTAGCTGGAGGTTGCAGGTGATGGAGGCCATTGAAGAGGTCTTGACACAGTGTGTAAGTCTAGAGATTTGGGCTTCCCTGTGGACAGGAAGGCCGATGCTGCTGCCAAGTGGACTTTCAGTGATAAAGTTCATAATCCACTTGCGTACAGATGTTCTAAATAATCCATCAGCTTCCATGGAAGAAATTCCCTTATCTGAACAGCAAACTGAAAAATATTTCCATTTTGAAGAATAGGATTTTTTCTTGTGGACTGTTTCTGCTTGACAGGTTCATACTAAAGTACTTTAGGTCTTCAAGAACTAAGCCGTCAGCCTCAGTGTTCTGAGGTTCAGAATTTTACCCTGTTCTGAGACAGAGTCAGAAGGTCATGTCTCAAGGGGATAGAGATACAGTTGCTGTCTGATTGGGACAGTAGAAGCGAGAACTATGGCTGCCTCGCTCAATCTGGTGCCACGAGAATCATTGCTGCTGGCCCCTTCCTCAATTTTCAGAGCACTATGTGAATTAGAGGGGGGGGGACTGCACAGAGGAACCTTCCCTTCCAATTTAGTCAGTGCATCCTGGGGTACGGTCCCTCTGTGGGGTGGTCTGCGCAAAACAGTTTTAACTTGTAATTGTCCTATGAGGCAAACAAGGATAGCAGGCAAAGGGGGGTGGTAAATGCCAGACACTCAGGGAATGGGAAATAGACTAGCTGGGTGCCACAGGGATCAGTGCTGGAACCAGTCCTCTTCAATGTCTTCGTGAGTGACACTGCTGCGGAGCTGGAGGAGAAGGTGTGTCTCTACGAATGAAAACAACAATCTGCAACATGGTAAACACTCAGGAAGGGGTGGAGAAAATGCAGATGAGATTCTGGAAAAACTAGGAGTAGTTTAGGGTATGGCAGATGGGTTTCAATACCAGTAACTGCAACATCGTGCACTTTGGGCAAAGAAACCCAGGAGCTGTGTATAAGATGGGGGATAGGTACTTACAGTCACCAAACAAGAGAGAAAAAGCTGGCTTATTATATCCGATTACCGCAAGGTAACTGGTCCATGTGACAAGGCAGTAGGAAACACTAATGGGATGCTGGGGTGCACTGGGAGGCAGATTTCTAGCAGAATGAGGGAGATAATGCTGCTACTGTATCGCTCACTAGTGAGATCCCACCTGGAGTACTGTGTATAGTTGTGGAGGCCACAACTCTGCAAGGACAGCAACAAGGTGGAAGCTGTACACAGGAGGGTAACCAAAATAGTGTGAGAGTTGCACAAAAAACAAACAAACAAAAAAAAAAAAAAAAAACACACAACTAAAGGCTGTGTGGATTTCAACATATACTCCCTGGAGGACAGGAGAGCAAGAGGGGACATGATTGGGACCTATAAGTACCTCACAGGGATGAACAAGGTGCAGGTGGGGTGTCTCAGAGGAAGGAAGGCACTAGAACATGAGACATGCAATGAATCTAAGGTGGGGGGGTGAGTTTTGGAGAGATGTGAGGAAATACTTCTTCATGGAAAGGGTAGTGGATGACTGGGAAAGCCTGCCAAAAGAGGTAGTAGGGCCAAAGACTGTGGGGAGCTTCAGGCATGCGTGGGATAGACACAAGGGCAAACTAGGTAGAGTACATAGAGGCATGAGGGATGGCAGTGACCACATAGGGTCAGAGGTGTCTGAATAGGCAGGGAAAAGGGGCAGACTAGGTGGGCCAAGCGGTCCTTTTCTAAATGACAAAGTCTATGTTTCTGTTTCTAAACAAGTCCACCTCTGGTACACCCCATTTCCTGAACAAGGTTTGAACTATTTGATGGTCCAGTGACCACTCGTGGTTTTCCTGACTTATCCTGCATAATGAGTCTGCTGGAAAAGTGTCTTTTCCTGGCAGATGTACAGCAGTGGTTTATGTGTTTAGGGAGTATGCCAGGTTCCAGATCTTCACTGCCCACATAGTTTTGTGGATTTGGTGCCAGCTTGCTTGTTTATGTAGTACATTGTGGTGGTACTGTCTGTTCTGACCAGAACTTACTGGTCTTGGGCCGGGTCTGAGAAGTGCTGTAGAGAAAGGAGTACAGCCCTGAGCTCCATAAGGTTTATGTGTTCCTGCTGTTCTTCTGGAAACCAGACTCCACTTACTGCAGGATCATCCAGATGCCCTACCCATCCCAGTAGTGAGGCATCTGTTTTCAGAGTGAGTTCTGTGGACACTTTTTGGAATGGGATTCCTTCCCTAAGATTGTCCTCTTCTTTCTACCAATCTAGAGAGCTGACCAGGCTGACTGTGACTTGTACTAGCTGGCTCAGGGGATTTGACCTCTGATGCCAGTGCATTCTTAAGTGGTACTGAACATCTCTCATCTGCAAACGGGCCCGGGGCACCACAGCTTTTGCTGCTGACTTATGCCCTAGCAGCTGCAAGAAGTCCCTTGCTGGCCTTGCTTCTCCTGGCTTTTAAGATCTTGCACATGACAACAGGCTTTGCACTCTTGCCTGTGACAAGAATATTTTCTCCAGAGTAGTGTCCAGCTCTGCTCCTATTAAAATGATCATGTTATGTCTGGGATCTAGCTGGGACTCTTCTATGTTCATTAGAAAGTTCAGGCTTTTCAGGGTGTTTTTCACCACTGCAACAGAGATTAGTGCCTTCTGTTTTGTCCTTCTTGTGGCTAGCCAGTCGTCCAGGTAGGGATAAACTGTTATCCTCTTTCATCCCAGAAATGCAGCCACTGCTGCTAGGCACTTTGTGAACACCGCTGTAGCTGAGGTTAGGCCAAAGGACAGTGGCAAACTGATGCTGCTCTTTTCTATATCTGAATATTGGGTATTTTCTGTGGGAGTGTCTCACAGAGATACAGAAGTAAGCATCTTTCAGATCCACTAATCTCAGACACTCCCCTTTTTGCAGGGATGGTGTAACTGTTCTCAGTGTTATCATTTTTAATTTTTTTCTCTTGTATGTGCCTGCTCAGAAATCTTAAGTCAAGAATGGGCCACTGATTTTTCTTATGAGAAAGTATTTTGAGAAGAGACCTCTTCCCTGCTGTGATGGAGGAACCTTTTCTATGGCCTTTATCTTGAGCAATTTCTTTACCTCCAGCTTCAACAGGATTTTTTTTCTGAGGATGAAGGAAAAGCCTTTGAGCTCTTCAGTTTTGGGAAGCCTGTAAATGGAACGGCTAACCCCTGACCCACCACTTCCAGGACCCACTTGTCTGTGATGGTTTTCCACTCCTGGAAGTAATGAGTCAGGCAGCTTCCAACTGGTAGGGAGACTATGGCAGCCTGCAGAGTCAGGGATTTTCTTTTTCTTGTGGTTTAGGAGCTGGTGTTTGCTTCTGCCTTGCACTTCTCCTGCCTCTGCCTTTTGGGGCTCCCCTCTCCGAGAAGGGCAGTCACAGTAGGAGTAGGGCTTCTGACAGTAGACTCTACCCCTGCCTCTCCTTCCATAGGACTTTAAAAAAGTACTAGCGCTCTCCTTTTGAGTCAGATTCATGTAGGTTATTTTTGTTCAGCAACATTTTTCATGGAGACTTCTGTTCTATCCTCAAAGAGGAGAGTCCCTCGAATGGGAAGTCCATAGCCTTTGTTTCTGCGTCCTCTGACAAGATGGTTGTCCTGAGCCAGGCAAATCTCTTCAGAGCCACAGCATGTGCTAGTACCATTTGTGTCATCTGCATCCATGGTCACATGGAACTGACACCAAAAAGCTCTTCTTTGCACTGCCATGCACGTTTCTGTACCTCCCTTTTCACACAATTATCCAGGAATGAAATGGTGAATGGGCAGGATGTGCTGCAGCCTCCTTAGGCAGAGCTGTGAGAGCTCTGTGCACTCATATGTGTAGATTATAGTCTTTGTCCATTTTCTCAGGAGGCCCTCAATGTAAATGGTATTTCCTCCAAATCCTGACTTTTCTGGGAAGCCAAGGTGGCAGACGTTGTTCCTCCTGTGCCTATTTCAAAGATTTTCAAGTTTTCTCTCAAATTCCAGTTCCTTTTCATGTAGGCACCAGACGGCATCCTTGTGTAGATCTGTGGTCTCTATGTATTCACTAAGACAGGTTTCAATCAGCATTGCTCTCTTCTCCACAATATGGAGATCCATTCTGTTGTCAGCTACTGCCGATCTGAGATGACAAATTGTTCTGCTGATCACTCTCAATTCAGTGCAGAGCTTCTTTGAGGTAGCTGTTAAATTTTCTTTGATGTCCTCCACCTCGCTGTCGAGAATCATAGATGAAGGCAACCTAAAGGATGAATGCCTGTGGCTACAGTTGCACTTCTCTGCTCTCATTCTAGATAACTATTTCACTGTTGTGCCAGAAAGACAGGTTACTCACCAGAACTACTGTTACAGGAGTGGTATATGGTGTACATCCACACTTCTGGCAGTACTCCCTTTCCCCTTTAATTCTGGCCAGAAGGTCTTCAAGCTGGCTCCTCCCAGGTGGTAATTCCTTCAGCACCACCCTGTGATGTTAGATCTTACCTGCTGGAAGCAAGAATCAGTGTGCCACTTGCCAGGGGAGGTCAGGTGGGTTGTGTGGATGTACACCATATACCATTCCTAGAACTACAGTTACAGGCGAGTAACCGGTTTTTCTAGGGACGTGGATATGGCATACAATCTGCACTTCTGGCAGACTTCTAGCAGTTCTCCAGGGAGGCGGGGGCAAGGTGCACACGCCCTACTTAGGGAACAGAGATTGGAAAACCGAGGCCCCAAAACCAGCATCCGAGCATGACACAAGTTTGATGTGGTAATGGGAGAGTGAAGGTGTGTGCTGACTTCCAGGTAGCAGCCCTGCAGATCTCCTGGATAGGGATGTTCATGGAAGCAGCCACCAAGGCAGCAGTATGCCTGGTGGAATGAGGCCTTAGCCCTACAGGAAGCCCCCTACCAGCCAACTGATAGCAGAGGTCGATGCAAGAAACAACCCACCTGCCAATCATCCGCTTAGCTGCCAGTCTGCCAGATGCGGCTTCAGCATAGGTGACAAATAGCCCTGCAAACCTCTCCCTGAACTCCAGCCGTGCACTCCTTATAGAAGGCAAGCGCTTGCCTCAGGTCTAGAGTATGGAGCCTGTGCTCGGCCTCCAAGGTGTGGTTGGTGAAATACACCAGGAGATTCATCACCTGGTTAAGGTGAAACTCAGACACAACTTTCAGAAGGAACTTCGGGCTGGGGTGAAGGACAACCTTGTCCCTACAGAAGACCAGGTAAGGAGACTACACTGAGAGCACCTGGAGCTCACTGGTCCTTCTGGCGGATGTAACAGCCACCAAGAAGGCGGTCTTCCATGTGGTATCCCGTTATGTGGGCAAGTCAAACTGAGCGACTCAATTTTAACGCCTGTGGAAATAATGAGTGATAGAGAATAGTGAGAGGGTTGAAACATTGAGGGTTACTAAACAGCGATAAGAAAGAAGGAAAAGAGCAAGCAGTTGTTCTATGTAGTACAGGCACTGTGGGCTGAGAATCATGCTGCCAGCCTAGCATGGTGGTTAGAGTCACCACCTATACATCGCTGGGATGTATGGTGCATATGGGTTCAATCCCAGTGAGTGCTTTAATGTGTTGTTTTTTTTTGTTCTCATGAGTTTCTCCCCATCCCTGAGTTTGTCTCTCCCCCTGCTCCCTAGTTCTGTCACCCCCACCTCCATGGCAATACTGAATTTCATCCCCGACTTTTTCTCCCTCCCGAGTTGCCTTCCCGTAGTATATCGCCCATCCGAGTCTCTTCCACTCCCCAACTTGGGCCTCCCACCCCGGAGATAGTTATTATAGATAGAAGAGATTGTGGAAAGGCTTAAACTCCTGCATCGGGGGGTGGAGGAGCAGAGCCCCCCCACAGAAAGTCAGTATTTCTATCAGCTGTTTTGGTACTCGTTATAGTGTGTGTTGCTATTTATTTTCTGCTGATTTTCTTTTGCCCTCTTTTTATCTGAGCCATTGTTTCCTCACTATTATGATGTGGAACCTTCCACGACAAGTGAGAGATGTCACACCCATGCATCGGTTTGAATGGCTTGCCCATGAGCTTTTGCCAGCACCAGCAACAAGTACCATGGTGGTGCTGGTTCATGCTTTAAAAAAGCACCGGACCACTTTCTCCTGCACCACTGACAGCATACCAGCCCACGCCCAGTATGCAGAGATGGCTGCCAAGTGCACCTTAAGGGTCATCAACCAAAGGCCCAACTGAGAGAAGAACCAGAGGTAATTGAGAATGCTAGCCACTGAGCAAGATAAATTCAAGCCTCTTGCCCTGGCACCAAATGAAGAACCTCTTCCATTTGAAGGCATAGCATTTTTGGGTTGACTCCTTCCAAGAAGTCTTAGCTACAGTGATGATATCGTCAGGGAGACCCAAAGCCTGGAACTCTAAAGCCACTCAGGGACCAGGCTGTCACGTGCAGGGAGGGACTAAAGGTCTGGATGGAGCACCTTCCCCTGATTGCATGACAACAGGTCCAGGCGGAAGGGAACACACCATGGGAGCCTGCAGCCGAGGCTGAGGAGATCAGGGTACCACAAGTGGCGAGGCCAGTCCGGAGCCTCAAGAATCATCTGTGTCTTGTCCCCGCTGGTTTTGAGTAGCACTTTGTGGATAAGCGGAAAAGGATGGAAGGCATACAGGAGGCCTAGGGTCCAGGGTCCAAGGCATCGAGAAGGCATCCCCCTGCAGAATTCACTGCTGACGAGGGGTGGGCGCAATACAGCCTCAGTTTTGCGTTCTCCTTGGAGGCAAACAGTTCCACCAGCAGGGATGCCCCACTGGAAGAACAGACTGTGTACTACCTTCAGATGGAGAGACCACTTGTGAGACACCTCGCCCACCTGGCTGAGGGCATCCGCCAGCTGACTGGATATGATGGCCATGTGAATGACTGGGAGATTGGCATCCAGGCTGAGCACGAAGGTCCAGATGTGGAGAGCCTCCCTGCACAGAGGAAGGGAGTGTGTCCCACCCTGTTTTTTAAGGAAGTACATGGTCATGGTGTTGTCCGTCTGGACCTTAATGACCTGAACCTGAATGTGTGGAGCAAAGGCAGCCAGGGCCAGCCAAACTGCCTGAAGCTCCAACAGGTTGATATGGCATCAGGACTCCTCAGAGGTCCAAAGACTGTGGACCGAAAAGGACAGAGGGAGGCATAAGAGGTATGGTAGGTGGCTACTGCATCTTACAGTGCCTCCGAGTCTTACTTTTCTCAACTTCACCTAAAATAATGTAAAGGAATTTGTTTTTTGTTGTGCCTTTCAGACACACTGTATCCTAAAGGCTATTACAAGCCATGTGTACCTGCAGCACTCATTAGGTGAGCACAGAGAGGTTAAGCTAGACTGAGGAATATTAAGGAAAGGTCAGAGAGATTAAGTACAGAGAAAATAAGAGAAGGTTAAGAACAAATATGTGAAGAGAACACATCCTTGCATCTTTAGGTTCACTGCTCTACTCTATAACCGTTAGGCTACATTGCCTCTCTCTCTGTAAAGTCTGCAAATTTAGAAGCTGCAAGTTGAAAAGTTAAATGTGAATGTTCAGAGAACAGAGTACCTGGGTTGTTATGGTTTCTGTCAGTTCATTGTCAAGTAGTTTGCGCTTCTGGTTTGCTTCAGTGGTCATTTTCTCTATTTGTAGGGTCAGCGTCTGTAAAAAAATAAAATATAAAAAAAATAAAAGTCACACATCTCATTGACAATCTGCTACTGGGGAATGTGTGGTAAACAGAAACAACAGAGCTCTGTCAGCATAGAATAACAGATCCTAAAATGCGTAAAAATATTATGAAGATAAGCATAATTTTTTCATCTCAAAGTCGTTGAAAGTAGTGTTACTTGCAAGTGTAACTGAAATGAGTCAAAGTATTCCAATTCAACTAACCAGCAAACAACAGAAAGCATTATCTGAACATTAAAAAATATTTTCCCAAGCATGGCTGAATACTAATCGGACTGGCACTCATTACCCCCAACTTAAAGGACTCCCCCCCCACCCCCATGTGAGAGGTGATATATTCAAGGGGCACCCAAACTGCCCCTTATCAGACCTCGCTTGTTACCCCATGTTAACAGGAGGGATGGAAGACAGCCCAGTTTCTCCCATCCATCTAGAAGCGTGGGTGCTGCTGTGTCAGGCTGATGATGCACCATTCGGTGATACTGAGCAGCATTCAGAACACCCCAGACCCAAGAGGTTCACCGCGCGCCACACACACACACACACACACACACACACACACACACCATACCTCTCAACCTCTCAGCATTAAAAATCAGAGCACTGGCCTTAAAAAATCATAGCAAAGGGCCAGAATGTGTAGCACTTTCTTATTTTAAACAATATTATGTCTACAGGTAGTGGGCCCCATACAGTTAGTGACAATTAATGTTTTTATCAACTTAGTTCAATGATTTAATAGTTTGTGTGTTCAGAAATAACTCTAACATTATGAGGAACATCAGTAAACCTATGCGGAGCAAGGGTAAATTTGAGTGTGAAAATCATAACGATATGCAAAATTCATAGCAGTTGAGAGGTATGACACACACACAATCACAATGTAAATGTCTGGATAACTTTGTCCTACAGATGACAAGCAACACGATCTTCAAACTCCACCCCCCCCCACACACACACACACACACACACTGACAGATGCATGACATCTTATTTCTCTATGCACCTTTTGGACTTATCATTCATATAAAGGAACTATGTATGATGCAGGACTGCAATATGCACTAAACATCTGCAAAGTGAGTACAGTATATGGTTAGCCTTTGTTCTGTAAAAAATTCAGCCTGCTCAGAACCCTGGTTGTGCACATTCTAAACCGTTGTTCGTAATCCGAACAGTTGTTCAGCATGGTTCAAAGGTCATTCCATTTTAAATTCCTCATTCACTCCACACCCAGCTGCTTACTGACCAGTGATGTAGGCAGTGCTGTTATGAATATTTTTTTTTGGGGGGGGTTTTGTTTTTTTAAATACGTTTGCCTCCCCTTCCCCCCCTTCTTTCCTCCCCTTTTACCTTTTTTGTTATTTGAGGATTTATTCTTTTTTTTTTTTTTTTAAGGAAAATTAAGAAAGGGGGATACATCTGTTCATGTTGCTTTTATTTTTTTTACTCTGTTTTACTGCTGTACGGAGTTTCCTGCAATGATTATAAATTTGTAACTTTGGTTTAGTTCTTGTTTCAGTAAAAATTCCCCTAATCAAGAAATGCATGAGATCTTAACATTCACCTGAACAACCACCAGAAAAAAAGCTGACAGGACCTTGGTTTAATGTCTCATCCAAAGCACAACACAACTCAATAGCACAGCATCCACCCAGTACTGCTTTCCAGTGCCAGTGTTTGTGGAATATGCCCAGTCCTGGTGTGGGAATAGAACCCATGACCTGCTGGCCCAGAGATAGGTGTGCTGCCTTCCTGAGAAAGGATTCAAGCTTTGTCCAGTACACCACAACCAAACCATAGCCTGTTCTCCTACTTGCACTGCCTTCCCTGAAAACATCAGAGAGCAGTAATGTAGCAGGGGCTCCCATCCATCACATTCAAAGCATTTGGGAGGCAGTATAGCGCAGTGGTTTAAGGCTCTGAGCTGCAAATCTGGAGACCTGGGTTTGAATCCCACAGCCCCCACTTGCACACTCGGTGACCCTGAGCAAGTCACTTAACTTCCCTGTGCTCCCAGGTCGCACCTGGAAGCAAGCTTTCAGCTTAGTGTGCCACTCCTGGTTAAACAACTGGAAACAAAAAAAATTCTCTGGAGTGTTCAATCCTACCTCTACTGGTCCGTCATGGTACTCCATGTCACTGACTAATGAGCTAGGGAACCTTTGTAAAGTAGGATTCAAAGTTTTGTGCAACTGTTTCACCTTTTAAAATACTCTGGTCAATTTCATTTGCCTAGAAAGGCAATAATGGCAAACTTGGAGTAGGACTGGGCCTGCAGTACAGCTATGCACATTTTTTTTTGTTTTGTTACAGCTGTGCAGATTTTTCTTCTCTGTGGAATCTGTGTGCTGAGTACAGAAAAAAAACTACAGAATTTCACATTAAAATTCTGAAGCACTACCAAAACGTATTCTGCTGAATTTTGCAAACTGTTCCAAGGAACATAAATACCACCAAATGTTAATTCCACTTATACTCTGTCACCGGAATTCAATTCTACAATGCCTCTCATTTGCACCACTCCTGTGGCTATGCTAATGTGAGGATTAAAGCACATTTTTTTTTATTTCATAAGATATTTATAGAAGCTAGGATTTATTTTCCGTAAAGGAGGCAGCATGATTTCCATATATAAAGGACTTTAGCACTACTACAATCAGTAATTTTAAAAGTCCAAATAACACAATAATTGTAAAGGGTGCTACCACTCCGGTTTCCCAGCCCAAACTCCCACAGGAAAAAAAAACACACACAGTAGCATGCACCAAAAATCATCTTGTTTAATTCAGGTGTACATTGTGGGGGCATGTGTGATTTTGTATTTTCTTGAAACTTGGCTTCCCAGCCAAATGCCCTTTGGGGTAACCCTTGCCTCAGTGTTTACGCACAGAGGTTCTTTGTCTTTTAAATGTTTTTTTATTTTAATGGGTTCACCACAATATATCCCAGGCACACTGCCTTAGGGGTAGCTGGTCCATTCCACTGGGGGTTGAACAGGCAGGGCATACTGATGAGTCCTGGTAGGATGAAACATGTGTCTATGTCTTCTGTTAGTACCCTTTGCAAACTGTGTGAGAGGCCTTTCGGCACCATGCAATTCTGCTTAAAGTGGACCAGCATAACATTCTGTGGTGATTTGCATATGTAGCCCATGATGCTTTGCACTGTGGGGATGTGTGTGATTTTTATTTTCTTGAAACTTGGCTTCCCAGCCAAATGCCCTTTGGGTAACCCTTGCCTCAGTGTTTACGCACAGAGGTTCTTTGTCTTTAAATGTTTTTTATTTTAATGGGTTCACCACAATACATCCCAGGCACACTGCCTTAGGGGTAGCTGGTCCATTCCACTGGGGTGTTGAACAGACGAGCATACTGATGAGTCCTGTAGAGACGAAACACATGTCTATGTTTTCTGTTAGCACCCTTTGCAAACTGTGTGAGAGGCCTTTCGGCACCATGCAATTCTGCTTAAAGTTGGACCAGCATAACATTCTGTGGTGATTTGCATATGTAGCCCATGATGCTTTGCATTGTGGGGGCATGTGTGATTTTGTATTTTCTTGAAACTTGGCTTCCCAGCCAAATGCCCTTTGGGGTAACCCTTGCCTCAGTGTTTACGCACAGAGGTTCTTTGTCTTGTACATTAAGAACTGATGCATACCTGCCAAACAGCAATTATTTAAAACAAGTTTCATCTAAAGACATCTTCAACTTCCTTATAGTGACACACTGTTTTTTTTTTTCAAAAACGTTTGGCACATATTCACATTTCTCAAGATACATATGGATTAAATAAAAAGACTGGGGTGTGTGTGTGTGTGTGTGTGTGTGTGTGTTTAGTGGTGATCCTGGTGGTGGTGGTGGGTTTTGGCGGGAGAGTCACTGATTGTAGCCTGATTTAGTAGGCTGTATGCTTACACTGGTAAATTCCGCTATACATAGAAGTCACAGCTGACTTTGTGTTTGTTGCATGTCGTTAATGGCAATGACTTCATGGCGGCTCTCCCCCAATATAGCACCTCTATATTAGCCCCTTGAAGCTAATTACTGTGGTTATAGCAGTCTTTAAAATATTAGCAGGCTGTTGATTAACAAGAGAATTAACTGTACCAATTTATGCCATGTCAGGCACTTTTGGCATTTAATGAGCTGCAAGATGTTTCGAGCAGCACAAATGGTTAGACATAGTTTTACCAATATTTGAAATGTTGGCTGAGTTTTCTAGTTATTTGTTATTTGTTCCAGGGGGGTGGGATCTATGGCACAAATAAACTCACTGTAAAATCCCATCAAGTTTTTGAACACAAGATCGCAACAGGGATGGTCAGTGACATTATGTGCACTCTTGTGGGGTAAAGGTCGATCTCCTTTTACGACAGTGTGTGACTTATCTGTGGACTTTATGGGATTTTTAAATCAAACCTTGCGAATCCTCCCAGAATGAGTTGTTAACTGGGGGGTGGGGGTGTACTGACTCCTAGTATAAGCTATGTTGTAAGATATCTTATACTGTATCCAACCTGCTAGACTTTTGTCTTGTTAACGCCTAGCGGAATGATGCAATGTTGTCTTGATGCTTTGATGTTTTAGCTTAATGCCTAGAATGTATTTCTGTACTGCTTGTTACCTGTCAGTTTTAGTCAACAACATGCATTGTATACTGCTCACTGTGCTGCTTATGTAACTCTGTAACCACTCTCCCTGATCTTGTATTGTAACCTCCCCGGCTGGGCCTGAAAACAGGCAAATGTATGCCTAGTGCACCCTACCTGGTCAACAAAAATGAAATAAATAAAATAAATAAATGCAACTTTCATGGATAAAAAAAAAAATTAATAGCCTATAAACAGGGGCATACTTTTATTTTTCCTTCATCTTGTCGTGCATACTTCTGGATGGCAACTGAATCATCATCTTTGCGGGCTGACTCTTCCAACCAGGCCTCCAACGCTTGCTGGTCCCAGTTCAGCTGGCATTTCAAGTCTTCCAGTTTTTGAGTAGCTCGAAAGATATTATTCTGTATAAATTTCAAAGTAAAAAAAAAGTGTCTTTATGTGATTATCTGTCAATTGGTAATACAGTAATGTCATATTCATGGCATAACACAACCAGTCTATACTAATCCACATAGTTCCAGGACAACAGCTATTACCACTATTACAAAGATTTTTCCAAACAATTACAACCATTTTTTTAAATATTTTATTACAACTCTAAACAATTCTGTAGTTGGATAGTGATGAGGTCTATGCTGTCTTTTACAGAACTCTAGTGCTGGAAGACAATCCATATTCTGAAGGTTATCACTGATATTATGTAAAGTTTTTAACAAGCAGGGTATAGTTTCATGTATGCTCTGGTGCCTATGACAGCTGACAAGTAATTTCTGCTCATCATGGCTGCAGTATACCACTGGGCAAACTTAATAACAATGCTAAAATAGGATTTAAAGAACACCTGTTCTCCCATTACCTCACCCCCATATCAAAACCCCTGGTTTCTTACATACTTAGATGCTGTCAGCAAATAAGGGCCTTCAGCCCACCTAGTCTGTCCATTAAATTTCTTCAAGCTTCACTAGAACTAGGTTGTCCCCTTCCCTGGACTACCAGGATCCCCCTATGCCTATCTCATGCATTCTTAAATCCTGTAATCGTTTTAGCCCCCACCACCTCTTCCAGCAGGCTGCAGTGTTCCCATTTACTCCCAACTGTACTTGATTCACGTAAAAATTATGAAATTCAAGTACATTTTTGTGTGAAGGGGGTACACTGTACCCCCATAATTCTATCTGACGTATATGTACCCCATACAAATGTTGTACAAATGGTAGAATGAACCCTTATAATTTAATTTGTACCCCTGAAAATTTTTGGAGAGGGTGCAGTGCACCCCCAGATCTGCAGCCTTAATGGGAACACTGGCAGGCTGTTCCATTTCCCCACCACTCTGTCTGTGAAGATGTACTTCCTCATGTTCCCTCTGACCCTTTCCCCTCCAGTTTCATCCCATGTGCCCTAGTCCTGGAGCATCTTTTTCTTTGAAACACTATGTTTTCCTGCACCTTGTTTCTCCCTGTAAGGTACTTATATGTCTCAGTCATATCCCCCCTCTCCCTCCTCTCTTCCAGGGAGTACATATTTAAGGCTTTAAGCCTGTCCTCATAGGGCTTGTGATGTAATCCTTGCACCATCCTGGTTGCCCTCCTCTGAACTGCCTCTACCCTGTCTATGTCCTTCAGTAGGTAAGGTCTCCAGAACTGGACACTGTACTCCAGGTGTGGCCTCACTAATGTCCTATTTAGTGGCATTATGATCTCTCTTTTCCTGCTGGTGATACCCCTGCCTATGCATCCCAGCATCCTGTTCACTTTTCCTGCCACCTTGTCACACTGCCTCCCTACCTTGACGTCGCCAGAGACAATAACCCCTACTCTTTCCTGCTTGAAACATTCTATATCCCCCCGTTCCCCCCAGCTGATATCTTATTTCTGGGTTTTTGTGCCCCATGTGCATTATCTTACATTTCTTGGTGCTAAATCTCAACTACCAATCCCTTGACCAGTCCTCAAGCTTCTGCAGAGCTCTCCTCATTCTATCCACACCCTATGGTGTGTCCACCCTATTGCAGAGCTTTGTGTTGTCAGCAAACAGACAAAATTCTCCCTTCTATGGTGAGGCTGTTAAGCCCCCAAAATAATTTTTTTATTCCCTCTGATGTGATCTAACAGCGCTAATGTAAGCAACCCTGGAGCAGTGCAGTGCTATTTCACATGCTCAGCAAGGTTTTGCACCACACTAAGCACGTGAAATGCTGCTGCACTGCTCTGGGGTTGTTTACATTAGTGCTGTTAGACGGCATCAAATATTATGACACAGAGGGAATGAAGAAATTATTTGGGGCGCTTAAAAGTCTGGCTTGGGGGTGGGGTGGAGGGAAGAAAAAATTACTTACCATAGTAATCTTGTTTCTTTCAAGTGATACTCATGTATTCATAACTTTATGCAGTCAGCCTTCTAAGTAGAACTGCACAGAGAGAATTTGGAGCATATGCAAATGATGGAATATTTTGCATGAGACACTTTTCAAATGCTGCCTTATACTAACTGCCTTAGTTCTAACCCCTCAGACTTCCTGGAAGCCTAGAAAGACAGGCCCATAGGGATTAAGTTTAATAAAGATAATTACAATAATAATAATAATAATGCACTATGAACCATAATAATAATGATAATAATAATAATAATAATAGAGGGAGCTTCCTTAACACCCAAAAAAGGGGAGCCTCTAACTGGAGGGCATAACATATGAAAGGATACCCTTGAATGTCCAAATCATCTGAAAAAGGAGAGGGGGACAATCAAAGCATGTGTGCCAGAAATGGCATTTATACCCCTGAGAGCACAGTATTCAGGAGTGCAGAGGCTAAAGGTTCCAGAAGGGGAGGTAGGATGGGCAAGTTATGAATACCTGAGTATCACTTGGAAGAAACAAGAGTACTATGGTAAGTAATTTTTTCTTCTAACCTCAGTAATACTCAGGTATTCAAAACTTTTTGCAGACTACTAAGCAGTACCTTTGGAGGTGGGCACAGAACCTTATTTTGTGAACAGACTTTGCAGGACTGCTGTGCCGAACCTGGCATCACCCCTGGAGAGAATATCCAGACTGTAATGCTTTGTAAAGGTGTGTACTGTTTTCAAGGTAGCTGCTTTACAGATGCCCACCAGGGGAACATCCATGACAGCTGCTATGGTAGCAGCTGTGCCCCTTGTGGAATGGGCCCTCAATCCTGTTGGGGGCTCCTTTCCAGCCTTAGAATAACAAAACTGAAAATGCTCTACTATCTAGCAAGAAATTAATCTTTTTGAAGCAGGGTTACCCTTTCCCACATTCTCATAGGTCAGGAGCAGCTGTTTTCTGTCCTGCCTATGGACTTTTGTGGTTGTCAAGTAACAGCTAAAAGCTCCTTTGATGTCCAGACCATAAAGACTCTTTTCTCCAGAACTAAAGTGTTCAGTGAAAAAGACAAATAAGATGGGCAGACTGGGTGGACTGTAGGCCCTTATCTGCCGACACTGTCTATGTATATATCTATGTATTTAAGTACAATGGTTTGATTCAATTGGGAATCAAAAGTCATTTAAAGGAGAAACTCCTTGTTTGTTCCCAGAATACTTTTGTCTCCGTGGAATGAAATGTGGTCCTGTTCAATGCAGAGAGACTTGAGCTCACTGATTCTTGTGGCAGAAATTTTTTTTTTTTTTTTAAAGACATTTCAAATAAGTTGAAAACATAGGCTCAAAAATGGGGACCCATGAGCCTAACTATGCACACATCTAGGACCCATGCTTGCACTGATTCCCTGTGAGGGGGTGCACCTAGACCAGGCCTTTAAAGAACCCTTTGAAGATAGGGTCTGAGGCTTAAAAAAACATTCTGTCCAACTGAGAAGTAAATAGATGCTAAGACCAGATGGACCTTTAAGGTACTGGTCTGTAAGTCCAGTGAAAGCAAACAGATAAAATAGTCCGGCACATCTGGAACACCAGCCTGTGCTGATATGTGCCAGGCCCTAAAAGAGCCTCTTTGAGACTAGGATCTGTGGCCATTAGAACATTCTATCCAACTAATATGCAAGCAGATGCTGCAGGTAGGTGGACCTTGAGGATGCTGGACTGCAAGTCCAATGAATATAAAAAGGTAAGTTAGTCAAGCACTGCTTGGTCCCAGCATGTGCTGGAAACCATTTTCTGGTTGAACACCTATAGTAAACCTTTTCCCTTCTGAAGCGTACAGCTTCTTCATGGAGGGCTTCCTGTAACCATATAAAATGTCCAAGACACTGTGAAAAAGACACAAGGCTGCATATTGTACAGTAGGCCCTCAAGAGACATGACTTGGGCCTGAGTGACCCAGGGTTTGGGAACAGAAGCCTCCCGGTTGGAGGTTAGCAGGTTGTGCCTCTGAGAAAAGGTGTATTGATATGGAACCAGGCATGGAGAGTAGCATGTCTGCCTGGCCCAGTCTGGCGTTATCAAAACCATTGATGCTGGCTGGGACCCGAGCTTGAGAAATGCTTTGTATGGCAGAGGGAAGGAAGAAAAGCAAACAGGTGCTTCCCTGGTCAACTCAGAACCAGAGAATCCAGGGGGATTGGTCCTGGATCTGATTGTCTAAGTACTGTGGCAGGTGGTGGTTGTGGTGGGATGCGAACAAGTCTACCCTTGGTATGCCCCACCTCCTGAAGATAATTTGCACCACCTGACTATTCAAGGCCCATTCCTGATGGGACTGGCTGATCTGAGTCAAAGTATCTGCCAAGGTAGTATTCCTACCTGGCAAGTGAAAATCCTAAAGGGACATATGGAACATGCTAGACTCCATATTTCCATAAGTCCTGAGCAGGCAGGGCTTAACCTTGTCCCTCCCTACTTGTGTATGTAATACGTTGTGGTAGTGTTGTCTGTTCTGACCTGTACCACCTTTGTAGTAGTTGTGTGAAGACCTTTAGTGCAGTAACACTACTCTTTGCCCCTGTAGGTTTATGTGCAGGAGTGAATCTGCACTTGACCATGTGCCTTGGGAGGTGTGAACCCCCAGATGGGTGCCCCACTCTAGTAGGGATGCATCTGTTGTCAGACAACTGATAGGGGCTCTTGCTGAAAAAGAAGAAGCCCCTTCCCTTGGATTGGTTCCCTCTTTTCCTCCATTGGAGGCCTGTAACAATGTCGTTGTTACTAGAATTAGTTTTAAAAGAGGGTCCTGTCTCTGACACCATTGAGCCATGAGGTGACACTGAATGGCTCTGGTCTGTAACCTGGATTCCAAGACTGTGCCAGTGGCAGGTGCCATGTGGCCAGTAGCTGAAGAAAACTGTCTTGCGATTTCTCGTTCATTCAGTCCGAATGAGCCCGCTATTAGTGGAATACTTCTTGCCCTGCATAGGGGCAGGTAGACCCTGCCTTGCAGGGTATTTAGTTCTGCTCCTATGAACTGGAGTACTTGAGCAGGCTGCAGGTCAGACTTTCTTTAGATTTATCAAGGACCCTAGAGAGTCCAGGAGACCTTGGGTGAGTTGCAGACTCACTTGCCGGAGTGATTCTACAACCACCAGCCAGTCATCTAGATATGGGGAAACTGTGACACCTTATCTTTGAAGGTGCTCCAACCACTGTGTACACTCTCAGAGAGTGACCTGATGAGAGTCTGAACCTGAAGTCCTTTCTGTAAGACTCCCTTATGGGAGTGTGGAAATAATTTAAATACAGTGATGCCAGGAACCCCTTTAGGTTTTTCCTGGGGTTTCACGTGCTTTGTCTTTTTGGTTTCATGGAGGGGACCAGAGAAACAGTCGGACCACTCACCCCCCTTTTTTTTTTTTAAACCTGAATCACCCTTCTCAGGAGTGTGTGAGTAAGAGACAGCAGTTTCACATGCAGATTTTGAGGGTGTTGGCTGGTCAAAGCCTGAAGCGCCCTTATTTGGTCTCTTTGGCAACCTTTCTAATCCTTTTTCCACTGTTTTTAGTGGAAGAAATTTGAGCTCAGAGACAATCCCTGACTCTCTACATCCAGGACCACTTGTCTATGATGCCTGAAATACCCCTGCTGTGGGTACTGCTGATATTGAGGCGCAGCCCCAGCCTGATAGAAACAAAGGGGGCTTGCTGTGGTGTATATATCCACCTTTTTCATGTAAGCCTTTATCTTTCTCCAAAGAGGAATTACCCTAGACTGGAAAGTCTATAAGCTTGGTTTGGGTATCCTGAGTGAGGTCTGTGACTCGCACCCAGGCAACCCTCCTTGCCATCCATCTGGCAGCAGCCACTTGAACTGTTATTTGGCTGCTCTCCAACCAACTTTAGCGGTTTCAGCTAGATCATCTGACAGGGGAGTCTGGGCCTTGGCTGACATAGCAGGGGCAGACTACCACACTGACTTTGGTATTGACATAGGCTTGAAATGTGTGCCTGCCTGATGGCCAAGGCATCTGATAAATATATCCTTTTAAACCATGTTGTCAATTTTTTCCGGAATCTTTGTTAAGAGGATAGGATGCCAGGGGTATATTTGCCTTGTCACAGGATGTCACTTTAACCACTCCTTGGTGAACAGGGTGGGGAATAAATTTCAGTTCCCTCTCTGTCCAGCTGAAATTTCTTATATATCCTCTTATCCAGAGGGGGAACAGAGCTTGCAGTTTGTAAAATCTTTAAAGTATCTTCCCTAAAGAACTTATTCACACGAAAGGGAAGCTTTTAGTGGGTGTCAGACCAATCTTTCTCACCAATGTGAAGAATGAGGAATAATCCTCAGATGTTCTGTGGGGAGAGACAAACTCATGTTCAGAGGAAAACTCAGATTCAATAGGTTCTCCTCCATTTCATAATAATTGCATATTCTTCCTTTTAATTATTAGGAAGACTGCTGTGCAAAGGTCTGCTGCCGAGAGACAGACAGCCCTTGTAAGCCTGAAAGTGTTTTCTTTAGCTGTTCCAGGCATTTCTCCACACTTTTTCCCCCCGGGAAAGTTTACAAATTTCACAGTATTCATTTAGATGATCATAGCCAAGGGAAACAATACACAACTGTGCTTACCTGTCTTGGCAAATACTTCCCCAATCAGAACCAGCCTGCAATTTCTGAAGGAGTTGGCAGGCTTTATAGCAGGCACAGAAGTCCCCAAAATGCTGTCAGTAGGGGGTTATGTGTGCTTAGTTTTCTTCAATTTCACTGAGGGAATGGTTCAATAAGCCTCTTAAAAACTGCTTAAATGCCCATCTCAGAGTAGCAGGTATAGTATTTGTTGTGGAGTCACCCACAGTAACTTAGGGTGTCAGCTGGTAAGAGCTGGAGGGACCCTTAGGCGGTGATAGTGTTTTTCTTCTTTTTTTAAGCCTCAGCCAGGCATTTCAGTAGTTTTTTCAGGACATGTAATGCAGATTTCACTTTGCTTTTAAATGTTCATGTCCAGATAGGCAAAACAAGAGAATGTCTAACTTAACAAAAATACACCACACTGAATACAAGATTTGAAACCAGGATCACCAGTTTCTTTTTATAACATTTTCAATGTAAAGCCAATAACAGTTGCAACTGCAAAAAAATAAATATTTTAATTTAAGTTTATTTAGCAGTTGCGGTCGGTTTGAGAACCGCTGCAGGACCTGGGAACCGAGATAAATGAACCGAGGCTATCAATCCAGGAACCAGTATTAGCGGTTCTTAAAACAAACTAATTTAATAAAATTAAGCACAACTAATTGAGTTTTTTAGTCAGAAAACTCCAATAAATACAAAATAAACCTTGGTTTAGCCCAGTTATACCGAACCAGGAGAAACTGAGAAAACTTACAATTTAAACACTAAAAAGTATAGTTACGTAAGAACTTACCGTAACAGTAGATCTTCGAGAGAGGCTCTTGCAGTAGGTAATTACATATAGGACCGATGCCGGCCAGCATCAGGACCCAACAGAAAAATTTCTAGCTAGCAGTCTCTGGCGGGGGACCGCCCCCACGTCAGGTGACCGATGTCATGCGGTGTCAGTATAAAGGGGCGGTCCCCCACGCCCGCCTTCCAGTTCTTTCCCGCCAAAGGCCAAAAGCAAGATGAGAGAGAATCAGATATTTCCCTTCCTGGAAAAGGAGCTGAAAAAGCTTAGGGGGATGGAGGGCGGGAAGGCATTACATACTGCAAGAGCCTCTCTCGAAGATCTACTGTAATGGTAAGTTCTTACGTAACTGTACTTTCTTACTTCGAGAGGGCTCTTGCAGTAGATAATTACATATAGGACTGAGTCCCAAGCAGTCTGGAACAAGAAGAAGCAAACGGGGGAGGAAAGCTACTCAGAAGTAGACCCTCTGGTTGTGAAGGCCTTAGGAAAGGAGGCCTTGCAAAACAGCCAGCCCGAAGCCTGCTCTGCGGCGAGAGGCAATGTCCAAACTGTAATGTTTCATAAAGATATGGACAGAAGTCCAAGTGGCGGCTGCACAAATGTTAGCTGCTGACACATTCTTGAAACAAGCCTCAGAGGCAGCGACCCATCTGGTGGAGTGGCCTCTAACTTGACCCAGCAGGGTCTTGTTGTAACAGAAAGTGATACAATGAGCCAACCATTTTGATAGGCATTGCTTAGAAACTGCATTGCCTTCTCTTTTATGGGCAAAAGAGACGAACGAGCAGAACGTACAAGGTCAGTCACTTCCTGTTTAACCTGAGAGTCAGGAAGGGAGTCCAACTTGGATTCCACCTCACTAAGTATCGCCTTCTGGTAATCCCCCATGTGACCGACATAATTTAGGGCCCCAATACCCAGAGTGGAAGAAGCATAGATCATCTTTCCATACTGGTCCAGAAGACGGGATTCTTTGTCAGGTGGAGACGAGCTCAGATGTTTCAGGTTAGCTGTCCGGCCATGAGGAGCACTAATCATGACCGAATCAGCTCGGGAGTGAGAATCTAAAAAGTCAACACCCTCGGGAGCCTGATATAGCCTGTTTGACTTCCAAGGAAGTGGGGCTAAAGCCGACGGTTGCTTCCAAATAGTGGAAACAAGATCAGCATGAGGCTCAATCCAGGGTGACACCAAGGTCGGAGCTGTCCCGGGCAGGTCCAGATGCTCAGCAAGTTTCTTACGCTGTGGATCTGGCTCCAAGGAATGCCACTTGTGAACCTCCTGAATTTTGCATAGCAACTCTGTAAAGGAAGGATCCTCCAGAGGAGACTTCGGAGGAGTCCTAGGCCTGGGCTTAGACGGAGAGCGCGGCTCGTCGTCTGGCTCGGAGCAACCGTTGGAGTCGTCCGAGGTATCCGAGGAGAAACAGGATAAAGAGGAAGACTGCCTCTTCTGGCGAGGGGGAGGAATGGACCCCACAGAACGTCCCCGGGGAAGCGTATCCTACCCCACCCTGGAACCAGAGGGCTCGCCCCTGGTGTCCGGAGGTGGGGAGAGAGTCTGTTGTCGCGGACGTACGGGAGCCGAAATCGGCGCTGTCGTCATGAGATGACTCTCCACCTCTCTGGTGAGTTGAACCTTGGCCTCAGCCCACCAGGAGGCCAGAGTCTCCTTCAAGTCCACCGGCGGCTGAGGGGGCGGTGGAGGAGGAGGAGGAGGGGGATACGGGTATTGATTGTACCCGCAAGGTGCGTATCCATAACCCAACGGCGGGAAACCCGGCATCGGGTATTGAGGCACCGGGTACTGTGGCATCGGATAGGCCGGCATCAGGTACTGGGGAGTCAGATACTGCAGAGCTGCGTAAGACGGCATCAGATATGATGGCGTCGGATACCCAGGAACCAGGGGGTCTGCTGGAGATGGTCTGGCTGGAGGGCCCATGGGCGGGCCTGGAGCAGGAGGCCCAGTGGGTGGAAGGCCCGGCGTTGGAGCAGCATCCGGGAGCAGGATGTCGCCTGGTGTCGGCAAGACCAGCGTCGGAACCGGCGTCCGGGGAACCAACGTAAGGTCAGACTAGCGGGCGGATGGCCTGATGGAGGTGCAGCAAGAACCTCGGCATCATCCGGGGATGGAGGAGAAAATTCTCTGGTGTCAGGCTGAGGAGACCCAGGGTCCCCGGAGGACAGCGAAGGTTACGGGGAACCGGGAACGGCGGACGAGGGAGGGTCCGGCGTCGGCTCAGCCACCGTGCGGAGCATTGGGCAGGCCGACGTCTGAATTATCAGCGGAATCCGGGCGGACGCCGGAGGAGCCGACGCCCACTTATCGGACCCATCGCCTGAGTGCAGGTCGTGAAGGAGAGTATTTTGTCGGCTGGAAGAGGGGCCAGGCGCCACCAAGCATCGGGCCACTTATTGACCGCCTCGCTGGGCGCGAGAGGAGCTGACTCTGCCTTACCAGAGCCGCACGAACCAGTAGGCCGCACGGTGGCGGCTTTACTGGGAGCGGAGGCCTCCAATAGCCCAGAGGCGCCCGAAGGGCCCGTGCATGAGCCAGATGGGTGGGCCGACACCACCCTGGAAGCCTCCAAGGTAGCTGTCGTGGAGCGGTCCCCCGGAGGGGACGTCACCTGTAGTACGGTGACTCCCGAAGAAGACGCAGTGGATGAGAAGCCCTTATCCCGGTGCTTCTCCTTGTCTTTCTTCTTACGATGGCCTTCGGTGGAAATGGACGCCTGCCGGAGCTTTTTTAACTCCTTCCCCATGGAGGACATTTTCTTCTTTAGTATGTGGGCCTCCAGGGACTGCTGCCTCCGTCTGAGGGTGGCAGCGTTGAATTCTAGGCAGTGCTGGCACTTCTCCACCTGATGATCTGGGCCTAGTCAGAAGAGGCACTGGGAATGGCCATCCTTGTGTGGGAGTTGGGTGCCGCACAAGTCGCACTAATTTTTGTACTCGGAAGGTATAGGGGATGACATACACCGATGAATGCCTGACAATTTTAATCGAAGAATCGAAAAAGGACAGTAAACACTACCGACAAGAGAGCTGACGAGCGTTGAACTTTACTGCGAGGCGCTGACACGAGCTAACGGCGGGAAAGAACTGGAAGGCGGGCGGGGGACCGCCTTTTATACTGGACACCGATGATGTCGTCACCTGACGGGGGCGGTCTCACCAGAGACTGCTAGCTAGAAATTTTTCCGGGTCCTGACGCTAGCCGGCATGATTTTAAAATGAATAAAAGTCATGTGGCTTGGGTTAGGTGCATGTTCATAAGAAAACAATGCATGACTAGTGAGGCTGTATTTCATAAGATTACGTACGGTAACTGAGCCTCTTCTCATGACATTAGATGAGAAAGAAAACAATGACATGACAGTCTTCTCCCATAATTACACAATACCAGGGAGCTGTATACTGCATAGGGTATGGAGTACAGAATTTACCAGTTGTCTATTTTTGCAAAAAGGATATTTCAAAGGCTCATTATTGATATGTTTTTCTAGCCTGAATAAGAAAACAAAACTCAAGCAAACTCTTAGTCCTTCCAAAGCAATAAAAATTGGTTCCAGAGGATATAAAATGAATTAAGCAAATTTACTGTGATCATCAGATCTTCATCTAGGGTTACCTCATGCATATTCTTCTTCTCCCTTAAAGAAACAAGCTCATTTTCCAGCCGTTTAATCTCTTGGTTAAGACGTCCCATCTCTCTCTCAGCCAGTGCCTTGAAGTGTTCTTCAGTTTCAATCTCCTTCTCTCTAGCTCTACATAGAGACTGACAGAAAGGACATTAACCGTTATTATACATATTACATTTTTTGCAATACATGTACATGATACAAGCATAAATAATTATACCATAGTACCAATAAAAGCAAGCCTCTGATTGGTTAGCTGGCACCAACACAGCGATGTAAAATCTGATATTACCAACGCAAGAGGTGCCAGCCAACCTCACCCACGAGTCCCCCAATACCGTATTACTCCAACCCCCATTTCGAAACTGAACCGATGCCATATTTCACTCGACGCTTAGAAACCAAGCCTAAACTAAAATGCTATTTAAACAATGCATACCACCTTCAACCTCATAGATAATCTCAAGGTCGATACTCAGCCTGCGGCCTCGAGACCAAACCACGCCAAGTGTGGGTAACCCAGCATCACCCACACCCTGTCGTGGTTTATTGCTTAAATACACTACCTCCTCACTAATTGTTACTTCTACGTTCTAGTCATCTTAAGGTGCAAGTACTTAGTAAGGACGTATATCTTAAAGAATGAAGGTCTGGGGCCTTTAGATGCCTCTGAAATCATTCAATTTGCTTTCATTTGTTTATTTATTTACTTTTTTATCATTTTATTTGTCTTTTGCCAACTGCTAGTGAAAAAAATGAATCCAGTGGAATCCTTGTATTATGACATCAGAAACTGTTTGCTGGCCAGGCTGGCAGCGTATTTCAATGGGAAAACGCAATCTGTTTTCAGATTTTTATGGTGAAATAACACTGCCTGCCACCAAAATATTATATATTTAATAGAAATATGTGATTTTTGATTGTTATCAAAAATAATAAATTATAACAAAAGATCACATGTTAATTTTTGTAAATTTATCATGTAACATTTTCTTCATAACCAGATTTTACTTGGGAACGTAAAATCATACAGATGGTGCACAATCGTGCAAACATCTAAAAGGCAAAGTCTGTTGATGAAATAAGTATTTATTATTTTTTTTTTAAAAAGAAAAAATATATTTAGTTTTTCAGTGAAATACACTGGGCTTCTACGTAGTTGGCAGTTTCTGACATCACAATACCAGAATTTTATTGAATTCTTTTTTATTAGCACTGTGAAAAGGAAAGGTGAAACCCCACTTATTTCACTGCACTAACAAATATTTTATTAAAAAAGTAGAAAGTAATTGCTAACACATGAAAATACAATAAATAAAATAGTTTCCTGCTGATTAGATGTAAACAGCTGCTCTTTAAGGCTGTAAAGAATAGGAACCAAAGCTCCAAGTTCAAACACAACACACGTTTTGTCACAGTTAGACTTTATGCTATTTGGGGGATAATCAACATATTTAAAAACAACATAATCATTTTCAAGTAAGAAAATTGTGCAGCTTTAGTTAGTTAAAAAATGTTAAGATGAGATAAGGGTTATCAAAAGCAAAAAAAAGATCTAGAAATCTAAAAAGTTAGGGTTCTTGATTTGATAACTCTAACTGAGCTTGTTCTGTCAAATACTGCAGGTAGCCTTGCTTTTACAAACTACAGTATGTAACACAAATTACTCACTGTAGTAATGCTGTTTCTTCCAAAGGAATCCCTCACTAAGTTTATCAAGTGCAGTCATTCCCCTGGAATGAACATCTCTGGAGCTTTTAGAATTTTATGCTAATTATGGAAATTTTGAATGAAATTCAAACTCTGCTGTGTGGTCATGTTCATCCCTGCACTCTAACATCAGATTTATTTGTAAAGCTCGGGCAAGCTGTGACCATAGAAGCATAGAAATTGTTGGTAAATAAGGACCGTTAGGTCCATCCAGTCTACACACAGGCCTTAAAACTAGCTAAATGGCTACCAAAAATTGTAAAATTTTTATCAAACATTTTGTAAAATTTGTTAAAACAAGGCAGAACAAATGAATTTTTTGTGAAAAAATAAAGTCATTCAGAATACTTCACAACTGTAAAGGCCTCCAGCACCCACAGAACATCCCTGGAATGCCCCAAGGGTTGGAACATAAGCCGCTTAGGAACACGGCGGTCAGACTCAAGGACAGTAAGTCCAAAAGGTGTAGAAGACACCTCAGTGGTCTGCTGCTGAGACTAAGATACCAGCATTGGCACAGCCAGTAAGACACGATCAGGTTCAGGGGCCCTCTGTCCATTTGCACCTTAAGGATCATCTTGTAGACAGAGGAAATGGAAGAAAGGCATAAAGGAAATCCTGAGCCCAAGAACATACCAACATACGAATTTGCCAGCAGATAGACACCTTATGGTCTATCAAGTCTGCCCGAGTGTGCAGCTAGCAACTCTTATACTGCAGCTGCCCCTCCCTCCCCTGACCCTCTCTCTTATCCTATCCCATCCCCTTTTGAAGCAGTCCACTGTTCTACAGGATACCACTTCTACAGGCAACACGCTCCACCCAGACACCACTCTCTCCATAAAAAAGTGTCTTTCTCATTTCCCCCACGAACCTTCCACCCTCCAATCTGAGATCATGACCTTGAATGCCCCCCCCCCTTACTTCAATAGTCCCTCCATGCCTGTCTTGGTTATTCCCTTCATGTACTTGAAGGTTTCAATCATATCCCCCTGTCTCTCCTCTCCTCCAGTGAGTACATGTTCCAACTCCCTCAGCCTGCTCACATAGGGTATGTCCCCTAGTCCCCGGATCATTGTTGTTGCCCTGCGCTGCACCCCCTCCAGTAACTTAATGTCCCTCTTCAGATATGGGCGTGCCACACACACCCTGCACAGTTCCCTGCTGAAGGTGACGGGCACAGAACAGTCACTGCTTCCTGTTTTACCCAGAAAGCCAACAGATCCACTGATGGTGCTCCCCATTATGAGAATGCTTGGGACACTATCCATGGGTGTAGTGACTACTCTTGGGATGCTTAACCCACACAACTGAGAGGGTCCACCAGCTAGATGTTCACTCCTAAAACATGGACCACCAACAGGTCCATGTATACAATGACTGAGTCAGGGAAAAAGTCTGAAACACCTACTAACATACAGAAAAGTAGTGTATGATGCCCTGTCTGTTCAGGCAGTACATGGTGGTCATTTTGTCTGTGTCAGCCTGGATCACCTGACCTTGGACCAACAGTGTGACCTTTGCCAGTGAGAGGGGAGCCACAAGAAGTTCCAGGAGTTTGATGTCAAGCCTAGTCTCACTTGGTAATTAGAATCTGTGCGATCTGCAGTCCAGAAGATGTGACTCCAGCCAACTAGTGACACATCCACTGACAGAGTAACTGAGGGTTCCACCAGGACAAATGGGATACCCTTCTAGAGGTTCACAGGGGAACCACCAAAGTAAATGGTTTCCAGCATTTACTGGGTCATGCAGGCCAATTGGTTCAGAACTACGTGAAACTAGGACCACTAGCCCCAGTTCCCACTGAATGTGTTGCACATGCCAGAAGGCCCAATATACCAAGGCTATGGTAAAGGCCATGAGGCTCAGAAGATGAAGGAAATCTGAGTCGGAGTACAACTGTCCAACCCAAAATGACTGGGCAAAGGAGGACAGGTCCTTCACCCTGTACAGGAGCAGACAAGATGTGGCTTAGAGGGACTCGAGCTCTTTCCCAATGAATAGGATCTCCTGCTTTGGAGTGAGCTTGAGCTCAGCTAGACTGACCATCAGGTTGATGTCCTGGAATATCTGGATGGCCAGGTCTATGGACCATTTTATATTCCATACTCGTCATCAGCCAGTGGTCAAGGTATGGAAATACACTGACGTCTCTGTGCCTGAGAAAGGCCATCATGACTGATAGGCAGCTGGTGAGCAGCTTGGGGACCAATCTCAAGCTTAATGCTCTGAACTGATACATGGGTCCATCCACTCAAATGTGGATAAACAGTCTTTATGATGGATGGATGAATGGATGGCAGTATGGAATTATGCATCCTGGAAATTCAAGGAGCAAAACAAGGCCTCTGGCTCCAGAAAAAGAATGATGTGTTGCAAAGGCACCAGTGCTCCAGATAATGTTAGTGCTGACCTATTTTACTCACCAATTGTTAAGAAATACTCTTTAAATTTTGGTTTTTGATGAGTAGCAATACTCATCACAAAACTTGGAAATACTCTGTGGAGTTATTTTTCCACATTTAAAGCACATTTACTCATTAAAATTATTATTTACTCACTCAATGTCAAAAAATGGTGGGTGCATTACTCTTGAATGCCAACATTATCTGGAAACTGAGAGGCACCAAGTGAAACTTCTGACTGTGATGAATCTGTTTAGAATTCGCAAGCTGAGAATGGGGCACCAGCCCATCATCTGTTTGGGTACCAACAAGTACCATGACATGAACTCTTGTTGAGCTTTGTTTTCTGGGAAATGTTCTATCAAATGTTGCTTTAGGAGCTGATGAACCATGCTCTCCAGTGCAGGAATAGACTCCAGCGAAAACGTGTACAGTGGTGCTTGGGATCCAAAAGAAAAAATTACTCACCTTAGTAATGTTGTTTCTTCTAATGGAGTCTTGCTATATTATGACATATGCAGTATAACCCCAGATTAGAACTGCTCCAGAGGTGAAAGAGTTAACTTCCATGCAGGGCATGGAATCTTGAGCGCGAGCTCGGTTAAACACTCTGTCTGTTGAAGCTCAAACTTAAACTGTCAGATCTTACGAGCAAAAACTCACTAAGGTTCTGTGTGGAAGCCGTAAACCTACACTAGACACTGGCTAGTAACTACAAAAACACCTTTTTGTTCTTGATCCCAAAACAAAGACTCAAGTCGGGGGATTCAAGAAGGAAAATTTAAGCATAACACCTAAGCACCCTAGAAGGGTGAAATAAAAGTGGGCATCAAAGAAATGCCAACATTGCACTGCCCACCCACATCCCAAAAACAGAGGTTCTGAGAGGGGCAGGCTGGGGGGGGAGGTCATAATATAGCAAGACTCCATTAGAAGAAACAACATTACTAAGGTGAGTAATTTTTCTTCAAAGAACATGAAGTCTTGCTATATTATGACATATGCAGACTACACAGCAGTACCTCCATGGAGGAGGGACAGAACCTACTTGGGAAATAGGCTCTGAAGCACAGCTGTGTTGAACGAGCATCACTCCTAGCCTGGATATCCAAGGAGTAATGCTTAGTAAAAGTGTGAACTGTTTTCCAGGTAGCTGCTTGACATATCTCTAGGATAGGAATGTCCCGCAGCAGCCAGAGACGCAGCTGTACCTCTGGTAGAGTGAGCCTCAGGCCTGAGGGAGGAACCTACCCAGTTTTTTGAACAGAATTGAATACAAGAGACAATCCACCTGGCAATGGATCTTTTAGTGGCAGGTTTCCCTTTACCAACCTCACCATAAGTGAGGAACAATTAGAGAGATTCGAACCTGTGACCCTTGGTACGTTCCATATAGTAACTAAGGGCTCTTTTGACATCTAAACTGTGTAATCTCCTCTCACCAGAGGAGGAATGGTCAGTGAAGTACACAGGAAGAGACATGGATTGATTAAGGTGAAAATCTGAAACCACCTTAGGCAAAAACTTCCTGTTAGTCCTGAGGACCACCTTATCTTTATGAAAGGAGATAAAATCAGGCTCCACTGACAAGGCTTGTAACTCACTTATGCGCCTGGCAGAGGTGATGGCTACCAGAAACACAGTTGTCCAAGTCAAGTACTTAAGCTCTGCTGAAGACAATGGCTCAAAAGGGGGTTGCATAAGCTGAGCGATGCAAATATTAAGATCCCAAGCAGGGGCAGGGGCCCTGAACGGGGGGTTGGTGTGAAGCAACCCTTTAAAAAACTTGGAGAACACATGGTGAGCTGATAAAGAAGAGGGCTTACCTGCTGACAACAAGACAGACACAGCTGCCAGGTGCACTTTTAGGGTAGCTGGTCTCAGCCCCAAGGAATTCAAATGCACCAAATAATCCAGGATCATGGGCACACCAACAGATTCTGGGGAAATAAGTTTACCAGCACACCATATGGAAAATCTCTTCCTTTTGAATTATAGGTAGCCCTGGTGGAAGGCTTCCTAGAGGCCTTCAAGATATCCAATACACCTTGAGAAAGGTGTAGGTCAGCAAACTAACTCTTCAAGAGCCAAGCCTTGAGATTGAGAGATTTGAGGTCGGATACCAAACTCTCCCCTGGGCACAGGTTAACAGGTTGTGATTCCTGGGAAGACATAGGGGAGGGTGGACTGCTAAGGACATGAGGAGTGGGTACCAGGGCTGCCTGGCCCAATCTGGAGCAATCAGGATCATCTTGCAGGACTGAGATCTGATTCTGACTAGCACTTTGAAGAGAAGAGGGAAGGGAGAAAAGCATAGAGAAACTTCCCTTCCCAACTGAGGAGGAAGGCATCCAGAGGGACTGAGCCCAACACTGGGGGCCTGCAGCAAAAAAGGGGAAGTTGGTGATTGTCTGGGGCTGCAAAGAGATCTATTTGCGGGGTGCCCCATCTGGCAAATATTACCTCCAGTACTAGGGGATCCAGTGCCCATTCGTGATGGCCCTGGGAAATCCTGCTGAGAGCATCCGCAAGGACATTGTCCTTGGCTGGGAGGTGAACTGCCATAAGGGAGGCGTTCAGAGAATAAGCCAGAGACCACAACTTCATTGCTTCGGTGCACAAGGCCGTAGACCGAGTGCTCCCTTGCTTGTTGATGTACCACATTGTAGTGGTATTGTCTGTTCTGACCTGAACCACCTTGTTCTGGACAGATGTGGAAAAAACCTGGAATGCTAGAAAAACTGCTCTGAGCTCCAGCAAATTGATGTGGAGCAGAGATTCCTGAGGGGACCACAGCCCTTGGGTGGAAAGGTCGCCCATGTGAGCTCCCCCACCCAAGAGGGATGCATCTGTAGTAAGGGTCAAGGAAATGAGACTGGGGAGTGAAGGGAACCCCTGTCTCAGATTGTTCTGATCCTGCCACCACTGAAGGGCCTGGATCAGGGTTCGAGTCACTGGAATCAATTTGGTTAGGGATCTGTCCTTGAGACCAAAAGGCTCTCAAATGGAACTGAATGTCCCTCATCTGAAATCTCGCTCCTGCACCACTGCTGTAGAAGCAGCCATGTGCCCCAGGAGCTGTAGAAAATGCCTTGCTGGTCAGAGACCTGCAGGGTGAAAGAGGAGGTCAGAGACACCAGGGTCCTTGCTCTTCCAGAGAAGGAAGGATCTGGTTTCTGTGTTCAGTTCTGCTCCTATAAAGGTGAGAAGCTGGACAGGCTCCAGAACTGACTTGGAAGATTGAGAAGGAAACCTAGAGATGCAAGCAGCTGCTGGGTTATTTGTAAATGTAGTTTGATTCTGTTCTGGAGACTGGCCTACAATGAGCCAGTCATCCAGATAAGGAAAGATGGCAATCTTTGCCTTCTTAAATGAGCAACTGCTACTGCTAGGCATTTTGTGAACACCCTTGGGGCCGAGGTGAGGCCGAAGGGCATTGCTCTGAACTGGTAATGGCCTGAGGGCAGTTCGAATCTGAGGTACTTTCGATGGGAGCTTCTGATGAGAACATGGAAGTAGCATCCTGAGGTCCAGGGAGGCTAGCCAGTCCCCTGGCCTTAGAGAGGTAAAATAACCTCAGGGTCACCATTTTGAACTTTGGTTTTAAAAGGTGCTTGTTTAGATACCTCAGATCCAGAATGGGCTGCCATTCTCCTGTCTTTTTTGGGGTAAGGAAGCACCTGGAGTACAACCCTTTGCCCTGGTGTATGGGTAGAACCCTTTCCACAGCTCTGAGAGCCAGGAGGGAAGAAACTTCTGCTTCCAGGGCAAGTGCCTCTGATGGGTTTGCAGATGGAAAAGACCTGGCTCTCATCTTCGGAAATTTTTTGAAGCTGAGAACCAGTCCCTGGCTTACTACTTCCAGGACCCACTTGACTGATGTTAAAGACTTCCAGTCCTGGACAAAGTAAGCCAGCCTGCCCCCTACCGGTAGTGGAGAATCGGCCCTGGCTACCCCATCAGGGAGCCAGTTTTGCAGCGGCTTTGGGTTGAGGGTTAGAAGCAGGCTTACTAGAGCCCCTTCTGCCCCTTCCTCTAAAGAACCCCTCTGGGCATAAGCAGAAGAGGAGGCCTGGGCTTCGTAAAACGGCCTATGAAAAGGCCTGCCCCTGCCCCTGCCATGCTGCCTTTGAGGAGTAACTTGCCTTTCTTTGGCCTGTGCACTCCAATAGGTGGTCCTATACTCATCCATTTTCTTCATATAATTCTCTGTCTGCTCCCAAACAGAGAATTTCCCACAACAGGAAAATCCATAGCCTTAGACTGGTATCCTGTGACAGGGCAGTACATCTGAGCCAGGCCATTCTATGAAGAGACACAGATGTAGCCATAACTCTTTGATGAAACATCATTAGAGTCTACAGCAGCATGAAATTGCACCTTGATGCCTCAATACCATCCGCAGCCACCTGCTCCAGCCCCTGGCAAGCTGTTCAGCTGCCTGTTTTGCTAGGGCCAGGACAGAATCCCACCTGGATTTCTGGGTACCGGCCATGCGAGCCATATAATTTGCCTGTCTGAGTCCCAAAGATGCTGCATGTACTGCTTTTTTTCCATGGCATCCATCCTCCTGGAATCCTTTTCAGGAGGGTGAGAGGCTAGAGGAATATTAGCCTTGTCACAGGCTGCAGCCTGCACTACCCCCACATGGCTGCACTGCTGGGATAGGAACTCCGTATCAGAGCCTGATAAAGCATACCTCTTGTCCATCCTTTTATCCACAGGGAGGATAGAAGAAAAAATTACTCACCTTAGTAATTGCTTTTCTTCTCATGGAGTCTTGCTATATTATGACTATATGCAGTCAGCCACTGCAGCTGAACTGCCCCAGAGAGGAAAGAGCACCCAGAGAGTCTGAGTTCCACAGCGAGGGGCTTATACTAAAGTTCTATCTGGCCAGTTTCAAATGAAACTGTCAGATCTTTACGAGCTAACACTAAGCAACAAGTCTGTGTGAAAGCTCTACACTAGCAAGTGGCTACCTACTAGTAGGAATAATAATAAAATAAACAACAATATAAACAGCAATAATAATAATAACAATGAATAATAGTATTATTAGTTTCTCCCTAACAAGACTATTAGACCCCTTCCCCAAGACTCAAGTCCAGGAAGTAGGCAACATATTACTTAAAACAGAAATACCTAATTCTCAACCCTAAATAAAGGGGTGAAGGAAGAACTAAAATGGCATGACACAGTGCTTGCACTAATTTGCCACCCCTACCCAAGTAGAAGTTCTGAGAGGGCAGGAGGGAGGAGTAATTATAGCAAGATTCCATGAGAAGAAAAGCAATTACTAAGGTGAGTAATTTTCCTTCAAACACCATGAAGTCTTGCTATTATGACTATATGCAGATTACACAGCAGTACCTCCATGGAGGAGGGTCAGAACCCACTTAGGAAATAGGCTCTGAAGCACAGCTGTGCCAAAACGAGCATCTCTCCTGGACTGAATATCCAGGGAATAATGCTTGGTAAAAAGTGTGAACTGTTTTCCAAGTAGCAGCTTGACATATTTCCAGAATGGGAATATCTCTAGCAGCTGCTAGAGATGCAGCTGTACCCCCAGGAGTGAGCCTCAGTCCTGAGGGGGTTCTCTACCTAGTTTTGATAACAAAATTGGATACAAGAGACAATCCACCTTGCAATTGTCCTCTTAGTGGCAGGTTTCTTGCCAACCTCGCCATAGGTAAGGAAGAGTTGAGGGATTCAATCTGTGACCCTTGGTGCGCTCCAAATAGTAGCTTAAGGCTGTTTTGACGTCCAAGCTGTGCAGACTCCTCTCACCTGAGGAAGAATGCTCAGTGAAAAATACTGAAGAGAGATGGATTGGTCAGGTGGAAATCTGAAACCACTTTAGGCAAAACTTTCTGTTAGTCCTGAGGACTATTTTATCTCTGTGGAAAGAGATAAAATCTCTTCCACTGATAGGGCCTGTAGTTCACTTACGCGTCTGGCAGAAGTGATAGCCACCAGAAAACAGTTTTCCAAGTCAGAAACTTGAGCTCTGCTGAGGACAGAGGCTCAAGAGGGGTTGCATTAACTGAGCAATGCAAACATTCAGGTCCCAAGCGGGAGCTGGTTCTCAAAAGGAGGGTTGGTGGAAGTAACCCTAAAAAACTTGGAAAGCACAGGGTGAGAAGAAAGGAAGCAGGCTTCCCTGCTGACAGAAAAGCAGAGACAGCTGCCAGATGAACCTTTATGTAGCTGGCCTAAGGCCTAAGGAATTTAAATGGACCAAATAGTCCAGTAAATGGGCAGATCAGCAGATCTGGATAATCTGCTTCTCAGAGCACCAGATGGAAAACCTTTTCCACTAGAATTGTAAGTGGTTCTAGTGGAAGGCTTCCTTGAAGCCTTTGAATATCCAAAACACCTTGAGAAAGGTGTAAGTCTGCAATCTTAACTCCTCAAGAGCCATGCCTTGAGATGGAGGGATTTGAGGTCCGGATAGCACACTCTTCCCTGTGCACAGGCCAGTAAGTCGTGACTCTGGGCAAGCTCAGGGAGGTGGACTGTCAAGGACAGAAGCAGTGGGTACCAGGGCTGTCTGGCCTAATCTGGAGCAATCAGAATCACCTTGCAGGGCTGAGATCTGATTTTACTAGTACCCTGAAAAGAAGGGGAAAGGGGGAAAGGCATACAGGAACTTCCCTTCCAATCCAACTGAAAGGCGTCCAGGGGACTCTGATCCCAGCACTGGAGGCCTGCAACAAAACAGAGGAAGTTGGTGGTTGTCTGGGGCTGCAAAAGATTCTATCTGAGGGGTGCCCCATCTGGCAAAGACTGACCTCAGCACCTGAGGATTCACAGCCCATTCGTGATGGCCCCTGAGAAATCCTGCTGAGGGCATCCGCCAGGACATTGTCCTTCCTGGAAGGTGAACTGCTATCAGGGAGGTGTTCAGGAGTAAGCCAGAGACCACAACTTCATTGCTTCGTGCACAAGGCTGATGACCGAGTGCCCCTTGCTTGTTGATGTACCACATTGTTGTGGTGTTGTCTGTCCTGACTTGAACTACTTTGTTCTGGACAGAAGCTGAAAACGCCTGAAGAGCTAAGGACAGCTCTGAGTTCCAAAAGATTGATGTGGAGCAGAGATTCCTGGGGAGACCACACTCCTGAGTGGACAGGTCGCTCAAGTGAGCTCCCCACCCTAACAGGGAAGCATCCGTGGTGAGGGTGAGGGAGGAAATGGGAATGAAAGGAACCCCTTGTTTTAGATTGCTTTGATCCTGCACCAGTGAGGCCAGGATCAGGGTTTGGGTCACTGGAACCAATTTGGAAGGGGGTCCTCCTTTGAGACCAATAGGCCCCTCAAATGGAACTGAATGTCCCTCATCTGAATCTTGCTCCTTGCACTACAGCTGTGGAAGCAGCCATGTGCCCTAGGAGTTGCAGAAAATGCCTTGCTGGTCGAGAGACCCCAGGGTAAAGGAGGGATGCCAGGCAATGAGTCTGTCTACCCCTTTCCGAGGGAGAAATGCCCTGGCTAACTTTGTGTTCAATTCTGCACCTATGAAAGTTAGTACCTGAACTGGTTCGAGAACTGACTTTGGTAAATTCAGCAGGAATCCAGGGAAGTGAGAAGCTGCTGGTGACTTGCAAGTGGGATTTTACCTGATCTGGGGACTGACCCACTATGAACCAGTCGTCCAGGTAGGGAAACACAGCAATCCCTTGCCTTCTTAAATGAGCCACTACCACAGCTACACATTTCGTGAATACCCTTGGCGCAGAGGTAAGGCCGAAGGGCATTGCCTGAACCTGGTAGTGGCCTGAGGGTAGTTCAAGCTGAGGTACTTTCGTGAGAAGGCCTGATCAGAACATGAAAATAGGCATCCTTGAGGTCCAGGGAAGCTAACCAGTCCCCTGGCCTCAGGGAGGGCAAAATCATTGTCAGAGTTAACATTTTGAATCTTTGTTTCAAAAGATGCTTGTTCAGGTACCTTAAATCTAAAAATGGGTCACCATTCTCCTGTCTTTTGGGGTAAGAAGGTATCTTGAGTACAGCCCCTGCCCTGATGGCAAGGAGGACCTTCTACTGCTTTGCAGTCCAAAAGAGAAGAAACCTCTGCTTCCAAAGCAAGGGCTTGAAGGATCTGTAGGAGTGTCTGGCCTCATCTTGGAAACTGTTTGAAGCTGAGAACCAGACCCTGGCTTACTACCTCCAGAACCCGCTTGTCCGGTTAGGGACACCCAGTTCTGGCTGAAATAAACCAACCTGCCCCCCACTGGTACAGGAGACTCGGCCTCTGGGCACCCCATCAGGGTGCCTGCTTGGCAGTGCCTTAGGCTGAGGGAGGGGACGGTTTACTTGTGCCCGCTCACCTCTGCCTCTAAAGAAACCCTCTGTGCAAATGCAGAGGAGGCCTGAATTGGTAAAAAGGCCCGTGGAAAGGCCTGCCCCTACCTCTGGGAGTGTGCCTCTGTGGAGTGGCATGCCTCTCCTTAGCCTGGGCACTTTGTAGGTAGTTCTGTATTCATCCATCTTTTCATATAGTTTTCGTTTGTTCCCAAACAGAGAATTACCCACAACAGGAAAATCCATAGCCTTTGACTGAGTATCTTGGGACAGATTAGTGCATCTGAGCCATGCCAACCTCACGGAAAGCTACAGAAGTGGCCATGACCCTAGAGGAAACATCATTAACATCAACAGCAGTATGAAATTGAACTTTAGAGGCTCAATGCCATCAGCAGCCACCTGTTCCAACTCAGCCAGCTGGCCATGGGCCTGCTTGGCTAACTGCAATACTGTGTCCCACCTAGATTTCTGATATCTAGCCACATGCTACATAATTTGCCTGCCTGAGTCCCAAAGAAGCTGCCATATACTGTTTTTTCGCCATGGCATCAGTCTTCCTGGAATCCTTATCAGGAGGATGTGAGGCCAGAAGAATATTAGCCTTGTCACAGGCTGCAGCTTGTACCACACCTACATGACTACACTGCTCAGTGAGGAAGTCTGTATCAGAGCCTGACAAGGTATATCTTCTGTCCATTTTTTTATCTACAGGAGGGACAGAATGAGGATTTTTTAAAATCTTTGTTGTTTGCTTCCTAAATGACTTATGCAAAGGAATAGACAACCTCCTAGACTCTGGTATATCCATCATTTCTACATAATCAGGCTCCTCTTAGCTATCCACAGCTTCCTCTAAAGGAAGCTGGAGGGTTTCTGCAACCTTTGTAAAACATAAAATGAGAAGGAGACTCAGACAGAATAGGAGGAGATTCTAAAGGTCTGTCTGGAGAAATGTCCGTTCAATGGGCACGCTCCAGACCCTCCCAGCCACACATGTAATGATCAAATTGTCCTCCTCTCCTGTGGTTCATAAAATTCTCAACATCATACTCCTGAACCATCTGGCACTGAACGAATCAACCTTTACCAACTGTAGGTGGTTCGCAGGACCCTGAGACAGTGACTGGACAATCTGTATGGCTTTAGCTATTTCTGCAGCAGTTGGAGACAATTTTGACTCCAAACCTACTGATTTCTTAGCTTTTTCACTGAGACTGGTTCCCTGAACCAGCCTTCCTTTGCCGAGGACGCCTCGCCTCTGGTCAGAGGGCACTCCCTCTGGTCCAGTGGGTACTGGACCGGCTGGCCATCCGGTCAGCGGACTTCTTGCTCGCCCCTGAGCCAGCCCAATCTCTTTTCCAGGGTGGCTGCAGGGAAATTTTTACACACCTGGCAGTCTGACAGGAGGTGGTCAGCCCTCAGACAATAAACTCGGTGGTGTGTGGGTCAGCTCTGGCAAAGGCTTCCCCACAGACATCACAGTGTTGAAACCCAGTGGCCCGGTTTTTCTTTTGGGTTTCTCAGACATAATGCCAGCCTAACCAAAACTTGCCCTTTTGATGGCAGTGCCAGGCAAGACACCCTTATCGGTTCCTAACCGTGTCACGGGTATTTGAAAAAACCTATTTTAAAAGCAAGGTTTTTTTAGAACCGATAAGAACTGGGAACCGCACTTTGAAAGCCCAACCACACTTTAAAACGTTAAATTAAGCAAACCGATCGGTTCAAAACCGAACCGATAATTGAATTTCCACACAGACTTTAAATTTTCTACTTACGGTTTACCAGATAGAGCTTTTAACCGAAATGCGGTAAAATAAATACTTTTTGCCGGTTCAAATGAACCGAAAATACTCACTTGAACCGAGAAATGAATCGATGTGAAGGAGCTGATCTCCGGAGCGACTGTTCAGTGAAGCGGAGTAAAGAATCTGACAGTTTCATTTGAAACTGGCCAGATAGAGCTTTGGTATAGCGCCCTCGCGCTGTGGAACTCCAGACTCTCTGGAGTTAACTCTTTCCTCTCCGGGGCAGTTCAGCTGCAGTGGCTGACTGCATATAGTCATAATATAGCAAGACTTCATGGTGTTTGAATGAGGAGTTTTCAGAATTTTTACTGTCTGTTTCCTAAAAGATTTATGCAAGGGAATAGACAGTCTCCTAGACTCTGGAATATCCATCATTTCCACAAAATCAGGCTCTTCTTGATCATCAACAGCTTCCTCAACAGGGAGTTGCAGAGTGTCAGCAACTGTCTTGTAAAACAAAAAATGAGAAGGGGACTCAGATAGCCTGGGAGGGGATACTCCTGAGGGTCTGTCTGGAGAGATGTCCGGTTCAATGGGCACATCCAGACTTTCAAAGTCACACTCACTCTCCTCGTACCCCTCCTCCCCTTCCCCGGTTCATAAAAATCCTCAAAATCATAATCTTGAACCGAGGGAACCGACCAAACCGGGTGCTTCCCTAATGGTGCCGGTTCGGATGGGACTGGGGAAAGGGACTGGACAATTTGAATAGCTTTGGCTATTTCCTCAGCGGTTGGAGAAAGAACTTTTGGCCCCAAACTAGCTGACCTCCTAGCCCTTTTAGTTGGAACCGGCTCCTCAGAGCTGGCTCTTTGTTTGCGCGAGGAAACATCGCCCTGGTCAGAGGGCACCCCCTCAGGTTCGGTTGGAACCGAACTGGGCTGGCCATCCGGGTCAGCGGACTTTTTGGCCTCCCTTTCCCTGAGCCTACCAACTCTTTTTTCCATGGTGGCAGCAGGAAAATTCTTACAAATCTGGCAGTCTGCATTGAGGTGGTCAAACCCCAGACAATAAACACATGGTATGTGGGTCAGCCTTAGCAAAGGCTTCCCACAGAGCACAGTGCTGAAACCCAGTGGGTCCGGTTTTCTTTCTGGTTTCTGACATAGTGCCAGCTCTAACCAAAACTTGCCCGTTAATGGCAATCCACCAAGCAAGACTCTCTTATCGGTTCCCAACCGTTCACGGGTCGTGGAAAAACCGTATAAAATCCGCTTTTTAGAACCGAAGAACCGGAACCACCTCTAAAGGACTAGAAGGTAATTTTAAACTCTCTGATCGGTTCAAACCAACCGAAAAAGACGTTTACAATTTCCACACAAAAGAAAATAAATAAGTCTATCTATTACTTACAGACAGAGCTTGAACCGACGATTGCGGTTAAATTTTGTTAAAATAAACCGAGAATTACACTTTAAAACCGACAAACGAACCGAGCAGCAGGAGGAATCTCCGGAGCGACTGTTCAGTGAGGCGGAGTAAAGAATCTGACAGTTTAAGTTTGAGCTTCAACAGACAGAGTGTTCAACCGAGCTCGCGCTCAAGATTTCATGCCCTGCATGGAAGTTAACTCTTTCACCTCCGGAGCAGTTCTAACCTGGGGTTATACTGCATATGTCACAAGACTTCATGTTGTTTGAAGGGGGTAAGGTCTCAATTCCAGATATGAAACCTGATCCCACCAATTCCACTGATCCCACCAATTCCAGGACCTACTTTTCTGAAATAATTGCTGACTCTGTCGCAGGAAGTGGGAGAGTCAGACCCCAACTGGGAGCTGCAGCAGGGTCAGAATGGAGAAGGGATGATGTGGGCCTTTCATTCGATCATGTTTGACTTTTGTTGAGACTCCAGAGGACTGGCCTCTGGAGGAGCAGCCCCCTCCTCCCTTGCATGGGACTTGACTTTTTCCTACTTATTGAAGGGCTTAGCCAGGCAGTACTGCTAGAACTGCTGTCTCTGTCACTGCTGTGGCTGCGATGTTGACCTTACAAACCTTAATAGGAACTACAAAAAGGATCAGAGTCTAGTGGCCTGAGTTTTGGCTGCTGAGACTGTCCACGACCACTGACTGGGCAGATCTGCCACCAGTTACTAAATTTCCTGAGTGAATGCCAATCCCATAAGCCACATAGCTGGCCTGGCAGATGCACAAGGATGCAGCTGTGTAGACCTTACAACGACGAGGGGTCCTTCTTCTTGGATTCTTTGTCCTGCAGTTTGTCCGACTAGCCCAGCACCTTCACTATGCAGAATACCTCATCTACCACTAAGCCCTCCCATGGCAGATGCTCTGAAAAACTAGACAATCCACCCAATGAGCCCACATATTTACAGTCCATATGATGCAGTAGAACCTGGCAGGATGCTGGGTGCTGCCAGATGCTGAGTGACAGCTTAGAATGACTGGGGTGCTAGAGAAGGCTACCTCTGGTGAGTCGTCTCATTCAAGAATGTCCATCAGCAGGAAGGTCTCCTCCTTCTGGACCTTGTCCAACAGAATGTATTCCACATACATACATACATACACTGAAGCCAGCAGACAAAGGCCCAATGGCCTATCAAGTCTGCTCAAATGTGCAGCTCTCAGTGATGCTGCCCTCCACTCCCCTCACCCTCCCTCCCCACCAACTGATCCCACTGTTTTACCCTTTCCCACCTTCCACATTTTGATTCTGCCCTTAACTTTATCCCACCCCCTTTAAACCCCCCCCCCACTGATGCCCTCGAAATCAGTTCCTCTGGCAGAGCATTCCATGCTGTCACCACCCTCTCAGTGAGAAAGTGCCGTGTCATCTTCCTTCTGAACATCCCCCGCCAACTTTAGACTATGCCCTTGTAATTCCTTCCTTCCTAATTTTAAACAGACCCTCATGACTTACCTTATTAATACCCTTCAAGTAGTTAAATGAATCAATCATATCCCCTGTCTCTTCTGTCCTCAAGAGAGTACATATCGAGCATCTGTAGCCTCTCCTCATAGGTTTTTTCCTTCATCCTACTCAACAGCTTGGTTGCTCTCCTCTGTACTCCCTCCAATAGTCTGATGTCCTTTTTTTAAAGTATGGACGTGGCCAGAACTGCACGCAGTGCTCTAAGTGAGGCCACACCAACACCCTGTATAGCAGCAGGATCACATCCTCACTCCTTGAGGTGATTCCCCTTGCTATACGCTCCGGCATCCTATTAGCCTTCGCTGCCACTTTCCTACACTGTGCAGAGTGACTCATATGGCCTGTGACTAGCACACACAGGTCTTTCTTCTCAACGGATATCAATAACTGCACACCTCCCAGATTATAGCTAAATTCAGGATGCCTGTTTCCAAAGTGCATAATCCTGCACTTCTTGGCACTGAAGCCCCTCTGCCAGGTCCTTGACCACCTCTCCAAAGTTTCTAAGTCCCTCTGCAGCCCCCCCCCATCCACCACTGCACTCAATTTAGTATCATCAGCAAACGTACTCATCCAACTCTGAACCCCAACTGACATATCAGCTACATAGATGTTGAATAACACTAGTCCCAGCATCGAGCCCTGTGGGACCCCACTGATGACTTCCCATGGTGTTGATAATTCCCCCCTTACCACCACCCTCTGCTGCCTTTTTTCCAGCCAGTTACCAATCCAGCTGACCAACCTATCGCTAACACCCAGGTCCCTCTGCTTGCCTATGACTCTCATGTGTGGCACCAAGGCAAAGTCCTTGCTGAAATCCAAGTACAGAACATCCACTGCTTTACCCTCATCCAAAACCTTAGTCATCCAATCATAAACATCACAAGGCCAGTCAGATAAAACCTTCCCTGTGTGACCTCATGTTGCCTTTCATCTAAGAGACAATTCTCCTCCAGAAATGCCATTATTTTTTCCCTCATGATAGTCTCCAATAGTTTACCCACAACTGACATGAGAGTAACCAGCTTGTAGTTCCCTGGATCATCATATGGTCAGCCATGGAGGACTGGTCCCCTATGAGGCCCCGTCTGTCGGTTTCGCTACCACCTCATAGATGTTGAGTTGATGGGATAAATGAAGTGTCCGAATTAAAGTCAGGAAAGAGAAGCATTAACAGCTGACACAGGGTATGGATGACCCTCTACATAGAGTAACCACCACCAGTAAGAGATCAGGAAGTCTGGACTCTGACCTAGATCACTTAGTCGACACGCCCTCAGCCCGGCTTTGGAGATGGATGCTCCTCCAGTATTGACTGCTGGGGGCATGGTCAGGAAAGTCAGAGGAGGAGCTGTGGGACACATAGCCAGAGTCAGCAGCAGGAGTGGAAACCACAACTAGGATGGGTCCTGTGATGTCCCGAGTAGATCTTGACCATGGGTAAATGCTTTGTATGCTTAGTGCTGTGAAGCTGCTTTCTTCCATCTACAACAGGCTTAACATCGGTGGTAGAAACCAGATGAAGATGAAGAAAAAGAATATGAATATGACCTTGACTGCTGATGGCAATGTAGGTACTGGTTTTGAGAACAGAACTGAGAGCATGATCTCAAAAGTCTACTTGGAGATCTACATGTTGTCAGATTCACTGGGTCTAAGTACCCCAGAAAGATCCTGGGCACTGGCCGAGCAGGAGACTGCTGGGGTTGGGACAACTGACAACTGTTGGATCAGGAGGGGGCCAACTGGGAGCTCAGCTGGACCCAACACAACCTGCTTAGGATGGTCTGTTTTCAGCACTGCAGTTTGATAGCACAAAGAGGGCAGTATAGCCCTGAGGTTAGAGTAATGAGCTGTGAACGAACTTGGCATATCCAGCAGACCAGACCCGGGTTTGATTCTCATAACCTCCACTTGCATACTGTGTGACTCTGAGCAAGTCACTTAACCACCCAGTACTCCCAGGTCGCCCCTGAAAACAGGCACTTGTGCCTAGTGGGCCTTACCCGGTTACCAAAGACTAAAATAAAAATAAAGAACACTCTCCCACAATGGACTCCTCCTCAGTGGGGTGAACAATCTGATCCAACAGTGTCAACATATTTAGCTGCTTGGACACAAGTCGCACATGTAGAGTGACAAGCTCTATGGGCAGTTTGACCTCCCTTGAGGGCCACTGACTATGGAGACCATGTATAAGGGGCAGATGCAAACAGTCCCTTAACCAACAGAAATCGCAAGAATGGCATCAACTCTTCTTCTTGTGCTCTCAGCACCAAAACAGAGACTCACCTTCAAAGGACAGGAGAGACAGAAGAACATTTTTAAGCCCTTCATCTTCACGAGGAGTCCTCATACAACAGAAAGTACAGGGCCAGAACATACTCAATGGCACTCTCTGCCTGGACCTTGCCACCATGGACAGTGTACATGTTTTCATTGACTTGCCCTGGAGCACCCACAGCTGGCGCTTGCTTAATCCCTTTGGGTACATGGCTGAGCACTAGCACAATGCTCCACATCAGGGCAATGCCTAAGCAGCATATACAGGGATTGTGTCCCGTTATAGACAAAGGATACCTGCACACCATACATCTTTGGAATCTTGACTTCTTTTTCTGTTGCATTGAAAAAACTGATGACAGAACAGGAAGCCAATGGTGAGGATAAAGGAATGAGTCGAAAACTAAATGTGTCACAAAAAAATAGGTAAAAGCCTAAAAATTATCAGAATCCTAATTCACGAGCAGGAGCTTTGAGGGTGGAGCCCTGTTCCTTCCAGGGAAAGAAAAGATCTGAGTGCACTGGGGCCATGGCCAGAGGACCACATGGTTGGATGGTAGAAGAGTCATGCTTGAAGACATTTCCACACACAAAAAAAGATTAAAATTCCCCACCAACAGCCTAATCTGGTTCACTTTCAGCAGGTTTCCATCTGTAACTCCCTATTCTCCTAGTTCTTCTTTCTCAGTAAAACACACCAAAAAAGACTGTTCAGGAGACTAAGCATGCTCAGTGGAAGACTGCCTAAGTGTGGCTAGTGAACTGAATCATGGTAGATTAAATGCAGTTGCTTCTAGCTGAAAAGATCTGTCTTCTGGACATGGAACTAAAATCATGTTGGAAGCCCAGGATCTAGCTAACTGTCCCTATCTATTTTACAAAAGGTGGCTGGGCTCGGATCTAGTATTCAAGACCTCCAGTTACTGCTGAGCTGCAGACTCCTACAGGATGTCTCCCTCTGGACAGGCAGATGCAGACTGTGTAAATGTGTGGGGGATCCAAAGTGCTGTGGGTGGCGAGGGGTGTGGGCCACGCTGCATACGATGGGTCTGGTCCTCTCCACCCCACAGGGAGATTTACCTTCACCTACCCTGAGAGGCAGGCAGTCAACTCAGGGTCACTGAGGACAAGTCATAACAGCACACTAAGACAGCAGCCGCTGACCAACCTCACAACTCTAGAGCTACAGTAAGGCAGCACCTTGCTTCAAACATAAAGAGCACAAGCAGACCAGCCCATGCTCCTTTGCACCAATGCCCTGCTAAGGTGGGCAAAGTTAACAGAAATCTTGTGCAGAGAGCTTAGTAGTCACAGGTTTCAACCAAAAGGTGGCAGTTGGAACAACCCACCTTTGGCTTCTTTACGCACACAGCCTGACCTGATTTCACACAGCAGAAAATCCTCTCAGCACTAATCTGGGCAGTTAATGTTCACTCACTGTAAAGGCTCTCTCTGGGCAGCTAATGCAAATCTCTAGCTGCCAGTAGGTTGTCCAATTCATGGGCAAATGATGCAACACAAAGACAAGAGCATGCTACCTGCACGCTCTGCAAAGCTGAGCTACTGATTCATCAGTCTTCCTGGGCTGGTTACGTGCCTTTGATCCATCCCATCAGTCTCTGGAGACAGAGGGACAACAAAGACAGTGGCTGCCTTACAGCCTCTCTTAATTCATTTTAAAAGTTCCGAACCAAGTATGGCTTCCTTCCAGCCATTGTGTGCATGTCCCCCCAGTCCCTTCTGCCGTCTGGTGAGACCAGGTAGTGAATGTGTGGTTGCTGAGCACTGCTAGACACTCCACTGTATTTGATACCTACTGGGAGAACGGTCTCTCACTGAGAGTGTGTTCAGATGGCTCCATGTGGCTTTGCAGTTGTGAAGAATCATGGCAGTTTTCTCTCACAGTGCTTCATGACCCTGACTGCCAGTCTGTGAGGGCAGTAGTGGAGATGTGGTGCTGTGCAGCAATGACCACGAAGAAAGTGTGCGCTCCATATGCTGAAGACAGGATATATGGCATCATCATACTTCTAGCTATTTGCTGCAATCTGTGAGGACAGGAGAGCAGAAGAGAAACTGTTGCCAGCTGTGGCTGCAGAGATGGGGGCACTTGGTGTGCCGTCCTGCTGCAGCAGTCTGGGAAGGGACTAAGGAAGCACAGAGAGCAGCTTTCAGGGAGAAGGCAGCAGCAAGGCTCCCAGAAGGGAGTGGAAGGTAAGCTGCTCTGCTTTGGGAAGAAGGCTGCACTTCTAAAGTATATAACAGTAACATAACAATCAAATCCTTTAAACTTCCCCGATGTACAGTGATCATGAATTTGAAAACAGTGGTGAGGGTCTCACTCAAGTAATATTTGAATAACACTATAATGGATCTAAGGGTCCATTATGCAGCTTAAGAGTGCTGCAGCATTAAAGCTGGCTGTTGTGGTGGGCTGGGGTTAGTGATGGCTTCTGGAGCTGGAAAGTGGAACTTATGGCTGGAAGCCCGCAAAAAGGTTTAACACCAGTTGGGCACATGGCCGAGTGAAGCAAAGCAAGGCAATTTTATTTATATAGTGCCCAATCCCCAGGGCTCTGGGTGCCTTACAATACAACATAGTATACAGTAGGGAGCAGCAGTCAAGAGGGCAGACATTGGGAACGGCAGTGGCAGACCTGTAAAAGTGGAGCAGGGAGCTGCCACATATCAGATGAGTGGCATATTAGGGAAAGGGATACCAAGGAAAAGTAGCAGCGCACAGTTAAGTAGGGCTGTGGCTATCACTGAGAGAGATCTGCAGGCAGTAGCATTCTCTGAGGGCATCAAAATCAGCTCAGGGAGACAGCTACTGGATGGCCCTGTTGACAGCAGCTGTCAACAGAAGTAAGAGACTGCAAGAAACTGCAGGTGGAGTCCCACCTTAGGGAAGCGTGCTAACTACAAGGCAGTGTGGATTCAGTGGGGGGTAGAAGGAGTTCTTGATTTGCCAGATGGACCAGTACAGTGTGGTTATTTACGTGTGTGCTGCAGAAAATCAGAAAGTGCATTGTAAGTCAAAACAGTCCACCTTGAGGGGGTCAGAGCATTTAGTCCCCCTATTCTAAGTGAGGGAGCTACCTGTGTAAGACTAGGGATATTATCAACTGTGATGCCAGACTATCTAGATTATGAGGAATGAAACATTATGATCAACACCTAGGACAGCACACCAGACCAGGAAGAGAGTACTCCATCAGGTACCACCAGAGCAAGGCTCTCATCAGATCCAAAACCAACATGAGCGGCAGGGTCAAGCAGAGAGCCTTAGTGTTGTTTAGTGAGACTCCATCTCTCACACTCAAACACTGTGGTGTAGCAGCTGTATCTGTGCATCAGGTTATAGTGGACCTCACCAGAATAGCAAAGGTGGTACAACCACCACATAATGCAGCCTGTGCTGACAGGGAGTATGACCCTGTTACACTACTTTGTTTTGTTAATGCAATTTATTTTTTACACGATAGAAGAATTATAGCTACGCTCCTAAATACAGTTCATTAGCGTAATAATTAGGTATCTGCCCCAAAGTCACATACCTGTGTATGGGTCAACTCCTGTCTGACGTTTTTCAGGTGTTCAGCCATAGCATGGATACGATCTTCATATTCACTCAACTTGTTTTCCAGATTTGTCTTTTCTTTTTTGCGTTTTCTGTACCTGTATTAACATGGACAAACTGATTGTGTTTAAACCGGTATACTGGAGAATGCAATGTTTCACGGTTGTTTAGAAACCTAGAATTTGTTGGCAGAAAAGGACCGCTTGGCACACCCAGTCTACCTAGATTGTCCCCCCCCCCCCAGTCTAACTCCGCAGACTAACTGGTCTCCGGTGACCATCCCTTCTCCCTGCCCATTTCCTAATATCCCCCTACATCTATCCCATGCATCACTGAAACCCACTACTGTTTACACCTGCACCACTTCCACGGCAGTCTATTCAGCGGTCCACCACTCTTTCAGTGAAGCAATACCTGCTCACATCCCTCTTAACCCCCCTCCCCCCAGATTCATCGCATGTCTTCTGGTTCTGGTGCTCTTCCTCATATAAAAAAAAAAAAAGACTCCCCTCCTGCACTCTGTTCACCCCATGAGGTACTTGTAGGTCTCCATTATGTCCCCCTCTCAATCTCCCTGTCTTCTAGGGTGTACATGTTGAGATCCCTCAGTCTCTCCTCATAGGGCTTTTGGTGCAACCCCTGCATTTAGCTGCTGTCCTCTGGGCTGTCTCCACCCTATTTATGTCCTTTCTGAGGTTCAGCCTCCAGAACTGGACACAAATACTATGGGTGAGGTCTCACCAGCAAGCAATATAGTGGCAACACCACCTCCCTCCTACTGCTGGAGATACCTCTCCCTATGCATCCCAGAATCCCACTGGCTCTACCCACTGCTCTGTCCCACTGGCCTACCACTTTGAGGTAATCAGATATGATAACCCCAAGGTCCCTTTCCTGCTTAGTGATCAACAGTTCCTCCACCTCATCAAATACGCAGTACTTGGGTTCCAATGCCCTAAGTGTATGAGTTTGCCCTTTTAGGCACTGAACTCCAACTGCCATGCTCTTGACTACTCAGAGTCTCCCAAGTTTCCTATGCATTCTTTCCACCCCTTCCTTATTATCCACCCTATTATAGATGTTGGTATCATTTGCAAAAAGCCGTACCTTCCCTTCCAGTTCATCTGAAATGTCACTTATGAAGACACGGAAGAGGAGTGGCCCCAATACTGAGCCCTGTGGCACCCCACTGGTCACTCTCCCATGATTAAAGTGAGCACCACCACCTTCTGTCACCTATCCATTAAAGGACACATAAGCACTATTTTTACAGGGTGCACTGTTCCTGAAATGTTCCCGTAGAAGTACAGAAAAAAGGGAAAGGTGCTGAATAATATAAGTAAGTACCTTAAAATCGGGACTTTAATATGTTTTTTTCAGTTTGCTGAAACCAGGAAGCATTTTAAGATCACCGCGTTGATCGGAGACTAAGGCTGCTGGGAATGTGCAGCACGATGATGTAATGTTAGCGAGGCATCTTGTCCCCAGTACTCAATCCCTATGGAACATTATATATCTTGTGTAACATTAGCGCTATATGTGTTCATCTTTATCATTATTTAACACGTACATTACACTATACTGTACATGTTAAATAACGATAAAGATGACAAGATAGACATATAGCACTAACGTTACACAGAATATACAGTATTAGGCTCCACAAGGATTGAGTGCTGGGGACGAGAAGCCTCACTAAGATTATATCATCACACGCACGTTCCCAGCAGCCTTACTCTCTGATTAGCGTGGTGATCTTAAAATGCTTCCTGGTTTCAGAGAACTGAAAAAACTCACCGAAAAATGAAATGTATTAAAGTTCAGATTTTAAGGTACTTATATTATTCAGCACTTCTCCCTTTTGGCTATACTTCCACTGGAGCACTTCAGGAACAGTGCACCCTGTAAAAATAGTGTTTAGGTGTCCTTTAACCAGTTTCTAACCCACTTCACCACTTTGGATCCCGCCCCTAGGCTGCTCAATTTCCTAATCAGTCCCTTGTGTGGCAGCATTGAATGCCTTGCTAAACTCCAGATAGGCAAGGTCCACTGCCATCCCCTGACCTGTTTGCCTGATCACCCAGTCAAAGAACTCAATCCGATTCGTCAGGCATGCCCCCCCCCCCCCAAATAAATCCATGCTGCCCTTCGTCTTGTAGCCCACTGGATTCAAGATACTCTACCAACTTTTCCTTTAACAACGTTTCTATTAATTTCACCAGCACAGACATGAGGCTCACCATTCTATGGTTACTAGCATCTTCCCTGTTGCCGCCCTTATGTACAGGACCACGTCTGTTCTTCTCCAGTTCTCTAGAACCACATGCAATTTCAATGTGATGTTGAATAAGGCCAGGTAGCAGGGCAGCCAACACCTCCCTCTGTTTTTTCAGTACCCTTGGGTGTATCCTGTCCGGTCTCATAGCCTTGTCCAGTTTCACAGCTGCAGGTCCCTTCAGCACTCTTTCCTCTGAAAATGGACTTGAGTCCGCCTCCCCTCCCCTTTTGTTCTTGTGATCACTGGTGGTACATTCCCCCCTCCCCACTGCGAAGACTAAGCAGAAGTACCAGTTCAGGATGTCTGCTTTTTCCCTAGTCCTCTTCTACACAGTCTCCCTCTGCCATCCTTCTTGTCCTCACTATCCCTCCCCTTGCCTTCCTCTTCTCACTTATGTAGCTGAAGAAAGTCGTATCCCCATTTGCCAGCCCTTTGGCTATCCTTTCTTCTGTCTGCACCTTTTCAACCCTCGCTGCCTTATCTGCTTCCTTTTGTTTTACCTGATACACCTTTCCTGCCCTCCTCCCTCTGCGTATCATTATACCTCCTGAATGCCACACTTTTTTTTTTTTCACTATTATGGACACTTCCCTAGAGTACCATGACAGTCTCTTTTTCTTTTTGCTTTTACTCACTTCCTTCACGCAGAGGCTGGCTGCCTTAATTATGCCCTCCCTTATTTTTCCCCACTGTTCCTCTACTCTTCCCTAGCATCCCTCCCCCCAAACTAAGAAGTCTGAGGCAGTCTCCCATTTCCTTAAAATCTGCCCTCCTAAAGTCCAGGGCACTCATCCTCAAGTGGTTTGCCTCTGTTCCTCTCTGAATGTTATACCACACTGGAAGGTGATCACCGGTACCTAAGGGACTGCCCGCTGTGACTTCTGCATTGTAGGCACCAGGTCCAGCACTGCAAAGTCCCTAGTGGGTTCACTGACTAGCTGCCTGAGAGAGGCTCCTTGTAGGGAGTCAAGGATGACCCTGCTCCTTGCCGAAGCTGCAACTGGAAGGTTCCAATCCACATCTGGCACCAACGAGCAGCACCTTCCCTTTATTTGCCATCCTGATGATGTCCTCCCCAAGTGCCTTATTCAAGTCCTCTCCCTGTTCTGGAGATCTTTGTGCCACCGCTGTATGGCTAGTGGACCTAGTACCTGTTTCCTGGATGGCCCACAGTACCCCCAATCCTTCCTCCCCCGGTAGCCCTGCACTTCCATAACCTTGAGTCCTTCCCTCACTTTCAGTACAATCCCTCCTCCCCTCCCAGTCTCTCCTGAACAGACAGTAGCCTGGTATGACCACAGTCACAGCTGTCAGTGCACCATGACTGTTATAGCTACCAAATTCAGGCTAGCTTCCTCCATGATGGCCTCCAAGTCTGGAATTTTATTTCCCAGACTCCCTACATTGGTGCAGATAGTTAGCTCTCCGTATCATACTCCCCCTGCCTGTCTCCCTGCTTTTTATTCCCCCCCCCCCGCCTGTGCTGTTTCCTGATCCCCCCCCTTCCCTGTTTATCAAACAGCATGGACTTTCATTCAAGATATGTAAACAGCAAGAACTAGAAAAGATGTGTTTCTCCTTCTTGGAGTAAGACCAAACAGAGACTAGATACCAGACATATTACATAAACAAAAAAAGAGGGTAGGCAGGTCGGCCAATTGATGGTGACTGCATCCCGTATCATGTGAGGGACCCAGGTTTATGTCCAGAGCCTGGGATACAAATGGTGCCAGCAGGAGACTAACCACAGTTCCCATGGGACATGAGATGCCTTCGGGGGGGAAGGGGTGGCATCTTCTGCTTGGCTACTCCCTATTTTCCTAGGATAAGGAGCCAAACAGCAAGGACCCCGGCCTCTTCAGCCGTTTACCTCCGAACTGCACTAGTTGGGTGGAGCCACAAGGCTAGAGATGGAGAAGAGGTTGCACTGCAGTAGAGGTATGAGGTTGGAGGAAGAAGAATGTCATGGAGGTTGGCAGGGAGGACATTCAGAATACACAGGAAGAACATTAAGGACTGGACCAATAAATTTAAAAAGACAATGGTGTTTGATATTTAAAACATTTTTACATGCAACTGGATTGCACTGGCAAGTTTTAGAGCACTTTTTTTTTCCAGAAAAATACAGGCACAGTTTTTCTAGGGACATCACCACCTATCACTTGATCAAACTGCAGGAGTGGTCGGAAAAGTGGCAATTGAGCTTCAATGCGAAGAAGTGCAAGGTTATGCACTTCAGAGCAAGGAACCCAGGGAGGAGCTACCAGTTCAGATGCCACCCCCCGCCCCGAAGGCATCTCATGTCCCCTGGGAACTGTGGTTAGTCTCCTGCTGGCACCATTTGTTCCAACTGTTGGGAGGAGTTCAGCTGAGGTCAGAGAGGAGGAAGAGAAGGACTTAGGAGTGATCATAACAGACAACATATGAACATATGAAATTTGCCAGCAGATAAAGGCCTAGAGGTCTATCAAGTCTGCTCGAATGTTCAGCTAGCACCCCTTATTCTGCAGTTGCCCCTCCCTTCCACCCTTCCCCTTCATTAACCTTCCCCCTTGTCCTGTCCCATCTTCGTTTGAAGCAGTCCACTGTTCTACTGCATACCACTTCTGCAGGTAATGCATTTCACCCAGCCACCACCCTCTCTGTAAAAAAGTGTCTCCTCATCTCCCTCCTGAACCTTCCTCGCTCCAGTCTCATATCACGGCCCCTGGTGGCCCTCCCCTCCCTTACTTTGAACAGCCCCTCTGTACCCGTCTTGTTTATTCCTTTCATGTATTTAAAGGTTTCAATCATGTCACCCCTGTCTCTCCTCTCCTCCAGTGAGTACATGTTCAACTCCTTCAACCTCCTCTCATATGATAAGTCCCCCAGCCCCTTGATCGTCTTTGTCGCCCTGCGCTGCACTCCCTCCAATAACTTAATGTCCCTCTTCAGATACGGATGCCAGTACTGCACGCAGTACTCCAGGTGTGGTCTAACTAATGACCTATACAGTGGCAGAATCACTTCCTCCCTCCTCGAGGATATACCCCTTGCAATACAACCCAGCATTTTGTTGGCCTTTGCAGCTGCCTTCCTACATTGTGCTGAGTTGTTCATTGACCCTGTAATGAGCACACCCAGATCCTTCTCCTCCTCTGTCTGGGCTAGCTGCACTCCCCCTAGCTGGTAACTCCTCCTTGGGTTCTTCATCCCAAAATGCAGCACCTTGCACTTTTTGGCATTAAACCCCAGTTGCCAGGTGTCTGACCAGGTTTCAAGCTTTGCCAGATCATCCTGCAACCCCTGCCATCCCCCTAGGTCATCCACCACCGCGCCAACCTTGGTATCATCAGCAAACAGACTGATCTTGCTCTTGATGTCCCATGATATGTCTGCAATGAATATCCCGAACAACACTGGTCCCAACACCGAGCCCTGTGGGACATGGCTCGTCACTGCCCTTGGGTGTGAGAGCTCCCCACCCACCACCACCCTCTGTTGCCCTCCCCTGCAGCCAGTTTCCTACCCATCTCACCAGCTTTGCACCCGCCCCTGTGCCTACTAACTTCCTTCCCAGCCTTCCATGTGGCACCGAGTCGAATGCCTTACTGAAGTCCAGATACAGGACATCCACTGCATGGCCCCTGTCCAGTTGCCTAGTTACCCAGTCATGAACAGTCATGAACCCAACATGAACAACTCAGCTCACTGCAGGAAGGTGGCAGCTAAGGCCAACAAGATGCTGGAGTGTACTGAGAGAGGAATCTCATCCAGAAAAAGGGATTTGATCCTGCCACTGTACAGGTCACGAATCAGGACACATTTGGAGTACTGCATGCAGTTCTGGCATCCCTTGCAGTGCATACTGTACACAAAACTGAATGACTATTATAGTACGCACTGCAATGTGGACCAATAGGCTTACAGCTGCTACTGTAAGCGTCATTCGGCGGGCAGCCAGGCAGTATGCGGATGGATCTATGCTGCCCGACATGACGGGGGGGCTGGGTGGGCAGGGGAACAGTGTGGGTGGGGGGCACCACTGGACCATGAGGGATGTTGTCCGTAGGGTTGCTCGCCATCAGGGATATGGGCGGGTGGGGGTTCCACTAGACTACCAGGGATATATTTATATTTTATTTTCAGCAATCGGGGCTACGGGGAGGGAGAGGGGGTACCACCAGACTGCCAGGGATTTCTGTGACATAGTATTACAGTCGATTGCAGCTACGGGAAGGAAGGGGGGTACCTCTAGACCCCCTCTGGCAGCACCACATGCTGTGCAGGGTGCCATGCACATTTTGCTGGCCTGTCCTGCACAACTCATGCAAATGGGGACATAAAGACATGCAAATGGTGCATACATTATGGCCCCATCTGCATACTGCCGGCTGAATATCAGGAACTTGTGCACAGCACAACACTGTTGCGCTGGCGCAGTTCCCATTCCTGGTATTCAGTCATGTGGGGGGATGCAGCAGCACATCGTGTCTGCGCAGTGTGCATTACCTGATATATTCAGAGGAGATGCTCCATTGCTCCTCTCCTTTGAATATATCCCTGTGCTTCACCAGCGCAACACTGTTGCACTGCGCCACCACATGTGCCATTGCCAGGCGCACTTCTGAATATCGGGGCCTAGGAGTACAACCTTTCAGGCCTCTTAGTCATTCCTGCAAGTTACGCAGCAAGTGAGGGCATTATTGCTTGACTTCATCCCTTTTATCTTCATAACGCAGACCTCATACACTTTAATTTTGTTTCCTGGGAAAAAGTCTGAGCAATGGCTTGTATGACTTCAGGGACCTTAAAACATAAACAGAACGCTACCAGCAGGAGTCTGCTCCATATAGCTCAGAGAAACCAAACCCAAATACGAAGAAAGAGTCCCACTCGCTAAAAAAAAAAATCTTTATTTAAGTAAGTGGTAGGCAGAACCTCACAGTTGCTAACAGGCCAATGTTTTGTGGAGGCAGTTCCACTTCAACAGGGCCTGTGACATTAACTTGGTAAAACAGTTAAAAAATATATATATATATATATATATATATATATATATATATATACACACACATACACACATATATATATATATTTTTTTTAACTGTGTTGCCACTTTAAAGGAAAACTCTGGAAATGCATTGAAGTGCATGGTGCAGCACTACAGCTTTACAGTAAATAGAGCCACCTAAGCGTCCGCCATACTTCCATGTCGCGGACTTTTAAAAATTAAATTAAACAACTTTGTTGCGGGAGAAAAAGGCATATTTTTCTTCTAAACCTAAACCGGAGGGTAAGGTTTGCAGGGGCCGGGAGCCCCTGCAAACCAGAGTGTTCCTTTAACATCACAGGGGAGGAGTCTACATCAGTCATGCTCTACACCACTGCATGTGCCATGGTTAACAAAAAACAGGTTGTGCCCCAGTTCCAAGACATAAATTAATTTTGGAAACCTGATTAGACGGCTTTGCAAATCAACATCATTTTGATTGGCAACCAGCCAAGTTTGAGGAGCAATTTCATTGAATAATTATTTTTATGCAATAGGCATGGACACAGAACCCACTGAATAAATCTATTTATCTTCACAGCCGTTGAATAAATAAAATGTATCTACACAGTAGTGATGTCATCACCATTTATCTACATAGTACAACTGACGTCATGTCCCCCATATTCAAACGTTAATAGCTTTAAAACAAAAAATGATAGCATGATACTGTGAGCACAGAATTTGTTCAGTACAAAAGTATCTACAAAATGAGTAGTGTTTCATTTATAGATATATCTTTTAGTTTTTTTATAATTAGAAAAACAGCAAAAAAATCAATTTTTTAACAAACAAATGCAAATAACTTCAAAACAAAAAATTATAGTATGGTACTTTGAGCACAAAAGTTGTTCAGAACAAAAATATATACAAAATGAGTGGTATTTTATTTAATAGCAACCACTGCGCTAGGCTGACCTACACTAGGAAGTTAACAAAAAGTCAGAACTTATTAAAAAGAAAAAAAACAGAAGTAACTGTCCCTGCACTGCCAGAAATCATCCCTTATTGCATAAATGAAATATACAATGGTGAGCTGTCAGATAAATGATTTATCTACATTAGTGCTGTTTGACCTTGGACACTTCACTCATGGCTTACGCAACTCGTGAGGTTACCCGAGATCAAACAGCACTTGTGTAGATAAATCATTTATCTGACAGCTCACCACTATTATATCCCATATTTATCTATAACAGACCAGAAAAGTGTAACTGCATGGAAAAATGTCAAATTGAAAGAACAATTTCTGCAATTGTGTACTTTTATCACAAGTGCAGGACAATATTACCACAATTTGGACATCATTACTTAATGCAGCAAATCAGTTGATTAGTAACTTCTGTCAGTCAAGGCCGCACTTGATTAGCAAATGCATTTTTGGGGTAGCAAACGAACAGCCAACCAGTGGTGCACACGCTAGGCAGCAAGTGCTAGGGTTGCTCGGAATCCACTTAATGGAGTCAGATTCTCAGATTAGGAGTTGTTTTTCAGAATTCGAAATATCAACACTCAAGTCAAAAATCCAAATTCTGAAAAACCTGTGTCAGGTGCGGAGTTGGAATAGTAGTCTACATCCAGCTACAAGTTACTGTACAATAAAACTTCCCGCCACCAAGTACAAACTCAATGGAGCCTGTTAGTGAGCTAGGAAAAAAGCACTCCCCCAGGGTTCATTTAAAATATTTGCCTAGAGGGGACAATGGCACATCGGACATATGAAGTAGGGATTAAATTAAAAAAAAACAAACACAACAACAATGAATTATAATGTTCACCTAAGCCCATATAAGACTGTCCCTAAGGGACAAGAAAGGGAGGGTCAAAACTGAAAACTGTGTGATAATTTGTCACAATCCACCACTAACAAATGAATATTGTGCCCTCCTCCTCCACCCTTGCCTCCCACCTCTTCCTTACCTTAATGTGCTGCTGGCCTGCTGGTGGGGTCCCCGAGTATGGTGCTGCCTGGAGTGCCTGCTGTGGGCTGAAGGACAGAGGAAGTAATGAGGGTCCAGCTTCAGGTTCATGGCTGCAAATTTCTTTCAAACAACCCCTCCCCCGCAACCTGTCACCAGACACGTACCCAGTAATCAGAGACACCACTGCCTACCGCCATCCCCCACTCCCAGTAATGCAGTCCCCTGGCCCCTAGTCCCAAACTGAACCTTCCAGACTGATCCAGAAGTGAGACTCTCATTGCACAAAGTCCCCACTCCCATCCCAAATACACTGTGCTGCGTCTGCGATGTGGACTTCGAGAGACCGGGTCCTCCAGTGTACCACTTCTTCCCCCCAGATCCTAGGCCCATCACTACCAAATAGCCCAGCAGCACCTCAGTCTTCCCCGAGTGACATGGGTAGAAGAGGTGGCTGACCTAAAGACAACCCTGGGTAGCAGCCACTATATCAGATGCTTTACTGTGCAAGGCATCTAACTGCAAACCAGAGTTTTCTTTGGATCTGCCACCTCCTCCATCCAGAGCACCTGGAAAGGACCAGGAGCTTCTGGTTTATTTGGCAATAATGGGTCGGGTGGGGGCACCAGGATCTGGTCTCTCTCTAAGTCCACACAGTAGGTGCAGCACAGTAGGCTGGGGACTCTGCACAATGAAAATCTCTCTTCTGGACCATTCTGTGCAGTCTGGATAGTGGCGGGAGTCAAGACAAGGGGCCTGGTGACTGGGTTATTGATGGAGGTCTTGGTAGCAGGCAATGGTGTATTGCTGGGTATGTGAACATTATGGGTTGCTGGGGAAGGGGCTCATTTGAAAGAAATCTGCAGCCATGAAGTTGAAGTCAGACCCTCACAGCCTCCTCCACCCTTCAGCCCACAAGTAGCACTTCAGGCAGCCCCACGCTCAGGGATCCCACCAGCAGGCCAGCAACACATTAAGGTAAGGAAGCGGTGAGAGGTGAGACGAGGGTAGTGGAGGGGCCATGTTTTTATTCTGGTCCACTAGTGGGCTCTTTCGAGCTTGTACTTGGTGGAGGGCTGTTTTCTTGTGTAGTAGCTTGCAGCTGGATGCGGAATCTGAACACCTGATGCCGACTCTGATTCTTCCAATGCCTTAGCTGGCAACAGAACAGAAGAGTCAGAATCAGAAATTCTGATTACTTAACACATGCATAATGGAACGGATTCAGCATATTCCAAGCAGTCCTAGCTGGTGTACTGCTGTTATATAATTGTGACCCTTCATATTTTGCTAGTTTCATCACAATGCTTGCTGCCATCTTGTTAGAATTGTAGATCTAATCTAAACGGAATCCACTACAGAATCAGATTTTGCTTATGGTAGGTAGAAAAATCATGGGCCCCATTCTCAGTCATAAAGGCTGGTAGTGCAAAACATGGAACAGACTGTTGCCCCGTACTGCCAGCACCTGTTTGCACAACCATTTAGCACCAATCATTACAGCTTTGTACAGGCACTCTGATGCGGAAGCAAAACTTGATGTTACACCAGCGAAATATTATTTATGTAAGCATTAAGATCATAACAAATTTGCATAAAATTGTAGCAGTTAACTTTCACCCTGTCATTAAATCCCACCAAGGGCTCCTACAGATAGAAGGCCTTGCAAATTTCCCTTTGGGGTCTGATACAAGCAGTTAGAATGATGGCTGCACCTAAGCTCTTTTATCTGCTGCCTAATCTTCTACTGATGATCCCTAATAAAATACTTACAGCATTGGAAAAACTAACTGCTGTGGAAGGTAAAGCCACCATGATTTGGTGGCAGTAAGCTTAAGGCCAATGTTAAAAATGAGGTTTTAGGCTTATATGGCTGGAATACCACCTAGCCTTCACAATGAAACAGACCGATACTGTACATGGTTTCTTCCTCACAGTAGCCCTACAGCTGCTACATGGACACAGACAGAAGAAAAGGCTATAATTAAGGGCAAACAAACAGAAGAAAGAAAGAAGTATCTTAGCTTATTTCTCTCTTCTGTTTATTTTGATTCCATATATGTGCATGCCGCACACTCATGTATGAAAAACATAATAAGGGCACTCTCATGGATGTCCAATATGGGCCGCTGCCGTGAGACCTAGAAAATCATCCCTGAATAAGAAACACCGAAATGCAGTAGGTGGAGCTGTGCTGAAATGAGGTAAACCACCTGTGGCAAACACCATGGGATTATGCAATGCTCAAAATAGGAATCTTGCATGTACCCAGGCAGGCGTCCTACAAGTTAAAGTCGATTTAATTTGGCTAAATTTGGACAGAAAGAAACCACTGTTGGGTATACCTGCCCAGACATCATACCTACTCAGATCCACCAAATCGCAGTCCTTTCTTGTCTCAAAGCCATGCTCTCTGTCTGGAGACCAAGCCTTTGCAGTCTGTGCTCCTAAATTCTGGAACTCCCTCCCAGTGCTTACCAGGTGTTCCGCTTCCCATCTCTTATGAGAGATCCCTATGGGCAAACCTGAAATCTGCCTCTGTCACTGTCCTTAGTCTGCCTGGTGTGCCATACCCCCCTGCATGGTACTCCCTGACCTTTACACCTGGATAAGAATGATGTCCTTTGTCTTTTACTATACTCGTACACTTAAGAATTTATTGTATATGAAATATTCTGCTGTGTCATGGCTTGTCCTAATGCTCCTTCCTCTATGTAATGTACTTTGCTTGTCCTAATGCTAATTCCCTTATGTAACATACTTTGCCTTTTATTGTATTTTTGCCTCTACTGTTGTGTTCATGATTCTGAGATGACTGCCTGTATATCCTTTTTTTCTGTTGCACCTTCTTCCTGTTCTATATTTTGACCTTTGTAACCTCCCGGGTCATACCTGAAAATAGGCATTGTTTTGCCTAGTGTGCTTACCTGGAAAACAAAAGCTAAATAAAATAAGTACCTCTAGATGTGTAGTACCCGCAGATCACACTTGGATCTGGGACCGAGCCCCCACCAGAATTCCCGTTGGGAGGAACTCTTTGCAACTGCAGGGACCAACACTGGGGGCAAACAGCTGACTAGCTGCTGAGAAATGAGAAAATTAAAATCCCTAATGAGCTCAGATCTCAATGTAAGGCCAGCCTAGGCCTTAACTTATTGGAGAAAAGGTGGGAGATGTGCTGGAACAATGCACGTAGCTTATGTAAAGAATGGCAAGGAAAACATATCCAATATACATGGATGGTATTGCCCTGCAGCCATGCTTAAGAATATGCCACGACTGCCTCATGATAAATGTTGGTGGTGTGAATCACCTGATGCAAGACTGGTACATGTTTTGTACCAGTTCCCCTCATTTAAAACAGCTGTGGTTGGAGGTCAAAAGGTCCTGAAAGGGTGTAATTAGACTCCACCTGGTTTACCAATGTCATACAGCATGTAACAGAAAACCTCCCAGAGGTTAGGAGCATACTCCACACCATAAAAAATGGCTCCTATGTGCCAAAAGGCTTTATCCAAGTGGAGGCAGGCACAGCTGCCAGGTACTAACGAAGGGATCAATAAAATGGGTACCCTAGCCTTCAAATGAAAGACTTATGTCGCTATGGGGCAGCTTGACAAATTTCTTAAGTTTGGGGACCTTTCTTCAGCCTCCATGTGGCCCAAGTTCCAGATGTCAGAATGTTAAATCTGTATTCCAATAGTGTAGCCTTGGAAATGGTGAAGAATAATGACTTAACAGTGAAACCATTACTTGTCCAGTCCTAAACTAATTCCCTCAATGTATACAAACTGACTTATTAAAAATAGATTTTTTCTAAATTATTCATATAAAATGTATATGATTATTTTTTGCTGCTTACTTATTAAGTGTATAAATTACTTGTAAAGCATTTGAAGTAGCACAAATATTGTAATAAGCACAATCTGGTTATCTCAGATTGGTATCTGAAAGGTACACGATAAACACTGAATGCTGAGCATATTAAAACAATCAATACACAATTTATAGGAAAAATATCTGAGTTGCTTACGTGAGCCTGAACTATATGAACAAAACTTTTGCTGATGTGCTTGCTTTTTTAAATATGGGATACAAATTGACAAACTTCCAGGTGCATGTCTGCCTGTCACTTTTAACTAAATACCAAGCCCAGCATTACCCTGGAAAAGTGCATTCAATAAATTGTGTACTGTATAGCATATATGAACGTATTCATCTAACATTATTGTACAGTATTCTTAAAATAGATGCCGCAAGATTCTATGTAGTTTAGCAACCGAATGTTAAAAAAAATTCTCCCTAAACACACTGCATGTAGCTTTTTAGTTGAAAGTTGTACTTTGCTTACTACTGCCCCATCCCATCTTGCACAATTCAGACTACCATTGCGTATATTAGATGTAATACTATTTAAATAAATCATATCAATGTTCAAGCCATGGACTCATTTAATGCATGTTATTCGTTGCTTTTTTTGTACGTGCCGAAAGGCTGGAATCCTGCAGGTGCCAATACATGAACAAAAAAGTACCTCATCTTCCAGTTCTTTATTCTCAGCATTCGCTACTGGAATTGCAAAACCTTCGTCCCATTCCACCTCTGCGAGGACTGCACTAGTCATTTTCTTATACTTACTTCATACATATATAATATTTAAAAAAATCCTATAACCCGAGCAGCTACAGCCCGCGAGTTTTAGCGTTGCCTCTGTATTGTCTCCACTGCTATCTCAAAAGCATCCGTAGCAACGGCCCCTAGCAACCAAACCAGCAGTGGCCGGAAGTAAATAAACGCGAACTTCCGGCTCATGACGCAGTTCGTGTCCGAAGCGAAGCCCCGGTGCTGAGCATTGGAAACTGCGAGTCCTATTCCTGGATAAAGAAATAAAAGCCAACAGTGTAGAAGCTCCAACCTGCCAGTGATTCTATGTTTTTCACTTTCAGTCCTCTGCTGATATACCGTTCAGATGCTTTCATCTAGAATAAAGTTTTTTTTTCTCTTTTGACCAGAACACGTGTACCTTACCTGACCGCTGGGAGACGAAAGTATCGTACAGTGGTGTGGTAAAAGGTTGTCTTGGGGACTACACCGTTTGTCTGCTGTACAGACTTCACTCCTGAAAACTGGCGCCGATATACAGCAAATTGGAGAAACAGTTTTGCTGGATATTTCTGGATAAAGAAAAAAAGTTACTTAAAGGCTCAAGCACAATACGAAATTTCTTGGGGGGGGTGGACATCGTCCTTCTGTGCGGATGGCACAGTCATACTAGAAAATGAATAGACACCCCAGCCAAAATATAATGTAAAAAGTGGGCTGGTCAGGACTATAGTGCCTGCTTCTTCAGAGTGATTATGCTGGGCTTGCCCGCCAGCGCAGTGGTTGGATTGCTGGTTGTGATGCTGATGACCCAGGTTCGGGAACAAACCTGGGAGTTGAAGGGGGGTGTCGGCGTCCTTGGGACTGCTTTCCGGGGGATGTCTGGCACTACGGACCCCTGGTGGAGGCTGGGGGTCCACTGCGGCTGGTGCCATCACCTTAGGGGGCAGCGGCGGATGCTGGACATCATTGCACATCCCGCCCGCAGGGATACAGCAAGCACTGAAAAACCGCCCCCAACATGATGACCTGCTCTGCCTTCAATGTCCACCGAGGGGGTTCCCGATCCCGTGGCCCCAACCGGGGTAAGCCAGGGCTTATCTACAGTGTCCGTGGGAAGGGGGGCCTCCCAGGGAGTTAAGCTTGGGCATGGGGGGACGACATGCAGGGCAGGTCTGATCTCCGAATGGAGGATTGGGGAACCCAGAACCAAAAAAAAAAGAATGATTATGCTGGTGGGATTTCAGAAATTGATAAAGGGGAAGGCATGAAACGATACCTTTACCAAATAGTATGTAACCTGTGTACTTTGGGATCTGCCTTGACAGCATGTGGAGCTTAAACCTGCCTCATTGGTGTTTCAGTCTCCACTAGAGGGTTCCACCACAGCAGCTTATTTACCATACTCCACAGATTCCTGGCATCTGAGTGTTCTTGCCTGAAAAGGACCTGTGGCCTGGTTTAGTTAACAGTAATACCTTAGTCAACTATTAAGCACACATTGAGGTTTGCAGGTTATAAACTGTTCGTAACATAATCATTTGAGATTCAGCGACCTGCTTAGTTTATTGTACAATGCAATATAATTCATTGCCTTGTCACTCCTGTGTGACCATGATACACATAAGTGCTGGCATCAGAATCCTGATTTCAAGCCACAGCAAGCATCTGTACCACTATTCAGGTGAGACCCTCTAAAGGCTTACTGAGTGCATGCTCGCCCTCTTGCGCTCTCCATTTGCACCCTGCTGTCCCCTAAGTGCCGTACAACACGTCCCCCCTGTGGACTGAGAAGCCTGGACTGTCTTAGTTTTCTGTTAGCTGCTGAATCCCAATGATTATTATCTGTGTGAACTATTTCTCAATGGGAACATAGCTGTTAAAGCCTGTCAGAATTTTAAATTCATAGGGCCATCAGCTCTGTGAGCATGGTTTGGATTGGCTGAAGGACTGAATGACTGTGTGTGATGCTTGTACAAATGTGTATTTTTTTGGCCCTCTCTGTCCCTGCTAAAAAGACTAGCACCCTGCTGGGGAGCCATAAAGACACAGGAACTCTCATGGAAGGGTTCCAGCCGCTCTACATGTCAGGAATGACGTCCCAGGAATAAGGCCAGCCCCGAGGACAGAGAGAGAGAGGCACTTCAGGAGGAGGTGAGGATGGTGGCAAGAAGAAACGTGTGGCACAGGTAACATTTGGGGGTGGTATGTGTCGCCTGCAACCCCTCTGAACCTCAGGCAAAGCCTTGTATTTCACAGGGTCATCGGCCTCTGAGTATGACTTGGATTGAAAGAAGGACGTAGTATATGTGATGCCTCTGCAACTGTGTATTTGGTTTACACTGTTACTGTCTCTAATATGGGGACAACCACCCTGTCGGGTGCCAGAAAGACACAGGAACCCTCTTGGAAGGGTTCCAACCCCTCAAGGTGTTGCAGTGACGAGGTCCCAGGACCAAAAGTACTTTAGGGAAGAAGGCTCAAAACAACATCAGTGACAGACAAGCATGCTCTTCCTGAGGAAAGAAGAGGCGCAGTCGTGTGGAAGTCCATGATGAGGGAGGAAAACCACCATCCATCTCTGTCTCATGCAGGAACAAAGTTTTATGACCATCAGCATATAGGAGAGGATAACCCCACTTTCAAATGAGGAAACCTCTGGAAGCCAAGGCCTAGGTCACCATCCTTTTAGGCTTGTGGCAGAATTAGTGACAGCTCAGCTGCTGCAATTTAGGGGCCTAGTTCAGGGGAACATTTTAGAGGAAAGCTCACACTGTCTCTCTAATGAGAATCACTGTGAGGGTGCTGTGAGCAGTCTCTGCAGCTAAAAGAGGTTCCCCGCGAATAAGAGCCAACACCCAAGGCAGAAAACAAGAAGAGAATTGACTGCTGAAATGTGCTTACCTATGTTCTGACCAAGGAGGCCTAATGAGAGGGAAGCTGAGCCCTCGAGGACAAGGCACAGGAGCTGAGCCCTTGAGGGGCAGAGCTGTATAGTGTAGATCCTAACCCTTGTTGACAGATGCAGGGAAGAGAAGATCGGAGGAGACCAGGTGAACCTTAGGCGGACATAAGATAACTTTCGGTGGTGCTGTCGCCATGGTCTGCACAGCTAAAGGAGTCCTTGAGGGTTTTGAGGCTCTTTCCTGAGATAGCCGAAGACAAATACTACACCAAGAGATGTCACTGAGTTGCTCTGCAAAGCTAAAATTTCCTCATGAGTGTAGGACAGGCTGTAAAGAAAAGGACCAGACCAAGGCAAGGGAGCCACCTTCGAGATGCAAACTTTGAAAAGAAAAGGACCCCGACCGAGTTGAGGGAGCTGCCACTTGAGATGCAAACTTCAAGGGAGCAGAGCGAGACCATTGGCCTGCAGGGCAAGGGGAGCTCTGGAAGCCAGGGGATATGATCATGGCTGGCATGCATCCTGATACAGCTATGTGGGTTTGAGCAGTATGAGGTCAAAGGGCGATTGCTTGAGAGCAGTATTATGGTCAACAGCCACAGCAGGGAATCGATCCTAAAGTCTGACAGCAGAGTAGAAAGGCATGGAATGCCAAATCTAACGATGAAAAGTCTGAACGAGCTGATAGTCGTAAATGGTGGATGCATGCCAACCAATCTATTTAGTAGCTGTAACAAACACAGAGCAGAAAAAACTCAAAAGACAGAATCGGAGCCAGTAGGCTGAAATGACATGTTAGACAAAGGCAGAAGTAATATTGGATCCAATATGGCATACCAGAGGACTATAACTGATATTGGACAGGAACTGAAAAGAAAACCATGGTAGGATTTTGATTGGCCTGCACAACAAAGTTAAGTGAGAAGTATCAATCACTGAAAAAAAAGAAGAGGCCACCTGTGCAATTGGAGGCAGAAAGGGGAGACCCCAAAAGTGCAGACAGAAAGGTCTGTAGCCATGACAACACAGGTAAGAGTGGGAAGCTGCAACATAGAATCAGAAGTTCCAGCAGTAGGCACGAACCTAACCAGCAAACAGAGGGGAGTAGGGTGCCACAGAGCAGCTGGCGGAGCACAAACAGACAGGGAAAGGAAAGAACCAGGATGCCACAAAGATGCCCTGCAGCTGCACAGGTACCAGCAGGGTGGGAAAGAGCAGCCATGCAGCTACAAGTAGAAATCCAAGGGATGCTTGGACATGCATGGCATAAATACTGCTCGGAGGGAGATGTGGCAGGTGTCACCCACTCTCCCTCCAAACCTCAGGGCAAAGCCTTTCAAATCAAATTGTGCATTTGAAGTCACTTGGGCTCTGATGCTTCTCACTCAGCCACTTCCCTCCATCTCTTCCATTGTAAGTGCCCTAGTGTTCTGTGCCCAGCTTCTTGCAATAGTAATTTTCAGATGCAGTCAGCTATCACTTCTTAAGTCTGAACTATTTTTTTCTTTTCTCTCTGCTAATCAGAAGATTTTCCACCTGACAGTATGGGGCAGGTGTGTGGAGCAGAACTTTCTCAAGCTAAAAAAAGTCATTTCTGTTCCTCTCAAAACATCATCTAAAATGTGACCAAACACATTGAGGCATCACAGCCTTGTAGCCTGAGCAGTGTCTTTCGCAAGTTACCAGACAAAATGCAGGAAATTGTGACATCACTAGTAACCAAGAAGAGCCAATCCCTGCTGCTTCATGTGAAAGACAATACTCTGGCTGTAAGAAATGGTTCTCCTTGGTTACTAGTGATGCCGCAGTCTGTGGTCTCAATGTTCGTGATGCAGTGGGAGGAACAGAACTGACTGTTTTTTAGCCTTCGGACAGAGTGCTGCTCCACACTACACCCCAGTACTGCCAGGGGGCAAATCTAATTAGCAAACAGAAAAGAAAAACTACTTCAGACATAAGAAGTGATAGCTGACTACATCTGAAAGTTACTATTAATTACGGGCAGTACACTAGCTGTTTAAGTCAAGATCTATTATGACCCGGGTTCGGGAACGGGCCTGGGACATCAGAAGGCCAGCCGGGGGAGAAGGATGGCGCGTCCTAGAGACTGCTCTCCAGGGGGGAGGGGGGTAGAGTGTCCGGCACAACGCAGGCCCCAGGTGGAGGCTGGGGGTACCTCCAGACCAGCACCATCACTTGTAGGGAGTTGGGCGGACGCAAGACGTCATTGCACATCCCCAGCCGCAGGGGAAAAACAGCATACCAAACATTGCAGTCGCCCATTCATGATGTCTGCTCCTTGCTCCGATCACTTCCTCCGGCAGTCCCCCTGCCAACCAATTCTGATGACTGTGGTTCCGGCCGGCCTCAAAAAGCCAGAGAGGAAATGTCAATGGGCACTCCCCACTGACACCTTCTCCCGTTGTTGAGAGGTTCGCCGGCGCACCCTGGCCCCGCCCTGGGGGTAAGCCAGAGGGTATCGACTGGGGCCGGTAAGTCCAGAGGAGCCTGACTGGGGTTGGGGAGTTTGGGTGGAGCGGTGTGCAGAAAAAAAAAAAAGATCTATAAAGATCCTGGGGCCAGAGTCATAAAATGTTGCCTTGGTGCAAACCCAGTTTGCATGGCACAAACTGGATTTTGTGCCAAGGTGGTATTCACAAAAGCCCAGCTTGCACCCGCAAACTGGGTTTGTGCCAGGGCAAAGTGTGGAGGGGGACGCAATGCAAATTAGGGGGAGGGGACCTGCATATTGGCGCCCGCCCAGTAAATGAACTACTGTTGTGCATTTTCCCCTAGACCTGGGAGGGGGTCTTAATAATACCCACTTGGGAAAGGGCTCTGCAATGCTAGTTCAACAAATATTTTGTCGACCGAAGTTACAGCGACAGATTTATTTCAACTGCAGTTGCTGTCGGCATAAATCCGCCCATAAACTGAAACCCCCTACTAAATATAATAAACTCAGAGTTGGAGTTGATTCGGGGGGGTGCAAGACCCCGAGAAAGCAGTGCCGGGGTCCCGCGGTGACAATACAGTGACCCATCACTGCGTCTCCGTACTGTCGTTCACGGTAACAGTGTCACTGTGTGATTAGCATACATTGGTAAAGCTGGGCAATTAAGGAGCAATGTGCATGCAAAGACCCCTGCTGTACTTATGAGGTCTGCTTTTGACTGGGCTTCCTCAACGACAAGCCCTCTCCTTTTGCATTACTCTTCAAGGTGTGCTAGCTTTAATTTTTTGTATGGCCCGGACACAGAGGGCAAGATTTTCAAACGGCTTAGATTGGTGCAAGCGCCTAGTGTGCCAAAGATACGGCGCATGGGGCTTGTGGCAATCGAATGGGATTTTCTATCCTGTGCAGCGATTGCCAAAAATTAGGCCAACTTTTTCTGGTCTAACTTGCAGCAATCTTGGCCTTTTTTATGGAACTTACGCCAGATATTTAGTGCAAGCAGGCGTGAACCATGAAAACTGTCACAACTGTGCCCGAGATTATAAAATCAGGCACAGTTGTAGGGATGGGGTTTGGTGTATGGTGATGGGGTTTGGTGTACTGCCAGAACTTAAGTGTCGTGGCACAGGGCTTGGTTTGAAAATCCAACCCAGTGTCTTCTAGCTGCCTACTCTTACTTACAGAATAATAAAACTGTTAGAATATGCAGTATCCCATTTTCTATATTCTTTCTACGACTGGACATATAACCTTTTTATTGACAGTCTGTTTCAGATCCCAACCACTGTCTCCAGTTTTTCAGACTTGTTCTCTCCCAGAACTCAGCTTGCAATGATAGTCACCTGTTTTCACAACCCCTCATATGCCTGAAAGGGTTAACTTGGTATGCTGCCTCTACTCACTGCAACTTCACTTGGGGTATCTCTAGGGATGAATCCCACCAGAGCCACTGCTCAGTGCTCATACACAGTACAGTGCTCCTGACAAAACGCCAAATGACACACCCCTTCTGTTACAGCTGAGAACACTTTTACTTAGATATGGTAACTGAAACCTGCCTCTTCAAAGATGATCACAGCTTTGCCAATATACCCTGGTTATCTATACCGCAAATGATTCAGTGACAGAAAGTATGAAGTATATAAAATAATATTTAATACACCAATATATTTACATATGTTACAGGATAGTACACACTAAAACTACAGCGAACACATTATTTCTACAGAGATGAAAACAAAGACTTTTGAAACAGAAAACACTCAGAATAAAGTCTCAAATCTGTCTAATAGAAAACACACAGAATAAACACATAGAATAAAGCCTCAAATCTGTCTAACTCGTAAGCAGAGTAGAAGCTTACGCCAACTTGGAACTTGGTGAGTTACATCTATCTAACTCCCAAGCAGAGTAGAAGCTTACCCCAATTGGGAACTTGGTGAGTTATGGCAGACTCGAACCCTTGATGTTGCTTGTTCAGAGTCCCAAATCATAACTAATTTCTCATGGCCAAACACAGATTACAGATACCTTTGGCTGGCTGGCCCACCATGCCGCACTGTCATACATGTCTCACTGATATTACAGGTTTGACCATCTCTATGTTCCGTGGGGAACCACCCACCTGTAGACAAGTCCAAACTGAAATTGCTATCTCCAGCTTGGTTACGCGAATTCCAGCCTCATCTTTTTGTTCTCCCATCTGGTTTACCCAGCAAGAAACTGTCTCATTTGGACCTGGCCCTATTTAAACTCACAACATGTCTTTTGTTATCAGAGGAACTCAATCATTTCAAGTTTCCCCAACAACGACACCTTTTAGCTAAGAAGGGCCCAGCTGTTGATGTCTAAGTAGAACAAAATAACTGTTGCTGTTCACACCCAACCTCTATTAGAACCCAGGACTGTACTTTTCATCTTCCTCACTCAGCTAAAATACCTACGGACACCTAGTTGATAAATAAAACAAAAAAACAACAACACAACACACACATTAAAAATACATTACAAGTTGTTAAAACAAATTTAAGTTGTTTTCAGACACAGATCCCCATAATGAAAGCATGATCTACAAATTTCCTTTTTGTCCATGGTTCAGGCAATGAGGGTATTTGCATGTAGTTAAATCCATATTACAGTACTGAGGAGATGCTGTACTGTTGTGGTGTACCATTATTCAGATGAGACAGTACACCAAAGTCCTAGCTGCCTTTTCTGGTGTTTTTTTTTTCAGATGGACATTAATTAAGACCCCACAGGACTATTCAAATAGGGTAGGGGACTTTCACTGGGGTCAGGACAAATTTTCCCCCATTCACTAGTAATACCATCAATAATGTCATCTGCTTCATTGTCAGTTGGTTTGCATCTGTATCCTCCCCCCCCCCCGTGAAGAGGCTGTACATAGGCAGTATTGTTTAGCCCTACATTCCCAGTCAACAACAACTAAATAACAAAAAATAACTGTTCACACAATGTATATGTATAGTGTTCCAGTGACACATGCAGGTCAGTATTTTGGGGGTGAGCACAAGGTAACAAACAACCTTTTTCTTAACAACTTCCTCCCACAACACATTTGTTCAATACATTTTTTATACAGTATTCCAAGTGGGGAGATGGTGGGTGGGCCTGAGCACCTAAGCCCCCCCCCGCCGTGTGCACATAAGTATTGTTCTGTATGACTCCCAGTATGACACTCACACATTACACACACAGGACTGCCTTTTTTGACATTTTCCTCATGATACACCTGTACTGTCACTCTGGTCTGTCTGTTTGCATATCCAAATATGCCACTGGATGAATTTCCACATGAACATCGTTCATTGTACAACGTATTTCACTCAGCAGTGCTGCTTGTCATGCAAGTTTTGATGCCTGTGATATTTCCATCATTTGTTGGGCTCACATTGTACCATTTCAACTTTCACAGAGTTCTCTTTTCTTTACTTCAGGGTTTGGCCTATTTGCATCAGTGTTCGACTTGCGTCCATTTTTATGTTGCAGATGCGGACACAAAATTCCATTTCTATCTACTGCGTTTCATTGTGGGTTTAAGTTGAAAATTGGACACATTAGCGTGGACGCAGAGTGATGCAACTTTCAGATGCAACTTTTCATATTTGGATGCAGTTGCTTCTGTCTAAGCCACTTTTCAAAAAACATCCCAAAGGTCTGTATTTTCAAAACATTGCAATGAACACAACAGCAATTTGTGTCCTTGAGTAGATGCAACAATGATTTGTGTCACTTTTTCATTGCAGATTGCAGCTGTGCCTGTCAGAAGGGTGTGATACTTTCAAAAGATGGTTCCACCACAATCTACTGCACTGGTGCTTAGTGACACATATTTGGCTCAGGCGTATTTCGTAGTGCAAATGTAATGTAACTATGGCTCAGGCATATTGCGCAGTGCAAATGTGATGCAATTATAACACCAGTCCAGGCGCTGAATTTTTTGACACAGCAATGACAATGTGGCTGCTCAATTATGTATCACACATTTGCACTTCTGATTCAGCTGTGTCATTTTGGAGCAATTTTGAAATTGCAATCAATTCTTCTTGTATGCACACTGTTGGGGATGGCAATATTTATGCATACATCTGAAATTACATATATTCAGAAAATGAACTATACGTTTTAAAAGCCTGCAGGAAGGCACATTTAGCCATACAGTAATCAATGGTCCTGTTTTATTCCAGGCAGGGGTGGTTTATTAGGCAGTTATACCTCATGCTCAGTGTAGAACACAGTTCTCATGGGTTTCTCAGTTTTTAGGCAGGCAGCATACTGGTTGTACAGTACTTTTCATACCTTTTAAATTACACCTACAACATAATTTAGTGCCTAACTGCACCCCCGAATCTGAGCAGTTGCCACCTCACCTGGGTCAAAATACCTTGGAAAGGGTCAGAAAAGTTGCATACAACTGAAATGTGCTATGTATGTAAGCAAACAAAATAAGCAGCATAGAACAGGAAATGATCTGGGACTGAAGAAAAAGGTACATATGTCCAAAAATTGCATGCATCCATATGGCATGCATGTGGAATCAACTGTCCCACCCTAAATGTCTTTCTTTTCCATGGTTCCCTATAATAATTTTGAGGTCCCAGCTGGATGGTGCATGAAAAGGACCACAGCATGTACCAAAGATTCAATAAACTGTTCCTCCTCTGGGGGCCTAGACAGCCTCTGGATCCCTTCTCTCTTCCGCCTATTTAGAGATGTAGTTTTACGTATTCTTTACACATGCTGGCAGTTTTCCCATCCAGTGCAATAAAATACATTTTTAATGGAGTCATAACTTGAAATCCCCGTGACGCATGGGATTCATTTCTGTTCATCTCTTTTTTAAAAAAACAATACCTTTAAAAGCAGCATACCTGCCAACTCAGTATTTTATGGTTTGACACACTAGCTTTGGACTTCAAACCTGACTAATTTAATTAACTTCCCACACTGTACTTCACAGTGTTTTGACTCACACTGCGTCTGAGTAGAGGAAGTCAGCAGTTCTGGAGTAAGTATTTTGGAAACCTGCCCATCTGCCTTGAAAATACTAATATGTTATTATTAGTACTGCAGGTTGAAGTTTCAAGGCAGGGGAACAGTTTTCAAGATATTTACTTCTGACCTGTTGAGTGTGCATTCAGTTGAGTGTGCTTGCTGGTCTTTCTATCATGTAAACAACACCTCTGTTGACTTGGGGTTAGTAACATAGATGCACTACTTAAAAACTGTGGATCACGTTTACAAAAACAACATATCAAAAGGATTACAATAACCTAACTACCATTGCGTGGAAAGTCTGTATTCCAGGTGGTGGACAGTAGGGATGCTGACAGTTAAAATGGTAATTTTTGGGGGGCATATTTTCTGGGGTTTCCTGTGAATGTAAGCTAAAAATGGGCATAGTTTATGCCAGCGAGAAAAACTAATTTGATTCTCCGTGATGGAATACCACTTGTAACTTCTGATGCAGCAGCTAATAGTATATCAGTTGTTGCCCACCTCCGTGGACACATTCGACAATTGCTTTTTTACACATTGTAAGTTTGTGGACACTTTTTAAACTAAATAGAATTATGGTTAAAAGTGTATTGATATATATCAGTGTGTGTATGAGACACGTAGAAACTGTATCGACAGGATACTGTCATGTTGACCTGGCTCCAAAGTTTAATTTAAAGAGCAAGGTGAGTTCCCTTCCTTTATGGTTTCTAGTGTTAAATTGTCTCAACGGAACTATCTTTAGAAAGGTCTATTTTTGGTACCATTAGGGCTAGAAGCTTAGGCACAGCCCCCCTGAGGATCTCTTGAGTACATGGGTTCCATTTGCTTTTGGTCAGTTCCGAACTTACCTCTCTCCCGAGGGCCCATGACTTAGCTTGTTCCCTCCATAAGTCCTCTGGTTCCCACAAGGACTAACTGAGGTATTATCAGCTGCTTAATGCCAAAGTTCTTCAAAGAGGCAAAAGTCAATTGTTTCTCCTGAACTCTCAGAAGCAATATTAATTCCCCAAGTAAATATTGGCATTGTTCTCTCCATTTTTGATCCCCCCTCCCTCATATTTGCACCTACAGTCAAACCCAGAAACCACCCTTGGTCATCTCTGAGCCCTTGGAGGCTGCTGCCACTTTCAAGACTCATTTCTCCTCCTGTGCCCGCCCTACTCCTCCCTTTCCTACTTCCTTGTCTTCTGCCACTGCCTTCCCCATCCCTTCTTTGTTTACTTTCTCTCCAGTCTTGGCTTCTGAAGTATTGTTTGCTCTTGCTCTCAATCCAAAGTCCTCAGTCCTGATGATCTGTATCCTAAACTTCGTTACCTCTCTGCCCCAGCCATCGCTGTACACATTTCTATGTTGCTAAAGCTACTCTTCCAGCTTTGTTGGGTTCCCACTTGCTTAAAACAGGCAAGAGTTCTCCCCCTTCACAAAGGGGTTGATATCTGTACCTCTGGGTACTGTCACCCTATTTCTCTCCTCCCATCACTGGCTAAACTCTGGGAAAAGATGGTTTTCTTTCAGCTCGCTATCTTTCTTGACTCCTCCTCCTTTCTCTTTCCCTTCCAGTCTGGCTTTTGGAAAGCTCATTCTGTAGTTTCCTCCCTCCTGTGTATCATTGACAGGTGTGTGCTGGACTCTCAGCATTGATAGTGGACTGATTCTGTTCCTACCTCTCTGATCATAGCCAGTCTATCCAGTGTCGACTGCCCTCCCCATAACCTCCAGAGTGCCCCAAGGTTCAGTTCTAGGCCCTCTCCTCTTCTCTGTTTTTCTCAAAGACTTCACCTTGCCCTATGTCTCAGCTAATTTACATATGTATGCTAACGACATAGTCCTTTATACCTCTGGAACCTCCATCCCCCAATTGGAACAGTCCCTGCAACATGAGTTTGATAACATCCAGTGCCTGTTTTGCGCCAACCAGCTCTCATTGAATGGCAAAAAACCATCTTCATGCTGACTGGTTCACACCATCGGCTTAGTACAATTGTCCAGACCTCAGTCCACTCTACCCTGATGGCACTCCCCTTGAGTCAGACTCCTATTGCAAGTACATTTGAATGTGGCTTGATGGTCATCTCAACATTTTAGTCCACATTCATGCATGCCATCCTCAAGAATTTATGTTCCAAACTTGGTGCCCTTTATAGGAACAAATCCTGCCTTCCACTCCCAGCTCAGCATGAAAATGTTCTTAAAATGATTCTCCTGCTGTTTGACCAAATGTGGTCTGTGGTGGTGCCTCCAAATGTACCCTAGCCAGATTAGATCCAGTCTTTCACTCTTTCTGTCAGGTTGCTTCTGGCTCTCCTCATCTTACTCAGCACTGTTACCTGTATCAGCTCCTCAGCCTTGCCTCCCTATCTACTTTGTGCTTATCCCACTTCTTCTGTCTAAGCACTGGTATGCACCCTGTTCCTCCTATACCTTTTTTCACCCTCTGGTCCCTCCTCTTACACCATCCGCTCTTTTTTCATCATGTGTTTATGCCTTCTGTCTCCCCCTGCCCCCTTTAGTTTCCTGCCCCCCCCCAGCCCCATCACCCATCATCCCTGGAATTTACCTGGCCTCCTACAATCCACCGCAGCTTGCCCCCTGTGGTGAAGCCAGAGGAGGGAGGTCCATCCTCACCATCCCCAGTGACCACATCCGGGTTTTGAAGCCAGGACCCACTGCCCAGTTAATGGTGTGGGACCTGCGATGGACAGGAGTTTAATCCTGCTGTCAGAGTGCTTGATTTCTTGTTTTTGCACCTAACCCCACCCATCTCCCAGAGCTCGGCACTCTAATGTACTTCTGCAGGACTGGCATGCTGCATGGACCTGTACATGGGTCCCTAGAGAGGCAGAACCCAGTGTTGTCCATACCCAGCTAAGGGTACTGTTGCACGGCAGTGCCCCCCAACCCTTGGCGTTGCCTGACCAGCTTCCCAGACTCATTCCAAACCCATGTTGCCAGCATGGTAACGTGCAGCGTTACCCACTGGTTTATTGGGAGGCCCCTCCCTCCACTCTTCTAACACTCATTTATTTAATGTCCCTCATTGTTCTACCTCAACTGGTCAGTCCACTTTCTCAGTACAGCTGCCTTCTCTCTGGCGCTCTCTCCTCTCGTCCCTTAGGCATGCACTCCTTGCCATGAAGCACATGCTGATGTCCCATTTCACTTCCTGTGTTTTCCTGTTCTCACCCCTTGGGCACCATATCCAGGCTCTCTGCTTTCACCACCCCCTGTGCTTCTCCAAGACCGCTTGGTACACTTTGTAAGTTTCACATTTATTGCACTTACTGGCTTTGGAGTTTGCTTTTATTTTTCTGCCCACTCTTTTGAAGGGGGTCCTGTTTTGTTGTAACGTATTGTGCTGGGTGGGTTGTTGCCTTACAGCTGTCAGTAGTAAGCTTCAGTTGTTACTTTTGACTGATGGTAGTATCATGTTACTCCCAGGTCAACTACTGTAGTATTGTTCTTCCCTGTTCCCTTTCTCCCGGTTCGAGCCTAAAAATGAGTCTCAACTTCGTGCACTTTTCCCTGTCACCAGTTTTCAAATATTTAAATTTTTATATGAGAATTGGAAATCAGTGAAATATGGATAAGTCCAGCCAGTACACTTGTATTGTTTGATATACTAAAAATGCATGTTTACTATACCTAAAAGGCAAAGAACCTCAGCACAAAAACACCAAAGCAAAAGTTGCTCAGAAAGGGAAGTGGCATTAAAGCCAGGTTTAAAAAAATACAGAATCACAAATACCCAGTAAAGCATCATGGAAAGTATGTAAAAACCACCACATAAGACTTTAGATTGGTTCTTCTTTAAGTGGGACTGTATGGTGCCAGATACCTGTCACACAATCTGCAAAGGCTGAAAACAGAAGAAACCTCTGGTTGAGATGCAGATTTGGCACACTGATGAACTCTGAGAAAGAGAAAACACATGTCTGTGTCTTCTGTTCTCAGCCTTTTCATTCATAAGGGTGCACTGTGCACATATGTGGAACCCAAACAGAAGAGAGACTGAAATAAGTGCCTCATCTGGGATTTGAACCCAAGTTGCCCACAGTACTGTTCCAGCTGTGCTACCAGCTGCCCAACCAAGGCAACTGGAAACCTGGAACTCCCAAAAGCACCTTACTCTTTCTCTAATGCACAACCTGGTGCTGCACGGATAATTACAGTTTTCTTTTTTTTTTTTATATACTTTCTGTTTTCTCACCTTCCCTCTCACCAGCTCCGATATCCATCGGGAGAACCTAGGAGTCATCCCTTTGCAAGCCATCTTACCTGGTCTGTTCCTGTCATCCATGGAGCCTCAGATTACCCCCTCGGGTGGGGATGAGGTGGGGCCCAAATACCCCAAACATCTAGTTTCATTGGTCGAGGGGTGCCAGGAAGGTGGCTGCTAATCGAGGGCAAGCTCCAGTGCACCATCTCCATCAGAGCTGGAAGGTATTTTCCTGTTCTGTAGGGGAGTGGCCAGTGCCCGGACGTCAAGGTGTTTCACCAACGTCTGCCACTCCCAACCCTTCTCTATGCGCCAATGCTTGCTATGCCTCCAGCTTCCACCAGAGGCCAGCCAAGCATCGAGCAGGAGCCCCCCGCCTCCCGAGAGAGGAGCACTGTCCTCCGGATGCTTAATCCTCTCCTTCCCTTGCTGAGCCCTGATAACCCAGGCTCATTTCTGAACCCAGGTAGCCGGTGTGTAATTACAGTTTTCATTCACAGAGGTGTGGTGTACACATATATGGAACCCAAACAAACAGAAGACAGAAAGAAATAAGTGCCTCAGCTGGTATTTGAACCCAGGCTGCCTGACATACCATTCCAGTTGTGCTACCAGCTGCACCACAAAGGCAACTGGATATCTTAGACTTCCCAAAAGCACCTTACTCTTTCTTTAATACACAACCTGATGCTGCCCAGATAATTATATTTTCATTCACTCATTCATTCAAACGGTGTGTGGTCATTTATGCTGTTAGGGCACCCCTACCACATCACTTCCAGGAGCTGCTGAACTAGCAGTGCAGCAAGTGCCCTCCCACCCTGGGTACAGAGTGTTCATTGCCACCCATGCCAGCAGACCCCACAGTGTACCACGAAAGGGCTCCTCCTGCCCATGTCAGCAGGTTGGTATGCAGTCCTTCCTCCTTCTAGGTCAGGGGTGGGAGGGCACTTGCTGCACCGCTAGTTCAGCAGCTCCTGGAAGTGATGTGGTAGGGGTGCCCTAACAGCATAACTGACCACACACCGTTTGGCACTCCCAAAGCCAGCCACAAGCATGCACAAGATGGAGGTGATGGGTAGAAAATGGTGGAAGTGCCACAATAGAATGCCAAGTGACAGCTTGCCTGGTCCACCCATGCCAGCAGACCCCACAGTGTACCACAAGAGGGCTCCTCCTGCCCATGTCAGCAGGTTGGGTATGCAGTCCCTCCTTCTAGGTCGGGGGGACCTCCAGCAGGGACGAGCTGGCATCAGAGGAGAAACAGGAGTAGGCATTATTCCTCCACTTGGCCAGTGGAGGCCCCACTCTGGGACAAGTTGGCCCCAGGGTACAGTGGGGGACATCTGGAGGTCTGGATAACATGTTCACTGCAGGATCTGAAGGAGGGGGTGCCAGTGTGCAAGAAAAGGAGGAACGAAGTATAAAGACATGATTTAACTACTACAGTATATAAACCAAGCTTTTATTAAAAACAAAGTTTCTTCATAACCCTCATGGTTCAGAAGATAGCTCTTTGCGAAGATATTATTGTTAGAAGTTTTGAACCTGTAGGGCTATACATTTGATTTTTTTTAATTAAAGTTTAAATCAATGTGTACTGTAACTGCCTTTCAATTATTTTGATATTCAGGAAATGTAATGAATGAAAGATTTTTTTTTTAATTTAAAAAGCACATAACATTTTTTGAATTTAAAAAGCAAAATGAGTGAAAATGGTATGATATTTATTCTGATAATATGTTTCCAAAGTGGCCTAATTACATTGCATAAAGCCCTTTATGCCACTTAGGGTAACCCCGAAATCTTCCCATAGCCTGCCCAAGCACTGGAAGATAAAGGGAGATGCCTATGTTCTCTGGTACTGCTGATATGAACAGTGAAGAAACTGAACACCAAGACTGGTTTGGCTTTAATCTATTTCTACACTGACTCTTTTATGACTCAGAGGATGCTTGGTGCTTCAGATGTTATAAGCCAACATCTGATTTCCATCAAGGCTCTTAACTGGGCCAGAGAAAAACTCCTTGATAATCTCTGCCTAGTGAAAGATTTGAAGTGATTCTATGACACTTCAGTCAGATTTTTTTTGGCACCACTCAGAAAAGAGTTAGATAGGGCTCATTTCAGACTTTTAATGTGTACTTAAAAATCCAAGTTATGTACCAAGGACTGATGAAAAAGGGATTACTTACATGGGAGACTGACAGTGTTGCTGCAAATTGTCATCTCCTTGCATTACCAATGAAGATCACTGTGGACAGAGTAGTAGGTAACTATCGTTAGTCGGCGAAAAAATTCATCATATAGTTTTTTAAGTAAAAATGTATTTCTGGTAACCTAAGATTCACGCTCAGTATATTTTTTGTTTTCTCAGATGATGTTAAAACTTTTTTTTACAGCCGCTTTTGTAATTAATGACTCACGTCACTAAAGATGGCCTCCATTTGCTGTGTTTAAAAATCTCTTCCCCGGTGCTACTGGTTGAATGTGCATGCTCGATTCATGCTGTAGTTGTATTAAGATGGTTCCTCTGCATGTTTCTTATAGTAAACAGCACAAAATATTAAATGTTTTTCATGGTGGGTATGACATGGGCGTGGGAACTTTTAAAACTTCAAGACCCCATATCTTGGCTCAGGAATGAAAGAAAACAAAAAGAAAAATGTGTATCTTGATATTTTTCACAGATGAACCTTATTAATGAAAATTGTGTATGCTTACTAACAAATACTGCTACTTTAATGTGCAAATACAACATATCTACAAAGAACCTGGAAAAGAAGCTGATATGACCGTACTGTAGTAGGGTATATGTGTAGCTCTTTTCCTGTGTCAGACAGGTATGCAGTACAGTAGTGGCAAGGCAATTTTATTTTTCTTGTTCTCTGTCTGTGAGGCTCAGGGAACCTTACAGCAGAATGATAAATCATACAGACAGTTACAGTAAGTAAAATACTATATTAAGCTATACAACACAATTATGATTATAAAGAATTACTGTAGGCTAGCTTAAACAAGTGAGACTTCAGTGTTTTTTTTAAAGCCTCCACCAATGGGGTGCTATGGACACAGAATGGCAAAGCATTCCAGGTCTATAGCTCAGCCAACCTCAAGAATCTGTCCCCAGATAATTTTAACCTTGAGCACACAGCCGCGGATTGGCACACTGTGCGTTGATCTAGTGGCCATTAGGAAATCAAGCCATAGGTTTTTTAAAAAATCAGCCTTTCTTGTTCTGTCAGTTTAGGGAGATTCATAGCATTTAGAAATTCAGTAATTTGTTTATCTGTGGCTTTAGATTTATTTTGGTAAATATAATAGAATTCATAGAAAGCTCAGTTAATGTCTTTATTTTCGAGGAGCATCTTGCCTTTTTTATTTTTGATGCCACCGATTAAGCTTTGAGTTTATTTTTAAGTCTAAATGCTAGGAGCCTCCCTCCTTTATCTCCTGACTTCCAGTAGTTTTTATGAGTACTAAATAGCGTGAATCTGTATGTTGCCTCGGAAGAATACATTTCACTAATTTTATATTTCAGTGTTGTGGTTTTGTGTAGTAGCACTGAGTTGTCTATTACACTGGATCTGAAATGACTTTCTAATGTTTTAAGGTTAGGTTCTACTTCTGCTAATCTTTTCTGAGTTTCTTTTTTGTAGCAGAGACACTGATAATTCTCCTGAGCTAAGCTTTAAATGTATCCCACAGGCAGGAGGAGACTTCCCTGTTGTCATCTAGGGCAAAGAAATCTTTGATTTCTTTTGAAATTCAGTCTGGGAATTCTTTATCCCTCAAAAAACAGACATTAATCTCTTATCAGAATTGTCGTTAGTAGGTTTAAGTTTTAGTGTGACACTGACCAAAGCATGACCTAATACAATAATATTACCTGCTGACATCATGCTCTGAAGATTTTGCAGAATCATAAGGTAGTCTGTTCTACTGTATGTAAGATGATGATTGGAGCCAAACGTATAATCACGACCCTGTGAATGAGCCACCCTCCACAAGTCTGAAATTCCAAGACTTTCCATTAATTTGACAAGGGTCATCTAGATTTTGTGGGTTCTAAATTTGGGCTTGTTTTATTTCTGTCCAATACAGGGTCGATCACTTCATTAAAATCTCTACCTTAGAAAATTTCATAACCAAGGTTGACAGTTCAGCTGCTACTGATTCAAAGAAAGAGTCTTAATCTTTAAGAGACTAAATGTTAGATAATACAATTTAAAGGCCGTTGAGTGTCCCTATTATTATTTGACATAGCCCTCCAAATTCGTTGAGTGTGCATGTTTTGTAAAATTTAACCATTTATTAATTAAAATAGCGGTACCTCTTTTCTTTGAGTTACAGCACCAGAATTCCACTTGTGAAACCCAGTCTCTTTACAATTTTTCTGGTTCTTTAGGAACTAGATGGGTTTCTTGAATGAATGTTATATCAATATTTTGCTTTCTTTAGATAACTCAAAACCTTCTTCCTTTTGATGGGAGAACCTAGGCTTTTAATATTCCAGGAGATCAGTTTATAAATACTAAACATTTTATAGGTGAATATGTTGTTATTTGTGTAATGTAAAGTCATCCAGTTACTACAGAACCACCAGTGAATGAAATTAAAAAGCACTCGGTAGATACTTTGCTAGGCAATTAGAGATGACTGTATTCAGCAAGTATTGCAACTAGATGGTAAAGCAATAAATGGGAAAGGGAACATTGTTTAACCAGGAGAGGCACACTAAGCCGAAGCTTGTTTCCAGATGTGACCTGGGAGCACAAGGGAGTTAAGTGACTTACTCAGGATCACACAGTATGCACCTAGGTAGCTATGGGATTCAAACCTAAATGAACACTTCTAACTGTTTAGATTTACATAATCTAATTCAGTAACATTCTGTGCTGTAAAGAATTATAATACAATAAAAAATACAACTGTAAGACACCAAATTAACTTTTATGAATGGTAGTCTAACTCAGGTTAAACAAGCTTTTGTCAATGCCGAATGTTGCTTCCTTATATTTTGATCAAATTTGTACATGTACTTTTTTTTAACATGTAACTACCCAGTCCCCTGGGGTTACTAGAATCCCATCAGTATTAGACCTGGTAGGTCTCTTGTCAGCTAGTAGGGAGTTTATTAGAAGCTCTCTACACACACCTCATTGTTTAGTTAGCTAGGCTAGGTAGAAAATAAGTGATGTCATTTAGAACTGCCACAGTAGCATAAGCCTTTTAGCTCAGCTGCAGGGGAAGCAATTTAGAATCTTGGGAGTTGAATGTGACATTCCAGTTTGGAGAGTGAAGAGAAAGGAGCTCTCTGTCCTGCAGAGGGCAAGGGGTGCCTGCCAGCCTCCCTTGAGCTGGGTGAAGGACCTCTGGTCATCCTTTTCTCGACCTAGTGAGTGGAACAACAGCTTGCCTAAAAGAAGTGGTGGAGACCTGTATAAGTGGGACCCCAGTGGGTTCATTTCATTTCTGTTGAAATGGTAACAGGGACTGAGAAATCAATAGTTCCAATGGGCAATCCCCTGATGGACTGAAGATTGTCACAGCTGCCCAGAGAAAGAGACTAAAACAGTTTTTGGTAAAAGCTATGGGTTTCAATGAAGGAATGTTCTTCAAATACTGTCAGATGCCTGTAACAAAGGCAATACTGAACAGTGAGTACATTAGCATTTGGTAAATACTTTTTGGGTTGTCTGGTGGTGTATGTGCCCTATGCTGGATAGATTATACTTCACTCAAGACCCAGTTCACCACAGATACGGTGTGTGCTGAAGTAATGTATCAAAGTAAATGATATCTCTAGCAATTCAGGAGAGGCTGGGAAATCCGTAGCAATCCAGAAGGGGTTGAATGATCCAGTTTGTGTGTCCTCAAAGGAATGACAGAGGTTGGCTGTGGCCAGGGTGGGCAGCACCTCACTTGGAGTCTCAGTCAGAGCTAACTGGTTACCTGATAGCCGCAGTTTGCCATACAGGTATTAACATAGTCCATCTCATCAGGATGTTTGAAAGTAAAGTGCGTGGCAATCCCCACTGTATAGAAACTTGGTCAGAAATCCAGAGATCCCTAAGCAAAGGGGTGGATTGTTTGTCTGCAAGAAAAGTTTATGTTGGAATGTACAGTACTGCTTGTGTTCTGTGTGAAAACAAATGTTTCCTCTACTGCAAGTTGTGTCATCTGTTTGGACAGTACAATCCTGTGGGACCACCCTAGTTCTGTTTAACATCTTGACAGAAAATAAAGCCATGCAATATAATCCTAGTTTCTGGTTGTGGACAGTCCATCCGTGAGTTGAGTGAAATGTTATGGGGCTCCCTCAGATAGGAGTCACATGCACCTCTCTCCCAGACTTGGAGTAAATATAAATGTTATTTTGTGCCGTTACCCCCCCCCCGACCTCTTAGATGCCTGCGCCAAGTATTCACCCTAATGCCAGGGGTGATACTTATTTTCTGCCAACTTGTGGTTTGTTGCCTTGTCTGTGTAACAAGTTAGGGGGGTCCTGGTTGCAAGATGCTGCTGTTGACTGGAGTAAGGGGTTGCATACATATTTCATTACCTAATTGTAGACTGAACATCAGCATGTGGTTATTTTAGTGAAACAAGGCTCAGAAGAGTTGCTATAGTAACAGAAAGCTAAAGACATCACATTAGTGTTACCACATCAAAACAGCCTGTCTGTTTATGGTTGCCCACATGCACCAGCAATCAGATGTGGTCTTTCCTCTGTAGGCGCCCGCACCCGAGTGATTAGTGCGAGTCACTCAACTACCATGCTCTGTCAGTCAGCTCATTCAGAACGCAGTCTTCTCACTCATTAGTTTTTGTGACACATTATTATTGTGTGTGTGTGTGTGTGTGTGTGTGTGTGTGTGTATTCTATTAACCCTTAGGCTGCCAACAGAATTAGAATGTATAGGAATTCAGGACTGATATATCAGTCCGCGGCACAGCAAGGATTAACTACGGAATCATAGCACAGATGCAATATCCCCTGTCTTCAAAACTGAAACTGTTAGGATAGCGAGAATATTCTGAGGACAAGCAAAGCACAGTGTGTTCACAGAGTACATTAAATGAATCAGTATCTGTTTATTTATTCAAAACTGCTTACCAGGTAAGCGATATCAGGTGAAGCCATTTAGTTTACATTATCTGCACTGAGTAATGGACAGATGCAGTTTCACAAGTCCTACAAATTCTGTGTTATTTTTGGTGCCCTATTACTTAGCTTTGAAACAGACTACAGTTAAGTACTTGACAACTGTTGTTTGATTTTTCAATCTGTATCCACCCCCACCCCACCCCATACTGGGAATACTATATTTGAGATTAAAACCCATTGTTAAAGTCGATGTATACCTCATGTTCAGTGTTGCATCCAGTGGGGGTCACATGAATGACAGGTCAGATGGTGTGCTCATTCACACTTCACAAGAGCATGCATGAGATTATTTACGGAGCCATGCATGACTGCTTGTAGACAAATACCGTCAGCATGCAGAAGACATCTGTTGCCTTGCACTTAAGTTGGACTGCAGTGAACCACTGTATTTTTATAAAGAAAAACACAGCATAATGAGAAGCAGAAGGGAACAGAGAGCTGGAGCTGAGTGTGGAGGATGATGTCATAACCAGAAATGCCAGCACAGGAATGGAGGGTGGCTGGCTAGAAGAAATGCCCAAAACAAAACATGAGGAGACAGGAGGGAGGACAAGAAAGAAACAAGGTACAGGTGTACAGACAAGCTAAAAGGTATGTATGTGGGGGGGGAGACAGCAAGAAAAATGGAGGGGAGGGGGGACAGCATTATGCAAATGAAACAGACAAAGTGCTCTCTCATTGGAGTGCTTCATTTATTTCAACTACACAAAGTTTCCACCCATAAACTGTGCACTACTGTCATACTTAGCTTGCATTATCATTGGTCTGTCAAGGATGAGCCCAGCGCAGCTTGACCTGCATTGGGCTAGTCTGTGACACACCTCTGAAGTGCCGTTCTCTGTAGCAAAACGTTTCTTGTGCAAGTGCAAGTAGCATAATGAAATGCCATTCTCTGTAGCAAAACATTTCTTACGCAAGTGTAAGTAGCGTAATGAAATGCCATTCTCTGTAACAAAACATTTCTAGCGCAAGCAATGTAAAAAGAGAAAAAAGAGAAAGAAAAAGGGGTCAGGAAAAGATGCAACAAAGTTTTAATTTGAGCTCAAACTGAAGATCAGTGTGTGTGTTGGGAGGGTAAAAAGTTCTGCTGTAACCATAGTAGGGCCTGTTAGCTGTGACAGCAGAACAATTAAATCTAAGGTGTCTGCTAGATGATGCTGTTGCTGTTGACTGTTTGTGTGAGGTATGATCTCTGGTGACTGGGATGCCTCGGCCTCTGGGAAGGATCATAGTCATCTCAGATAAGATTGTAACTTCCAGAAATATTAAGTGTTACGACACAGAGCATTGTGATATTCATATGATGGACTAGGTTTTATGTTTTGAGATAACACTAATTCGTAAGCTTTATTTGAGAAAGCCTGTGCTTGTAACAGGGCATTCTTAATTTGTAAGGGTTTAAAATGCATACATCTGTGTTTATGGCCGGAACATGTAGTGCACCATATAAGGAATATCTGAGAGTCTGCAGAGAGAGGCCTCTGGTTACGGACTGTACAGTTGGAGGAGGTCAGTATTCCTTGTTTTTCCTTTGCTGCTGAGATTTGATCAACTTAAGTGCTATAATTACCACAAACGTTGGATGCTGGTTGATTGCTGATGTACTGTCAGGTTGTGTTCTACTTCAACCTCCAAATCTAGGTAGGCAGACAGTGGCATTATTTACAGTTCATAACGCAGCAGTATTATTGCTGACTGTTAGCTGTAATAGTTTGGTTAAGATCGCTTGCTGGTGCTTCCGTTAGTTCAGCTTTAAAACTGGGCTATTAATTCATAGTTAGGGACTGTGGCTAACACTAATCATTTAAGTTATTGCTGTTATTAGTCTACTTAAATGAGGGGGGCCATATCCACTCAGTTGTGTTTGTACCTAAAGTAAAATGTGATTGGAGAAATAAAGCAGTCCTGCTCTCTATGTAACAGCTCAGGATATAAACAAAAATGTATTGCTTATAAACTCTATTGCATGCATAGTTATACAACTACTTTGCATAATGAACAGAGTGAGATATTTACTCGATTACAGGCTGTACATGTGCATAACATACAGACAGTCCTTGCCGTTGGAATCAATGCATCAAAAAAAAGAATTTGCTTAACAAAATCACAGTATGCTCCATAGACTGGACTGTTATATAACGTGAGGAACTTATGGTCTCCCTGTAGCTTCAAGGGGACCGCCAGACAGGCTGAGATTCATTGTACGTGCAGGAGTTTACTTGACTGAACAAAGTTTTGGGTGTTTTCCTAAATATTGAAGTCACCATGGTTTCAATCCCATTTAGTGTTGCAGGAGCACAGACTGGAATGTTGGGTGCAGATTCAGAATGACTCTGACTTTCCTTGCTATGACTTCTATTTCTCTTTTTGGGGTTTGTTTCAAGTAGGAGTGTTTGGTTAAAATTGCATCAAAAGGAAGCTGGGAAGGCAGTCAGAACTGCAAAGGCCCGAACTGAGGAAAAGATAGCCAACTCAGTTAAGAATGGGGATAAAACCTTTTTTAGGTACATCAGGGAGTGAAGGAAGGCTAAGGGAGGGATAGTGAGACTTAAAGGGAAGGGGGTGGGCAGAGGGTGTCTGTGAAAAGGCAGAGATACTAAACAAATATTTTTGCTCAGTATTTACAAACAAAGAGGGGGAGGTACCTAAAACAAACAATACAAACACTCTGGATACAGAAGTTGATACCAGCCCATTTACAGAAGAAAGTGTTCTGAAAGAACTCTTAAAACTGAAGGTGGACAAAGCAAATGGGGTCTCATGGGATTCATCCCAGAATTCTAAAAGAACTAAGGGTAGAACTAGTGACACCACTGACTACCCTCTTTAACAAATCATGGGAGGATGGGGTGGTACCTGAGGACTGGAAGAGGGCAGATTTGATTCCCCTTCACAAAAGTGGGAGCAGGGCAGAAGCAGGAAACTGCAGACCTGTTAGTTTAACCTCAGTGATAGGGAAAATGATGGAATCACTTCTGAAGGAAATAACTGTCAAGTATCTAGAGGTCAGAGGGGCACAGGACCCAAGGTAGCATGGATTCACAGTGGGAAGGTCATACCAGACGAATCTAAGAGATTTCTTTGACTGGGTGACCAAAGTAGTAGATCAGGAAGGGGTTATGGACATGGCCTACCTAGACTTTAGCAAGGCATTTGACTCAGTCCCACACAAAAGATTAATATGCAAGTTAGCCAGCCTGTTAGTGGGCCCCAAGATGATAGCCTGGGTAAAGAATTGGCTGGAGAATAGGACACAGAGGGTAATAGTAAATGGAGTCCACTCTGAAGAAAGGGGGGTTACTAGTGGGGTGCCGCAGGGTTCAGTATTAAGACCGGTCCTCTTCAATGTCTTTGTAAATGACATTGCAGAGGGACTGGAAGGAAAAGTATGTCTCTTTGCAGAAGACACAAAGATCTGCAACAGAGTTGATGCACAAGGTGGGGTGGAAAGGATGAGAAGGGACTTGGCAAGGTTAGAGGAATGGTCAAATGTATGGCAGCTTAGATTCAATGCTAAGAAGTGCAAGGTAATGCACCTGGGAAACAAAAACCCAGGGGAAGAGTACACAATGGGGGGTGAGATACTAACAACAACAAAAATGGAAAGGGACCTGGGGGTAGTCATATCAGATGACTTAAAGGTGGGCATGCAATGTAAGAGGGCAGTAAGGAGGGCTGGGGGGATACTGGGATGCATAGTGAGAGGCATCACCAGTAGAAAACAGGAAGTTGTTATCCCTCTGTACAGACAGCTGGTGAGACCCCATCTGGAGTACTGTGTGCAGTTCTGGAGACCCAATCTCTGCAAGGACATAAACAAGATGGAAGCTGTCCAGAGGAGGGCAACTAAAATGGTGCAGGGTCTGCACCCGAAGACATATGAAGAGAGGCTAAAGGAGCTTAGTATGTATAGCCTCTAGGAAAGGAGGGAGAGGGGGGGATATGATAGAAACTTTCAAGTACCTCAAGGGGATCAACAAAGTCCAAGAGGGTAGCATCTTTCAAAAAAAGAGGTGTGCAAGAACAAGGGGGCACAATTTGAAGATGGGGGGGTGGCTCAGAGGTAGTGTAAGGAAGTATTTTTTCACAGAGAGGGTCATGGATGCATGGAACGGCCTTCCCGGAGGAGGTTGTGGAGTCAAAAACAGTGGTTGAATTCAAGCATGCATGGGACAGCCATAAGGCAATTCTAGGGGGTGGGGGTAGAAAGAAGTAGGCTGCTGGTTAACTAGGATCTGCAGCTTATCCATTAGGTAGGGAAATGGGCAGACTGGGTGGGCTAAGCAGTCCTTATCTGCTGTCAAATTCTATGTTTCTATGTTTCAGTGGTCCACCTTATTCTGTAGATATTTGAACTCCAATTCAGCGCGACATGGGTCTAGTCCTGGCAATTGCTGCATACATGGGGGGGGGGTGAACAGGTATGGAAGCAATCAGTTTGCCTTGACATCATATTGGAATTGTTTTCTACAGCATGGGCAGGTAGATCCTCTTGCAGGCTGTTCTGCAAAGAATGTTTGGGGGGTGTTGAATATGGTGGAAGAGAATGATTTTCTTCACTGAAAAAGTCTGTGTCAGTAAATTTCCAGGCCTGTTCCAAAGTGTTAAAAACTGGGGTGGGCTCCCATTTACCAAAATCACTAATACACCTGGGTATTGTATATAGTAACTGACACTAGTTTTTGTAGAGTGTGCTATATTTCAGTGACGGATTTCCTTTTGGTAGTGATTTCAGTAGAGAAATCCTGAAAAACAAAGATCCTTTATCCTTTCCATATTAAATTCTTACTTTCCCTCTCTAGTTTTAGGACCTCTTCTTTCACTGAATAAAAACAACAAAAAAGTTGGCAACCATAGGTCTTGGTTTGAAGGCAGTTTGGAGAAGTGATGTTAATGATCATTGGTGGGCTTTCTACTTCCAGCAGCCAGGGCCACTGGAAATTTAACACTGCCACAAAGAATTGCTAGAGGAACTGAACCATATTCTGTTCTGTGTTCCATCTGGCACTCCTACTATTTGTATGTTGTTGTGTCTCCCCCATTCTCTAGATTGTCTATGTTTTCTATAAGATATTTAATCTGCCTGTCTTGTCCCCCTGATTTTTCTGTGAGCTGTGTCACTGCATCTTCTAGGAGGACCAATCTGTATTCTCTACCATAAAGCCTCCTTGCAGTAAGTGCTGTATCTGATTTATCCCTGGACATGGTGTCTTATGATGTGCAGCTTTACTGAGGATAGACTTTTCTTTTATTTGACTTAGATATGACTTACTGCTTGCTGCAGAAGGTGTGCTTACAGCGCTTGCTGTGTCATTTTTGTCACTGTCATTCCATCTGCTGCTGGCCTCTTGGGACATTGCATCTTGAGGTGAAACTTCAAATGACAAAAACAAATTACAAAAATAGAGCTACACTTTCTTGACTGCAACGCATTCCATATAAATGTACCCTCAGATTTACTGGGTGACCACTTTGAGATTAGTTTAATATTGGATATTGAGAGGTTGAAGCAGCAGCTGTCTCTCAGGTGGCCATTCTTCTCGGCGCCATGCGTGTACTGCCCCATATATTCCTGTAATGCAATGCACTATGGGCAATGTGTATAATTTTATGGTATGTCTAGATATCTTAAGGAAAGATACCTAGATCCTTCAATGAGGCTGAAATGTCTGTTTTGGAAAAAAGATAAGCCCTTGGACCAGTGCAGCTCTTATAGGCTGATATCTTTGTTAAATTGTGATTATAAAATATTTGCCAACATTTCGGCCAATAGGCTGGATAAAATAGTTCCGGGGTGGTCCATCGAGATCAGGTGTGGTTCATTGAAGGCAGTAGATTACAACATAACACTAGAAGAGCATTCAGTATCATCCAGGCCTTTACAGATACGGACACTGCACTCCTGTTGGATGTGGAAAAAGCCTTTGACAGGGTGCAGTGGCCCTTCCTGTTGGAGGTTTTAAAAGGCTTTGGGATAGGAGGAAACTTCCTAAACTGGATTCAGCTAATATACTCAACACCCCAGGCAAGAGTAAAAACAAATCAGATGTTCTCTCCATCCTTCCCTCTTTCACATGGGACCACACAGGGCTGCTCTCCTCCCCCTGTTATTTGTGTTGTTTTTGGAGCCATTAGCAACTAAGATTAGGTCCCACTGGGAGATATTGGGCATCAAGGTAGGAGAAGATCACTTGATAATTATGTTATATGCAGATGACATTCTGCTTTCACTGGCTCCTCCAGATTACACATACCCAATATTAAACAATTTAATAGGGGACTACAGTGCCATGTCAGGTTACAAGATAAACTGGGGAAAAAAGTGAATTACTTTACTTAAGTAACCCAGAGAACCTTGTGAATCCTGACTTAAAAAGCATCTGTAAAAACCCAGATTAAATATCTAGGAATAATATTAGCCGAAGACCCAACAGAGTGATACCATTAAATTATGATGCTCTTATTCCTAGAATCAGGAATGACTTAGAAATATTGCAGCACCTTCCCTTGGCTCTGATTGGGAGAATTAATATTTTGAAGATGAATATTCTCCCTAAACTATTATTTCTATTTGAATCAATCCCACTAATCTTAAAAAAGAATTTTTTCTTAGAAATAGACAAAATTATAAGGAGATTTCTTTGTCTGGGCAAGCACCCTAGAATTGCTCTTTACAAACTGCAACAGAATAGAGATAAGGGGGGTTTGGGATGCCCACATTTTTGGTAGTATTACTTAGCAGCCTAGATGGAAATAGTTTACTATTGGTTCTGTCATAAAGAGGACAACCTAACTGTGGGATTTTGTCTATAAGTAAATAAATTAGGAGACTTCGCTCTCAATAATGCATTTTTGCTGGGTATATTATAACAAAAGAAGGAGATGGCTCTAAGCACAACTAAGTCTACTATCGATGCCTGGATACAGGCCCGTAGGATGATAGGCAGAAGCGGGTGACACTGTGGAGGAACTTATCATTTTAGCTGTCCCTGGGGGACCTGGCTAAAGTCCCTTTGGTACTGCTTACAGATACAGCCATGTTAAAGCAGCAGTGCAATGAAACTGGGCAAAAACATTTTGCCTTACCTTTCTTTAACTATACAAAATTCCAGGCATCTTTTCATGTTTCATTTGGTCGTAACATTTTCTAGTTCTGCCAAACATTGAGTATATTATAAAGGTTTTAATGTAGTGTTTTTCTTAAGAAAAAAGATAACATACATTTGGCTTAGAAATAATATTGTAGATGTGTCAAGGGTTAGGACTGAGAAAATAAATTAAAAAACATTGTGCGCAGCACGGGAGGTACCTAGGAAAGTCGATTTGACAGGTATAATATTTTTATTTATTGTAGCTGAAACTAGCTTTTTGGAAAAATATTTTTGTTGCACTGCTGCTTTAAGTGTGGAAACCTGCACCCCAGGAAGTGATGGCACCCTCACTTGATATGGTATAGCACCTGAGGGTGAGAGTCCTAGTTCCTGCAGTAAGATGGCAGTTACTGCAGAGAGGATTTACGTCCCCATCTAAATGAATGCAGCCCAGCTGGGAAGGAGAGGGGAGAAATGTACTGCTCAGCACTGGAACTATCCTGGACACATACAGCATTCTGAGAAAGAACACCTGTATAAACCTTGTAGATGTTTAGGGGCATTATAAGTGGCACAAAGAGACAGCTGCGTAACAGTGACCCTAAAGGGGACCTCAGTTAGCACCACGACGGGGGGCACTGTATTACTACAGCACAATGCCTGACTCTGGGTTCCAGCAGTCAAGAGATCAGAGAGGCTGCTTGTACATGAGGTGCACAGAAGGGGTATGTGTTCTGTGTTACAGGCTATTATTTGTATAGGGATGCCTAGTAGTTCAGGGGGCCTGAGGAGTGTGGTTTGCTTATGTAAATATATGTGTGTTCCCAAGGGGGCAGAGTTCATGTGTAACCAGGGACAATAAAGGTTTCTTGTGCAGATTCTACCTTGGTTTGAGGGAACATTGTCTTTATTAGTTGTGAGCCCTGTATTCTTGCTAGCAGTTGTTCTCAGAGACTCTCCAGATAGTTCCCAGTGTCTGGACATTTATAAGAACCCTGGCTGGTACCCCATCCAGATGTGAGCTGTAGTGGATGACCAGGTTGGGTGGCAGGGGTTACAGGAGGATCTGGCAAGGCTAGAGGCATGGTCTGACAGATGGCAGCTGGGGTTCAATGCAAAAAAAATGCAAGGTACTGCACTTCCGAACAAAAATTATGAGGAGAAGCTACCATTGGGGGGTGGCTGGCGGTAACAGAAGAGGAGAAGGATCTGAAAGGTGCTCGTCACACGAGCAATGAACAATTCCATGCAATGCAGAAAGGCAGCAGCAATGGCCAGCAAAATGGTGGGGTGCATTGCAAGGGGTATTACCTTGAAAAGAAGGGAGGTTATTCTACCATTATACAGCTTGTTGGTTAGACCCCACCTGGAATACTGCATGCAGTACTGGCACCCATACCTACAAAAGGACATTAGGCTGCTGGGGGGGGCAGCGTAGGGCAATGAAGATGATTCAGGACCTGGGGGAATTGCCATATGAGGTCAGACTCAGAGAGTTAAACATGTACATGCTGGAGGAGAGGAGGGACAGGGGAGCATATTTGAGACCTTCAAATACATGAAGGGGATAATCAAAACAGACACAGAGTGTCTATTCAGGAGGAGAGTGGGGAGAGACACTAGGGGCCATGACATGAGATTGGGAGGGGGTAGTGGCATGTAACACAGTGGAATGCTTCAAGGAGGGTTGGGACAGGGCAAAGGGGAGAGTAAAGGAAGGGGGGGGGTGGGCAGCTGCTGAATAGGGAGCTAGCTGCAATCTCGAGCAGCCTTGCTAGACCAGGATGGCCTTTTGCTACTGGCAACTTTTGTATGTTTGTATCCAGTGAGTGGGATCTGCAGTAACTAGTTATACTTTGCTTTAAGTATCTGTTTCAATGTAATTAATCATTAATTACATGTAGTAGGGTAATAGCACTGTAGTTACATGTTTCTTGCATCCAACTACATTGCAGTTGCTTGCATCCAACTACATTGCAATTGCTTTTATCCAACTACATTGTAATTGCAATGCAGTTGCAGTGTAGTTATACTGTAATTACAGTAAGAACTGATCTCAGCGGATAGGCAACAAGTATAATAAAAAATATTCTGGGAACTGGGTACTGCTGCAGCGCCTGTTGTGTAGAAAAACCTGACCCTACAGTATGTTGAGAATATAGTAAGGCAGGAAGTATATTGCAAAGAGATAATGGGAGGAAAATCGGTGAGGTTTTAGGAAATGAAAAATGCAGTATAGCCTGTGCACAAGGTAAGCTGTGAAAAGTATGGAAATATTGATTTTTCTGATCACTGCAGAGAAGAAATATTTCAGTAGAGAGGGTTTAACGAAAGTCCTTGCAACTACCAAGGAATGCGGGGCACAGTGTGAATGAAGTCTATCAGGTGGAGAAGCTGACGGCACACTGTGAGACTGTAGAAGGAGGCTTTTGTTAATGAAGGCCTGATCCACAGAAGTCTGCAGAGGACTTTTGTACAAAAATAAGTGTAGGCAGGGAGGCCGTTGGTACACAGAGGTCCTTCTACGCATGAGCAGAGACCTCTGCACACCCAGAGCCCTCCTGTGTGCCCCCACAGATGTTTGTCATGACTCACTCCATACAGTGGACAGGATGGAACCCCCCCCGAGGTTGGCAGTGTTGTTGGTGCCTGTCCGTGGAATGAGTTGCTGCTGTGGGTAAGGTGAGTTATTCCAATAGTAGGGATGCAGTGATCAAACTCACCACAAGGAGAGGCAGGAGAGTAACTTCAGTACAGTGGAATGAAGGATACTTTATTACAGTAAGGCAATGTACGTGGAGGTTGGAGGACAGCAATGCAGTCACTGCAATAACCAGTACTGTAATACTACAAATACTGTAACTCTTACTTCAGTACTCTATATATACACACTTGGACTCTGTAAATCCTTCAAGTGTATAAATACTTTGACCACTATAAATATTTAAGACTGTGTCAACACTTAAAGCTCTATAGATACTTAAAATGCTGTATTTAGTCACATGGGTGTGTGGCGCCACAAGGTGGAGCTCGATGAGGATGCACAAAGGAACCACTGAAGCACTGGCCAGCTTGTTGCATGTGCAGTGTGAAGAAAGGGGGGAAGGCAAATGGAAAAATGAAAAAAAGAAGGGCAACTTGCACAGAACTTGATGAAATGCTGGACTTTGAGCTACTGCAAAGCCTGGGAAATGGCAAGAAACACTGCAAACTTGAAGAAATGCTTGAATTCGGAACTGTTGTGGATCCCGGAGAATGTATAAGCCTTGAAGAGCTGAAGACATGCTGAACCTCCAAGCCACTGTGGACTTGGGGAAGGATGACGAACCTCTGTGTAAACTGTGTGGGACCTGAAGAAATACTGAACCTCTGAGCTGCTTTGGACCCCAGGAAATGAAGATGTATCTCTGTGGTACCTGTAAAGGGAAGAACACCCATCCACTTTACGTCCAAAAGCCCTGACTACTGAACTGGTGCGGATCCAAAGCTGGCTAATTCTGGTGACAAGGGGCAAAAAGTTCTCTAGTTTAAATGTTCTGCAGCTCCAGGTACAGAATGGCCCTCACTATCAACTACAGTAACTAAACCCCTTTCTCAGGCACTGTGACAAACAGCATGACTGGTTTCCTGTGTTTACCTGGCTCAGTCTCTAGTAAATGCAGTAGCTGCTGATCATACAGTTTGAGTTAACAGTTTGTGGTTTCAGCAATAAAGGCACACAGTGAGCAATTAATATAAGTGCTGTCTCTTAAAATGGATTGGCTATAACTGCTTCAAATGCTGCAGGCAGTCTTTACCAAGCACTTAACAAATGGCGTTCATTACTTTGGAATCTGTTAGGCAGGCTTTAAAAGAGGCATTTCAACAGTGTGTTCAGTTTAAATACCAAAGACAGGTTAAAACAGGCAGTTGAGTGGGGCTGTATCACTTTAAATCCCTTAAACTGGTTAAAATATGTAGTTCAGTGGTGCGGTGTACTGTTAAGGGCACTAGGCAGTCTCAGACATGCAGTTCAGAAGGGCACCAATAATTATGGGGCAAAATAGGAGACCATTCAAATGTTGCAATAGCAGTGCTGTCTCCTTAAATCATGCAGTCAACCTTTAACTCACTTGAAGGCAATATTCAGTGGTTCACATTAGCATAAAATTACTATTCGGCAGGTAGGCGGCCCCCCTCCCATGGGAAACTGCCTTTTAACAAATTAACAGACAAAGCAAGCCCTGTCCCTGGCTGTGAGGCCAGTGGTGGCTATGCTGCTCTCTGGGGACCTTTACAGAGGCCCTACTGGGCTTACATGTGTTGACCTTCCCTGCTGGGATGGCTTAAGGCCCATAGGCCAGTCGTGCCTATCCACATGGGTGGAGCTATCTGGGCTGCTCACCCCCCCATGGCTTTGAATGTAATCCTGCCTGCTCCTGCTGTAGCGCAAATATTGTGCCCCAAAAGTTCTGGACATTTTTTTTTTTGCAGCTATTATATCCCCTAGACTCCAGTTGCCCCCTTCTGTGTGGCCTCCCCAGCCTCATCACCCTGATGTCCCCTAGATTTTACCTTCACCTCCATTTATTTTCTCCAGAGCTTAACTCCCTGTGGCAGAGGCAGTGGAGACTTCCTCAGTCTTTGTTGCAGAATGGATCCAGTGCACTTGGAGGCAGTGCCTGAGTGGCCAGCTGTGGGCTTGCGGGTGACTGGCATCATCCTGCTAGCCAGAGTTTTTCCACTTTTCATCCTGTGACCCCTTAAGACATCTCTATCCTCCTCCTCTCAACTGGAATTCGATGACCCAAGCTCATTCTTGAACCTGGTTCACTGGTGTCGTGAGCGGTAACAATACCACTGCGCCGATGGGCTGGTATGAGAATTCCTTGATTTCATTAATAAATTAGGCAGACAGCACCTGCCCACCAGTGCTGCCACCAACTCGCCACCCTAACCTGGGGTGAAGTGCTGTGGTGGATTGGAGACTTCTACCTGGAGCTGGGTTGTAGGGCCTGGCTGCCGCTGACTAGTTCCACTGCTGCTGTGAATGCTGGGAGGAGAGATCGCTAGGACTGCATCTCGCTTTGGTGCTGCCTCTTGTTGCTGTAGCCTGCTGTCTTACCACCACAACCCGATCACCGCTATGCCTTCTCTAACTACCATGGCCTGCTTAAACACCAATGAGGGACTGAACAATTTAAATAAAGTAATAAAATAGCAAATGGGGCTGTACAGAACCCACACCATGGCCGTTGACTTACTTTGCTCCTTTTCCACACTCACGACTGCTGACTCTGCTTCTGGGAACCACTGTCTCTGCGATGCTGACCAAGTGAGGGGAACCACCAAGATCAACTGCTACTGCTCACACTCTCACTGCTGACTGGAAATCTGCTGCTTCTGTGGAGGAACAAACTGGCCAAAACTGACTGCAGTAGGGATGAGGGAATGACAGCAGGTAAACCCTTCACTTTCTTTACTCTAAATTACTGCATCCCCTATCTCTCTCAGGCCACAAGCTGACAGGCCGCCCTGACCACACTCTCGACGGCACTCCTCAGTGCCTGAGAATGCTGCTTGACAACCCCAGTTCCCAGCACTGTGGCTCCTACATGTTGCCCCCAACATTTGGCATGCTGAGTCCCTGACAGTGTGGGGGGGGGTGGACAAACTGTCTAGTGCGAACAGGACTTTCAGAATTCTGTGCTGGCACTGGGGCTCATGCCAATAACAGTTGGGGAAGGGAAATTAAGTATTTTTGCTGTGTGTATGTGTGTGTGTGTGTGTGTGTGTGTGTGCGCGCGCGTGTACATGCTGGGGAACACTGCTAGAGATGGGGGGAACTGCTGCACAACATAAATAAATACAAAACTGTCATCAGGGGACTTTACGGGGCACACAATACCAGGGGCACTTTTCTGTGACTGTACCAGGGGCACCAGAATTACACCATGGGGACCTCCTTGCTCAAAGTGACCCCCTTACCTCTGTGGCTGCAGGACCTGGGGAGCAGGGTCTGGGAGGCTGTGGGGACTCCACCTTCCCCAAACTGGTTGCTTTATTATTTTATGTAAGCCCAGTCCTGGGACATCACTTCCAAGCAATTACTGTGCCGCTGGGTTGGGGTGCATGGTTCTCCCACTGCGTTACATCATTTATTTATTTATTTAGCTTGTGTTGACCGGGTAGGTACACTAGACAAGTAATATGCCTATTTTTAGGAACGACCCGGGAGATTACAACAATGAGGTACAGAGAGGTACAGAAAAAATAAGGTACATCATGACAGCACAACAACATGTGGAAGTACAATGGGTAACATCATCAAAGAGTAACAGGTCATATACAAATAAAACAGATTACATTTTTGGCAGAACCAGAATATGTGGTCATGGACTATAATAATAAAACTCAGTCAAGTGCACAGGGTACGCAATATAATCTGGGGGACAAGCGAGCTTTGTCAGGCAGTTCCTGCAAGAGCAACTAGGGTCTGGTTGACAGCAACCATATGCACTAGGGAGGCCTGGGGCAATCACACGCTGAGGCAGGTCTCATGAATCTGGTCACTGTAAATTAGGGTGCCAGAAACATGTCACCCACAGTGAGCGTGGCTCAGCATTCTGCTACAACCTAGCTAGGGTGACAACGGACAGCAGGGGACAGTAGTTGTTTTTTGCTGGGAGGCTTTGCCCCCCCCCCGCACCCCATCACTAAATATAATCTCTTCCAGATCCGGGCATGATTGGACTGGAGGAGAACAGTGTCGATGGTGAAAATGCCGTGAGTGTAAGGTGCTGTGAAATCCAGCACATGCCTGTCACTCACAGCCTTTTCTCATCACCCTAATTGCGGCACCCTAATTGTGCCATCCTCGTAACAGTATACTGGGGTGTGCTTATGGATGTGAATGTATTTCCTTGCAGTTCTGTTGACTGTTTCCTCACCAGGGACAGGATGTGAAGGGCAGCAGGATTATGTGGGGGAACCTGCAGTAATAGCTATTCCCACTACCCCATGTAAGTTGTCCCCCACACTCCCTGGATCTTCCAGGGACCTGGCCTGACTTGGTAACTAACTCCCCAACCATTTGAGTTGGCATGAAGGACGGGGGGGCCATGACGTTCATTTTTAGATTTTGTTGCATTATTTTTGGTTCCCTTGAAGGGAATCCCCTGACCCAGTTGCTCACATAGTCACCACTAGGGTCTGCATTGGGGCAGTGGATGCAGGGAGGTCTTAAAATGTGGATAGTGAAACCTCTGTGCATCCGCATTCCACAATCTCCTGCTCCATGCAAAGCAGGGGAACCCCTCTCGCACCAGTCATCTGATTGTATGCCCACCTTCCAACCCTACTCCAGCTCCCCAGCACTCTCCGGACTCTCCCTGCTCCTTTGCCTGTGCATGGGGAGGGGGGCCTGGGGCTGTGGATGCCTTCACTTTCACGGCCATCCACAGGTGCTTGGGATATATGCCTAGATACGTGCATTGGGTGTGTATCCCGGTCATCTTTGTGGCGAGGGCCCTCAATTGATACCATGGATTGTATTTATCATTCTAAGGGTAATTCCTTTAGGTCCTTAAGAAAATAGCAGAAGACGTCCAAGGAGATATGCAGTGCTGGAGGAAACACTGTTACAGAAAAGGAGTTAAAATGAGACCTGTTGATCTATGTCACAGGCACAGGATACATTTTCTGAATTATAGTTATAAGAAATTCAGAGGGAATGCAACCACTTGCTATAATAGTAAATATTTTGACGTGATATGCCAAAAAAAAGATCATTAGTGATAAAAAAATAAAATAAAATAGAATGAAACTTTCTCCAAGTTTCAAGGAATAATTAATAACGTAAATCAGAAATATTTAAACATCGAAACATCCCTAATTCAGCAGTGGCCATGGAAGTGTGTAGCACAGTTAGCCTGCTTTCATCTCTTAAGTGGTGCTAGATGTGAGATTTTTCTTTAACAAGAGATAATATTAAGAAGAATCATGTCTCTAAAACGGATACTGTAGCCTAGGATTAATGTCTGGTACGTTGGTGACCTGTTGTAACGTTCTAAAATATGACAGTAAATCACCAGCATGTGGCAGTGGTAGTCTGTGTATTGATGGTACTTTTCTAGCAGCTACAAGTTAAAAGCAGGTAGGACAGCTTGCAGGAGCTCCGTTCACCCTTTTCTGAGCAACTAATAAAGGAGTTGCTGCTCTGCTGACTCCTTTCTGAATTAAGCACCAAGCAGCAGTTCCCTCTCAACAGATAACAGTTGCTCATTGACAGAAGAATGTTATCCTTCAATTGATTGGCAACGGGCTCGCTGACAGTTATCTACAGTACCAAATTAAAATGTAAAGGATTTGATGCTATTGTTGGTGCAGCAATTGCATTTAACCATAATACTTTCTGGTTTTCTTTTTCTTTTTTTTTGTTTTAATTTGTCTTTTTATTTAACAGCAAACAGGAGTCAGCAACCAGACCAAGGGTTGTTATAAAAGCATTTTATTCAAAATTAAGTGTAAGTGGAAAATGCAATTTCATCTGGCTCACAAACCATTCTGGTAGCATGTTTGGCAGAAAAAACTTTTACGTTTCGCCTAGCTAGTTTGATCCTTGTATTTAAGCAATAGAACATGACCAGATGTTACATTAACAGTCTGTTAATCACCACCCCAGGGCATTATGTGGCACAAGGTTCAGTCAAGTGTCACATGCCCCTAGGGGAGTGATTAACTGACAATCTGTGTAACCCCTCAGAGTACCTTTTTGCTATTGTAAACAAGTGGGATTAAAAAAATGTCATGCACCTTCCTTTCTTTTCTATTACAGACTTTTTCTTTACGTTTTGAGGGTAGATTGTCCCTCAGCATCTGTGTGGTACCTCTTGCTGCACATTTTTGAGGTGGTGCTGCTGTGCACCCTCCATGCTTTTTCAATGAGGACTTGTGCCTGCAATATTATGCATTTTGAGATGGTGCTGCTGTGCGCCATCTGTGCTGGTTCAGTGAGGACTTGTGCTTGCGACATGTTATGCATTTTGAGGTGGTGCTGCTGTGCACCCTCATGCTGGTTCAACGAGGACTTGTGTCTGCGATATTCTGCATTTTGAGGTGGTGCTGCTGTGCACCCTCCGTGCTGGTTCAATGAGGACTCATGCCTGCGATGTTATGCATTTTGAGGTGGCGCTGCTGTGCACCCCCCATGCTGGTTCAATCAGGACTCATGCCTGCGACATGTTATATATTTCGAGGTGGTGCTGCTGTGCACCCTCTGTATTGGTTCAATGAGCACTTGTGCCTGCAATGTTATGCATTTTAAGGTGGTGCTGCTGTGCACCCTCCATGCTGGTCCAGTGAGGATTTGTGCCAGCGACATGTTATGCATTTTTGAGGTGGTGCTGCTGTGCACCCTGCATGCTGTTTCAATGAGGACCCGTGCCCATGACATGTTAGGCATTTTTGAGGCAGTGCTGCTGTGCACCCTGCATGCTGTTTCAGTGAGGACCCATGCCTATGACATGTTCGGCATTTTTGAGGTGGTGCTGCTGTGCACCCTGCATGCTGTTTCAGTGAGGTCCCGTGCCCATGACATGTTCGGTATTTTTGAGGTGGTGCTGCTGTGCACCCTGCATGCTGTTTCAGTGAGGACCCGTGCCCATGACATGTTCAGCATTTTTGAGGTGGTGCTGCTGTGCACCCTGCATGCTGTTTCAGTGAGGACACGTGCCATGACATGTTAGGTATTTTTGAGGGGGTGCTGCTGTGCACCCTACATGCTGTTTCAGTGAGGACCCGTGCCCATGACATGTTCAGCATTTTTGAGGTGGTGCTGCCGTGCACCCTGCATGCTGTTTCAGTGAGGACCCGTGCCTATGACATGTTCAGCATTTTTGAGGTGGTGCTGCTGTGCACCCTGCATGCTGTTTCAGTGAAGACCCGTGCCGATGACATGTTAGGTATTTTTGAGGTGGTGCTGCTGTGCACCCTGCATGCTGTTTCAGTGAGGACCCGTGCCCATGACATGTTCAGCATTTTTGAGGTGGTGCTGCTGTGCACCCTGCATGCTGTTTCAGTGAGGACCCATGCCCATGACATGTTTGGCATTTTTGAGATGGTGCTGCTGTGCACCCTGCATGCTGTTTCAGTGAGGACCCGTGCCCATGACATTTTCAGCATTTTTGAGGTGGTGCTGCTGTGCACCCTGCATGCTGTTTCAGTGAGGACCCGTGCCCATGACATGTTCAGCATTTTTGAGGTGGTGCTGTGCAACTCCATGCTGTTTCAGTGAGGACCCATGCCCATGACATGTTCAGCATTTTGAGGTGGTGCTGCTGTGCACCCTGCATGCTGTTTCAGTGAGGACCCATGCTCATGACATGTTTGGCATTTTGAGGTGGTACTGCTGTGCACCCTGCATGCTGTTTTAATGAGGACCTGTGCCCATGACATGTTATGCATTTTTGAGGTGGTGCTGCTGTGCACCCTGCATGCTGTTTCAGTGATGACCCGTGCCCATGACATGTTCGGCATTTTTGAGGTGGTGCTGGTGTGCACCCTGCATGCTGTTTCAATGAGGACCCGTGCCCATGACATGTTCGGCATTTTTGAGGTGGTGCTGGTGTTCACCCTGCATGCTGTTTCAATGAGGACCCGTGCCCATGACATGTTCGGCATTTTTGAGGTGGTGCTGCTGTACACCCTGCATGCTGTTTCAGTGAGGACCCGTGCCCATGACATGTTTGGCATTTTTGAGATGGTGCTGCTGTGCACCCTGCATGCTGTTTCAGTGAGGACCCGTGCCCATGACATTTTCAGCATTTTTGAGGTGGTGCTGCTGTGCACCCTGCATGCTGTTTCAGTGAGGACCCGTGCCCATGACATGTTCAGCATTTTTGAGGTGGTGCTGCTGTGCAACCTCCATGCTGTTTCAGTGAGGACCCATGCCCATGACATGTTCAGCATTTTTGAGGTGGTGCTGCTGTGCACCCTGCATGCTGTTTCAGTGAGGACCCATGCTCATGACATGTTTGGCATTTTTGAGGTGGTACTGCTGTGCACCCTGCATGCTGTTTTAATGAGGACCTGTGCCCATGACATGTTATGCATTTTTGAGGTGGTGCTGCTGTGCACCCTGCATGCTGTTTCAGTGATGACCCGTGCCCATGACATGTTCGGCATTTTTGAGGTGGTGCTGGTGTGCACCCTGCATGCTGTTTCAATGAGGACCCATGCCCATGACATGTTCGGCATTTTTGAGGTGGTGCTGGTGTTCACCCTGCATGCTGTTTCAATGAGGACCCGTGCCCATGACATGTTCGGCATTTTTGAGATAGTGCTGCTGTGCACCCTGCATGCTGTTTCAGTGAAGACCTGTGCCCATGACATGTTATGCATTTTTGAGGTGGTGTTGCTGTGCACCCTGCATGCTGTTTCAGTGAGGACCCATGCCCATGACATGTTATGCATTTTTGAGGTGGTGCTGCTGTGCACCCTGCATGCAGTTTCAGTGAGGACCCATGCCATGACATATTCAGCATTTTTGAGGGGGTGCTGCTGAGCACATTTGGAGCTGGATTGGTGAGGGCTTGTGATTGTGGCACTGGAAGGAAGTGCATTCACATTTCCTTGGGCAAATGGAGGCAAGCGTGACCACAATAACTGATTTTCACCACTAAGTACTGGTCAGCACAGCGACAGAGTCAGTTGCAAGGAGGAGCGTGCACATCCTTGTGTTATTTCCAGCATGCTCGTGGTGGCTTCTGCACGATTTTCATGATGAAAATGATTAACAACAGAAAAATATTGGAATTTGTTATTAAAATTCTATGGGCAACACAGAAGTATTACTGAGATCTTTCTATCACGGGATTTGCCCTTTTCAAATGTGATAGGGGTATGGCTTTGGGTGTGGAGGAGTGGCACTTTTCATTAAGGACAGCATTATGGCAGTGGAAGTCAAGGACCTGGGAGAGGAGGAGGATAGCTGGTTACTGAAAAAAGGGAAGAAACGCAGAGTGGAAGTGGTCTGCAGTCCACCAAACTGATCCAAGAAGGGAGACAGCTAAGAGAGAAGATTAGAAAGGCCACTACCTTAAGGAATGTGGGACTACTGGGAGTTCCTTTGAGTGTTATTATTCTTATAAAATAGACTTCTAACAAGTAAAACATGTAAAAAGAAAGTAAAACCTTTTAACTGTGCATTAAGCAATATTGCCACATGATTATTTGACGTGTGTCATACAGTCATAGTGCATTCCTTTGACTTCCCATTTTGTAATGGATTTTACTGTACAACACTAAAAATACTTGAATTAAACACAAATCCAAAATGGATTGCAAACAAGGTTATGGTTATGGTTATGGCTTAGGTTATGGAACTCCCTACCAGCATGCACTTGCTCCTCCTCCTCCCATCCCTGCTTTAAAGCCTCCCTCTGGGGCTTCCTCAAATCAGCCATGTCCTGCCACTGCACTTAATGAACCCCCTCGACCATTCCACTCAGTCTAGCTGAGTCGTTACCTTTCTCCTTTGCCTAAGGTGGCGGATCCCTGCACCTTATCCATGAATAAAGCATGCTTCTAGTAGTTGAAATGACTGTGATGAGTCCACTTTGGCCCTACTGCTCATTAATCATGTATATGCTACTGTTCTAGCTACTGTTCTACCTTTAGGACATTGTTGCCCTAGCATCCTGAGGGTCCGACTAGGTGAACGCAAAAAGAATTGTGTTCCTAGAGGGTCCCAATTTTAAATGCCAAGCATTTTTCTGATCGCCAAGTGAAAACAAAATGGTGGATTTGCGACACTACAAGGGCCATTTGCAACACTAAAAAGGGCATTTGCGACACTGTCGAACTTTTTGTTAACTTTTCCCATTGACTTATAATGGGAACTTGTTTTTTGAATAACTTTTGAACCATTCAATATTTTTTCATTAAATCTTCAAAAGGCACATCAGGGACCCTGACCGAATGTTCCCTGAAGTTTTCGGACCAGTTGCACAAACCATGTGACCTGTAGGCATGAGCAAAGAATTCACAAAAACCGTAAACGCTTTCGCATATCTCACTTAATAACTCCGCAGCCGTATATTCAACCACTACAAAAGTTGGTAGATCCCAATATATATGGTTCTTGATCGTGCATTCCAAGTTTCAGGTAAATCCGTTGAATGGTGGAAAAGTTATTAAGGTGGAAAGCTTGACCCTTTAACCTTAAAAGGGCTACTCAACCCTAACTATAATATATATATATATATAGTATATAGTATATATGTAGTGCCACTCCAGCATAGTTAGGGTTGAATGCAAACTTTTAACAGCTAATATTTTTCCTAGCCAAACTATCTCTTGTTGGGAGCTGCAATATTGAACATAGGATTTGCAAGAAAGCGAGTTGTGCTCATAACAGAGGAAGGGGAACCTTTCAATTGTCTGTGGTTTGTAGCAGATATACTGCAGATGAAGGCTGCTTCTAACTGAAAGGTGAAAGAAGGAATTTACAATTATCAGGAAAAGACAGTCTTGTTACAATTCTTAAGATTTTCAGTGCAGGAAGATTTTAAACTCTGGGCGAAACATTTGTCACAAATCCTGAAATAAGTGCAGGTACAGGTTGTGTATTTGACCCAGACAGTAAACTGTTTTCTGTGTTTATCTTTGTTTGCCTTAAAAGGCAATTCCAAACTTTCTAGGAAGTGATTTCATCACAGAGACTTAATTCAGCCAATAGCTTTGGTAACAGACCTGAGAAGAATAGTATTATAAGCAAGTGTTTATAGCAAACTCATCAGAACAGCTAATATTTTTCCTAGCCAAACTATATCTTGTTGGGAGCTGTAATATTGAACATAGGATTTGCAAGAAAGCGAGTTGTGCTCACAACAGAGGAAGGGAGGGGAACCTTTCAATTGTCTGTGGTTTGTAGCAGATATACTGCAGGTGGAGGCTGCTTCTAACTGAAAGGTGAAAGAAGAATTTACAATTATCAGGAAAAGACAGTCTTGTTACAATTCTTAAGATTTTCAGTGCAGGAAGATTTTAAACTCTGGTGAAACATTTGTCACAAATCCTGAAATAAGTGCAGGTACAGGTTGTGTATTTGACCCAGACAGTAAACTGTTTTCTGTGTTTAACTTTGTTTGCCTTAAAAGGCAATTCCAAACTTTCTCAGGAAGTGATTTCATCACAGAGACTTAATTCAGCCAATAGCTTTGGTAACAGACCTGAGAAGAATAGTATTATAAGCAAGTGTTTATAGCAAACTCATCAGAACAGCTAATATTTTTCCTAGCCAAACTATCTCTTGTTGGGAGCTGCAATATTGAACATAGGATTTGCAAGAAAGCGAGTTGTGCTCACAACAGAGGGAGGGGAACCTTTCAGTTGTCTGTGGTTTGTAGCAGATATACTGCAGGTGGAGGCTGCTTCTAACTGAAAGGTGAAAGAAGGAATTTACAATTATCAGGAAAAGACAGTCTTGTTACAATTCTTAAGATTTTCAGTGCAGGAAGAGTTCAAAGCACAGCTGACTTATTTGGGGCTGACTGCTTTTCAGAGCACAAACCACCAGGCTGTTTTGGGGCTGGGGAGGTTACCTGTGTCTGACTTGGATGTCTGGATTTTTCTCTGTTTGATTAGCAGGGGATTTTCTCTGTCAAATTGTTGTGTATAGTATCTTGCAGACAGGCACTCATCGCAGCGGTGGGTCAGAGCTCTTAGCTGATTGTTTTGTGAGGGCACAGTTTGGGCCCAACCCCTTCCACCCTTCACCCCGGGAAATAGTTCCTTATACCTAGGGTTCTGACATCATTTCCTCAAGAGTGCAAGGTGCATATCAATGTCATATCCTCTCTAGCACACAGCACTGAAAATATACGATACACATTATATAATATATATATATTTCTATATAACAAACCAATCACACACACAAAAAAAAAGTACATAGTCATGTGGGGAGTAGTGCAATGTAATGGCTGTGGGGCAGCAGTCTTCCGGGAGTCTTTCTGGAGGCTGAGATGCTGCCCTATTTGCAGACAACTCTCTGCCCTGAGGGAGGAAGTTGCCCGTCTTCAGGCCACACTGGACAGCAGTAAGAGAACCTTCCCCCAGGCCGGACTTGATGGTAGGAAGGGAACCCCCCCCATCCAGGGAGCACCAGAGCCACCACCACTACCTCAGAGGTTGCAAAGAAAGCACAGCAGTTGGACCACGGTGGGCTCAGGGAGGGTGAGGAGGGTGGAACAGAGGCACACCCAGTCAGTTGTTCCACTCCACAATCCATACACCATTCTGGGGGAGCACAGCTCCCCTATGGATGCACCCACGGAGGAGATTAAGGAGGCTGAGGACACCTGTCACAAGGGAGGCCCACAGGAGGGAGGCAAAGGATGCCACAAGGAAAGGAAGCAGCTCCTGGTGGGGGACTCAATTATTAGGGGGATAGAACTGGGGGGAGCAGGGAAAACTGAAGTAAAGTGCCTGCCTGGTGCCATGGCTTGTAGGGACAGGAAGCGCATCCTCAGGATCACGAGAACAGCTGCACGGGAGTCTGAGCTGGATGTCGTTGTCCACCTAGGGACAAATGACTTGGCTCAACATGAGATTAGAGCAGTGCAGAAGGACTTTTTAGAACTGGGGAGGGGCCTAAGACAAGTAGCACACACAGTAACCTTCTCAGAGGTGCTGCCTGTAAATGGCATGAGTGAGGCAAGGGTACTTTGCACCATGCGGTTTAATGAGTGGTTGAAAAAATGGTGTGGAGCACAGGGGTTTGGCTTCATTGGGGACTGGGGTTCCACCTGAAGGGACACCAGCCTATACTGGCAGGATGGTCTGCATCTGTCCAGGAAGGGAACAAGTTTTTTGAGCAATCGGTTTAAATGCTTCATTGGCAAGCTTTTAAACTAGTCAAGGGGAGGCACTGATGGCACCAGGAAAATCCCAGCCTCTCCTACAAAACAGGGTACTAAATGAGAAAAAGACCGAGGTAGAAAGGTCAGTGGGGGATGCTGCAACAGAAAGTAAAGCCATCAAAAATGGAGCAATGAGTACCAATGCACGTAGTCTGAGTAACAAGCTTCCTGAATTAGTGGCCTTGATGGAGGAGGAACATCTGGATATCGTGGTAGTCACAGAAACATGGTTCGCACAAAACCATGACTGGGACATAAACATACCAGGGTACACTATCTACAGGAGGGACAGGGAGGGTAAAAGAGGAGGAGGAGTAGCTCTTTACATAAGGGAAGGAATCAAAGTAACAGAACAAAAGAGAAAACAGGGAGGAGAAGAAGCACTGTGGGTAAATTTGGAGACCGGCAATGGCACCATAATCCTCACAGGGGTTGTATACAGACCCCCTTCTCAGGGGGAGGAAATGGACACGGAAATGATAGAAAGTATACTTAGTATGGCAAAAAAAGGGGAGATATTGCTGATGGGTGATCTGAATATGCCAGATGTTAACTGGAGTGCAGTTGCCACAGCCACTTTGAAGAGTGGGGTTATTCTAGATGCCCTACAGGGGGCATGCCTTAGACAACTAGTATTGGAGCCCACTCGAGGGAGCAATCTTAGACCTGGTTCTCTCAAATGGAGATGAAGAGGATCACAGATGTAGAAGTGGGTAGCCATCTGGGAACTAGCGACCATCGAACAGTATGGTTCACAATAAACACAGCAATAGAGTCAAGCCATACAAAGGCAAAGGTACTGGACTTTAGGAGGCTGACTTTGCTAAAATGGGTAAGTGCCTAAGGAATGCACTAGCACATGGGCAGGAAGGAGGGTGGAAGAACAATGGGAATAATAAAACTGCCATCACAGAGGCAACAAGCCTTTGTGTGAAGCAAATAAACAAAACTAAACGATGTAAGAAACCACTATGGTTCTCAAGTGGCAGTGAAGGTTCAAGAGAAAAGAAAGCTTTCAGGAAGTACAAGGAATCTCAGAAGGAGCAGGACAGAGAACTGTATCAGTTAAAGCAAAAGGAAGCTGGAAGGCAGTCAGAACAGCAAAGGCCCAAACCGAGGAAAAGATAGCTAACTCAGTTAAGAAGGGGATAAAACCTTTTATAGGTACATCAGGGAGCGAAGGAAGACCAAGGGAGGATAGTGAGGCTTAATAAAGGGGAGGGTGGGCAGAGGAGATGTGAAAAGGCAGAGATACTAAACAAATATTTTGCTCAGTATTTACAAAGGAAGGGGGGGGTACCTAGAACAAACAGTAGAAACACATTGGATACTGAAGTTGATACCAGCCCATTTACAGAAGAAAGGGTTCTGAAAGAACTCTTAAAACTGAAGGTGGACAAAGCAATGGGGCCTGATGGGATTCATCCCAGAATTCTAAAAGAACTAAGGGTAGAATTAGTGACACCACTGACTACCCTGTTTAACAAATCATGGGAGGATGGGGTGGTACCCGAGGACTGGAGGAGGGCAGATGTGATTCCTCTTCACAAAAGTGGGAGCAAGGCAGAAGCAGGAAACTACAGACTAGTTTAACCTCAGTGGTAGGGGAAAATGATGGAATCACTTCTAAAGGAAAGAATTGTCAAGTATCTAGAGGCCAGAGGGGCACAGGACCCAAGGCAGCATGGATTCACAGTAGGAAGGTCATGCCAGACAAATCTGATAGATTTCTTTGACTGGGTGACCAAAGTAGTAGATCAGGGAGGGGCTGTGGACATGGCCTACCTAGACTTTAGCAAGGCATTTGACACAGTCCCACACAAAAGATTAATATACAAGTTAGCTAGCCTGGGAGTGGGTCCCAAGATGACAGCCTGGATAAAAAATTGGCTGGAAAATAGGACACAGAGAGTAATAGTAAATGGAGTCCACTCTGATGAAAGGGGGGGGTTACTAGTGGGGTACCGCAGGGTTCAGTATTAGGACCAGTCCTCTTCAATGTCTTTATAAGCGACATTGCAGAGGGACTGGAAGGAAAAGTATGTCTCTTTGCAGATGACACAAAGATCTGCAACAGAGTTGATGCACAGGGTGGGGTGGAAAGGATGAGAAGGGACTTGGCAAGGTTAGAGGAATGGTCAAATGTATGGCAGCTTAGATTCAATGCTAAGAAGTGCAAGGTAATGCACCTGGGAAACAAAAACCCAGGGGGAAGAGTACACAATGGGGGGTGAGATACTAACAACAACAAAAATGGAAAGGGACCTGGGGGTAGTCATATCAGATAGAAACATAGAAACATAGGATGTGACGGCAGATAAGGACCGCTTGGCCCACCCAGTCTGCCCATTTCCCTACCTACTGGATAAGCTGCAGATCCTAGTTAACCAGCAGCCTACTTCTTCCTACCCCCACCCCCCAGAATTGCCTTATGACTATCCCATGCATGCTTGAATTCCACCACTGATTTTGACTCCACAACCTCCTCCGGAAGGCCATTCCATGCATCCACAACCCAAAGGTGGGCAAGCAATGTGAGAGGGCAGCAATGAGGGCTGGGGGGATATTGGGATGCATAGGGAGAGGCATCACCAGTAGAAAAACAGGAAGTTATTATCCCTCTGTACAGACAGCTGGTCAGATCCCATCTGGAGTACTGCGTGCAGTTCTGGAGACCCAGTCTTCGAAAAGACATAGACAGGATGGAAGCTGTCCAGAGGAGGGCAACTAAAATGGTGCAGGGTCTGCACCAGGAGACATATGAAGAGAAACTAAAGAAGCTTAATATGTATAGCCTTGAGGAAAGGAGGAGAGGGGGGACATGATAGAAACTGTCAAGTACCTCAAGGAATCAACAAAGTCCAAGAGGGTAGCATCTTTCAAAAAAGAGTGTGCAAGAACAAGGGGCACAATTTGAAGATAGAGGGGGCGGGCTCAGAGGTAATTTAAGGAAGTATTTTTCACAGAGAGGGTTGTGGATGCATGGAACGGCCTTCCGGAGGAGGTCGTGGAGTCAAAAACAGTGGTGGAATTCAAGCATGCATGGGACAATCATAAGGCAATTCTAGGGGATGGGGGTAGGAAAAAGTAGGCTGCTGGTTAACCAGGATCTGCAGCTTATCCAGTAGGCAGGGAAATGGGCAGACTGGGTGGGCCAAGCGGTCCTTATCTGCCGTCAAATTCTATGTTTCTATGTTTCTATAAACCCGAATGTTTTAACTTCAATAAATTTGAAACCATTCAATGAATTTGCATGAAATTTGGCATCCATAATCTGTAGGGGTAGGCCTCTTGCCAGATTCCGTGTGAATCTGTTTTGTGGTTTTTGAGAGACAAAGCTTCAAAAAATCCTAAATTGACCAGTTTTTTGCCATTTTTTTCAGCAGCCATTTCTCAGAAACGGCTTTAGGTTGTGGTCTGAACTTTTCAGCGTAGAAAGTCTTTGCCTCACAGATGTGTCTTTTGAAGGTTTGGTGAAAAAATATTAATCCGTTCCAAAGTTATCAAATATTTAATTTTCCCATTATTTCCTATGGGAAAAGTTAGATGTTCCCCATGAAAATAAGCTTGTTTTCGCAGGAGGTGTTCCATTTTTATATCTTTGTAACATTTTTGAAAATGGACATTTGTGAAAACAGGCATTTTTGCTCACATACTTTTCCAGTATAAAATAAACTTGATTGATTGATTTTGCATGTAGGGTCACATACAGCCTAGTTTGTTTTCACGGGAGCGCCCTTCTTTTTGCAGGAGCTGTTGTTATTTGGCATGTAGGGTCACATAAAGCCTGCTTTAGGTTTGCGGAGCTCTTTTGTGTCCGCCATCTTGTTTTCTCATTAGCGAGAAAGAGAAAACAAGTAAAAATAGATGTAATATAAAAAAGAAACATCAGAACTTAGTTAAAAGGGACCAGTTTAGCGAGATTCTGATTTTTTTTTTACTGTCCAGAAACACGTTTTGTGGGCACTCAAAATTTTGGGTGCCCAGGTTAGTGAGAGGACCGCTTGTGCCACATTCTCTGTATGAGAACAGAGGGCTTTTCTTGATTTTGCAGCTGCAACTGGAACTCATGCTGCCAGCCGCTCTCTGAAGTGGGAGCCGCTGTTTTCCTGATGTGTACTGGCACCCCCAGGAGCCTGTTAAAAAATATAGGCTCCCTGTGACACTGTATGATAGTGTGCACAAATATGTTAATTGTAGTGGCACCCCCCTTTATGTTTCCCTGGTGTCTAGTGGCACCCCCCCACCCTCTGATTGCCATTATTATTTTTTTTAATCTTGTATGTATTATTATTGTGTGATACCGGGATGCCCACCTCCAGTATCAGATGCCATGTCCTCTCCCTCGCAGTCCATTCTTTTCATTATTTAATTGCTGACATCGGCGTGCCCAATCCCATGTTGGCACTGCAAGAACCCCCCAAAAGTGGGGGACACTGGGAAGCCTACACCCAGTGTCCCCAAATGGTTCTTTTGTTTCCTGTAAAGAAGAAAACTGTCCCCGATTTTTTTTTTTGCCCTGAAATAAAGAAAACAGTTCCTCATCATCGCCGCTGTCCCCCTCCCCCATCCCACTCTCCCACTGAGCACCCACCAACCCACAACCCCCCTTGTCCTATACATACCCTTGGAGGTCATGCTGTGTCATCTTCTGTGGACTGGGACAATGATTGGTGTGTTCTGTCAATTTTTTTTTTTTTATTACAACTAGGATTACAAGTACCTTTGAGCCAGGCTCTTTTACAAAGGCTCCATGTCAGAGAACAAATACAAGTTACAGAAATAGGAACAAAACAATAAATAGGTCGGCATATTAGGTTACAATGATAGATCAATATGATAGCTAGAATAAGTAGAATGTATACATGGGAACATAGCGTAACAGAGGGATAAGTAGGAGGGAGGGTGGAAGATGAAGATAAATGTGAGGAGCGAAGTTGGAGAGGGCAGGAATTGCAGCCAAAGACCATAGTCATCAACTGGGAGCAGGCTGAAACTAGTCAACTAAAAGGGAAAGATCATTGAGGGCTCAGAAGAGGCGCAGGGGGTGAAGGGGGGAGAGTCAGGAGTGGTGAAGAGAAAGAAGAAATAAAAAAGTAACATAGAGGAAAAGGAGGGGGTGGAGATGTGGTAGATGATAGAGGGAACAAAAACGAGAGGGCTGAGGAGATTATAGGTAGTATTCACAGGAGCTAGAGTTAGTAAGGTGGAGGTGGAGTTTATGTTTGAATGAGCCAAGGGTGGTAGTGGAGGAGATGTCAGGATCGAGCGCATTTAACCAGCTAGGTGCTCTGAAGGCAAAGGAACTTTGGCCCTGAGAGGTGCGATGGTGGGGAACCTGAAAGAGCTGGTATTCAGAGCCCCTGGTGTTACGTGGCTTTAGGCTAGAACTAAGCAGTGCTTGGACTCCTGGCGGAGCGAGGCCCATGGTTACTTTCTTTGCCATAATGCAGGTTTGGTATTTTATGCAGTTTGAAAGTTGAAGCCAGCCCGATCGGGCATACAGGTCACATGTATGAGTTAGACGATGAGCACCAGAGATAAGCCTGCAGGCCTTGTTAAGTGATGTTGAAATTCATCTCAGGGCAGTGGCAGAGGCAGAGCCATAGATTATAAGACCATAATCAATGATGGAGACCACCGAGCTTTGGATGGCAATCTTCAGTGCTTCTGCAGTAAGGTGTTGTCTCTGTCGGTAAAGTAGGCCTAGGTGCATATTTGCTGATTTGGCAACATTGTCTATGTGTACCCCATAGGAGAGATTTGAGTCCAGGGGTAACTCTAGGTATTTAAACGACTGCACTTGCTCAAGGGTGTTGCCATTGCTGGTAGAGTTAGCTAGGGGGTGAGATCTATGCATGTTTTGAGAGCTGTTAAAGAGCATTACTTTGTTTTTTTTTATGATTGAGGACAAGCTTAAGATGAATGAACCGGTTTTCCACTGCGGCAAAGCCTTGCTGAAGATTGGTCTGCAGGAGCACAGGGTCCTTGTGGAAGGAGAAGATAACAGTGTCATCAGCGTAGAGGATAATCTGTTCAGTGCAAGATTTCGGGAGCGTGTTAAGAAAAAGGCTGAAGAGTAACAGACCCAGGATGGATACCCTGAGGGACTCCAGATCGGACCGGTCTGAGGTCTGAGTGTCCCAGCAATTTTGACTCATTGAGATCTGTTTTGCAGATAGCTGTTGAACCATGTGACAGTGTCAGGAGAGAGTACTAAATGCTGGAGTTGTTGGATCAGCAGACGATGGTGGACTGTGTCGAAGGCCTTGGTCAGATCTACAAATACTGCCCCGGTTAAGTGTCCCATATCCAATGTGCCGTGCAGTGCTCCAGTGAACTCCAGTAATGCAGAAGAGGTGCTATGAACTTTTCTGAAGCCATATTGTTGTGGGCATAAGAGATTGTGTTTGTCCAGGTAGTCCGTGAGTTGGTTGGATACTATGCATTTGAGTGCCTTGGAGAGAGGTGGTAGTATCGAAATCGGTTGATAGTTCGCATGGCAGGTCTTATCCCCGCTTTTGTGGACTGGAGTAACTGTAGCCGCCTTCCATTTGTCAGGGAACTGACCAGTGCTAAGGGAGAGATTGAGAATGTGTGTTAATGGGACTAGAACCTCATCCACAGTGAGGGTTAGGAGTTTTAGAACCAGCGAGTCTCCACTTGATCTTGACTTTGAAATTGCTTTGGTGATGTGTGTTCAGGCATTGTGCAGATTAATTTCTTTGAAGTGGAAGGGTGGAAGAGTGGTAGGTGGATCATCGGGGATAGTGTAGGTAGTGTCAAGGAAAAAATCTGGGGGAAGGACGCTGCTGAGATCAGTAAATGCATCATTAAAGGTGTTCTCAATGACCAGAGGATCCAGGGTGATGGCCTCATCAACCTTTAGCATGGTTGGGGAGGATTTAGTTTGTTTCCCATGTAACTTCTTTGAAATTCTTCCAGAAATCTGACCCCTTTCCTCAGGAGTTTGAGAGAACTTCTTTGTAGTAGGCATTTTTCAGTAGTCGTATGGATTTAGTGCAGTCATTGTGGGCACATTTGTAGTTCTGTATGTCATGCTGGGCACCAGAGTCTCTAGCCAGGGCCCAAAGGTGGTCCCGAGCCTTTAGCTGGGCAAGTAGCTCTCCAGTTAGCCACGGATTGCAGAGTGCTTTGACTTTTCATTTTTCAAGCGGGGCGTAGGTGTTACAGGCCGCATTGAAGGAGGAGATAAAGAGGTCAACTGGATATTTCATGTTCGAAAATGTGGTACTGTATGTGCAAAGATAGGTATAACTTATTTTTGTGCATACTGCATTTTTGAAAGTTTGATTGACACATTTGATAACTAAAGAAAAAGCACCTTTATTTATTTCTTTTTTTTATTTTAGTTTTTGTTGACTGGGTAAGTGCACTAGACAAATCCTGCCTATTTTCAGGCACGACCCGGGGGAGGGGGATGTAGATGAATGCCAACTAACCTTGAACCAGATTAAGCTGTTGGTGGTATTTTTTTTAGTGAATGAGGGAAATTTGGCCAGGACACTGGGGAATTTCCCCTACTCTTTTCGATAAGTTCCATGGGATCTTTAACATCCACCTGAACTACCACCAATCCAGGTAGATGGGACCTCAGTTTAACGTCTCATCCTTTGCTGTTGTGCTTCTCGTGTGGCATAGAGGATGGGGCACGAGGATGGGAGGGGGAAAAATATAGACAGACTGGCCTTGAACCCGGGACCCTTGGGTGTTACCTCCCTGTGTCTTGTCCTGTGCACCACTGGAGAACCACAACTACTAAGGTGATTTTTCTTTATTTATGAAATGTGTCAATGCTATGCATATTTGCTTGCAAGTGTTTGGTTCATGTTCGAAAATACGGTATGTGCGAAAATAGGCATAGCCTATTTTCACACATACTGTACCACATTTGCAAACATTAACTATGCACCTGTGGCCAAACATGCATAGGACTGACGGTCACAAGGTCCCCCCCCCCTTCCTCAGCAGTGTGGGAGACGGGGGAGGCCCACTACCAGTGTCCCAAGAGATGCATCACTACCCTCTCCCAGCAGTGTGGGACACAGGGGAGCCCACTCCCAGTGTCCTGAGTCATGTCTCCCCCCCCGGCAGCACTGTGGGACACTGGGGAACCCACTCCCAGTGTCCTGATAAATGTGTGCCTCCCCCCAAGTAGTGTGGGACACTGAGGAGCCCCTCCCAGTGTCCCAAAATAGTTTCTGATGAAACTCTGTAGGTAAAGAAAACAGTCCCCAATGTCTTTTTATTTTAAAGCTGAAAAGAAAACAGTCCCCTCCCATCCCTACCCTCCCACTGAGCACCCCCACCCCTTGCCCTATACTTATCACCAGAGGATGTCCACTGTCATCTTATGTGGACCGGGACATGTCTGCACTCTTCAAAGCCAAACCGCAAACTGAGAAAGTAAGGTAAGTGCCATATAATGTATTTCAATGGCGTTTTCAACTTATGTTGATATCTTTGCTGTTTTATGTATTTTTGTCACCAAATTTTCAACATAGGCTTTTTGGGACCCCACCTCATGAACACTGTCACTGTTGTTTTGTTAATTGGGCCCAAAAGGTGATTTCGTAGTTGCTGCATGAAATCACCTTTTGGGATTGATTAATGAAATAACAGTGCAAGTGTTCATGATTCATCAGAATGGGTCCCAAAAGTCCATGTTGAAAATTTGTTGAAAATTCTAAAATGTAATAAGACACGTCATTGAAATGTTTCTACAACAAGCATAACTGGTAATTTCTTCATTTGACTCCAAATTTTCAACATAGCCATTTTTTTATACCACCTCATGAACAGAACAGCTGTCATTTTTCACATCCTGCATGAAAAGTATTTTTGCACTGTAGTGCGAATGGCATTCTGCCACAGATTTGAAAATTTTCCACCTATGGCGTTCGTGAGGTGGGGTATAACAAGAGCATGTTCAAAATTTGGGGTCAAAATATGAAAAAATGCCAAAGTTATAACCATTCATTGCAATTTTGGTACACCCACTCATAACTTCAGAAATTTTAAATATTTTGACCTCAGATTTTCAACATAGCCTTCTTATTACCTGACCTCATGTATGTCACAGCTGTCATTTTTCAAATCTAGTCCAAAATGTATGTTCACGCCTGTGGCATGGAATGGCATTGCAGTTGCACAAAATTATGTTTCGGCAGGAATGTAAAAATTTTCTCTACCGGGTACATGTGCCGGGGTAATAAGATGGCTATGCTGATAATTTGGTCATGTATCTATGGAGGGATGGGTGCACAGGGTCCAAAGGCCCCTACGCTGCCACAGTAAAATAAGGAAAATCTCTGAGCATTGGAGCACAGGGTCCAAAGGGTCCAGTGCTCCCACTTTCACATAAGGACAGTTATGGAGGGTGGGAGTGCAGGGACCACAGGGAAATGCCCACAGGCAAATACAGATACAAGTAAACTGTCTGAAAAAGTAAGCAAATTCATTGCAAAAAACTTTGTTAATGCATCAGTTAGGGTTGTTACTAAAGCGACAAAAGTAGTGAAATGTGGCATTAGGGTTTCCAACCATAACACCTCACCCTGCAGACACTGACAGGCATCGGGGTATGCCTTGGGGTCATCGTCCCTAACGCTCTCCCCATTCCATAAATAAATAAGCTGAGATGGGCACAGAATAAGAGAATGGGGTAAGCGTTAGGCTGATGACCCCAAGGCACTCCCTAATGCCTGTCAGTGTCTGCAGGGTGGGGAGTGGGGCATTAGGGTTAGAAACCCTAATGCCACATTTCCCTACTTTTTTTGCTTTAGTAACAACCCTGACTGATGCATTAATGACGTTTTTTGCAATGACTACTGATATATATGTGTGTATATATATATATATATATGTGTGTGTGTGTGTGTGTGTGTATATATATATGTGTGTGTGTGTGTGTGTGTGTGTGTGTGTGTGTGTATATATATTCTATGCAAAAAAACTTCGTTACTGCATCATTTAGGGTTAAAACACAAAAAGTCAGAAAATTAGACCTTTACGGTTGCCCCCTTCCCCTCGTGGATCCACCCATCATCCCGAGATTGACAGCTGATGGGGTGTTTCATTGGGGTTGTGATGCCTAAATGTCACTCCATTCCATGTATAATCATATTGACAAGCCACAGTAAAGAAGAATGGGGTGACATTTGGGTCTCACAACCCCAATATCACACCACATCAGCTATCAGATCGATGGCTTAGTCCAAGGAAGAGAACCTAACAGCCTCATTTCCTGACTTTTGTGTTTTAACCCTAACTGATGCATTAACAAAGTTTTTTTGCATAGAATTTCCTTACTTTTTGAGAAAGAATAGAAAAGTACAAAGTTGCAGAAGTTGGTGGGAGAGTGGGCCTTCCGGGCCCTGCGCTCCCACCAACTTGTAAATTTCTGTGTAAGATAAGAGTACAAGTACTGAATATCATATGTATTGCTGGGAGTGCATCTTGGTGGGAACATGGGGCCCGCAAGCTCCCACCACCTTGAAAGAAAGCAAAGTGTCAGTCATCAGAGTGGCATAATTCAACAGCTGTTTACATGTCAGACACATAACCACTGAAAAGTACCTCCATGGCAGTAACGCTAGGCACCCTATAAAAGTGAAGCCAGTACCACAATGCAAAATGCCATACACAAAACATAAAGTGTGTCACGCAATATGTCCGCAGCAAATTAATTTTCCAACACCTAAACACCATAATTCATATGTACAGGACATCTCCTGAACACCCTCCAAATTTCAATGTAAAAAATGAAACCGTTTCTGAGATATAACATGTGAAAGTTTGAGATTTTCATTTGTTGGAGTGGCAAAGTTCTGCACCTGTTAAGATTTTATACACCTAACGACTGAAAAGTACATCCATGGCAGTAAGGCTAGCTACCGTATAAATTTCAAGTCAGTACCAGAATGGAAAATGCTGTCCGCAAGACGTAAACTGCACCACGCAATATCTCCACAGAAAATGTGTTGTCCAACACATAAACACCGTAATTCACATCTACAGGACATCCCGTCAGCACCCTCCAAATTTCAAGTTAAAAGACCAAACCGTTTCCGATATATTAAATTTTAAAAATAGTTAAAATTGAGCTATCTGGTGCCTCCAGATCTGGCCATCTAGTCCCTCTCTCGCAATCAAAGAGCACGATCAAAGGATCTCACTATCAAAGAATTTGCAGGCTCGCGATCAAAGCATTTTCAGACTCATGATCAGAGAATAAAAAATGGTAAAACTCAATTTTTAGGCACAAATACATGAAACCACAGCCATGCCTCGATAGGACAAAGCCCGCTGAGCAACACCCACCCTCATTTGGCTTAATAAGCCACCCCTTAGCTGAGAAAATTGATTTTTTCAAGTCACCATCTAGTCTCGCCCTTGCAATCAAAGATTGTGGTCAAAGAATCTTGCGATCAAAGAATTTGCAGGCTCGCAATCAAAGATCGTTAGCGAGCCACGATCAAAGAATAAAAAAGTTTAAAACTCTATTTTTTGACCATTTTGAAAGAAACCAAAGGCATGGCTCGGTAGAGCAAAGCCCCCTGAGCAAAACCCATCCAAGCTTTACTTCAGGAGTCACTCCTGAGCCGAGATATTTGAGTTTTTCCGACCACAAACTGAAAACAAGATGGTGGCCGTCACGATCAAAGAATTCCTCGCGATCAAAGATTCTTCAATCGCGAGCCTACAAATTCTTTGATCGTGATGAGGGACCAGATGGCCAAAACCCCATTCTTCTTTTGCAAAATAACCATATAAATTTTCCCATTGACTTATAATGGGAACTTAAAAGTTGAATAACTTTTGAATGGATTAATATTTTTTCACCAAATGGAAAGCGGCATGTTCCTTGACTGAAACTCTTTCAGACAAGCCAAGACGCTAAGTGAGCCCGGCATGTGATAGCTGCACAGCACCACGGACAAAATCCAAAAAACTGCCCACATGACTTGCAAAAAATGCATTGTTCAGCATTTTGAGTGCATAAAACCCACAAGGCCGACAAACAAAATTTGGCAAATTAAGAGATCTACCACGCCCCACTACGTGTACCAAATTTCATGCAAATAAACATTGAACGGGTCCAAAGTTATTAACATGCAAAACGTTGAGTTTAACATAGAAGTGCCTTCGTAATCCTAAATATAGGAGTGCGACCATGCCCTATATATATATATATATATATATATATATATATATATATATATATATATATATATATATGGGTGACTCCATGAAAATGGGTTACCAATGGTGTCCCAAAATGTACATGCCATCTATAAACTATGTAAAACATGTGTCCAGTGAATGACTATGCTGTAGGAAAATACGTGATGGGGAGAGATAAATTACATAATATGAATGCTGCCAGTTGTTAATTTCCTCAAGAAAGAAACATGATTTGTGATGAAAGTTGTAACTTTTTGTGCCTAATTTGTGACATTGTGGAACACACTGTAAACAGCAGTCATTATTTTAATTTAAAAAATGCTCTTTACTACAATAAACTGCTTTGACTTATTGTCCTGTGTCCAGACTTTGTTTTCAGACCATTTAGTTAATGTTAAATGTGCCTGAATAGCACTTACACAGCAGAGTAAATGCGGTAGCTAAAGTAACCACTTGTGTCTCCAGTGGTTACGTTCATCCTTTGCCCCCAAAATGTAATTATATTAATAAATCCTCCAGAAATTACCTTGTGTTTTGATCAGGGAGCTTCTGCAAAAGACACAGCACTAAGTTTCACTGGAGAATACTATACTGCAGGAGCGCTGTGTCTTACCTTTGTCCGCATGGTCTCCTGGTGTCCAGAAATCCTGGATGTTTGTTCACTCCCACCCCATTGCCCCTCCCCACCCCCAATAATCATGTTAGTGCACTTATGTGCACCAAGAGTGGGGAAGGCTCTCAGAGTGCTTAAAAGCACAAGAATTTGTGTCAGAGTCCCAGTCCTGCTCTTGCCAGCTCACAGAACAATCCTGGCGTCCAGCCAGCAGCATGTCAGTTACGTGAGCAACCACATGGTGCACAGGTATGCCATTGTTACTTTCAGGTCTAAGAATACAGCTACAGAATGGCTCATACAAATGGGATGTTGCTTAGAGTACAGTGCACATCTGTACATTTTTTGGGGGGCTTATTCTAGCAAATAGTATAGCGATTTGATGATTTTAATGAGCATTAGAGCCCCAATGTAGTGTTTAGGGACTACAAGTGAATTGTAGTCTCTGTGTGTTCACCACCAAATGGGGCTCATTCTCAGTACTGCAGTGTGTATCAGGCTGTAAGGTTGGTGGAATAAAATGTTTCTGTGCACTTACTGTGCAGTACAAATGTGAACATTTTAATATATATTTTTCTTGTGAAATGAGGCTTGGAGGTATTGCGTCATTGGAGAGGGGCACAGTTTAAGTAATGGAGACCCCCAACATTACGTGACTCTGGCTCCTTTCTTTTTTACAAACTTCCAGTGGGCAGTTATATAGTACAAATGCAGTCTAGCATTATACAGCTGTTTTAATCAGTGGCACATTTGTTTTGGGCAAGTTAAGTTGCTTTTTGATGGGAATTTGGTGGTACAGTTTTAATGGGCCCCAATGGCCAAGTACCCAGGTGTACAGTATGTATATGTGTGTGTGTGTGTGTGTGTGTTTGTCTGTTTTTGAAATGCAGCCTTAATAAAAAATAGTTGTGTTCACGGAAGTGATTTTGTTCTTGGTAAATTATTTTTTTCCACATTATTTCTAAGGCTGTGTGATTTGGCTGATGTTTGGACCTCCTTGTTCTTGCACTAATCATACAGTTGTAGTCACTATTTGAAGTGGTTTTCCAACAAAAATTATACAGTAATTGTATTGCATGAGAAATGTAACCTACACATGCATTCTGTGTTATTACTAAATGTGTTTTAGATAAATATGTTGCTTTTTGTCAGTATCTTTGGTCTTTGTTACTTTCAGAACCATGTGCTTGGGGTCCCCATTATGTTAGCCACCCATACAGTGTATTTTATTAAAAATAAAGAACCCTTCATGTAAACTGTGCTATTGGGATGGTGTATTTCAGCTTTCTGTTTATTTGGGGCTTGATTCAGCAATTATCTGTGTTTAATATTTTTTCAGAGTTTGCATTTTGGAATGTTTTTTGTGTTCTTGGTTACTTTAAGCACCATGTGCTTGGGGTCCCCGTTATGTTAGCCACCCTTAAACTGTATTTTAATAACATAAAGAAACCTTCAAGTAAACTGTGCTGGTGAGATGGTATATTTCAGCTTTCTGTTTGTGTGGGGCTTGACTCAGCAATTACATGCATTTAATTTTTTTCAGAGTTTGCATTATGCTAGCCACCCATAAACTGTATTTTGTTAAATTAAAGTACCCTCCAAGTAAATTGTGCTGGTGGGATAATACCTTTCAGCTTTATGTTTATTTGGGCCTTGATTCAGCAATTATCTGTGTTTTATTTTTTTCAGAGTTTGCATTTTGGAATGCTTTTTGTGGTCCTGGTTACTTTAGGCACCATGTGCGTGGGGTCCCTGTTACGTTAGCCACCCTTAAACTGTATTTTATTAACATAAAGAGCCCTTCAAGTAAACTGTGCTGGTAGGATGATATCTTTCAGCTTTATGTTTATTTGGGGCTTGATTCAGCAATTATCTGTGTTTTATTTTTTTCAGAGTTTGCATTTGTGCCTACTTTTGTGGTCTTGGTTACTTTAGGCACCATGTGCTGGCAGCAGGCCAGGAATTCCCACAACACCCCTACTTCATACAATATATTGGTAATGTGTTGATTGCCATGGCATTTTGCCGTATTTCTGCTCACAGGGAGTGTTGTTTAATGCTGTTTCACAACACCACCCTTCTTTTGTGACCCATTATGATTTTCCTGTGGTATTCATACCAAGGCTTGCATACAAACAAGGTGGGGCTTGTGAGTAGTTTGGTGCCATTCATTTTTGAATTTGCACAATATTCCCTGAGCATGGAGGGCATGGGTTTACTATATATGGTTTATGCTTTATGTATGAAATAGCATGAAATCCCTTCTTCAGGTGTGACAAGATGCCGAAATGTGCATGTAATCACACACATTTGCCCCACATTGCCCAAGGTGAGTGGTTGGGGGAGTACTCGGATTGCAAAATGTGTGGAACAGTGGTTAACATGGTAGCTGATGATCTACTGCCCTACAGTACATCAGCAATATGACTTCGCTGACTGTGACATCAGTGGTACTTATGAACAGCAAGTAAATGACTGCCAGGGCAATCGTATGTGAAGTCACTGAGATCATAATGCCGATGATGTATTGTGGGGCTGTAGAGTTGTCAACTGCCAGCCTAACATCTGTTAAATACATCCAGCACAGTATTATCACATCACGACTTTCTGATGAGAAAAGAAATATACTTCTGAGACTAGAAAGTTACTGTGGACTACTAGTTCAAATTTGTGTTTTCCTGTCTACCTGTTTTGGCTCAAGTAGCTCTTTACCTTTGTGTCTTCAAGTGGAAAACACTTACCCCGTTCTTGCACGCGCATCTTGTAATGGTTTTTAAGAAACATGCAGTCTCCTCCTTATCTGTGTGTTCGCCAAGTAGGAATCCATTGCCACTTTCTGCATGCGTGTCTTGTAGTGGTTCTTAACAAAATATTGTGTTCTCTCCTCCTTAACTGTGTGTTGTTTAAGTAGAAAAGCATTGCCACTTTCCTGCATGTGTGTCTTGTAACAGTTCTTAACAAAATGTAGTGTAGTATAGTCGCCTCCTTAACTGTGTGTTGTCATTGCTAATGCAGAAGTCTTGTATACATACTGCAAGAACTATATAATTAAAAAGCCAGCCAGTGTTAGGTGTAGCCATTCCATTCACATTTTCTTCTGTTTTGGCAGCAATGATATTAAACAAAACATGCTTGGTTATATCAAAATGATACCAGGGACCCGCCAACTACAAAGTGTAAAGTCAGTGAAAGCAGGAGTGGTTGCAGTCAGAGACTTAACATGCTTCTGTAGACAATGTCAATGAGAGCTACAATGTGACAACAGAAGGTATGTAGGACAGTGGACAGTCAAGCATTTAACAACGGCTTCTGTGCCCACTTCACAAAGGACCCCTGTTTGCCTGTTGCACATGGAACAGTCACATGAGCCAACACCAGAATCTTCTGAAACCAGTGGTCACTCAAATGAAACTACTTTCAGCATCCCTGTATCAGTGGCCATTTGTACGAATCAGAATGACATTGCCTCAAATGATGTAGCCCCCACAATAAGCACCCAAACTGATCTTCCCAAGGATCCATGTGTTCTGCTACCTGACACCACCACACCCAGTGTACAGCCAGCAAAAACAAGAATCATGCCCTCAGGCCCAATTGAAGTCAACAAACTGTATGATGTTTGTTAATCAAATGCTTTCTACATTGGTGAGGTCACAGCAGTACATATGCACCTGTACACCTTCAAATTCCTGCACCAGTATGAGATTCAACATTTACATGGCAATGGCTTTTTGACTATGAGAATATAAAATGTACCCAAATATTTTATGGGCTACTACAGCTACAGGGAGATAGAAACTTTAAAATTAGCAGTAAAGTATGGAAGAAATATGTGGAAAGTATTCCAGACTGAGGCAGAAATGGGATTAGGAGTGTATTGGAGCTTGTCACAAGAGTTGAAAGACATGTCTGCTGACCAGAACAATTAACAATCGTTTACAAATTAAATGAAATACACTTAGCTAAAATGCTTTGAAATAATTTTCATTTGCTTGCAGGACAAGAATAGTTTGTTTTCCAGCCATACAGAATGGACTTAAATGCATTGCAGGGCAGGGAAGGATGATTTAAAACAGATCTTGTAAATATTTCACATTTCTTTTGCTTGATGTTGGATGATTTGTATTGTAATGGACAGTGTTAGTATTATGTAATGAATGGTAGCTTTAACAAAATCTTTTCCCCTCAAAAAGGTCTTTGGTGTCCATGTTACATGTGCAACCTTAAAGATGCATTAACCTCATGCCCATATAAGGGAGTTACCAAATGCCACACCCCATATTCACTGGTAGAGCACACATGTTAAGCCTAATAACAAATGTTTCCTAATTTGAGTTACAAAAACACACATGCATGTCACAGTTCTTTGGTGTCCTTTGTTATATGTGCAATTTTCACGACCCATTTTCTCATGTACCAATCAGGAAGTTATCTCCCAATAGAGTCACTTAATAAGTGATGGGGAGCAGCATCATAAAACACATAATAAAATTCATCTACTTTGGGTTTTAAAAACTGACACTATTGTCACACTTTGGTAACACCTTTTCATGGAGTTGCCCATATATATATAATTAGGGTTGAATAACCTGTTTAATGTAAAACCGCAAATTTTGCATTTTAGTAACTTTGCAACCAATCAATGGAGTTGCACAAAATTTGGTATGTGCTGTTTTGTGGGGTAGATCTCTTGATATGGTGAGTTTTGTTCCGGTCGGATGTGTGGATTCTGAGATCTGGACAGTGAAAAAAGTAAAAAGTCACTATTTTTTGCAGTTTTTTCCTCACCGCCTTGAGCCCAGATGATGTGGAATTTTGGTGTGATTTTTTTTATGGCAGAAATAACTTGGGTAACAGAACTGCCACTGTTTGGTACAAAAATATTCAACTGTTGCAAAGTCGTTACATTTTTAAGTTCTCATTATATCCTATGGGAAGTTCATTTTTCAGGATAGATGTACAGTATAAGGTTCGACAAAGGATTTGAGCTCATGAAAATGATTTAGTCTCATGAGAGCATTTTCTTTCTTGTGAGAACAAAATCCTTTATTTTGAGGAAAAAATCCTGTTTCACAAGTTGCTAACTTGTTTTTTTTTTCCATCAATTAAAAAGCCTGGAAAATACATACAAATGTTGTCATGGGCCCCGTTTAGCTAGATTCTGGTGTTTGTTTTTCACAATTAGTCCCAGAAGTACTTTTTCTAGGTTCGCCCGGTGGCACTGAGGGTTGAGGCACTGGACACCACACCTCACGCTACGCCAATGACCCGGGGTCGGGAATGGACACTGGTTGCTCAGGGGCCAGTGGGAAGGGGAAGGATGGAGCATCCCATGACCGGTCTCCTTCCTCAGGGAGGGGGGTTGCCATGACGCACTGCTTGCCTACCATCCAGCAGTGGCTGGGTGGTAGCACTAGCACACCACAAACCCGGGGGGATCCCATGTACATGGCGTTGGAGCCATCTCCACGGAGGCGGAGCTCGGACACTGTGCCCATTGCACATCCATGGGCCCAGGGAGAAACGTGGAGGAAAAAACTGCATCAGGGTGAGAGACCGACCCCTCTCAGGTGCCGCACCAGTGGCCAGGCACAACTGTGGGTCCTGTGGCAGAGGATCGCAATGAAGGTACATCCGGGTGAGTCGGGTGACAGGGTGGGGGTTGGGGTCAGTCCGAAGGGGACCACCAGATGAAGCCAGGAGATAAAATAGTAATAAAAAACAAAACAGAAATACATTTTCTGGGCACCTGAAATCCCGGGTGCCCAGCTTAGCGAAAGGAGCCTTCTGCCGCATTCTCTGTATGAGAACAGCAGATTTAAAGAACTAGTGTAACATGTCTGTTTAGCTACGCAGTGAATACTGGACTCAGGGGAGCATTGCTGTCCTGCAGACACTAACTCACACTGCTAGATGCCAGCATGGACCCTGAAGTAAAATCGTGATCTTGCAATTGAGTAAAATTTGGAACTTAAAGGAAGTTTTGGTATTTGTATTTACCTCTTGTACTCCTGCTGTGCGCTCTCCCTTACCCTTAGTTCAGTGTAACCTCTCCTTCTCTGGGTGCACAATGGGAACTCAATCCTGTGGGCAGCACAGCTTTGAAAAAGAAACCCAGGTAATAGAGCCGGCACGGGTTGAATAAGAGGGCTGGATGGGATTGTTCATACAGAAGCAGAGGTCTGTGTGAGGTCTGCATGCGAGAGAAATGGTACTGATTTAATAGGAGGGTTGGATGGTGTCATGCTAAAGCTGAGATCCATGTGTGGTATCTGTTTTGATGTTTATCCCATAAGCTGAATAAAGAAGTTCTATACTGATCAAGTCGCAGAGTGCAACCTGTTCCCCAACTCATAGGCTTAACCCTGCAGTTCAAATTCCAGTCCCGATCACGACTGAGTGAGCCACTTAGCACGAAGAGAAGCAAGTACATGTGTATGGGTTACTGTTAATGTGTATGGGTTACTGTTACTGTTACAGTACTTGTTAAAAAGGCCAACAAAACTCATAAAAGAAACTGGGGATCAGCTGACCAAACAACCATGCTATAGCCAAAACTTCCTATACGGGGCAAGATCTGGGTACACGGAGGTGTCCGCTGTAAGCAGGCTGCATTGTTTAAGGTTTGAAATCCAAAGTCCATACAAAGCAGCACTTGACTACATGACCCTGCCACTCTGTAAAAGCTGAGAGGAAACATCACTGTCTGCAGTGCGCGCAACTTTACAGCTGACTACAGTGAAAGATGATTCATACTGTTCCCCCAGCATGTCACTCCTGCAGAGCAAGCAAGCGAATGACAGAAAACAGATGGCTTCAGTTCCTGCCATAGCTTAACAATAAAAAACTCACTCCAAAGAGGAGAAAAAATGTTATGCTTGAAGACATAAAACAATACTGCTCTGACTATGTACATTATGGCAAGGAGTCAAAATCGACAGTTCAGTACACTAGCTCTAGTTCTGCAGCTGCAGCTGAACCCATGTTGCTGGCTGCAGTGTGAGTTATGAACCCTTGTTTTTCTGGGGTGTCTAGTGGAACCCCTCACTACCTGATCACTGTCCACATTCCCTGGTGTCTAGTGGCACCCCCCCCCACCTCCAATTACCATCCCCTAGTCCCTGCGATACTTTTTTTTTCTTGAAATTGTATTTTATCCTCATCCGGGCTACTCTGAGCCTCGCTCCTTCAGGAGACACATACGGTGTCTGCCCCAACTTCTCCACCTTACCTGAACCCTCCTGATACCCCATGGCACCATGGTTCTTCCCCCCAGGTGGGGACAAGGTGGAGCTCTTCACCCTGAAACTTACAATTCATCGGGTCCAGCAGGGTCAAGAAGGTGTGAGCCTAATGGGGTCTGCCCAAGTGCTCCATCATCTCGAGGCTCAGAGAGCTATTTTCTCCTGTTTTGAGGGAGTGGCATGCACCTTGGCATCAAGGCATCACCACCGACGTCACCACTCTCCAACCCCTTCTGGATGCTCAGTGCTTGCCATGCCTCTGGCTTCCGCCAAAGGCCAGTCATGCACCAGGTATGAACCTCCTCCTCCCTCCCTCCCCCGGAAAGGAGAGCTGTCCTCCGGATGGTCAATCATCTTCCTCCCCGCCAACCCCCAATGGTCCGGGCTCATTCCTGCACCCGGGTCACCAGCATGGCGTGAGGTGTGGCGTCCAGTGCCTCAACCCTCAGAACCACCAGGCCAGCTTCTTTTCTGTATTTTCATTTTATTTATATACTCTGACACCGGGATGCCCATCTTCGGTGTCGATGACCACCCTGCCCCCGCAGCCCATTGTTTTATAAATGTGACGACATTGGGGGCCCAATCTCAGTGTCGGCATTTAACCCCCCCACCAGTGTGGGACACTGGGGAGCCCTCCTGTAGTGTCCCAAAATATTTATTTTATTTATAAATACCTGAAAAAAAGAAAACAGTCATCCATCTTTTTTTTAAACCTGAAAAAAAGTATACAGTCCCTCATCATTTATTTATTTATTTAGCTTTTATTTACCGGGTAGGTACACTAGACAAGTAATATGCCTATTTTCAGGAACGACCCGGGAGAGCACAAACATGCAGAATACATACAAGGCAACTTGGGAGGAACAGCATATTACAAGAAATAATAACAAGTGTAGAAAAGCAGATGCACCATCAACAATTACACAACGTATTAAGAGTACATAGGTTGACATACGTGACAGCAGAATTCAACTAGATTCATTTCACTAAGGGGGCTTGGAACAGTCACACACCATTGATTGTTTTAAATGAGACCACAGGGAGGTGCGAAAGATCCCATGGGAGGGGGCCGAGCGGACATGATCAGGGAGAGAGTTCCAGAGTCTGGGTGCATATGCAGCAAAGTCACGGTCCCCCATAAGAGTCCGGTTGGGGGGGACTTTGAGCAACCCAGCAGTTTGGGACCTAAGTTGGTAGGGCATGGGGTCCATTTTGGGGAGGAGTTGCGCCAGTCCCAGCGGAATGCCAGTAGTGAGCACTTTCTTGGAGAAACTTCCAACACCAAAATCCAAGTATTCAGCTGGGGGGAGCCAGCAGAGTTTGTCATAGAGCTCACAGCGATGGGTGAGTTTAGGGGCAACTAGTGTAAACCAACAGATATTATTATATGCCGTGTTCCACCTGGCAAGGTGAGTTTGGGGGGATTGGGCAAATAAGTGAAATCCATAGCTGAGGGAGGGAAGAAGCACTCCTCTCGCAAGTGCAAGTCTGGCCCCTGGGGTTAGGTTGTATTTGGCCCTATAGGCCAAGCCAAGCTTGCAATTTGTAGTTCTACAGATGTTGAGGATATGACTCCCCATGTCAAGTTGGGGATCAATAGTAACCCCAAGATATTTGATTGTGTTCACTGTTGGCAGCGAGGCCACCCTCACTAGTTATGTTGAGCAAAGCTGATGAGGCTTTGATCTTGGCCCGTGGAACCAAAGAGCATGGCCTGTGTTTTATTTAGGTTCAACACCAGTTTGTGGTTAGTAACCCAGGCCAAAACTCTGCTGAAGTCTTCGGACAGGCTCTGGTTTAGGGCTGCGGCATTTTGAGAATGGGCCACTAACACCAAGTCATCTCCCTGCCGCCCCTCCCCATCCCGACTCTCCTACTGAGCACCCACCACCCCACCACACCCCTCTATACCTGCACTTACCGCAGGAGGTTGAAGGCTGTCATCATCTGTGGATCAGGACACATCTGCACTCTTCAAAGCTGAACTGCTAACTGACGAATAAAGGTAAGTGCTATATAATGTATTTCAGTGGCATTTTGAACTTATGTTCATAACTTTGCCATTTTTTGAACTTTTTTTGCCAAATTTTCAACATGGCCTTTTTGGGACCCCACCTCATGAACACTGTCACTGACATCTCATTAATCAGGTCCAGAAGGTGATTTTGTTGTTGCTGTGCAAAATCACCTTTCGAGACTGATTAACGAAATTCAGTGCCAGTGTTGTGGGATGTAATAATTTATTAAAAATACAAAAACAACAGAGATTACACATCCATGGAACTTTTTCTATGCACGTACGTAACGTTGGTAATTTTTAATATTTTAACTCCAAATTTTCAACAAAGCCATTTTTTCACACCACCTCATGAACAGTATAGCTGTTATTTTTCACATCCTGTTTGAAATGTGTTTTCGCACCTGTGACGCAGAATGGTGTTTTGACATGGATTTGAAAATTTTCACCTATGGGGTTGATGTAGTGGGGTCATAAGAAGATTATGTTGAAAATTTGGGGTCAAAATATATAAAAAATGCCAAAGTTATGACCATTCATTGCAATTTTGCTACGCCCGCTCCTAACTTTTGAAATTTTAAATATTTTGACTCCAGATTTTTAATATAACCTTCTTATTACCCCACCTCATGTGTGTCATAGCTGTCATATATCAAATCCTGGACAAATGTGTTTTTGCGCCAGTGGCATGGAATGGTGTTGTACTTGCGCAGAAATATGTTTGGTGGGGATTAGAAAGTTTACTGTAATAGGTACACGAGGTGGGGTAATAAGAAGGCTATGCTGAAAATTTGGTCACTGTTGTACTATAAATGGAAGTGCAGGGCCAGGAAGACCCTGCGCTTCCACACCTACATATATATGTGCATCTACAGAGGGATGGGAGCAAAGGGTCTGAAGGACCCTGAGCTCCCACAGTAAAATAAGGATATTATTATACTATTTCAAGAAGTAAGGAAATAAGTTGCAAAAAATGTCGTTAATGCTCCAGTTAGGGTCAAAGTGACAAAAGTTGGGAAATGAGGCATTAGGGTTTCCCTAACACCCCACCCTCCCAAACCAGGCAGGAGAGCAGGTGTGGGGTGTGCCTTCAAGCTTCTCAAGCCTAACGCTCACCCCATTCTCATAAAGTCTACACATCTGACCTTATTTACAGATGGAATGGGGAGGCGTTAGGCTTGAGAAGCCCAGGGACACCCACACCTGCTCTCCTTCCTGGTTTGGGATGGTGGGGTGTTAGGGAACCCCTAATGCCTCATTTCCCAACTTTTGTCGCTTTGACCCTAACTGGAGCATTTATTACATTTTTTGCAACATATTTATATATATATATATATATATATATATATTATTGCATGGTTGCGCCCTTGTCCCCATAGAAAAAGCAATATGCCCAATATATGATGGAAGCCAGTTGGTGTATTATGATGCCAGTTAGCTAATTACACTCTATTAATGTATTAACACCTTAGTAGCACATTAATACCTAACTAGCACTATATGTAAAATCTATATTACCACTATATTAATGTATTTGACACCTTAACAAGAAACTACTACCAACACACTACAAAACACCCCAATAACATATTTAACAAGCCCCTTAATAACACATGGAACAGCCCCCCGACACTATGGTAAAACATGGTCCACAGAAAAAAGTGTCCAGCGTAATGCATTATATAAAATATTGTAAATCATGACATCATTCTTGGCCAATCAGGATTATTTATTTCAAAACATTCCAAATATTCTTTTTTTCCATAAGATGCTGTCTCATGCAGACAGTTCTAAAATTCTACAGTTCTAAGTTCAATTAGCGTAGTCCATTTCATCACACAGTGGTTTCCCTAATTTTCTACAGAATCAGTTTTATTTTAAATTCAAGTTGCAATTTTCTAAAAACAGAAATGTTCAACATGATTTATAATATGTTCATATTCACAGTTAACGTGTCTCATCATTATAAGAGTTTCTTTTCAAGTCCATCATGTGTCGGAAGTGCTCTGCTTCACAATTCTGTCACTCAAAGCACTCAAGAATGCACTCTTACAACCATAAGAGACACAGTAACTGTACATATGAACATATAGAAGATGGCAAAGTCTACCATACTCAAGAAATAATACCATCTCAGGGTTGAACAAGTTAAAAAAAAGAAGATAGCGGCCACGCTGGGCCAGCCATCAGGAGTTTTGTAACTGTTGCTCCTTGCTTGCCGATTTTCTATTTTATTTCAGCCACTTTGTTTAAGTTTTATGCTTTGTTTGTTGTGGCATTCTTTGGCCTTTTCACTCACGCTGTTTGTTGTGGCATTCTTGGCTGCTTTATTTGCGCTGTGCTGTTGGTCATTCGCTGACTGCTTAGTGTCTTCCTGCCTGTGACCCTTTGGATTTCCGGGGGCGCACCTGTGGAGGGAGGTTTACTGCCCGGTCCTTTGGCTAGCCAGCTGTTTGGTATTTTGATTGTCTTCCAAGCCTGCAGGTCTCTGCGGATCCCTGGTTGGCTATTCGCTGTTGAGGAATTTTCACAGGAATCACATGCAGGGACCGTTACAGGATTTGCTTCACGGTCCTGCGGCTCTTCGTTCGGCTGTGTGCCGCTTGGGATGCTGCTTTTGGGAACCGCAGGATTTGTATGAACTGCACGCAAGTACTGTTTGTGGGACTTCATCCTTGACCTTCGGTCCTTGGTGTCATGAGGGGGCAGTGTATTTTGAGAGCTGTGCTGGGTCTGGAGGTTCCCTCCCTGTACCTAGGGCCCTGGTCGTTGTGCTGCTTGCGACCGAGCAGGAGTTGCCTCGCTTAGCCTCTGGGGAGTTGGAGTGTGAGTGGGGTTCTCCCAAGTCATCTAGGGGGCAGACCTGGTGGCCTGCCTCTCGGCAACTGTAGCTGTGGGCCGTGGGTGGCCGGGCACAGAGCCTGTTTGTTTGGTGCAATTGGGGGAGGCTCCCTTTGTGGCTCAGCTTTCACATATATTTAGCCCACTGCGTGTGCCCTTGTTTCTCTGGCCGTGTAATAGACACATGAGGACTGCTACCTGGACTAGATCCTTTCATCCTACCTGGTTACTACAGATGGATCCCTGTGGAAGCAGGAGGATTTTATGAGCCATTTTCCTTCTGGAATTTGAACTTGGACTTTGTCTATACGGACGCCTACTTTTTTCTCCAATGGGCGATGAGAATATTATTTGCCTTATCTTCATGTGAGAAGTACTGTAACTCTATTTAAAGCATCAAGGTTCACCCTGGTTTTAAACCTTATATCCTCCCCCAATGCCGAGAGATATGACTTAGTTTGTCTGGATTTTTATGACCTAATACTGTTATTGATTTATATCAGTTTTACTCCCCGATCACCTTGTTTCATCATTTTGAGTTCGTTTATTTTTTCTTCTGCTGGATTCTCCCTACTATGTGAGAGGTAGTGGGGGTTGATCTTTTTTGGTCATTTTTCCCAGAGTGGTGCGAGGACTCTGGTTTTTCAGAACTCAATTTCATATTTTTCTTTGTTGGACTGGTTTTAGTTTGGATTTTCATTTTGTTCTTTTGTATAATTTTGTTTATTGTACTTTATTTTGTTTTGGAGTGGGGGTATTTATCGGGTGTTTGGGAGGGTTTGTATTAGAGCATAGGTTACCTTGCTGCATTTAAGTTTAGGCATTCTGGGGGTTGGGTGGTGTGTGGGGTGTGTTGTTTTTGCTGGTTTTAGGAAGTTTGGGGGTTGAAGATGTGCTGGCCAGCTGCTGTCCCGGTCAGGCACTACTCCCCCTCTGAACTTTGGGACCTCTGCCCCTTTCATTGCCCCCCCTACCAACAGCAGCTATAGACACTGCAGGGCATTGAGTATAGTCAGCAAGAGGTGGAAGTGGGTTGGGGGTCCTGAACCTCCGAGGCTGTATCAGAGTTGTATGGACCAGGAGATGACCTGGGGCGAAATGGTCTCTAGAACGTGATTCTCCATATCTGGTTTCCATACCCAAGGGCTCCAGTATTTCTGGGCTGATAGCTCAGCTGGCCCCAGAATCTCGTCCAACTCAAGTGGTGTTATGCAATGACAAGTCTATTAGGAACAAGACGGTGGTTATCGCTGATCTTGTTGGGACAGCTGACCTGGCTTGCATCACTGAGACCTGGCTTGATGACAATGCCGGTCCCATTTTGGAGGCGGCTGTCCCAGCCGGTTTCTCGGTGATACACCACTCGAGATCGGACCGCAGGGGTGGGGGTGTAGCCATTTGTTTTAAATCAGAATTGGGCCTTACTGGTGTGCCAGTTGAGGAA